>CM056049.1:568369320-569101820 GCA_029574335.1 Rana kukunoris | reverse complement strand
AAGGAATTTTGATTTGGAGAGTCCGAGAAACCTGTTCAGGGAGTTGCAGTGAGAGGTGCTTGAGAGGGGGCATGGGAAATGAGAATGCACTCTGCAATAGTGTACCACTACTAAAAAAATACTTTTACACAATCACTATTAGTATTATTATTTCTATACAGATAATAGAATAGATAATGCAATAATGATAATTGTTTCTTAAATGGTTTAGTTTGCAAAACTGGTCAATTACTAAATACGAAATGAAATATTAAAGGCTATTATGCTATGGAACAGAAAGCTGCTTTAAACATATTGCTGTTAAGACTTTCATCTGTCTTACACATTTTCATGTTTATTTCTTTACCCACTTCCTAAAATAATCTATCATGAATTTTAAGAGTTCCAGGAAAAGATAAAACTCACAGGAAAAGGGTTCATTGGAAAGCTATGTGAAGGTACAATTGTACGTAAGATGAACTGAACTACTGACATTTGCATTCTTCCTTATTTAGGAAACGGTCATTTCATCTAAACAGAACTGGGTGAGCAGCTATAAAACATGCCTGGTTAATAACATGTAGATTTTTATTGAGTCATTGACATTTAATAATTGCTGAGGTACTCAGTAATGTACACCATAACCAGACAAGGGATGAATCTGCTTACTGTCTACCACTGCATGTTGTATTCCAAGATACAGTGATTGCCTAATGTATGGGATGATATGCGTGTATTAGCAATTGTTACGTTTCTGCATCTGTTCCTGACAGACTTCAGAACACTTTGATACTGGCAATTGAAACAATGGCAAATCTTTTCTACACACGCTACATTTCCATATGGTTTTGTGTATAACACAAATGTATTATAAGGTGTTTGAATGGATTGCTCATCCAACTAGTAAGAAGGATTTAATAGATCAAAGAACATTGTTTTGAAAACAAATTTTAATTGAAATCACACCAGGGCTTTTTTCTCTAGGTGCAGGTGTTCCCTGCTAGTAACCCCTTGTCTGTGCCCCCTATCCACCTCTGAGCCACATCTCTTGGTTCCACCGCCTACCCACCTCCCAGTACTGCCCCTATTAGAGATTACAGACCCAAGTATCATTTTGTGATGCTAAGTAATTTGAAACCAGCATCTATAGAACCTCCAGCATACAATAGGAAAGGTAACTGTCAGCACAGATACAAATTACATGTGTGGTAGGGGTATGGTGATTAGTCCATTAGAAGTAATAGTAACAGGCAGTTCAATGGTTAAAAAAAAGCAGGTGATTTGGTTGTTCAATGGCGGCTGCTGTCCTCAGAGAGCTGACTCTGTGGTAAACAAAAGAGGGGTAGAGAAAGGAAGCGCCACCTAAGTGACAGGTCACGTGGTTACTTCCGAGGAACACTTCCAGGAGGAGGGTCAGCCTTTGTCCTCCCTGTCTGACCCTCCTCCTGGAAGTGTTCCTCGGAAGTAACCACGTGACCTGTCATGTGACCCGTGAGGCTGGAACAGGAATCATCCTGATGGCTGTGAAAGCCCGGGAGTGGGAGTCCAGGTTCCCCAGCGTATCCTTGATGGAGGACAGGCTCTCCTCCATCCGCACCAATGTCTGGCTGACCTGTCCCAGATGGTGGGTCTGGAGGAACTGGTCCCTTCTCAGAGTGGCGGGCAGGAGATCGGCCAACCCCCTGGTGTTCTGGGATGAAATCCTGCCTCCAGCTGATGCTTGTGGCCGGGGAGAAGGGGAGGCCCTTGTGAGGGGAGATATGTTGGGGGAGGAGGGGGGGGCTCCCCCTTAGGGAGGGCTGCCTGCTGCCAGCCAGAGGGGAAGAGTCCTCAAAAACCAAACGTCCAGTGCCTGACATGGACTCCTCCTCCTCATGATTCTCCTCCTCCTCATGTCAGAGTCTAAGGAACTTACCAAGGCCGAGATGCTGCGGACGGCTCACCCTTTGCGAACCAGTGCTGACCGCCCTCTGGTGGTGAAGACAGAGGGGTGACAGCACCAGGAGGCACCGGTACCGGAAACAGGAAACTGAGTCAAGGCGTAGATCAAGGAAGGCACCAGAAGACCCTGGAGATGCTTGGTGGATGAGTATGATATCCGAGACACAGGAACTGCAGACAGGCTGAGAAGACAGTCCGTGACACAACCAGGAACAGGGGACCAAACAGGCAAAACAAGTTCAAAGTACTGGCTGTGGGCCAAGGGTCAAAGAGATCAATGGAAGTCCAGTAATGCAAGCCAGAGTCAAAGGATCGGAGAGGTCAGCGGAAGTCCAAGGATGCGAGCCAGTATCAAAGGATTGGAGAAATCAGTGGAGTCCAGGGGTGCAAGCCGGGGTCAGGGATTGGAGAGGTCAGCAGAGTCCAAAGCAGGCCGAGATCAGGGAGTCAAACAGGTAAGCCAGGAGGTTCAGGATAAACAGGTTCACAGCAATGAGACACATACAGGAGCTGATGACAAACCAGCAACCTGCCATGTGTCAGAGTCAGGTTTAAATAGGGCGGTGAGCCCTGTGATTGGCTCCGACGGGATCGCGCGTGTTCGCGCCGCGCGCACGCTCCCGCACGCGCCGCGCCGGACCGTGCCCGCGCACGTGCGCGCGCATGCGCTGTATAGAGACGCGCGACCGCGTCGTTCTACTGCGCATGTGCGCGCGATCAAAGTCCGCAGAATTGGTGCCCTGACACCTCATGATTCTCCTCCTCCTCTTGAACCTCCTCCACGGACTCCGGCCTTGTTGGGGGGGCCTCATTAGGCTGCTGTCCTGGGGTTGGTGCGGTCAGGCCAGATGGCCCTGCACCCTCCTGCACATCTGTGGATGACACAACACATTCACAGGTTGGAGGATCCACACACTTGCCACATATTCCCTTTCACCCCCTCCCCCACACATGCTACACACCAGATATTAAAAAAAATACTTACCTGGCACCACGGGCTCTGGACTTGAGTCAAAGCCGGGCAGGCCCTCAACTTCATGCCGATAAAAGGTCAGGTCCACCGCACGCTCCTCCGCTGTCAGCCTAATATGGCATGGTGGGCCCCCTCCTGTGCCCCTGGCATGGGCATGCATTCTGGCCAGCTTCTGTTTGACCAGACGCCGGAGGTCATTGATTTTTTTGTCAATCCCAGACCGGGTCCGTGTCTCCCCCTGCCCCGCTGAATTGACCTGCTCAGTGATCATATCCAAAATCTCCCTCCTCCTGGCCGGGGTGGTGTTGGCACTGTCCGGGCCGTGGAGGAAACGCCCATACTCGCTAATGGCCCGGGCAAGAATTTGTTTTTCTCCAACTGTAAAATTGAGCTTTCGTTTTCTCTCTGTCATACTTCCAAAAAAACTCACTCCCAGTCAACAAAATTCACTCACAAAAACAAGCACAACCAATCAAGCAAGAACACACACAAAGACAAAACTAACACCCAAAAAATCACACTAGCACTCAGCAAGAAACAGTCACAAAAACAAACAGCAAAAAAACTGCAAGAAAACAAACGAACAGAAATATATCAATCAAACAAACAGTCTCTCAAACACTTATCAAAAAACACTTTCAAAGATCTACTAACAAACACTTGATCACACAGAACACTAATCTGACAACTACAAAACACAACGCAACGAACAACAGGACAAAAGCACTTGGTTAAATGGGAAGGGACAAAGGGATGTACTTTTGCAATGCAAGTGCGTTTGTGTGTGTCTATTTATGCTGTTTGCGTAGTTCACAACGTTGCCCTAGTCCATTTCCAATTTCACTGATTGCGCCGCTCCCGAGTTGTGAGCATGCGCACAGCGGAGCTGACATGGTCTGCTTCAAGCGCGCATGCACGAGCCGGCCGGCCCTTCATTTGCATGGGGTCACGGCTCATTTCAATGTAACACGCTCACGTCCTTCCCAATTTGTATTACTCCTCCTTACGCCTCTGAAAAAACGTTACGTATGCGCAATTTTCTGCGCAAAAGCTACAAGAATAGGGTGATTAAGCGGCAAAATTGCGCAAGTCTAACGTAAAGGCAGTGCGCTACGCCGGTCCAATAATGCGCAGATGTACCTGAATCTGGGCCATTGTATTTTTTTTTTTCAAAATTGTCGGTCTTTTTTTGTTTATAGCGCAAAAAATAGGTGATCAAATACCACCAAAAGAAAGCTCTATTTGTGGAGGAAAAAGGACATAATTTTTATTTGGACACAGAGTCGCACGACCGCACAATTGTCAGTTAAATCGAAGGAGTGCCATAGTGCAGAAATTGGCCTGGTCAGGAAGTAAATCTTCTGGGGCTGAAGTGGTTAAAGACACAGTACACCTAAAAGTTATTTATATTTGCTCACAAGTGACCCTGTGGTGACAGTGGGGAAGATTTACTAATACTGGTGCACACAGAATTTGGTGCAGCTGTGAATTGTAACCAATCAGCTTCTAGGTTTTATTGTCATAGCTTGATTGAACAAGCTGAAGTTAGAAGCTGATTGGTTACTATGCACAGCTGCGCCAGACAATGTGTGCACCAGTTTTGGTAAATCTTCCCCAGTGTCAACTAAATGTCAGCTGTTTACTATACACTAAAGCGAAAAAACAGAGGGTGCAATCAGCGCAAAAATATAATAAACCCCCCCCTTATGCAAGCTGGACACTGAAGAATTTTCACAAAATTCAAATAACAATGATAGATAAGGATGTAAGTGCAACGCTAAAAAAAACAATTAATAAATAATAACAACAGAACAAATAATGATAAAATCTAAAAGTAATCAAAAGAGATGATATAGCAGTCCAGAGAGACGATATACAGCCAGATCCACACTAGTAATCCACCAGTTCTGAAACAGTCCACAGGAACGTGACAGTCCCTCCACCTCCGGTCTAACTAAACACTCTCACCTTATGAACGTATATGGGGGAGGATCTACGCATGACGTCACCCTCTGCTGCCCTAGGAAATTGATATGACTGCTTTTATCTTTTCTATGTGAGTAGTGTGTTTTAACACAATAATAAATGTAATGCTTAAATGGTGAGCACTTAAGCCGGCCATACACGGTTCGAATTTCAAAAGAATTTTCTTGCGAAAATTGTATCAAAGAATTTTCGTTCGTATTTAGTGGGCTGCAGCAACAGCCGATTTTCGTGTGGCAAACAAATTCGAGAAATCCGACTGTTGGAAATTTTCGGAAAAACAGACGATTTTCTAATCAATGATGGGAGAAATCGTGCGAGAAATGTAATAGAAAAAAATATGTACATGTGCAAGAAAAGAAAACCCCCTGGAGAGAAACAAATATTTACGGAGAGAAAAGAATATTCCCAAAGAGAAAAGAATATTCCCGAAGAGAAACGAATATTCCCGGCAACATGAAAGTTTTGGTCGGCCGAATTTCGAAAATCAATGGTGGCATCATCGGATCACAAAAAAAATGTACTTTCTGATTTTGAAAAGAAAATTTGTTCGAAATTCGACAGTGTATGGCCTGCATTAGATCTTTTCTTTCTACCCATTATCTGGTGTCCTATGCTGAGTTTCAAGGAGACGTGAGAGAATTTTATGGTCCCTGTTAACTCTTTTGATATCCGCTTGCATGACCACCTGTTTGGTCAGGGGTCCATATCATAAGGTGAGAGTGTTTAGTTAGACCGGAGGTGGAGGGACTGTCATGTTACTGTGGACTGTTTCAGCACTGGTGGATTACTACTTGTGGATCTGGCTGTATATCTTATCTCCGAAAAACAAACAAGGTGCCTCTAAGTGCAGAAGCATAACCCCTAAAGGGGTTAAAAACTTACAAGATAGTGGATGAAGCAGGCATGTAGCAGGTAAGTGTGTCCAGAAGATGTTCCAGTGGCAGGGCAGTCCTAGTCTGATGATAAAGCTTCCAGGGAAGTCCACAAAATAACAGCCAACTTGTACTGTGAGTGTTTAGGGAACACAATGGTGCTGGAGCCTGTGGATGATGTCAGAGGAAGCAAGACAAAAACCAGCATGGAACACAAACAGGAAGAGGACAGGAAGTGTGTATCTTACCTCCTACCTCTGGACTGCTATATCACCTCTTTTGATTACTTTAAGAATCTATCATTATTTGTTCTGTTGTTATTATTTATTAATTGTTTTTTGCGCTGCACATACATCCTTATCTATCACGTGTACTATACACTGCTTTAAAAAACTAAACGTCTTTCAGTTAGAGTTAATGAGCAGTATGCCACTTGCAATACAAAGCAAAGCCAACCTGCCCCTGATATACAGTAGATGGTCACGGTGTGCTAATGGGAACATAAGCAATGTTCTAACCCCATCAGAGAGTGTTTTATTTTAATAAATCAGGCAGGTGTCAAACCTATAGGTGTTTCCATGTTGTTGAAAATATGGCAAAAGTCTTTTATTTCACACATTGACTTCCAGCACAAAGACTAACTATAACAAGAAAGGTGACAGTGAACAGCAGTAGCTCACTGACTAGGATTTATAAAACAAGGCCTGCGTTCAATTAATGCTTGCCTGCCTTTGGCTGATGCAAGTAGTTTATCTAAATGTAAAAAAAAAAACCTGAGTAATGCTCACACAGTGCCAGGCTTTATTCTTCCCTAAGGTCTTGAACTGTGGGACTAATTAGTTCGGTTACTAAACAGCTTTTAGCACATTTCCCATAATGGCTTGTTTCTTTCTTATAGGATGTTTTATATAAAACTCTGAAGTTTAATATTATAGAGACCTTAAATAAACATTAAACACATTCCTTACTTTTAAGAAACCTTGTTTTAATTATTTAATTCATATTAACATCCAACTGCAAGCTTTTTTTTTTTTTTTTTTTTAGTTGAAATGTGCCCAAATCTGTCAAAGTTATATCAACAGGAGAGCAGTGAACATTTAGACTTTAATCAGCAATTGGTGTATTTCTGAGCAATCATGAGATACACTGGCTTTTTAGTTTAGGTTTTTGAAATCGATGATGTAAATGAGCCATTACAGATGACGTCCAACCAACCATGAAATAAGAAAAAGGAGTGCGAGAAGCAGTCAGGTTTAAATACCAAATAGCCGGATATTTTGTTAGACATGCAGAAATGGTCTTTGGTGCTTTCTTTAGTTGAACTCTATTTACAAATGACTAATAAAAATAGTCAGCTAATTATCTCAACTAATAGTTAAAGTATACATAAGCCATGCTTCTCATGACAACGCATACAAATGTAACATAAGCCATGGGTCTGGGAATAAGACAAGCTTATATTATGTGCACAAAATGATTCTGGGGGTTCCCAATAACTACAACAGGGCTCTGCCAAATATAAATAAGAAACTCTAAAAATAATGAAAAAAAAAGAAGCCCTCGTGTGTTACAAATTGCAATGCAATTGTTTTAAAAGCACGTGCAAATAATCGGGGCCAATAATTAGTAAATAAATTGAACAAACCATAAGTTCCAGGTTTGGCATGTAGACATACCATCTAAAATCTACAACGTTGTGGAAAGAAAGAAAGAAAGAAAGAAAGAAAGAAAGAAAGAAAGAAAGAAAGAAAGAAAGAAAGAAAGAAAGAAAGAAAGAAAGAAAGAAAGAAAGAAAGAAAGAAAGAAAGAAAGAAAGAAAGAAAGAAAGAAAGAAAGAAAGAAAGAAAGAAAGAAAAAAGACCCATGTGTATTTAGCTGTTTTCCTGCCTGTTCAGCTCTAAACAACACCAACCAGGAAAATCTAAAGTATAAGTGGCTACAAATTTGAGATGATAAACTTGCATTTTTAAAGAAACTTGGTATTAAATACGCAAACTTGAAGCAGAAATTAAAGCTGATCAATGTATTCTGACCTAGGGGAGTCCTCGCTTTTAGAATACATAGCGCAGTGGGGGAGATTGCTGCATCCACATCGCTTGTGTGGATGCAAGAATCTGTAAGTTTTTGTTTTTTTTCATATAACGCATTGGTTTAATGAAAAAAAAAAAAAAAACTCAAAGTTCATGCCTAGCTTAAGTTCCTGCTCCAAAATGATGCTGGGTTTTCAGTGCTGACAGTATAATAACTAATAATACCTGCTGCCATCATAAAGTGATTTTGATTTAGATTTAGAGCGGGGGTCAGCAACCAGTAGTTTGCGATCTCCCAGTAGATTGCGGACAGGTGACAAGTAGATCGTGGCCTGTGGTCTCCAGAATTGTGCCAGCAGCAGGAAAGAGATCTTCGGGTCAGTGGGAAGCAATACAATGTGCATAATAGTATGGGGCAACTTTCACACTGATGTGCTGCAGTTTACTCACACCGTGGGTTAAAGTGCAGTGTACCTTAAGCTACCCTGCGAGTTTTCTGTGCTTAGCCATAGACTTCTATTATTTCCTGCAGGTTTGGTGTACTTTCTGAAAGTACACCACAGCTGCAAGATGTAATAGAAGTCTATGGCAAAGCGCAGCTAACCCAGGAAAGTCGCAGATGCACTGTGCTGCACCCGCAGTCAAACCACAGCACACCCATGTGAAAGTAGCCTTATAGCATTTACAGTTTTGGGGGGGTGGTAAAACCCCATAGTTAAGATGTGTTTTTATCACTCCTGCTCCAACCGCACCCCCTTTAACTGAAGTGGCCAGGGGTGTACACATATCACAGCCGCAGCAGGAGTTATACGCCCTGTCATGATTGATGGGTTTAGCACCTGCCAAGCATGACCCATTCCAGTGAATGAGGCTGCTGTGCAAGTGCCCTGCAACCTTGTGCAGTACAGCAAACAAGGCGTTAAATCAGGCAGCGTTGTGTTTCATTTCACACCACCTGCTTTAACTCCTTGGACCCCGCAGAATCATGCAATTATGGGGAGCTTGCAGAGTGGCCCCATTTACTTGAATGTGTTGTAACTGCCAGGTGGTAGCACCCACAAAAAGCAACAGGAGGGTTAATTCCTGCTGTGGCATGTGTACACCTTTGGCTGTTGCCTCAACAGTTAAAGGGGGTGGGTCTTGGGGGTGGTAAAACCGTGACTCAATCGCAGGGTCTTACCACCCAAGACTGTACATGTGAATGAGTCCTAAGGGTGCCGCTGCAGAAGGCAACTAAGGGCTCATTCACAGGAGCAGATACTGGTGCTCTTCTAAAAAAACGATCCTAGTGTGTTTGACAGGTGGAGAGGCGGCAATATGTTGCCCCCTCACCTGATTTAAACCCATGATTGCCATGGAATGCAGACAATTGGGACAAGGTAGTGCAGAAATTGGAGGTATAAATAAGGTGTGAGGAGGTGACACTGGGTGACACTGTGCCCAGTGATCTTTGACTCCTCCCATGTTGTTCAGATGGATCTCCACTTCTTTAAGGTTGCCTACACCTGATCTACAGTTTGGAGACAATACTGAGTTGACTGTTGGCACTAATGGATCTCAGCAGATTACAACTGTATACATTGTTATACCATAGGTAGTATTTGTAATACACTACTTTGCTTACACATAGTTGCATACAACTGAATAAAATGCATTATTTCTCATACAAATAGAAATAGTGTTAACATTTTTTTTAAAAAAACTACAAATGGTAACAAGCCAACACCACATTTTTATTGTAGGTATTCTTTCCATTGCTAACACAACTCAGATGCTCAACAATATGTTTACCTTGAGTTCTTGTTTTTGGCGCTCAGCATTTGTTTGCCGCAGATGTCGTGTTTATTAAACAATGAATTTGATTTGCAAGCAGCATCAACAACAAAGAATCAGTGCTATCAAGAGTAATAAAAAAGATTTTATTATTCTGAAATGAAGATTGCACGCACTATGTGGTCCTAGTACCCCTGGCAAACTGACCTATTCACAGATGCCAGTAACAATATTTAGAGGGAGAGTACACAGTTTCTAGAAAAAGAAGCTAAAGGAATGTCTACATTTTCTTTTGTAATTGCCGAGTCACAGAGTCCAGGATAATGTCATTTTTCTCAGAAAGGCATGCCATCAGGTTTTATCTTTTTACTTTCACTGTCTATTACATATAGTTTTATTGTTTAAATAAAAAAACTAGAAGTTTAGTAAGAATGAGTACAGACATAATAGGGTTTTCAGATATAGATCTTTCTCTGGCCATGTTAGGGAGTGTTCCATTTATCTCTGGGGAAAATAATTTCTTGGACCAATAGACCTTTCTTTACATCTTGATGGAGATCATGATCATGGACCTCATTTTTGGTTTTAAAACAAAACCACTTTGGCTATGAGCCTAGGAATATCTTTCCCTCACAGATGTCCTTTATCTTGGAAGGAATCCTGGACAAAAAAAAGAAAAGACAGCAAGGTAAAAAAAAAAAAAAACAGAAGACATTCTTAGCTACTACAGAACAATGTTATAAAACCTGAAATCCCACATTTCGGCACTATCATTAACATTTATTACATAGATATGTATAAAATATCTTTGTAGGTGAATAATGCCTCATGTGACACGATTCTTGATAGAAGCTTCAGCTCTGGACAGGCGGATAATGTAGTATGATTCATGATTACATTTGTTAATATGTTCAGTTCAAAAAAAATATTATTTTGAGTTTGTCTGCTGAAATTCCCATACAGACATATTTATGTTACTGAAATCCTGAAGACAATGTAATCTTCTAGAGAGCATAAAAGCTCACTAAATAGTGTACTAACACCAACAGACTTTTTCAGAAAGACAGCCCAAACAGCAATGATGACATGCAAAAAGCAGTAGTCAAAATTATCACTAAAATGTCTACAGCAGCCTTTCCCAACATTTTTACATAGTTACATAGTTACATAGTCAGGTTGAAAAAAGACACAAGTCCATCCAGTTCAACCATAAAAAAATAAATAAACAAACAAAATAAAACACAGTACATCCCATACACCCAACTCCATACCCACAGTTGATCCAGAGGAAGGCAAAAAACCCCAGCAGAGCATGATCCAATTTGCTACCGGAAGGGAAAAAATTCCTTCCTGATCCCCCGAGAGGCAATCGGATTTACCCCGGATCAACTTTACCTACAAAACTTAGTACTCAGTTATATTATGTGCATTTAGGAAAGAATCTAGGCCCTTCTTAAAGCAATCTACTGATCTGGCCAGAACCACCTCTGGAGGGAGTCTGTTCCACATTTTCACAGCTCTTACTGTGAAGAAACCTTTCCGTATTTGGAGGTGGAATCTCTTTTCCTCCAGACGTAAAGAGTGCCCCCTTGTCCTCAGTGTTGACCTTAAAGTGAATAACTCAACACCAAGTTCACTATATGGACCTCTTATATATTTGTACATGTTGATCATATCCCCCCCTCATTCTCCTCTTCTCAAGAGTGAATAAATTCAGTTTTTCTAATCCTTCCTCATAGCTGAGCTCCTCCATGCCTCTTATCAGTTTAGTTGCCCTTCTCTGCACTTTCTCCAGTTCTCCGATATCCTTTTTGGGAACTGGTGCCCAAAACTGGACTGCATATTCCAGATGAGGTCTTACTAATGATTTGTAAAGGGGCAAAATTATATCTCTATCTCTGGAGTCCATACCTCTCTTAATACAAGAAAGGACTTTGCTCGCTTTGGAAACCGCAGCTTGGAATTGCATGTTATTATTGAGCTTATGATCAACTAAAACCCCCAGATCCTTCTCCACTACAGATCCCCCCAGTTGAACTCCCCCTAGCATGTATGATGCATGCATATTCTTAGCCCCCAAGTGCATAACTTTACATTTATCAACATTAAACCTCATCTGCCACTTAGTCGCCCAATTAGACAGAGCATTGTGGTCGGCTTGTAAATTGGAGACATCCTGCAAGGACGTTATTCCCCTGCATAGCTTGGTGTCATCTGCAAAGACAGAAATGTTACTTTGGATCTCAGACCCAATATCATTTATAAATATATTGAAAAGTAAGGGACCCAACACTGAACCTTGGGGTACACCGCTGATAACCTTGGACCATTCAGAGTAAGAATCATTAACCACAACTCTCTGAATCCTGTCTTTCAGCCAGTTTTCTATCCATTTACAAACTGATATATCTAATCCTGTAGACCTTACCTTACACATGAGCCGTGTGTGGGGAACTGTATCGAACGCTTTTGCAAAATCCAAGTATACCATGTCCACTGCCACGCCTCTGTCCAGGGTTTTACTTGCCTCTTCATAAAAGGAAATCAGGTTTGTCTGACAACTTCTGTCTTTCATGAATCCATGCTGTCTGCTGCTTAAATAGTTTGTTTCCAGCAAGAACTCATCCATGTGGTCTTTTATTAAACGTTCCAGTATCTTCCCAACTATAGAAGTTAAACTAACAGGTCTATAGTTACTTGGTAAAGACTTTGTTCCCTTTTTAAATATAGGCACCACATTGGCTCTACGCCAATCCAGTGGTACTATTCCTGTCATTAATGAGTCCCTAAACATTAGATACAGTGGCTTTGAAATTTCAGAGCTCAATTCTTTTAGGATCCGTGGGTGGATGCCATCTGGTCCAGGTGCTTTATCCACCTTTATTCTGTCAAAATATTTTTGGACCATATCACTTTTGAGCCATTGTGGATTTGGGGCTGTGTCACTCCCACCCCCATTATGGACATGAGCTCCCCCATACTCCATTGTATACACAGAGCTGAAGAAAGCATTTAATACATTTGCCTTCTCTATGTCCTCAGTCACCCACTCTAGATTATTTTGTAAAGGGCCTACATGCTCAGACTTGACCTTTTTACTATTAATATATTTTAAAAAAAATTGGGGTTTGTCCTACTATCTTTTTCAATCTGTCGTTCATTTAGAATTTTTGCATCCTTGATTTCCTTTTTACATATTCTATTATATTCTTTGTAACCCCAAAGGTACCCCAAAGGTAATAACATAATACCATAATATTCAGGTTTCAGGGAATGCCTGCTAAGATTAGTCTATTGGTGGCCATTGAGAAAATGTCCCCTACTACATTTGTGGTAGTCAGTGAGAAGAATACCCCCCTACAGTGGGTGAAAGAATGCCCCCACTTGAGCAGGGCATTGGACCTAGAACTATGCAGTAGGGATGGGCCGAATGGCCCCCTGTTCAGTTCGCACCAGAACTTTCAATCATCGGGAAAGTTCAGAACAGAATAACGAACCCCATTAAAGTCTATGGGACCCGAACATGAAAAATCAAAAATGCCCATTTTGAAAGCTTATATGCAAGTAATTGGGCATACATTGGTTATGGGGGTCCAGGTTGCTATTTCTTTTCACATAAGGCCATTCCAGTTCACGTGGAAGGCAACAATGTGGAAACGTTGGGCAAAGCAACAGCTGCAAAGTCCACGTTACAGCTGACACGTGGCTCACAGCACACTGGGTAACTCTGCTTGCAACTCGGAAGGATGCGGGACAGGGCTCAGTGATGCAGCTTGTTGCGCGCCTACGTCTCCATACAGCTGGTGATGATGCAAGATTTGTCAGCTCTACTCCCTCCTCCTCCATGACCTCCTCGGCTGAATCGTCCTATGAACCTCAAGTACTCCCTAAGCGTTCAAATGGATATTCAATGTGTCAGGCTAAAAGGTGCCATGCAGTGCTTCAGCTTATGTCTCTAAAGGACAGGAACCACACCGGAACAGAGATTCCTGTAGCTCTGTAGGGACAGGCTCAGAGTTAGTTCACTTCATGCCAGCTGGAGCCAGGAATGGTGCTGTGTGGTAATGGCACAAACCTCCTGTCCGCCCTTAGATAGGAAAAATTGACACATGTGCCATGCTTGGCACATGTCCTCAGATTGGTGGTGCAGCGTTTCCTAAATAGGTATCCAGGGTTGGAAGATTTACTAAAGCAGGCCAGATGAGTCTGTAGCCATTTTAGGCGATCATACACAACCAGAGCTCGGTTGGTTGAAATTCAGCGGGAAATCTACCTGCCCATAAACCACCTGATTTAAGACATGTCCGCCAGGTGAAACTCGACTTTGGCACATGCAGCAGAAGGCCTTCAGCGAGTACCTGTGTGAATATGGCACAACGACCAGCTTAGGCTAGCTTGGCTTTTTCCCCCACACCAATGGCTGCTCAAAAAGGATTCATGCACTGTACTGTCACCATTTGAGGAAGCCACGAGGATGGTGAGCCATGACAATGCATGCATCAGTGACACAATCTCTGCTGTGTTCCTGCTGGAGCAGACTCTGCGTGGCATTATGGACAGGGCACTTGAGGCAGAGCAGCGGTATGAAGATAAGGACTTCCTTTCCTCTCAAGGTCCACTTTATGCAGACAACAGTGTTCCTATGCCACAGAACACACAGAACACACAGGAGGAGAGAGAGGAGGTGGATTCTGGGAGTTTCGGAGGCATTGAATCAGGGGAAGACATACGCCAAACAGTAAGAGATGGTTTTCCATCCCCAGAATCCTTGGGAGTAGTATGTGGCTGGGAGGAGGCAGTTCCAGATACTGCAATCCTTAGTGTCTGTTTCTCATGCCTCCACAAATTTGTGGTGCATGGGCTGCCTCATGTTTCAAAGCCCGCGAAAGGACCCAATACGTGGCATAAAGTTAAAGGATCACTATTTCTTAGCAACCCTCCTTGACCATCGTTATAAGGGAAGTCTCATAACTCATCCCGTCCCCAGATAGAGTGCAGAATATGAGATCTCTTGAGAACACCATGAAGAGGAGTTTATCTAATGGTTTTCCCAACTCTGGTAGGTTACAGTGTTGTGGAATATCTAGTTTTGAGGCTTCTGTTGGTCAAGAGAGGAACAGTATTGATGCATTTCTGAATTGATTTAGTCTTCACCGCCCAGGGCTCTTAGCTTCCACATCCCATCGGCATCGTCTGCCTCATGTGGTGGACAATTATCTGAGGGGGAAAACTGAGATGGAGAGCTTTCCACTGGCTTACTGGGTCATGAGAATAGACCAGTGGCCATAATTTGCCCAGTGTGCTATTGAGCTGCTGGGCTGCCCTACATCCAGCGTGGTTGCTGAATGGACATTCAGTGCTGCTGGTGGTTTTGTTACTGAACATAGAATGCGTCTGTCCACAGACTCCCTTGCCCATCTGACTTTTAGCAAAATTAATCAGTACTGGATTACCAGCAGCTATGCAGACCCTGATGCTGATGTCGCCAATTAAGTGTTTTTTTGATGTGGCTAGGCTGCCTAGTGTTGTGGGTGTTGACTTCATCTGAAAGAATGTTTTTGGTGTAGGTATTATGGGCACAATTAACACCCAAAGAACAATTTTTCCACACCTGTTTGACAGGGACTGTATTTTTTTCCCGCTGCAGCAGACGGGGCTGATAAATTTGCTGGCTATAGTCTACAGCTGGTGGTGTGCTGCTGGCAGATGTGCTGCAAGGATCTAGGACACCCTGCGTCATACCATTATCCATGTCAGTGGAGGCTGCTGAGAGGTCATGAGGTATAGCAGGGGCAGTGAGGTGAGTAAGGAGGAGGGACAGATTTGTGCCCCAGATTTGAGACAACGTTTGCAAATAACAACAGTGCGATCGTCTGTACTAAAAAAGGCCCAGACAGCTGAGCTGTGGGAAGTGGGCCGGGAGACAACAGCTCCACAATGTGATGGACTAGGGTGGCTGCTCTCTACTCTTCAATGATGGCTGCCTTGGTGGGGTTGTGCCACACCCCTCACTCTCCTCCTCTGCTCTATCCCGAACCCAAGTCGAGTCAGTGATCTCATCATCATCTCCTTCACCCTCATTACCACTGGAGACAACTTAGCAATATGCTGCGGCTGGGGCAACATGACTGCCAATTTGTGTACCAGTGTTCTCCCCTCTCTGTAGGCTCATATTCATGCCTTCCTCAACCTCAGAGTCAGGGACTAACATCTGAATCGAGTAATGGCTGTGCCACATCAAGGAGCAAGTGGCTGACGCTGTGTTCAAACAACTCGGCTGATTCACCCATGCCTGATGCTGGGGCTATGGCAAGAATAGCTGTGAAAAAAGGAGGCAGGTTTTTCCACTCTGGCAGCTACAGGGGACTGTGCACTAGTCTCTGCTTGTGTAATGTAGGATGAGAAGGATGAGGGTAGTTTAGTAAGCCAGTCCACCACCTACTCTGCATGCTGTGGCTGTATAGCTCAGGCAACATCACTAAACATAGGAAATTATGCCCTGTCTGAGGACAGACTCCACAGATACACTATAATACACTGAAATATACTGTGTAAAATGTGCAGTAATGCACAGAACTATATGGCGTTAAACTTGCAGTAACACAATTAAATATACTGCGTAAAATGTGCAGTAATGCACAGATATAAATAGCGTTTCAACTTGCAGTAACACAATTAAATATACGGCGTTAAACTTGCAGTAACGCACAGAACTATACGGTGTTAAACTTGCAGTAACGCAAAGAACTATACGCCGTTAAACTTGCAGTAACGCAATAAAATATACAGCGTTAAACTTGCAGTAACACACAGAACTATGTGGCGTCAAACTAGCAGTAATGCACAGAACTATATAGTGTTAAATTAGCAGTAATGCACAGAACTATATAGAGTTAAACTTGCAGTAACACACAAAGCTATATAGCATTAAACTTGCAGTAAGGCAATGAAATATATGGTGTTAAACTTGCAGTAACACACAGTACTATATGGCGTTAAACTTTCAGTAATGCACAGAACTATATGGAGTTAAACTTGCAGTAACGCAATGAAATATACGGCGTTAAACTTTCAGTAATGCACAGAACTATATGGAGTTAAACTTGCAGTAACGCAATGAAATATACGGCGTTAAACTTTCAGTAATGCACAGAACTATATGGAGTTAAACTTGCAGTAACGCAATGAAATATACGGCGTTAAACTTGCAGTAAAGCAACAGAACTATATGGCGTTAAACTTGCAGTAACACATTAAAATATATGGCATTAAACTTGCAGTAATGCAATGAAATATACAGTATAGCATTAAACTTGCAGTAACACACAGAACTATATAGCATTAAACTTGCAGTAACGTAATGAAATATACAGCATTAAACTTGCAGTAACACACAGAACTATATGGCGTTAAACTTGCAGTAACGCAATAAAATATACTTTGTTAAATGATTACTACACTCACACTGACTGAACTATCCCTACATTCACAATAATGTAAAGATGAATGGTCACACTATTCTCACACTGAACTATCCCTAGATTCACACTAAACTGATATTCTATACTGACAATACAATCAGAATAGAACACTATAGCACACTAACGATCTAATAGCACTGAACATAGCCCTGTTCTATCTCTTTCCATGCCGCTATCACACTAAGGCCACAATGGAAAGAATACTTTTATAGTGTGGGGCAGGATTAAGAGCAATGAGCCATGATTGGATACACTCATTATGACAGTGTACAATCATGGCTCTGACAGTGCTCTGTGCCCTGATTGGGCAAAGCTTTCATTGCTTCAGCCAATCAGGGCTTTCAATGCACTGTGCAGCGGTGCAGAGCATTATGATGGTTCGGCGGGCTGAACAAACGGTGAAGCGGCCCTATAATTCGGTGTACTTCTGAACAGCCAATGTTCGGCCAAACTCATGCTCGGTCCAAACCGTTTGGCCATCCTTACTATGCAGGCACCTTCACATGGGAGGTCAGTTAGCCACAACTCAAGATATACCTAACAGCCTCTGGAGGAACCCTAGGGTTCCACAGAACCCTGGTTGTAAATGGTTGGTCTACAGTAGCAACAATCTTTTTGGCTGCCTATAAATATCTCATTGCTAATCAACCTAGCCTTGTCATGATCTGGCGAATGGCAATCAAAGGTAAGCCTTGTGACTACACAAATTCAGTGCTTGATTCTTGCCCATTAGTTAGTAGAGATGCCTGTGAATCTTTAGGGATAGATCCACAGACAGTGATCACTTGGAGACTGAATTAAGTCACAAACTCCAAAAACTAAGCCCAATAATCTGCCTCCAATCCTGGCCATAGTCACCCAAACCATCATCACAATAAATACAAATCATATTTTCTCCAGCATTGCTACATAAAGTATGGGTTTCACCAACATACACTGCACTAACTTTCACAACTACAGAAAAGTATGTGTCTCTGCCAGGTTCTTAATGATCACAAAAATAAAGCAACAAGACACAACATGCAACAATTGCATTTTGCTAATGCTATAACAACCACTGAACAAGCATTCTGTGGAGCCAATTGCGCAGTATTTTACAGATTTTCACTTAATGTTCCACTGTCGTCTCCAGACATCATATATTACGCTCAGAGGAAACTGCCTCTATCAAGCAAATTACAATAATTTATTTGATCTGTGATGTGGATAAGACTGTCGTTATCCAAGCAAAACGCAGGAATAAAATGTTTTAGTCACATGTTTCCTCTTAAACATATTATATAAACATTGATGTGATAATTTGTCTTCAAATACCAGCCACTGAAAATAAAGCCAAAGCTGGGAAGTGATGTGTAAAGGGAACTGTCTAGTTTAATCAGTGTTTTTTTACATTAATGAATAAAATTCATTAGTTTGATTACATAAATCTAAATTAATACGTGTTCATATTTTAAAAGACCTTTGTCAAATATGGTGGTGGCAGCCATATTTGCTTGATAAATATGTAGGTTTTGTTTTATGTTTTTGAGTACTATACAATGATTGCACTTTACTACTTCTTCTCACAACGGAAGTCTGTGGTTCGGCCTACTCATTAACCAGTCATTAAATCTAGAGCTATTACTGCATTTCAGTTATGGGCCATTAATTCAGCAATAACACTGTTATTACTTATGACAGATAAGGGGGACATATATTTTTTTAGGAGGGACAAACATAGCTTTCATTTGGCGATATTGTCTTTCAGGCTGGGTTCACACTATTGTGAATTGGATGCAGGTTTCGCCGCATCCAATTCACATAGCAGGAGATTGTGACCAGCTCTCTAATTGCACAGGAGCCCTGTGCATCTTTTGGTCAGTTTCAGGTCCAAATGCATCCCAAAATTCAGGCTGAAATTCAACCTGAAATGGTTAATGGAGCGCACCGAACTCCTGCTGTGAGCTGGAGTGTGCTCTAGTAGTGAACCTTGGTGTGCTGGAAAATATCTACTCTGGATGGGGGACAGTCCCCCGCCAGAACACTCTAGTCAGTGCTCTCAGCCATTGGTTAGGAGCGCTGATCAGGAGCCGGCCAGCAGACCTTTTTTGGTCATGCCCCAATGACAGAAGTTGGCCAAACGGCCGCATCTGTCAGGTCAGCTGCAGCACACAAGGTTTGAATGTCGGCCTGTTTCTACTGGACTGGCCGATGCCAGCCTAAATTCGGCCTGTGTGAAATAGGCTTAAGCCTCTTATGAAGATGAGAACAGAGATTATGCAATCTCTTAGTTATAAAAAAAAGGAAAAAAAAGAATTCTACACATATTTTTTATTTTAAACTGAATGGGTTGTTGTATAAGGTAAGGGTTCACATATACTTTAATGTAAAGTTTTCATATCTTTGTATACCATGTAAACTTTGTATACCATGTAAACTTTTCATACCTTTGAGTTGATTCATTTTTTCTGTAAACAATTTAGGAAAGCTCAATTGCAATTTTATTTCAAGATCAAATCAATATTATTTTAATCCGTGGATTCGGGGACCTTAAAAGCTGTGGGGCCCATAGGTTGGCGTCTACTCTGCCTATTTGGTAATTCGGGCACTGGCTATGGCTTTCCACACTGAGCCACTTGAAATGTTAGATAGCTCACTGCCTTATCTTTTGATCAGTCTTCATATAAACGTTGTTTCTGGCTAAACTCTGATCTCTTTGCTCCTCTCTTAGGCCTCGTACACACGAGTAAATAGATTTGTTCAAAACGGTCTGTCCGACCGATTTGAACAAATCTGTCTGCTGGCATTTTGGTTTGCTCACGTGTACACACGAGCAAACCAAAATCCCCGCCAGCAGACAGCGCGCTGACGTGTCGGTGACGTGGCGGTGACGTTGACGCCGCCACGTCACCGCATCAGGAAGTAAAACACTTCCGCGCATGCGTCGAAACCATTCGGCGCGTGTGCGAGAAGACATGTCTGCTGGTTAGCGTACTAACCAGCAGACATGTCAGGTGGACAGGTTCCCAGCCAACAGATTTCAAAGCATGCTTTGAAATCTGTCGGGTGGCCAAATCCGTCTGTTTGCCCGTACACACGATCGAATCTGTCTGCTGAAACGGTCTAGCAGACCGTTTCCAGCAGACAGATTTGATCGTGTGTACGAGGCCTTAGACTTCCTCTTTAGACCATGCCTTTACCTTTCCTGTATGCCAGATTATTGTGCTTTTGCCAGTATTTTGCTTTTGCGGTCTCTGCTTCACTCACTGTGGTTGATTTACTAAAGGCAAATTTATGGTGAACTTTTCAAAGTGCAGTTCCACTCTCCAGGTGCAATTGCTCCAGAGCTTAGTAAATGATGTAAAGCTTCACTTTGCAAAGAATGCCCAATCACATGCAAGGGGGAAAAAAAGCATTTTTGCATGCACATGATTGGATGGAGGAAGTCAGCAGAGCTTCTGCTCATTTACTAAGCTCTGGAGCAACTGCTCTTGCAGAGTGCATATGCACTTTGCTAAGTGCACAATGTTCTTATTTATTGCTACTCATGTATGGATGCTTGGCTGTAAATTCATTGGCTACTCTTCATCACTCTCAAATCATACCTGATTTTGGCATGATCTCTAACTCTGGTTCTGCCTCGCTCTCCTACTGCTACTGCTACTTTTGTACTGATCCCAGCCTGTTTACAACCATGCACTTGTTTTTTCATCTAAAGGACTGAGCCTGATCCCAGATCATGACACTTAAGTTTTTGTTATTCCTAATGTGTATAATTCTCTTATTAAAGGTATATCACCCACATGCATCAAGTTGGGCATGGGACAATGTGACCTATCCTCCCATCCAAGTCTGCCCGCCTAACAATATATTAAGGATACTCTTTAAGGTTCAGAACGTTCAAAAGGACAACTGATGATTATCTTGGTGAGCAATGAAAATTTAATCGATGCTGATCCCCTCTTGTACCTCTAAGAGCTACACTAAAACAATTCATCATCTGCTTAAGTGTATTTCTGTCTGTATTTATATCATAAAATTCTCTATAAATGTAATCCTTCTTTGGCACGAATGCCATTACTGCACATCATATTTCTCAATGATAAAAAAAGGCGTTTTTAACACCAGGCAGTTATCTCAACTCTCTTTTAAGACAGCCCCTCTTTGGGGCTCGAACACATACAATATACCCATGTTTAAACATTTACTTGTTTAGATCAGTTGGCTGTCTTCCAACAGTACAGTGTCTTGTAAAAATACCTTTTAGTTTACAGAATAATTACTTTATCTAACATTCCTAAAACAATTTAAAAAGTTAGGGCAATCTTTACTAGCACCATATTCTTGTTCTGTATTTGATATAACTAAATGGTTTGCTATAAATATGCAACTAAGGCCAACAAAAGGTGTGCAATTCGTAGTCCAAAATATTATATTAAGGTTTTCTTTGAGTATGTTTTACATACCATATTCCAAAGGGAAGATTTCCATGAAGTTATTTATTTTACATACCATATTGCAGAGGGAAGATTTCCATGAAGTTATTTATCTGTTATGTCTGCTATTTATTAGAGAATAGATTACAGCACTCCATGAAAGTTGGTACTGATGTTTATATTCATTGGCCAATTCTCGATGATCAATGACTTTTGAACAAAAGAACAAGACATCAAGAACATCAAGTAACTCCTTTTGTTTAATGTTCTATCAATATCTAAATGTACAAATATTATCAGAGTAAAAACAGTATATTGAAAGAAAAAAAAAAAGCATGCATCCTGTATATCCCTAATACTAAACTAAATTGTCTTGTTTGCATGGAATACTTTTGGTCTGTTAAAGAATGTTACCAAAACATTTTAAATTCCTAATATGTTCCTGTTGTACCATGTACTTGTGGCAAAAAGTGTCTAGTTCTCTTTATATTGCCTCCTTTGTGTGAAATACTAGTTGTAGGAGTAAATCCATCCCAGACTGGTCAATATTATGTCTGTGCTGGGAGATCAGACTTCTGCTGATACACACCCACCCACACAGCCCACAAAGCCATTCTATGGGAAGGTCAGTGTTTTGCTAATTCTCCACCCCTAGCTCTCTTAGCCTTTTATGTAGCTATGAACTTATAAATCTATACTAATACATGTATTCTTAAAATGGAATCACACTATGGAGGTGTCTCTTTTCTATATGTGTGTGATGCCGAGAGAGAAATAGATGAAAAAGGCATAGCATAGCTGACACTGAGTGGTATAGCTGACACCGCAAGCACGGACTTGGAGATTGTTGCACAGTGGCAGATACTGTAAAAGTGAGATACCCCTGTGTGGGATAAGTGGTTTGGGTGAGTACAACACCTATAGGGGGCACCATCAGGATCACAGAGCATTACTAGCACTAGATTACACAAGTGAAGCACTTTGCATTTGGCACTTTATGCACACTTATAGTATAGTAGTTTTTTCATGCAATCTTTTGTTTTCAATCAAATGATTTCAGAGTTATGTTTACACTTGCGATATTATATAGGGTTACACAGACTATTGCACTGAGATATTTTTAAGCTACGCAGATATTGCACCTTAGAAAAGCACCGTTCCTACCTTTTGTTATTTTTTTATTTGCATTTACATTCCACTTAGGTGGTCGTACCGGTAGGGGCAGCAGTTCATTTACAATATTATTTATAACCATAAGTGTGGTGCGGTACCACCTACACATTACATATCCCAAGTGTTAGCATCTAATATTTACACTTTTTCAGGCTTTGCTCAGCTGGTACCTGTGAAATACAACATTTGATAGTCACCATATGTAGACAGCTTCATTAAAATGGTTGTAAAGGCTAGAAAATTATTTATCTAATGCATTCCCTGAAATAAGGTAAAATTAATGTTTCTATGGCAGTATCACCCCCCCCCCCTCTAAATACTTACCCGAGTCCTCCGACAGTGGCTCCTTCTGCTGTCAATCAAATCCTGTGAAATTGGAGCTGGGGGTAGGGGCGAAGCTGTGCTGTGTGCTTCCATTATAAGAGCTTTTCTTTGATGACACACAATGAAGAGGAGGAGCTGACAGCGCCAGTGGGGGACCCCAGAAGGGGACGTTTGGGGCTGCTCTGTGCAATACTATTTACTACTAAAAACTGTTTAAGCTTGCATATATGCAGGAGATTCTTGTTAATAAAACATTTATATATAGTATGTAATTCAAGAGTAAGATTGTTAAAGGTGACTTTAATGCCTGTAGATATGAATTCATAAGATACATAAAACTACCACATGGATTATTAAAGTTATGGCCAGAACATACAAAGGTCTTTCCTTTTTTTTTTGTCCATACACAGTTTGCCATTTATTGGTTTTATCTGCAAATCCATTTCCAACATTGTATAATAAAATGTATATGTGTTGTATCTGTTTTGCTTGTACCATTTAGTCTTCTGAGCTTTAATTCTTTTATCTCATGACTCAGGGGCACACTCCTTCACGAGGAACAAGGAGTTTGGCCCTGAAATGCATAATATGTTTGCAAAAGCGGAATTTGGACAGTTACAGATGGCCGTTTGTTCGTTATATATGACTCACACTGATTACCATTACTGCCCAGTCTGAGATGAGACCCCTCTCTGGTCAACTAACTAGGAGGCTTACTGGTGATCCAGATAGAAGAATGTATTTCAATATATGCTGTTTGTGAACCAGTATGCTCAGGACTCCATGTAAGTGCAAAATGGCATTTACATTTTTATTGCGATAACTCTTATGATTATATACATTTAGTTATCCATGTCTCCACTTAGGAGATTCACATTCTTTATTTGTCCTGATGACCACTGTGACCATGATTAAAAGTTAAGGGAAATAAAAAAAAATTGGGTTGTCACCAGAAGAATAATAGAATAGAACAACTCTTCTGAGAATGTTCCCTCACTGGAGAAATGTCTATCCATTTGCTGTTGTGTCTACAGGACAGAAAGTGCAAGGATATCTTCCCAAACATGGCACATACAATCTAACAGAGGTTTTAACTCTTCCTTGGTCTATGTAAAATGAAAAAATATGTTTTGGCTTTAGATTTTTAATTAACATTTTCTTCAATCTACCCCTTAAATTAAGATAAGACAACACATGCAAAACATACAAACACCCAAACTATAGAAGAATCCAATTATAATTATTCAGATAGATTGTATACATAACAATGTGTGTAGAATTTGCTCCTATGCTGTTGGGTTATTTAATGCTACATATCATTGCACAAGATAAAAGTACTTCCACAGAGAACAGGATAATGAGGCCATAACAATTACCTGAGTGGTGCATACTTTATAAATGACTACAACCATATTGCAGTCCAGGCCATCAAGGAAGGATTATGCCTTACTTCTTATTTCTATCCAATGAAAGAAGATCTATATATTTCTTTAATGCACTTTTAAATCCCTGGGGTGTGCCTTGTGCCAACACTTTAAAAAAAATAATCTTCCAAATTCTTCCAAACCCGCTGTGTTATGATTTCATCCCATGAAATACAACACCTTTTCATTAAAACTCATAAAACAAAATCCTAGTGGATCTTTTCCAGGCTCAAATAATAAGCAGCTATAGTAGTGATACTTAGAACAGTAAGAGCTGGACAACTGTCAGTTGGCATGTTCTTTGAATAGGTTTACAATGCTTTCTTTTATGAGTATAAGCAAGGTCAATCTGCTGGTTAATTAAATAAGACTTGTACAACATTGACACCTTTTAGCTAAATGTGTTCTCAGCATCATTATGCACATAGCGGTAATATATACGTAATAAATCAACATTATAGAAGGGCCAGATTCAGGTACACGTACATTTGCGCAGCGTATCCAAGATCCGCTACGCAGCCGTATTTTACCAGGCTCTAGAACGAATTCTGGTAGATTTTTGCCCGTACGATACGGCGGCGTAGTCTATTTCTCGCCGCGGCGATCGAACTGCGCATGCTCCGTTCAGAAATTTCCCGCCCTGCATTGCGCGAAATAACGTCGATACGTCATTCGTTGTTTGAGTAGCGTCGTTTACGGACACTCCTATTCCCGGACGTTTTACGTCAAAAATAAAAAAAGACGTCAGAAAATGTTGATATTTGACGCTGGAACGACGGCCATACTTATCATGGGCTGTCTAATATTAGACCAGCAAAAAGCTGGTATAGTGTTACGCAGCAAAAAGATGACTAAAGATGCCGTAAGAGATTGCGATTGACGCTCGTAATTTCGTGGATAGTCGGCAAAAGCTCATTTGCATACCCCGACGCCGAAAACGAAAACTCCACCCAGCGGCCGCAATTTTATTGCAGCGTAGATCCGAAGGCGTACGAACACGTAAGCCAGTCGGATTGAAGCGCAAAGCCGTCTTTTCATGGTTTGAGGATTCAAACTAGTGAAAAAACGTGCGTAATTAGAAAGTACTCCGGTCTAACACCAGTAAGACAGGAGTTACGGCTCTGTGAATCTGGCCCATAGTTTAAACTCATACATAAGATTTGTTTTACACATACTATTATGATCTACCATATCCAACTTATACATGATTTGAAAAATAAAGAGACTGTCATTAATAGATAAAGCTTACAATTCTGAGGATTCTGTGTCATTGTCCTTCTTCTTGGACCACCACTTAACATAACTACACTGGTGACGTCCATACTCAGTATTTGACCTGTCTGAGACCTTCCCCTTAGGCTAATCAGCTTACAAAGTCATCGCTGCAGGTCCAATTTTTGGATTCATCTGCCTTGTAGAAACTTTAAAGAGTCAGTCAATCTAAATCTGATCTTACATTTATTTCTAAACACACAATAGTTCTATACCTGATTTCAGAGCGATGCTCGGCGCTCACATGACTGGTCGCCTCTGCCTTCTCTCTATCTGACAGCTACAGCGGAAGGGGCCGAAAATGCCCCGCTGACGTCAATCCGGAGGGGAAAAGGAGAGTAGGAGAGAGGTGGACTGGCACGTTTGCGCTGAGCAATGCTCTGAAATCAGGTATAGAACACCATTTTTTTTTTAATAAATATTGACACAGGGGCACACAGCATTAGGATTATATGAAAAAGTAATTTCAGCAGCAGGAGGGGAGGGGCTGCATTGTCACTAGCTGGGGGAGCTGCGAATGATGGAGGCATCTAAACTGACCACAGTGTCAGGGCTTATCAGCCAAGATAAACCATGGTCTCTTTACAGGGGGGGGCAGACCCAAGCAGGATCAACCAGTTATTGCAAGTGATACAGGGGGCAAATTACACAACACAAGAACTGTGCTGCATAACATGCTTTAACCCCTTCCTTACCGTGCCATTGTAAAATTACGCCGGCAGGAACCCTCACTCGATCCGGGTGGACGTCATATGACATCCTTTGTTCCCAGCGATCTAGGGCACGCTCGCGTCACCGCTCGTGACCTGGCGCATGTGCCCCGCGGCCGCGATTGCCGCCGGGCACCCACGATTGCCGGTGATCACGGCAGGAGTGTGGATCTGTGTGTAAACACACAGATCCACCTCCTGTCAGAGGTGAGGAGACCAATGCTGTGTTCCCAGTACAGAGGAACACACATCGGTCTCCTCCCCTTGTGAGTCCCCTCCCCCTTCAGTTAGAACACACTTTAGGGAACATTTTAACCCCTTCAGTGGCCCCTAGCATTAACCCCTTCCCTGCCAGTCACATTTACACAGTAATCAGTGCATATTTATAGCAATGCCCTGTATGGAAGGGGTTAAAGGAACAGCATCCCCTTTTTTAGGGTAACTAACGCTTTAAATCCCCTTATAATTTCCTTAGATTTCACAGGAACTCAGTTTGAGAGATAATTTTTTTTATTCATTATATATTATGGAGAATGTGACAGGCTATATTCAAATTTTACTGAATTAAATAAGATGGAATATATTCTATTAAATGGAATAGTACAGTATACAATTCACTGAACCAAAAAAATAGGATATAAAAGGTACAATATATGCAGTAACTTTTTTGAATTGTGTAAACAACACCTTATATACTAATACTTTTTGTATTCTGAAGTTCACCAACATTTTACACTGCAAATATTCTTTTGCAACACAATTTTATTTCATTCTACACACTTAAATATTGGCATGTAGCTCCACGGGCAAGCTTGGCTTCTGGCAACAGATTTAGCTTACTGTGCCAATTTTCAAGTCATCTGGCAAACTCATTTTGCAAACCTAGTGAATAATACATGTTAATTTTATGTGCTGAACCTGCAACCCCTTATTTAATCAACAGATCATAGCTGTGAATGTACCAAACCACATGAAGCATGTCATAATAGATATTTGATTTTCTTCAGTTTGTCACCATATGGGGTAAAATAGCAAATACCATTAGGTTAAACTGTTGGCTACACTTTTTTGGCAATGTTAGGAGGAACTGAAAAATGAAATCACCTTTTCCTTGGTTACATGGGAATGTTTTCTCCCAAGAAATTTTTGTTGACTGGAAAAAAGTCCTAATTTTTGTAGTCAGATTAGTCTTTAGAAGTTTAAAGGATTTAAACTCTGAACTCATTGAGATTTAAGAATTCGTCAGCCACTAGTACAGTTCATTCCAAATTCTTATTCTTGCAGCAGAGTTATAATAATATAAATTGTATGAGCAGAGCCTGGTCACTCCTGACAAGGTCTTCCGACCATGGTCTCAGCTGGCACAGTAGGTTGGCTTAGAACAGAACTAAAGTATCTTTTTTTAAAACATTCTGACATTAGAAGTTAACAATTGTACATGCATACATATTTGCAAACCTATGTAACCTTTTTGTTTATACATATTTCACATTATCCATATCTCTATATCCTATTTTGCCAAGTCTGTAGCTCAACATTAGTGGTATTGAATGAAGTGCTACCCTAATGGATGCAATGTAATCTTTGCCTCACAGGAAGTGATTGTGAAACAACTACAGGTACTCCTCGTTTAACGACCACTCTGGCTTACGGCCAGCTCTCCCCACCCTAACGACCCCCTATACATTATTGTATTCTACAGTACAGTACAGAATTTTCATTTGTGTTCTGTACTTATGCAAATTAAAACAATGTTATTGAGCAGTGGTTTTGTTTGGCCTTTTTTTCACAATACAGTACAGTAGTTAAGAATGCTTAAAATATTAATTACTTGTGGTTCCTCGTTTAACCACTTGACCACTGGGCACTTAAACCCCCTTCCTAACCAGACCAATTTTCAGCTTTCGGTGCTCTCACAATTTGAATGACAATTACTCAGTCATACAACATTGTACCTATTTGAAATGTTTGTCCTTTTTTCACACAAATAGAGCTTTCTTTTGGTGGTATTTAATCGCCTCTGGATTTTTTATTTTTTGCGCTATAAAAGAAAAACTACTGAAAATTCTGTAAAAAAAAAACTTGTTTCTGTCATATTAGAAGGTTATTTCTCACACACAGCATATGCATACCACAAATTACACCCCAAAACACATTCTGCTATTCCTCCCGAGTATGGCGATACCCCATGTGTGAGACTTTTACACAGCGGGGCCACATACAGAGGCCCAACATGCAGGGAGCGCCATCAGGCATTCTGGAACACCCAGACCAATTCTGACATTCCTCTCCTACAATTTAAAAATCATAATTTATTTGCTAGAAAATTACATAGAAAGCCAAAACATTATATATGCTTTTTTAGCAAAGACCCTAGAGAATACAATGGCGGCGGTTACAACTTTTTATCTCGCATGGTATTTTTGGAGAAATTTTTTGAACGCGTGTTTTTAAAGAAAAATGTTTTGTGCTTAAAAAAAAACAAACAGTAAAGTTAGTCAATAAGTCAATAAGACCCCACATCTCACCTCTAGGCTAGGAAAAATATATCCTGGCTTCGATCGTAGCGGTGAGTCTGTAAAAGCACCGGAGGGTGGCAGGAGGGGGGGACATATTGCAGAGTATTGGGGTATTGCGTAGAATTGGGGTATTGCGGAGTATGGGGTATTGCAGAGTATTGGGGTATTGCCAAGTATTGGGGTATTGGAGAGTATTGGGGTATTGCAGAGTATCGCGCAGGGTATTGCAGGGTATTGGGGTATTGCAGAGTATCGCGCAGGGTATTGCAGGGTATTGCAGAGTATCGCGCAGGGTATTGGGGTATTGCAGAGTATTGCTCAGGGTATTGCAGAGTATTGGGGTATTGAAGAGTATTGCGCAGGGTATTGCAGAGTATTGCGCAGGGTATTGCAGAGTATTGGGGTATTGCAGCGTATTGGGGTATTGCAGAGTATTGCGCAGGGTATTGCAGAGTATTGGGGTATCGCAGAGTATTGCGCAGGGTATTGCAGAGTATTGGGGTATTGCAGAGTATTGGGGTATTGCAGAGTATTGCGCAGGGTATTACAGAGTATTGGGGTATTGCAGAGTATTGGGGTATTGCAGAGTATTGCGCAGAGTATTGCAGAGTATTGGGGTATTGCAGAGTATTGCGCAGGGTATTGCAGAGTATTGGGGTATTGCAGAGTATTGCGCAGGGTATTGCAGAGTATGGGGCAGGGATGTCTGAGCTGGGATGGATGGATGGCTGGCTGGATCTGTGACTGCAGTTGTCATAGATCCAGCCACAGCGCTGCTGCTGCCACCTGCTCCCCCCCTCCTCTCACACTGTACCGAACGGTAATTACATGACGCCGGTTTGTTTACAGGTGATCACTCCGTCATTCGACGGAGCGATCACGTGGTAAACGGCCGCTATTTGCGGCAATTTACCGTGATCCGTGATGCGCCGGGTCTTCCGCGAGCGCGTCCCAGGGGACGTGCAAACGCGGAAGTGCATGAGGACGTCCCAGGTACGTCGTGTCAAATACTACTCGACCGCGCTGTAGCAGTATTTTTGCTATAGCGTGGTTGGCAAGTGGTTAAAGACCAATTTGTTTAATGACCTGGTCATTGGTACTGAACCTGGTCGTTAAGTGAGGAAAGTCTGTATTTTATTTATTTTCCAGGAACAATCAGTCTAATAGGGTGGTTCTCTTCCTACCTTAACCACCCCCCCCTTCCCCTTCTGCTCTATTATCAACCACTTGTTATTTGTCTTAAAGTGGAGATCCGCCTGCCAAAGAAAATTTAAAAGTTAGCAGCTACAAATACTGCAGCTGTTGACATTTAAAATAAGGACACTTACCTGTCCAGGGCGCCCACAATGCCCTCAACCGAAGCCAACCTGTCCCTCGGCTCCAGGTGGAGGCAACGGCTTCTTAAGTAAAGGAATCAGGAGGTGAAGCCTTGTGTTTCCCTACTGCGTATGCACGAGTCGCGCTGTGCATTCTGACTGGTATCTGCTGTCATCTGGGACCTGTGTGTCTCCCAGAAGACAGCGAAGAGATGGAGAAGGGGCCAGACATGGCGTAGATCATTGCGGATGTTTCGCCAGAAGTGAGAGCAAATACCTGTATTAGACAGGTATTTGCTCCCCCTCTCCTCTAAAAGGTTCTAAATGTGACACTGGAGGGGGGGAGGAAACACATAAGCGGAAGTTCAATTTCTGGGTGGAACTCTGCTTTTATAAATACACTTGTCTATTAAATGTAAATATGAAATCACTGGAAAGGGCTGTATCATTCATTGTAATGATGTGTCCCCTTATGCACAAATAGGAGCGATATGACATACTAAGAGGAAGGTGCTGAATGCCTATGACTTTTGAGAGCTATGCAGCTAGAAGACCTAAAGCCTGTGCTATGCCTGTAGAGCAGCTGAGACCTTCCAAAAAGACACAAGTTTTACAAGTGTGCATGCATGCACTATTTTTAACTTGCAATTTCAGGGTAATTTGCATTTTAAAAAAAACGTTAGTTCTGGTTTAATTCTTGATCAAAGGTCTTTCAAATGTGCTGTAGACAGCTGTATTTTCATTCAGATATTCAAAAAGTGTTATCCTGTGAAGCCATGAAAGACTTTTTACAGTAATGGCCTATTTTCTGTGTCCCATGAATAACACCATGTCAATCAATAAGTTAAAGGCAAAGTTCACTTTTTTTTTTTTTATTCCAGCTCGATCAGAGTCTCTAATTTTTACCCTTACCCAAATCAATCTGATCAAGTCTCCTAAAACACCCTCTGCTGGGATACAAAGTGGAGAAAGCCTCTAAAAATCAGAGACAACTCCTAAACACTTATACAGTATATTTATATCTGCTAAAATCATCATAGCCAGAAACTGGAAATCACCTACCATACCATTTGACCAGCTCAAACACAAGCTTACCCGGCTAATGATAAATGAACAGTTATCGCCAATCCTACATGACAAGATCAAGGTTTTGAAAAGGTCTGGGGCCCATGGACCAGATACTTGAAAAATGATCCCCGGACTATACTGGACTAACATGTCTTCTGGTGCCAGAGCATGGAGCCTCCCCCCTTCCTTTCCTTTTTCTATTTCTCAAATGTATTTTCTTTCTTTTATTTACATGTTTGAAATATTCAGATTAGGTTTTTTAAAGCTGTGGATGGTGAAATGTCCTCTCTCCAGTAATAAACCAGAAATAGTTCACCAACTGACCTTATTAGTACACACCCTGCACTCATCAACTATATCTGCAGGACATCCCTCCAAGCGTGTATTTTCCTAGCTTGTCAATGTAGGCAGCCACAGCAGCTAAGAAAGCTTTTATTTTTCTGCAACAGAGGTACAATAATGGTACTAGGTACATAGGGGTGCTGGAACTTAGAAAAACAAAAAAAGGTAAACTTAGCCTTTAAAGATGCTCATGGATGAGAAACACATCATTACGTTAACCACTTCCGAACCACCCACCGTCATTATACCTGATCTGTTTGAAGAGAAATGCCGTTGTTATGGTAGCCGCTAGCTACCATAACACCGGTATCCTCATCGTCAGTGGGCAGTCCACTACAAGATAAAAATGGTATCTGTGGCGGATACACTGCAAGATCACTTTTATCGGTGGTGGGAGAGGGCCCCCCCTCCCGTCGCTCTCTGGTGCCCTCCACTGCTTTCGGTCCTGTCCCTGCCTGTGTATGGAGACAAGTGAGGGGAAGATGGCCCCAACCCGTCTTCATATCACTGCAGGGCGGAAGCGACGTCAAAACGGGAAATTTCTTTGTTGTCATTTTTTCAAATGACAATTTTTTTATTATATTGCATTTAAGTCCAAATATGAGGTCTTTTTGACCCCAGATCTCATATTAAAGAGGACCTGTCATGCTTTTTTTCTATTAAAATCAACAAAATAAAGTAAAATAAATTAGATTTTTTTTTTTAAATGCGCCCCATCCCGACGAGTTTAACGCATATGTGAGCAGCTCCCGCATATGAAAATGGTGTTTAAACCACACATGTGATGTATCGCCGCAATCGACAGAGTGAGAGCAATAATTTTATCCCTAGAGCTCCTCTGTAATTCAAAACATGCAATCTGTAGAATTTTTTAAACGTCGTCTATGGAGATTTTTAAGGGTAAAAGTTTGGCGCCATTTTGAGCGAATGCAATTTTGAAGCGTGACATATTTGGTATCAATTTACTCGGCGTAACACTATCTTTCACACAATAAAAATAAATGGGCTAACTTTACTATTGTCTTATTTTTTAATAAAAAAAAGTGCGCTTGTAAGACCGCTGCACAAATATGGTGTGACGAAAAGTATTGCAATGACCGCCATTTTATTCTCTAGAGTGTTAGATTTTTTTTTTTATATATAATGTTTGGTGTTTCAGTAATTTTTTAGCAAAAAAAAGGTTTTTTACCTTAAGTGGTTAATAAAGAAGGCTTTTTTTTCTGTAACAGAGGTACAGTAATGGTATATCGGTACGGGAATAAAATAAAAAAAAAAGAAGGTGAACTTAGCTCATGGATGGGAAACATGTCATGTATTTCCCATATTTCTGGAGCATCAACATATTTTATATTGCTTGCCTGATTTCTTGTCCCTCAAATGAGCTCATAATCTAATTTTCATAACATGCTCATATGCATATTATGACTTTGTATTTTTAGGCAGAAAGTCAATTAAGCTGCCTGATTTTAGATTTGGGAAACTCCACACAAAAGAGCATACAAACTGGTATATATTTAAGCAAATACCCTCTGACAGTACTTGGATCTAGGGATTAGTTGCTCAAATAGCAAGCTCTTCATTGTAAAATGTATAAGACAGCAAGCTTGCTGTTCCCATAATTGAGATATTGAGGCATTCCAGGAGGAATGTAGAGGAAATGGGTTAAGAAAAATTAAAATAATGTTTAGGCATATTTTGGTGCATATTGAATTACTTCTGGATTTAAGGCCTTTACTTTTTTTTTTTTGTCAGATTTTATGAATTTAGGGCCAGATTCAGGTACAATTGCCCTGGCGCAGAGTATCAGAGATACACTACGCCGCCGTATTTTACCTGGCTCTAAGACGAATTCAGGTAGATTTCGGCCCGTAAGGTACGGCGGCGTAGTGTTTTTCTCGTGGCGGAATCAAAATACGCGATTAGGGGGCATGAAGCATTTAAATTAGGCACGTCCCTGCGGCGATCGAACTGCGCATGCTCCGTTCCGAAATTTCCCGCCGTGCATTGCGCGAAATTACGTTGTTACGTCAGTTTTTTTTGAGTAGCGTTGTTTACGTGCATTCCTATTCCCGGACGACTTACGCAAAAAAAAAAAAATATTGAAATTCGACGCGGGAACGACGGCCATACTTAACATGGGCTGTCTAACTATAGACCAGATTTTTGCTTCCCTAACTTTATGCAGCAAAAAGATGACTACAGGTGCCGTAAGAGAAAGCGACGGACGATCGTAACTTCGTGGATAAAAAGCTAATTTGCATACCCCGACGCTGAAAACGACGCAAACTCCACCCAGCGGGAGATTGCAGCGTAGATCCGACAGTGTACGAAGACGTAAGCCTGTCGGTTCGAAGCCCAAAGCCGCCGTATCATGGTTTGAGGATTCAAACTAATGATACGACGCGGGTAATTTGAAATTACTCCGGTCTAACAGGAGATAGACCGGAGTATTGGCTCTGTGAATCTGGCCCTTAGTCTTTATCTATAACATCAAGTTATGCCTTTCAATCACATACTGTCAGCATAACATTGGTACAATGAATGTACAAAATAAAGACAGTAGAGAGTTTTTAAACAGATAAATCCCCTTAGCAGATCAATAATTAAATTAATATTCCTTTGTCACAAGCTTGATTCCTTATAACAAATTCTTAAAATGGAAGAGGTTATAACAAATTCTTACAAAAAAGATTATCACTGTTAGGCCTCGTACACACGATCAAATCTGTCCGCTGGAAACGGTCTGCTGGACCGTTTCAGCAGACAGATTCGATCGTGTGTACGGCCGAGCCGACGGATTTGGCCACCCGACAGATTTCAAAGCATGCTTTGAAATCTATCGGGTGGGAATCCGTCCGCCCGACATGTCTGCTGGTTAGTACACTTACCAGCAGACATGTCGTCCCGCACCGCCGCCGAATGGATTCGGCGCATGCGCGGAAGTGTTTTACTTCCTGGTGCGGTGACGTGGCGGCGTCAACGTCACCGACACGTCAGCGCGCCGTCTGCTGGTGGGGATTTTGGTTTGCTCGTGTGTACACGCGAGCAAACCAAAATCCCAGCAGACAGATTTGTTCAAATCTGTCGGACAGACAGATTTGTTCAAATCTGTCGGACAGACAGATTTGAACAAATCTGTCTGCTCGTGTGTACGAGGCCTAAAAAACGTTTGCTGCTAAAGATTTTCATTTTCTGCTGGAACAAACTTGACTAATGTGTAGTCAGGTCATCTATTGGCAAGACATTAAAGAAGGCTATCATTGTCCTTAGAGGCTTATTGCAAAAAAAAATGTATTGAGGAAGTCCTATTCTCAGGAGAAACATTCAGAGATTCAAGAGGTTAAAGCTGAACTCCAGACAGGAGGAAAAAAATCTGCTTAGTAAGGTACTTGCTTAGCTTGTACCAAACTGCTCTTCCTTTCTATTTACAGAACTTTTTTACACCATTTCTTTTCCCCCACAACAGGTTCCTTATGCCCCTGTTTCTAGCATCTTCTGGGTTGTGTGACCAGACACGGCTGTGAGCTCTCTATAATGAAAATGGGTCCCAGTTGCAGTTCCACCTTTACAGAGACGTATCAGGCCTCGTACACACGACCGAGTAACTCGTCATAAAAGAAACATCGTTTTCCTTGACGAGTTCCTTGTTAGGCTTGTCGAGAATCTTGTCAAGCTTTCTTTGCGTACACACTGTCAAGACAAAATCTCGTCGCTCTCAAACGCGATGACGTACAACACGTACGGCGGCACTATAAAGGGGAAGTTTGATTCCACTGGCGCCACCCTTGGGGCTGCTTTTACTAATCTCATGTTACTGTGTGTTAAGTAAAAGTTTGGTGAGAGACGATTCGCGCTTTTCAGTCTGTTACAGCGTGACGAATGTGCTATCACGATTACAAACGCTACTTTTACCGAAGGTGCGCTCCCGTCTCATACTTTATTCTGATTATGCAAGGGTTTCTTTTTTTTTTTTTTTTTTTTTAAAGTGTATTTTTGTGCGTGAACTCGAGAGAGAGGAGCCGGACTGCAGGAGTTGGGAGTAGGCAGACCCTCCCCCCGGAGGCAATCGCCATCCTTCTCCATGCCCCTGGTGGCAATGGCGGGTGTGAAGGGGGGCCTCCCACTCACCCCGCCCTACCTGCTCCTCTTGGGAGCCCAACTGGAGCCCAACGGGACCCCAATGGGGCAGAGGGACTCCCCCTATGAGGGAGTGAGGGGGCCTAGCCCACCCAGCCAGCCCCGTAGGTCCTTCGCCTCTCTTTATTTTAGGAGACCGCATGGCCAAAGTGCATGTGTTTTAAACCAATTTCGTGTGCGTGCAAGTGTGGTGTTTTTTTTTGTGGGGGGGGAGTGGGCGTACTAAGCACAGGCGTACCTTGCATAGCACACCCACCGGGAGCCGGGCTGAGACCACCAAACTCAGTTCACATGAAGCCGAGACCGGGATCCGAACCCTTGGCTGCAGAGGTGAATGGCTTGTCAGCGCAGTGCCAATCACGTTGAGCCACCACAGCTCCCTAATGCAAGGGTTTCTAAGCATACACACAAACGTGTTTCTCGTCGTAAACCAGCCCGACGAGAAACATGACGAGGAAATTGAGACTTGTTCTCTGGTTCTCTGGTTCTCTTGAACTTGTTCTCTTTTTTTCTCGTCGAGATCCACAACAGTTTTCTAGAGAAAAAACATACACACGACCGTTTTCCTCAGCAAGAAAGCTCTACCACCAAGTTTCTTGATGGATTTTGTCGAGGAAAACGGTCGTGTGTACGAGGCCTCACTGTGGGTGGTGTAAGGCGGTGTAGACCCGACCGAGGTTCTCGCTGGAAACCAGCGAGAACCTCGCTGGAAGCTGCATTCCAGCGAGGACCTCGGCCGTGTGTACGCTCCTGGCTCGCCCCGCCCGTCGGGAATCCCGTCGAGCGAAAAGAGAGCACGCTCTCTTTTTGCTCGATGGCCCGCCTGGATGAATGGCTGGTTGCCATTCCCGACGGGCGGGTCACCGATTTCGACGGCCGGCAGAGAACCTCGACGGGCGGAACGATGTGTTCTGCCCGTCGAGGTTCTCTGCCATGTGTACGCGGCTTAAGGGGTTAGCTCGGTAGCGGGGGGTGTGACCCCCTGGATGGGTTCACTACACACTGAACTATACAGAGAGGCAGCCGAAGACGGTTGAAAACAAAGAGTTTGGTTTATTCTTTCATATTTCTGGAAACAAGTGCAAGCATCCAAACAGCATAAACAAAACAAAACATAAAATAAACCCTGGCCACTTGGGGCATCTACCTTCACCACACAGAAATCTATCTACGGAGTCTGGCACAGCCTACTGCTGGGCAGACACTGCTGGTCATACAGCAGAGAAACAATAGTCTTTTTGATTTTTATCACACAGAAAAATCAACAACCACCTCACTTCTTCAGAAGTCGTTCTCACTGCTCTCCTTAACTCAAAAGTCTCAGGATGCAGCAATCAGTAGTCATCCTTTGGATAACCTATAGAGGCCTTAATTGCCTCATTCTGATCAGCTGAAGTTTTCCAACGCCCTAAACCTTTCTGGCTACCTCTGTAGCCGACACCTGATAGTAATTGGTGTATTTTCTAAACAAGGCAGAAATGTATCTCCCGTCTGTGACAACACCCACCGATTTACCTGACTTCCTGTCACAGTGGGTACAGCTGCACTCCACCCAGTTATAGCCCATCCACATCCATTGATTGCAATGTACAGCTGGCTATGCAGGCATTTACCATTCTCCACTAAGCACCACCTAACGTCACTACCACATCAGGGCACACCTATCATTCAACATCTGCACAGATCCTCCTAAGTGGCACCACAAATATGTCAATTTCTAACAAGTTGCGATGTCACAAGGATTAAAAACGCAAAAATCTTCAAAAGTAAGGCAATAAAACAGAAAGTTGTATTCATACTGTATAAAATGCACATTGCAAAAAACTTTTATTACTCTGGCAGTGAGCATCAGTTTATTAGTCTGCCTGTCTCTTACATTATACAGAAACAGAAAAAGGACAAGGAAGATAACTGGATAAATAGTCCCTATAATGGACTTCAAGGAATTTAGTTATATACGATATATAGGAGGATAAGCAATGGTAAATGTAATGTAATGTATATGGGCCAGATTCAGAAAGCATTTACGTCAGCGTATCAAGAGATACGCTGTGTAAAAACTAAGAATAGCCGGCGTATCTTTTTTTGCTATTCAGAAAAGAAGATACGCCGGCTTTCTTCTAAGATACGAGCGGCGTAATTCGCTTACACCGTCGTATCTTAAGTTGCATATTTACGCTGGCCACTAGGTGGCGCTTCCGTAGTTTTTTGCGTAAATTCTGCAAATGAGCTATTTACGCAGATTCACGAGTGTACTTGCGGCGCGCGGCGTATTTTACATCATTTGCGTAAGCGTGAGACCGGCGTAAAGTTACCCCTGCTATAGCAGGCGCAGCCAATGTTAAGTATGGACATCGGGACCGCGTCGAATTGTACGTCGGTTACGTTGTTTGCGTAAATCGTTTGGGAATGGGGCTCGACGTTAGTTACGTTCACGTTGTTTACATTGAGAAAAAGCTACGTGATTTTGCGCATGCGCACTGGGAACGTCCAAAAAAATGCGCCGTCCAAAAAAAACGTCAATTACGTGGGGTCATGATTCATTTACATGAATCACGTCCCCACTTCAGCAATTTGAATTGCGCGGCCTTACGCTGTGCACTTTACGCTACGCCGCCGCATATAATGGAGCAAGTGCTTTCTGAATAAGGCACTTGCCCATAATATTTGCGGCGGCGTAATGTAAAGAGGAAACGCTACGCCGCCGGAAAGATACATTTTTGTATCTGAATCTGGCCCTATGTTTTAAACTATGTTTAAATGTGAAATTTTTGTACGTATGTATTAAAAACAGAAAAAGAGCGATTGAAAACATTATACAGAAACATGGATGACTCTATTTAGAACAAGGTTTCTCTGCAAGTAATAAAGGTGCACAAATGTTTTGCGTCTGGACCTCAAATGTCAATCTATCAAAAGCAAGGATCTGAAATAAGGGGTACAGCAAGGTGTACATTAGACATAGCATCAAGGCTGATTTATCCAAAACCAAGAAAAAATGGGCAGCACCCTGGGCCCATCAGTCCAGGGAGGCTTGCTATCAGTATCTGAAAAATTATTTAAGTTAAAGTTTTTAAACCCACAACAGTAAAATCAGTCTGTATATGCGGTAAAGCATGCTTGTCATACTCACTCTGGAACATAAGGGGTTAATCCGGCGTATTGTGTAAAAAGTCTTTTGATCTTTTGATCCTGTCTCCTCTGATACTTCCCTTCTTCCACAGTCCCCAATTCATCTCCTGATATCTCCTGATATAACAGAGCTATGGGGGCACTCTGCACATGCACAGTTTGGTGTGTATTGCTAGAGAGATTTTTTTTGGGAGGGTGCATGTGATCTGCACAGGGCCAATCATCACTGTCCAGAAAGAGGATCAGGGGTCCTTCAGCCTCATAGGACAGTCAGGGGAGAATGAAAACTCCCCCTACAAGATTTAACCAGTGCTCGGCTGGACACCGATAGAAGTCACAAGACTGCTGATGAATATACTGCTGATGAGAAAAGGTATTTAACAGTTTATATTTACTAAAATGATTGAATTTCCATGTCCTGTGTACTGTGGAAGATCAGATATAGTGAATACAGGGTCCTGGGTTTAGTAACATTTTAACAGTATATGATGCACAGCAGCAATGCAGATAGCATGTATTGTTGCAGTGACAGCACAGCACTCTCTGTGTTTCATCCCCTTTAATTGCAAAGAACATACCCTGAATTGGGAATCAATCAACCAGAAGAGAGGACAAATTAACACACTTTTGGCACTAGAGGATTATGTACACTGCTATGTCCTGGAGAAGAGAAGGTGCAGGAACATTGGGAAAAGTCATTATTTGTACTGGGGAAACCAATATGAGCTGTGAGTGGTTATATAGTTACATAGTTAGTCAGCTTGAAAAAAGGCACAAGTCCATCTAGGTTAATGATAAAAAAATAAATAAAATAAAATAAAAAATGTTATACAATCCCATATACCCAATTCTATACCCACAGTTGGAGAGGTGTGTTTATATATTAGTGTGAAAGAAGGCATATATATGTTGTATACAGGGGCGGACTGACCATTGAGTCACTCGGGCACTGCCCGAGGGCCCCATGCCACTAGAGGGCCCCATTAGGGTTGCCAGGCTCAGTAAAACCAGGGACAGTATGTCAAAATCTGTGTTTTTTTTTACATCTGTCCCTGATATGTCCGAAACTGACATGCTTTTGATGTGAAAATCCAGAGATTTTAGCTGCCCTGCCTCTGCACTGCCTCCTGGCGTGGTGGCAATCTGTAAGCCCGGGGGCCCCATAATCTTCTATTGCCGGGGGGCCCCATGAGTTGTCAGTCCGCCCCTGGTTGTATATATTGCTGTAAGGAGGGGGGGTGATTGTACTGTGATGGTAGTGAAGGGGGGGTTGAGAAGTGTAAATTTTGCGGTGGGAGAGAGTTGAATATACCATGTGGATGGTGGGAGAGGATGTATATATTTTGCTGGTGGGAGATTTATGTGCAGTGCTGGTGATGGGGGGAAATATCAACAAGCCACCTATTTCCTGCAGGGCATAAAGCAGGTCTCAATGGCAAGGAGGTGGAAGCCTTTAAATATATTACTTTAGTAAATGGGGATTGTCCATACTGAGCTATAGAAGGAGTTTTGCTCATCTCTTTAACTTGGTATGTATCTGTTTGTAGCTAGTGCAGTACATTCAGTTGATCTCTGTATCTTTTCTGCAGTCATAAATCAGCCCTTTATTTAAAATTGAATTACCAATTGTCTAATGGGAATTTAATAGCACAATTTAATGTGACAAACCAATCAGGACTCCCGAACATTTGCATACAATTTTTAAATGGAAACATCAGAGTACTTTCTACATGTAAGGCCGCGTACACACGATCAAATCTATCTGCTGGAAACAGTCGGGCCGACCGTCCCAGCAGACAGATTCGATCATGTGTACGGGCGAGCCAACAGATTTGGCCACCCGACAGATTTCAAAGCATGCTTTGAAATCTGTCGGCTGGGAACCCGTCGGACCGATATGTCTGCTGGTTAGTACGCTAACCAGCAGACATATCTTCTTGCACATGCGTCGAATGGATTCGACGCATGCGCGTAAGTAATTCACTTCCTGGTGTAGTGACGTTAGCGGCGTCAACGTCACCGCCACGTCACCGACACGTCAGCGCGCTGTCTGCCGGCGGGGATTTTGGTTTGATCGTGTGTACACAATCAAACCAATACATCCCAGCAGACAGATTTGTTCAAATTTAAACAAATCTGTCTGCTCGTGTGTATGGGGCCTAAGAGTACCTAGGCACTCTCTGTTCTTTGAGCCATAGAGGTGTGTGTCAGATTAGGGATGAGCTTTCAGTTCGGACCAAACATTGCTGGCTCAGACATTAATTTGAACACTGGACTGTTCTGAACACACATTCTGCAAGAGCTGAACATCATGAATATAGAAGCATTTTTTGTGTAGGGTTCCTAATTAAAGCCAAATTTTAGGATAAGCACATTTTCTAAACGCAAAAGGCATGTGTTCTTACTTCCTGTAATAAAGACTTGTCATTGCTGCTCTCTCTCCTTCTGCAAGGTAGCTGGTCCTAGCAGTAGTGGATAGAGCTGCTGGTCCCTCCCACAGCTCTTCTTTTTGCACAAACAGTAATGATGTCACTGTTACTTTTACAAGCTAACATATGCGTTTGCAAGGGCATTTTTAATTTTTATACACACAGTAGATGTATATGCTTTGTGGCTATTGAGGAATATATTTAAATGTAATCAGAGAATTAAATATTGCTAGATTTCTTCAGGATGGCCCCTTTAACGGGTATAGTGCAAAACATAAAAAATAAGTGCCTATATTGTTTAAAATCCAGTAATACACTGTCTCACCCTGCTCTGCACATACTCAGTTGCTATCCATATTTGGCATTGTGCTGAAAATCAGAGCCACCCTGCTGACAGCCTAGAGATTTACTGCTGTTCAGAGACTCAGCAAAATGGCAGCCTCCAGCAAGAAGAATCAGGAGCAATGTAAAGAACACAATAATTATGGTTGCATAATTACTGTTGTGGAATGTATGTTCCTTTCTAAATAACATAATTTTTATCAAGTTGCTATGGGTAGAGATCCATTTTAAAAATGTTGTGCCTTGAGTTCAGCTACAACATCCATATACGACCCTAATCTGGGATAAGAGCTTTGCTATGTCAGTTTTGCTTATAACAGGTTGTACCCTTCACAAGCAGGTTAAGGGTAACGCCCAGGCATGATTTTTTTTTTTAAACTAATGTAGTAATGTAGTATGTACAAAGAGCTTGAGGGTTAAGCCCAATCTGATGGCTTCAATAGTGGCCAACAGCTTATGCGTGTCTTTTCAGGCACATCCCAGCTTGAAAGTGAAAGTAATCTGGCAGCACTATAGCTGCCAATCACTTTCACTGTGTAAACCCCTGCATGGTTCCAGGGCTCTCCCCCTTTTACTTGGAGGTTGGGATTACATATAGTAACTTCCGCTCCTTGGTTTCCTCTGCACTGTATGAAATTAGAAGCAAGGAAAATTGTGTCACTTCACACAGATTTATTCCCCATACACACAAATGGATTTTCCGTCTGAAAAACATTGGATGCTTTTTCCAAAGGAATTACGCTCAAGCTTGGCTTGCATACACACGGTCACACAAAAGTTCTCTGAACTTTTGTCCGTCAAGAACATGGTGACGTACAACACTACCATGAGCCGAGAAAATGAAGTTCAATGCTTTTGTGTCGGAATTTTGCGCGTTGGAATTGCTACAGACGATCAGATTTTCTGGTAGTATTTTTTCCTGTCTGAAAATTTGAGAACCAGCTCTCAATATTTTGCTGGTGGAAATTCCGACAGCATACACACGGTCGGAATTTCCATTTAAAAGCTCACATTGGACATTTGCTGTCGGGGCATAAGAACCTACACTACTTGTCTGTACAGTAAGAGGAGAATTTAACCGAGCAGATCAAATATTGAGAGGAACAAGATGAACTTTTAAGGTGCCAACAAGAACACATGAATATAAAATCATTGCATTTTATTTTTCAGCATATATAAAATCATTTGGATAAAAAACACAGCCAAATGTCATAAAATTAACCTCCTTCAGATACCTCCCATTGCAGACATCAAACATATCAAAATCATGAATAATTTGCAACTGAAAACAGAGTAACAAGTAAAGTGTCCTCCATGGGTAGGCAAACTTTTTTAGTCTCAATGTATTTCTCTTGAACACCCCGCTTCTTCAGGAGGCAATGGGAGTAAGCCAAAAAAGTCCACCATCAAAAAAGGGGGAGGTGCAACATGGTCAGACGCACAGGTTATCGCCCCCCGGGGGCAGAAATAGGAGTCAACGCGAGGCAGCAAACATTTATCGTGGTAAGATGCACACATCTAATTAAAAGATCAATCCAAAATCGGATATAAGAGAAGAAATCATCAGCAACCCAAAGCTTCTTCTTAAAAAGATTTTATTTGGCACAATAGCAGTGTACAATCCACATACTGCTAACGCGTTTTGGCCAAAGCCTTCCGTGTGGCATAAGTTAACAGCATTACAATTAAACTTTTATAACAAAACAGCCCCTTTGAAAAAGGGCAAAGGGGTGGTACAACAGATCAGGTGATATGAGATAGCCAGTGGGACGAAAGGGAGAAAAGTATATATATACTGTATATATATATATATATATATATACATATATATATATATATATATATATATATATATATAGTACAAGTGTATAGAGACAATGGGCCAGATTCAGAGAGCCGTAACTCCTGTCTAACTGGTGTTAGACTGGAGTACTTTCAAATTACGCGCGTTTTTTAGCTAGTCTGAAACCTCAAACCATGAATAGACGGCTGCGGGCTTCAATTCGGCTGGATTACGTGTTCGTATGCCTTCGGATCTACGCTGCAATAAAATTGCGGCCACTGGGTGGAATTCCCATAGTTTTCCCCGTCGGGGTATGCTAATGAGCTTTTGCCGGCGATCCCCGAAATTACGATCTTCAATCGCAATCTCTTACGGCATCTTTAGTCATCTTTTTTTTGCGTAACACTATACCAGCTTTTTGCTGCTCTAATATTAGACAGCCCATGTTAAGTATGGCCGTCGTTCCCGCGTCGAATTTCAACGTTTTCCAACGTCTTTTATTATTTTTTACGTAAGTCGTCCGGGAATAGGAATGTCCGTAAACGACGCTACTCAAACAAAAAATGACATAACGACGTGATTTCGCGCAATGCACGGCGGGTAATTTCTGAACGGAGCATGCGCAGTTCGATCGCCGCGGGGACGCGCCTAATTTAAATGCTTCACGCCCCCTAATCGCGTATTTCGATTACGCGGCGAGAAATAGACTACGCCGCCGTATCGTACGGGCAAAAATCTACCAGAATTCGATGTAGAGCCTGGTAAAATACGGCAGCGTAGAGTATTTCGATTATGCTGCGCAAATTTAAGTCTACCTGAATCTGGCCCAATGTTGTTAAGATACATAGCCGCGCCAAAAATAATGAGATGTATAAACATCAATACATTGATCAATTAATAAGCACTAAAGTCTGTAAGAGTCCATAGTGATGTATGAAAGTATATGAAAAAATTATTAAGTCCCAAACAAAACTTCTTCAGTTCCACGACACCAAGTGAGATCACTCCAAAGGTGCACCCGCCACGTGGTGACGTCACTGCGTCGCCTACCATACGCGTTTCGTCACTACAGGACGTCCATTGATAACGTCCTGTAGTGACGAAACGCGTATGAGAGGCGACGCAGTGACGTCACCACGTTGAGGAGGAGGGCTCCTGTATGCCGGCCGGCAACTTTCAATCTTATGCTATTTTTTACTGTGAATTTGTAAGTATTCTTTTAATATTTTATTAAACCAACTGTGACGGAGTTACGCTATGTGCACCTCTTTCTTTCACCCTGAGCCCAAAGTCTACTCGCCCCGATCCTATTGATCGCATTGAGAGGACCTGGATACCGCAAGGAAACCAAAGGCCGTGACTGGGCTATAGTCAATTGCTGTTTTTATTTCGTCCTCTGGTAAGCTGCTTATTAATCTGGTGGCGGGTGCACCTTTGGAGTGATCTCACTTGCTGTCGTGGAACTGAAGAAGTTTTGTTTGGGACTTAATAATTTTTTCATATACTTTCATACATCACTATGGACTCTTATGGACTTTAGTGCTTATTAATTGATCAATGTATTGATGTTTATACATCTCATTATTTTTGGCGCGGCTATCTTTTTCTTTTGTTATCTTATTGTTTATCACACGCCAGCTGCAGCCTGTTTGTTGTAGGGGGAGGTTCATTACAGCGCAGTTTTTTGTTTTTTATTGTTAAGATACATACATGTATCACACCAACAGCATCTTGTTAAAGATCACTTGTACTGCCGAATATTAATTTGCTGCATAATGTAAGAAATGTGAACAGATTTTTTCACAAAAACCAACTCATATATAATAGTATTAAAATAAACAATTGCATAATATACCATAACATTTGTGTCTAGCATTTAATTATTCAGCTGTTATATAGTTAAAAGCTACATTTTTTATTAGACTATTTTCAACCACACTGTCTTTTTTAAGGGCAGTAAAAGTTAGATTTTAGCTTTATTGCTGCAAAATTTCTGCTTTTAATTTAGAAGGTTTAATGACAATAGCAGATGCAGGCAAAATAAATATCAAGGGAGGGTATGTTACAACCAGTCAAAAACAATGAACCTAGTGACCTTTACAGGCCAGACCAAGTCTATGTCCCTCCTTTGAATTTCATTTTCACATTAGCTGTTAAGCTTCTGGCAGAAAGTAGTAAAACTGCAGATTTTATGATGATTAGGCCATGCATACTATTGCATAGGTACGTTGATGATACTGATTTCATATCTACATATTGTATCTGTGTAAAGTAATATTAACTGATGCGAAATATTCAATTACATCTGACAAGAAATTCCAATGTAAAGTGAGCACCATAAATTAGACATTATTTAGGTTCAAATATATAGCTCAATATATATAGTGCATATATGCATGTGGACAGGAACAGGCTGTAAAAAAATCAACTGCAGCCACCAAAAAATAGGATATATGTCCTGTGGAAAAAAGCCATGCAGCTTGTTAAGACTGTGTAGCAGAGTGCCACTCTACTTTTCATGCTCAGCAATTGTACCTCCACTCCTCACAATCAAATGGGTTCTCACAAGTCCCTGGATACCTAAACATGTCCAGAGGATATAGGTTTCCCTGTTTTCTTTAAAGAAACATGTTACCTGTTACATGTTCAGAAAAAAATAAAGTGTAGCGATAAAAAAAACACTGATTATAGGGTCTTTATAAATAATAAACAAGTGAAATGTCCATATCGTGAAAAAAAAATTGTCATAAAAATCCAAAGTTCACACCAAACTTCTATTCACCGAAGATATTGACTTAATTTACAACAAAGTGAATGATAGAAGGTTCGCCACCAATTTAATGAAACCTTTGAGGCTTACCAGAGAATACAGACTCGAATAAGCATATACTTATCAGATCAAGCTTGATTGATCTTATAAGTATATGCTTATTCAGGTCTGTATTCTCTGGTAAGCCTCAAAGGTTTCATTAAATTGGTGGCGAACCTTCTATCATTCACTTCATTGTAAATTGAGTCACTATCTTCGGTGAATAGAAGTTTGGTGTGAACTTTGGATTTTTATGACAAACTTTTTTTCACGACATGGACATTTCACTTGTTTATTATTTATAAAGACCCTATAATCAGTGTTTTTTTTAGTGCTACACTTTATTTTTTTCTTATCTAATTTTCCAAAATTGATCTATTTTGTAGTGTTGGCTGCTTCTTATGATATTGAACAGCGCGGTTATATATGTACCATTGTATATAATTTTTTGCATACCTGTTACATGTTCCACTTATATTTAGGATGGAGCATGTAACATGTTCCAACTTTTGCTGCCTCTACTCCCGACCCCCCCCCCCCCCTCAGTGCGACAGCAGGTGGGGGTTCTTCTCCTTGCACCTGCTGTCACAGTTCAAAAACAGCACGGCTATGCAGGGGCCCACTCAGCCATGTCATTCATTGCCATTCTTGTAAATTAATAAACTACAAGTACAGTCAGTCACCACAGCAAACGAATGAACTGCCAGGACACTGATGAGCGCCCTTGTAGTTCATTTACAAGCCCTTCCGCTTTCAAACTGACAGCCTAAGGCACGAGCTGAAAGCTGCATAGCTTGTCTGCAGAAGCCTGACATTGCATCCCTTATCAACTGATCACAAGTGCAATGCTTTCTATGCTCCATCAGGGAAAATAATAACAAATAATAAATTAGTTTTCTGCTAAAATATGTGCATTTATTTATTTTTCTAAAAAAGTGCACTTCTCTAATTACTACCAGAATGCTGTTAAATGATAGTTGGCATTGCATCTCCAGCTGCTTTAAAAAATCCCACTCTGGTGCTTAGGTGTTCTTTTCTATCTAGTTCGTATGCAGTCATCTCTTTTGGCTTTAACAAGGATTGCAGACAGCTTATGAACATGAAAATAAAATAAGGGAAGCACAAAACACAGCGCAATAAAATTTAAAATAAAAGCAAAACCTTGTTAAAAAGCACTCAAATGCTCTGTACTTGTCACCGTGCCCATCATACAGCAGAATTCTAGACACCTAAACCAGGAATCCATCTCATGAACATCCAACTGGGAACTGGGATTTTGTTCATGTGAATATTGTATGGGCCTATGTAGGGTCAGGGTGTCTGGAGGATTTTCTAGTAGGGCCATTCTGCTGAATGTTATGCCATGTATCTAATAACAACAATCTTTAATGCTACAATACAACTGAATGAAGGATACTGTACATGCCAACAGTTTTGCATTGTGTGATACAAATACAAAGTAGAACTGGTCTTCTGTAAATTTCCCTTTGAGAAGAATGAATCACAGCAGTTTCAGATTTATTTTTTCTTGAAGTAATACAGATATCAATGGCAGTCCTTGGATTTCTAACATCATACATTAATAATGTGAAATCTTTATATGCCATGCATGCATCCCTATATAGAATAATGTGAATGTTCAGTGAATAAAAGAACCACTTAAAGGGGTTGTAACGGTAAAAGAAAAAGAAAATCCTAAATAGCTTCCTTTACCTTAGTGCAGTCCTCCTTCACTTACCTCATCCTTCCATTTTTCTTTTAAATGTCCTTATTTCTTCTGAGAAATCCTCACTTCCTGTTCTTCTGTCTGTAACTCCACACAGTAATGCAAGGCTTTCTGGAGTGTCGTGCTCGGCCCCTCCCTTGAGGGGGCGAGCAAGAGAGTCAGGACACTCTCTATGTTGCAGACAGAGAAAGGAACTGTGTGTTAGTGGGTGTCATGACTCTCCTGCTCACCCCCTCAAGGGAGGGGGCGAGCACAACACTCCACACCAGGGAAAAAGCCTTGCATTACTGTGTGGAGTTACAGACAGAAGAACAGAAAGTGAGCATTTCTCAGAAGAAATAAGGACATTTAAAAGCAAAATCGAAGGATGAGGTAAGTGAAGGAGGACTGCACTAAGGTAAAGGGAGCTATTTAGTAAAAAATGTTTTTACCTTTACAACCCCTTTAATAGAAAGAAACAATCTGCATTACATTTCTTCTCTAATTGAAAGACGTCATTGTTGCTCCAATCAGTAATTTCCTTTGCCATACTTTTAATGCTGCTTGGGTGAGCTGCACTGAATTCATTCCCCACCCTTTGTCCCATGTCTTGAATATACCACACTCTAAAAGTGAATGTATTTTTGTGTTAGTTTACTTTTTTTGCCCTTGGTACATACATGTTATCTCCAGCCCCATATTATTATTATTTTTGATAATTATTTATAGTTATTTATTATATTATAATTTATGATTTTTTGTTTCAAACTTTATCATACCCGGGATGTCTACTAGACTCTTGTTTGGACAGATTTAAGCGAGTTATTCCTAAGATATAAAGGCCTACAATATAAAACACCAAGGCCCAGATTCACAGAGCGATTACGCGTGCGCAACTGCTGTTGCGCGTGCGTAAGTCTAAATGTGCGCGTGCGTATAGTTGGACGCGATTCACAAAACAATATACGCCAGAAATCTACGTTTTTTGGTCCGGCGTAATTGAGTTAGACATTCGCTTCCCTTCGCGCAAAACTGCGCTAGACACACCATTGATTTGCTAGTCAAATATGCTAATGAGGGAGTTACGGGGATCCACAAAAAAACGCAGTTGCTGCGCAGGCTACGCGATGTGCGCAACTGCAAAATGTCCTGTCTAAAGTTAGAGCACATAAAAGCTGATCTAACTTTTGAAAAAAAGTCTAATTGTCAGATAAAGCAACACCGTTACTGAGGAGCAGACCACACACACGTGTTGCACTACAATTTGACTGCCAACATGCTAGGGGCATCGTCGCTCATAGCTGCACTAGTGAATATAGATGACCAAAGAAGGAGGAGGGCACGGAGGATGGCACGGGAGAGGGTATACCGCACCCGCATACACCTGTTTGGCATGAATGATTCAGAGGTCTTTCGCATCTTCAGATTCCCCCCTCATGCCATCCTGGAATTAACCACAACCTTGCAGGAGGACATCACCAGCCCAACACACCGCTCACATGCAGTGCAGCCACTGGTGAAGGTCCTGGCAACACTCCATGTCCTTGCCAGTGGCTCTTTTCAGCGTACAAGTGGAGTGGTGGCTGGGATGTCACAATCCTCCATGAGCAGATGTGTGCACCAGGTTGTCCCTGCAATCCTCACACGCTTGGCCAACCAAATCATCAAACCCACCACTGAGGAGCTTCGAATCAAGGCAATGGCAGATTTCTACCGAATTGCCAGATTCCCACGCACCATCGGGGCCATAGATTGCACACATGTGGCACTCCAGCCCCCCCATGAGACCGAGCACATGTACCGCAATCGGAAGAATTGGCACTCCATCAACGTACAGGTGATAGTTGATGCCCAAGGCCTCATATGGCACGTCCGTGCCAAACACCCAGGGTCCAGCCATGACAGCTACATCTACAATCAAAGCCACATCCGAACAGAATTCGAACAGAACGTGTATGGGAACACCTGGCTGGTTGGTGAGTGACATGGGAGTCAGGCATGACTATCCCCTCCCGTGATGCACAACAGAAGTGGCACATGCATGACTAACATTCTCCTGTCTTTTCCTTTACAGGTGACTCTGCATATGCACTGGGACCCCATCTCATGACTCCTATCCGGAACCCCCAAACCCCAGGAGAGGAACGATACAATGAAGCACACATCAAAACCCGTGCAGTGGTGGAGCGCACCTTTGGCCTCCTGAAGTCACGTTTCCGATGCCTGGATAAGTCTGGGGGTACACTGTTGTATTCCCCAAACTTCGTGTGCCATATCATCGCTGCATGTTGCATGCTACACAATCTCGCAGTGAGGAAGGGCCTGCAGGTTGAGCTACGTGATGATCTGACCCCCCAACCAGAAAATCAACCCCTAACCGAGGATACCCCGTCTTCTGAGGGAAGAGCAGTCAGGAGGCAGCTCATATTGGGCATCTTTGCACGTTAAACACACACATTAATCATGGCACAATGAGAATGCATGCATGCACACCACTATGGTCCCTAGCACACACACCCCACATCCTCATCAAATTGGATTGGCACCAGTCCACCATGCAAGACTGGTGAGCAGTAACGCCACGTCAAGGCTCCAATTATGTCACTGTACATTCATACACCATTCACACGGACCTGGGAATCACTTCTCCCTGGTCCTGGGGAACCCTTCTCCACCAAAATTGAGGGTGACACCCCTTTTCCAGCAGGAATGTCACCCCCACATTCAAACATCATTCACAACCCAAAATATGCCAAAAAAGTCAAACAAACAAAAATGCATAGAAACAAAAAATGCATAGTAAAAAAAATTGCTTAGAAAAAACAAAAAAAAGCAGAGAACAAAAATAAAAAAGCTTTCAAAACAAACAAAAGGGGGAAAAAAAAATTATTGCCCTCTGCCTGAGCCACGCCTGGGGCGCCCCCGGCCACGGCCCCGGACCCTCAGGGGAGACGCATGGGGGAGGGGAAAAGCCGGGGAAGGAGGAGCAGCCCCTGAGATCTGCCCACCTGGCGGCCTGCCCTCCAAGGCCACGGCTATTCTGTCCAGGGCAGCACCAAGTGTTGCCGTGTTGCCCTGGATAGCCTGGGTAAGGGCCCTCACATCCTGCCCAACGCCTGCTGCTGTAGTTTGCAGGTCATTTAGGCAGGTTGTGGAGGCCCGGGAGTGGGAGTCCAGGTTACCCAGGCTATCATTAATGGAGGACAGGCTCTGATCCACCCGCCCCATAGTCTGGCAGAGCTGTCTCAGAAGGCGGGTCTGGGTGGCCAGGTTCCTTCTCAGACAGGCGGGCATGAGATTGGGCGCCCCCCTGGTGCTTTGGGATGACCTCCTGGCTCCAGCTGATGGTTGTGGCCGGGGAGAAGGGGAGGCCCTTGTGAGGGGAGCCATGTTGGGGGAGGAGGGGGGGGGGCTGACCCTTAGGGAGGGCAGGCTTCTTGCAGCCAGAGGGGAAGAGTCCGCAGAAACCAAAGGGCCAGTGCCTTCCATGGACTCCTCCTCCTCATGATTCTGCTCCTCCTCATGATCGTCCTCCGCATGATCCTCCCCCTCCTCTTGTTCCTCCTCTGCGGACTCTGGCCTTGTTGGGGGGGCCTCATTAGGCTGCTGTCCTGGGGTTGGAGCGGTCAGTCCAGATGGCCCTGCACCCTCCTGCACAGCTGTGGATGACACAAAACATTCACAGGTTGGAGGATCCACACACTTGCCACATATTCCCTTTCACCCCCTCCCCCACACATGCTACACACCTGAGAGAAATAAAAACCTTACCTGGCACCGCGGGGACCGGACTTGTGTCAAAGCCTGGCAGGCCCTCCACTTCATGCCGGTGAAAGGTCAGGGCCACCACACGCTCCGTCTCTGAAAATCTAACCCGGCATGGTGGGCCCCCTCCTGTGCCCCTGGCATGGGCATTTATTGCGGCCAGTTTTTTTTTCACCTCACGCCGGAGGTCATTTATTTTCTTTTCTATCCCAGAGCGGGTCCGTGTCTCCCCCTCCCCCGATGAATTGACCTGCTCTGTGATCATATCCAAGATCTCCCTCCTCCTGGCCGGGGTGGTGGTGGCACTCTGCGGGCCGTGGAGAAAACGCCCATAGTCGGTAATGGCCCGGGCAAGAATTCTTTTTTCCCCCACAGTAAAATTGAGCTTTCTTTTTCTCTCAGTCATACTTCCAAACAAACTCACTAGCAGTCACCAAAAATCTGTCACAAATACAAGCACAACCAATCAGACAAGAACACACACAAAGAGAAAAAGAACAGCCAAAAATCACACTAGCACTCAGCAAGAAACACACACAAAAAAATCAGATGAAAAAATAAAGCAAGAAAACAAACGCTCAGAAATATATCAATCAAACAAACAGTCTCAAACACTTATCAAAATACACTTTCACAAAACTACCAACAAGCACAAGATCACACAGAACACTAATCTGACAACTACAAAACACACTCTAACGAACAACAGAGCAAAAGCACTTGATTCAATGGGAAGGGACACAAAGGGATGTACTTTTGCAATGGAAGGGCGTTTGTGTGTGTCTATTTATGCTGTCTGCGTAGTTCACAACGTTGCCCTAGTCCATTTCCAATTTCAATGATTGCGCCGCTCCCGAGTTGTGAGCATGCGCACAACGGAGCTGACATGGTTTCCTTCACGCGCGCATGCGCGAGTCGGCCGGCCCTTCATTTGCATGGGGTCACGGCTCATTTCAATGTAACACGCCCACGTCCCTCCCAATTTGTATTACTCCTCCTTACGCCTCCGGAAAAAACCTTACGTTTGCGCAAGCTCTTGCGTAAAAGCTACGTGAATCGCCGGATTACGCGGCTAGATTGCGCAAGTCTAACGGAAAAGTGGTGCGCTACGCCGGAATGATAATGCGCCGATCTACGTGAATCTGCCCCCAACTTTCTATGCAAAACAATGTACCACTTTGAGACGCAAAAACTGACATAATCATACCACCAGGGAGGTTAGGGGCAAATAAATATTGATGATGAGAAAGGTCCAAGAAATCCACAATAGCTTCAACTCCTTTTTGAACAGGAAAATTGTCAGTGGGCAAAGAATAACCAAAAATGGATAACTGATACCTGGGAAAATGTTGTATGAGAAGTCAGACTGTGCTGAACTCAACAGGAATCCATGTTTCTCTATCTAGTGTTAATGATTAATGCCGCGTACACACGGTCGTTTTTTGCGATGAAAAAAAACGTTGTTTTTTAAAACGTCATTTACATTGATCGTGTTTGGGCAAAACGTCGTTTTTTGTCTTAAAAAAAAACGACCCAAAAAAAATTCCAACATGCTTGAATTTTTTGTGTCGTTTTTCAAAACGTCGTTTTTTGTTTCACAAAAAGTCACCGTGTGTAGCAAAAACGTCGTTTAAAACTACGTTTTTCAACCCACGCATGCCCAGAAGCTAGTTATGAAGCGAGCTTCAATGGAAAAGAGTGGTGAACGTAACCTCGCTTTTTGTGAAAAAAACGATGGTGTGTATGCAACATCGTCTTTGAAAGTGAAGTTTCAAAAACGTTGTTTTTTACTTCACAATGGCTTATACCATACCTCCCAACATTTTCTGATGGGAACGAGGGGCACCTACTAGAAAACATAGGTAGGCATAGGACACGCCCCCCTGCCACACCCCCTCAAAAGAGAATTAACCAAAAAAAGGTTCAATAAATCCACAAGGGCTTTTTTTTACCACTACTATTCCTTTATATTCTCTTTTAACCACTTTATCCCCGGGCCTGTTTTTCAGATTCGGTGTTTTTTGCTATAAAATTACTTAAAACCCCCAAACATTATATATTTTTTTTTCTAACACTCTAGAGAATAAAATGGCAGTCATTGCAATACTTTTTGTTACACCGTATTTGCGCAGCGATCTTACAAGCGCACTTTTTTTGGAAAAAATTCACTTTTTTAAATTAAAAAATAAGACAACAATAAATTTGGCCCAATTTTTTTACATATTGTGAAAGATAATGTTACGCCGAGTAAAATGATACCCAACATGTCACGCTTAAAAATTGCGCCCGCTCGTGGCATGGCGTCAAACTTTTACCCTTAAAAATCTCGATAGGCGATGTTTAAAAAATTCTACAGGTTGCATTTTTTGAGATACAGAGGAGGTCTAGGGCTAGAATTATTGCTCTCGCTCTAACGATCGCGGCGATACCTCACTTGTGTGGTTTGAACACCGTTTTCATATGCGGGCTCTACTCGCGTATGCGTTCGCTTCTGCGCGCGAGCTCGTCGTAAAGGGGCGATTTAAAAAAAAAATTTTTTGTTTTCGTGTTTATTTGTATTAATTTTACCAATTTTTAACACTAAAATAAAAAAAATAAAAAAATTATCACTTTTATTCCTATTACAAGGAATGTAAACATCCCTTGTAATAGAAAAAAGCATGACAGGTCCTCTTAAATATGAGATCTGGGGTCAAAAAGACCTCAGATCTCATATTTAGGCTAAAAAAAAATAAAAAAATAAAAAAAATTTAAATGTCATTTTTCAAATGACATTTAAAAAAAAATGTCTCTTTAAGACGCTGTTTGGAACTGACGTTTGACGTCACTTCCGCCCAGCAGAGCTACGGGGATGGACGAGGGAAATTTTTTCCCTCACTCGCATCCCCGCTGAACAGACGAGCGCACCCGATCGCCTCCGCCGCTACCGACGGCTCCGGTAAGCGGCGGAGAGCGCGGGAGCGCAGCGGGAGGGGGGGGGACGCTCGTCCGCCACCGATAACGGCGATCTCGCGGCGATTCCGCCGCGGAGACCGCCATTATCGTTTACCCGACCGCCCACAGAAGAGATGGATATCTCGGTTGTGGCAGCAGCTGCTGCCGTTACCGAGATATCCATCTTCAAAGTGCCGACGTATACCTGCGGTGGGCGGTCGGGAAGTGGTTAAAATGTACAAATGCAGCAATTTAGAATCTAGATGAAAGGTTTAGCACTGGGAAACACTTTTTGAAAGATAAAAAGTGCATTTTATATACATCTATATAAGATCAGACCAAAATAAGGGACACATCAGGAGGAAAGAGGGACAGAGGGACATTGCTCCCAATCAGGGACAGTCCCTCAAAATCAGGGACAGTTGGGAGCAATGTGATACTACTGGTGTAATGGTGTGTTGAAAGTTTTCTGGGCACACTTTAGACCCCTTAATACAAGTGAAGTTGTATTTAATCCCTCAATATACATAAATATGTTTTTCTCATCTTATACACCGCTTTATGAATATTATATGTATAGTATCATGTGGGTATAATCAGAGGTCTGTTTACTATGGGTCACCCAGGGTCGAGCACTGGAGAAATGGCAATATCAAGGCCCAGAATTTCAGCACATGTTTTTCTTTTTTTGTCATCTGTGGGTAGTCAAATCTAGTACTAAAAGTAAAGGGATGGGAGGCATAGTAGATGCCAAAAAGAGTCACAAGGTGAGGCACATTTTCACTTTTAACTCTTACTTTCTAGGTCACCATGGCCCCTAAATAGACTGTTCATGTATGATTAGTAAATGCAAATAAAAAAATATATAATATATAAAATAAATATATATAATAAATAAAATATATACGTATGTTTGCAGGATTCAGTACCCAAAAGATGTGCCTAATAGTGTGTCTACAAAAATATTCAGCCTTGATACTACTTGGTTCTCTCAAATTACACCCTATAACCTCTACAGAGATATGCAATTAGCAGACCTCCAGCCGTTACAAAACTACAAGTCCCATCATGCCTCTGCCTGGGTGTTATGCTTGTGGCTTTCAGGGTCTTGCTCTGCCTTATGGGACTTGTAGTTCTGCAACAGCTGGAGGTCCGCTAATTGCATATCCCTGCTCTATACTGTATATAGATGTTTATATCTAAATAACATCTACAGTAAGTGTAGCGTTACCCCATTCAGGAGCCGCTGAGTATAAGCGGGATCGGCGTGTTGTGTTACCTGGCAGATGTCTAGGGGTGATACTTGTGAGTTAAAAAAACAGAGAGCGAATGTCCAGTCTTTAGTTGGGTTTTCTTCAATGCTTTATTCCAAGGCCCAACATGGCCTTCATCAACATGGTACAGGACAGGAAAGGTTGATGAGCAGAGAGAGAGAGAGAGCTTGAGTATCAGGCCTTGGATTTAGTTAGAGTCACTGGATCCCCAATGGTTCGTTCAAGCCCTATTGGATCGCCTCCCTCCGGGCTCTCCTCAAGCCGATCCCCCACCGTACGGCTCCCAGCCTGGGATCCTTTCAGAAAAGATTTGGGACCCAGCAGCTACTGGGATCCCTCTCTATGTCAGGGTAGAGCTACGCATGGTGCGCAACTTCAGCCAGGTAGGCCAGGGCTGCGGGGTCCAAGGATGCGCGCACCCTGAAGGTGGGTGCCGCACCTGGAACCTGAAAGCAAAAACGTCCCTCAGGCCAAGGCGGCTGCCCCAGATATAGCCTCCCCCAGCATGCCTTGCGAGGAAACCAATCCCTCTGATTGGCTGCTGAGGAAAATTAGTCCGCCAGAACCCCTCTAGTGTCAGCTGCCGCCCAGGGGAAACACACCCCTGGAGCGCAGACCGACCCACAGGACAGTTCTGGGAATGACAGCAGCCCAAATTTGACAAATTGTGAATGGAAGCCACGTAACTCTCCCATTCCCCACTAACTTTAGCGTAACGCCCCTACAGAAAGTATGAGGGCGCTACATATCCCCCCCACTTAAATTGACACTGTCCCCAGTGTCTTAAAGCATTCGAATTCGAATGCTGGCCTGATACTGCAAATGGACAGAAAAAGTAGAAAAATAAAAAAAGAGAAAAGAAAGAAAATACTTATAAACCTTGCATTACAGCAATATATATATATATACCTGACACACAAACATACACAACCCCGCTATCTAACTGCCCATTCTGCGCAGTGTTGACAACAGGTGGGTCCAAAAAAAAAAACCTGTATAGAGAAAAAAATGAAAAGCATACGACTGTACAATATATATGTCTTAAGGTATCAATACAATTTTCTGGATTATATACAACCTCCAAGGTCGGGATTGAGGCTGTACACTCAGACCTGAACGCAAAGTCTCCACTCCTCCCAAAGAGTCCTAAAATACAAGTGCTGAGAAGAAACACTCTATGCAAGAAATGTTTAAGCACAAATCCTGACATTGTTATCTTGCAAAGTAACGGTGCAGAACACTGCCCCTAGCGGTCAGTGTGCTGATACTGCAGCAGTCCGAAAATCCAAAGGTGAAGAAATAGCAGTAAAGGTAAGTGAGAAAAAAAATTGTTCTTTCCCTTGCGGAATCTTTCGATACTGAAATCAGGTTTGACAAAGTCCCACCCTAACTGACTGAATCTACCCTTCCCAAGAGTCCTTCACACAAATGTCTGTGTGGATCTGGAAGAGCAGGGGAAAAAGGGAAACTGGGAGAAAAAAAAAAGAAAAAGAAATAGAGTGGGGCATACTTGTCCATAACATCCCTTAGAGCGGGTGTGCAAGTCAGTCAGTACAATCTCCGGTCTTACTCATAAAACTGAGGATCCGGTAGCATAACAGTGTCCCCTCGGGCTGTGGTCGCTGAGACCCAAAAGGTCTGATCCTCTTTCCCGGGTCATCTCAACACAACCCCGATTTCGGTAGATGTGTCCGCCCCAGCTCCAATCACGGTGGCATCTCTCAAACATGTCCTTCCAACGAGGAAGCCTTGAATCAGCTCCCACAAAAAATACGAGGTGCTCTTAAATTTGACCAAACAGCATACCGACACCAGGCTTCCCATTCTTGATCGATTTGATAAAGGAGAGGGGGTGGCACGTATGGGTATTCGTACCCATATTCAGTGGCCACCCGCTGTAAACGGGCCAATTTGAGCAGGTTCCGTGGACCTCCTTGTCCCAACAGCACTAAAGCACCTGGCGCCCTTTTCAACACGGGAACGGCAAAAGGCACGGGAGTGATGGGTGAAGCAGGAGAAACAAAAACAGACTCACCAACTCCCCAAGTCAGCTGTGAGATGTTTTCGGACTGTAAGGACGCGTTCTGGCCCTGCGGTTCCGAAGACTCTGGTTCGAATACATTTCCCAAAGTATCACCATCTTCGAGTACAGAAGTAAGGTCAGAGAAGGGCAATTCCTCCGCAAGCGGCGGGATCTTCAACCCACTCCGACAAGGACCGGCACGGGGTAGGCCTCGAGCACAGCCGCAGGAGGCTGGAGCAGGCTCCATTTCAATAGAAGCACGCTACACGGAGATTGAAGTGGAAAGATCGCTCTCTGAAGTGGCATCAGCCAGGGATTGTGTCACATCCGATAGACTAGTCATGCTGGTTAGATCACCTCCCATTATAAGGCTTACCTCTGAGGAGCAGGATGGCGAGGCAGCCGAAAGCAAAGTCAAAGTGGACGACACCGAGACAACCTCTACATCGGGAGCCGGTTCCACGAGCTCCACCGACGGGGACGACTCCGGTCTTGGGGGTTCCTCTTCGGCAGTAACTGCAGCCGTAACAAAATCCACTCTGTATTCTCTTGGGCCTTGACAGGTAGCGTAGCGACGAACAAATAAGCCCGACATCTCTGGCATCGGGCAAAGGGTTGGATCTTGACGGACAACTCCTCGCATTGGGGGCAAGTCAGCCCAAGCATCTCTGTCCCGGCACTGGACAGAAGCACAAACTCTCCTCCTGTAGCCAATCAAACGCCCGTGTCAGTTACTGACACCACCGAGGACGCAAACAGGCCGAAGACCCCTGGTAAAGTGGTTGGGCCCCCTAGTTATGGAGCGGCAACACCCGGGCAGACATCACTTAGCAGGTCCGTCTCTCGCAAAGAAATGGTGGGTCTGCTGAATTTGCGTGCAGAGGGGCGGTTCCTCGCTCGTTTGGCGCAAAATGGTTCGTTCAAGCCCTATTGGTTTACCTGCCTCCGGGCTCTCCTCAAGCCGATCCCCCACCGTATGGCTCCCAGCCTGGGATCCTTTCAGAAAAGATTTGGGACCCAGCAGCTACTGGGATCCCTCTCTATGTCAGGGTAGAGCTACGCATGGTGCAAAACTTCGGCCAGGTAGGCCACGGCTGCGGGGTCCATGGATGCGCGCACCCTGATGGTGGGTGCCGCACCTGTAACTCGGACCTCGCAGAAAGCAAAAATGTCCCTCAGGCCAAGGTGGCTGCCCCAGATATAGCCTCCCCCAGCATGCCTTGCGAGGGAACCAACCCCTCTGATTGGCTGCTGAGAAAAACGAGTCTGCCAGAACCCCTCTAGCGCCAGCTGCCGCCCAGGGGTGGAAACACACCCCTGGAGTGCAGACCGACCCACAGGACAGTTCTGGGAATGACAGCAGCCCAAAATTGAAAAATTGTGAATGGGAGCCACGTAACTCTCCCATTCCCCACTAACTTTAGCGTAACGCCCCTACAGAAAGTAAGGTGGTGCTACATAAGTATTTTGATTTCTGTAAGCAATTAATAAGGGGAAACGATTTAAATATCTCTAATTCTCCCTGCTAATTGATACCAGCAATATGAGCAATCACTGCAATAAAGAGGTGAAATTGCATATATCCAAGAATGAAGATAAGTAATAAATGGTGGTCACCTTATCTGCTGGTCTCAGCAGGAAAAAAATCTAAAAGTGATTTATTGACTTTGGACTATAAAAATACTGTTTAAATCCCAGTTAGCTAATCAGGAAAAAAATCCACTTTCAATGCTAAGAAACCACTTTTATGACCACATTTATTTAATTACATAATTTTCCCCCTCTTTACACCAAGGCCAAGAAAAATAGTAAAGCCACATCTTGTAGAATGACTGTTGGTCCAACTGCATCACCCAAAGAGCATCATGAACACAACATTCATTCTGCTCCTGGTGGTCCCTACCAGATTACTGGCTTTTTTGCAGAAAACAAAAGGACCATTTCAGTATATAGAATCAATTTGTTCACAATATTTGTAGGGGAATTTACTGGTGACTAAACAGTACCAAAGGATAGTTCAGAGTCCAGGATTACACCTAGCACCCTGGCTTGCAGGAACGGGTTGATAATTGTGCCATCATCGTGACCTGAGAGGTAGAGATAGGTTTGTGTGTCATCAGTGTAGAAATTATAAGGAAAGCCATGGGAGGCTATCAGATGACCCAGGGAAGAGGTGTAGATTGAGAATAGGAGAGGTTTAAGAACAGAGCTTTGGGGGACCCCGACAGAAAAAGGAAGAGGAGAGAAGCAAGTACCCGTAGAATTGTAAGCGACACTAAAGGTGCCGTGGCATAGGAAAAATGACGGAAGAGTACATGAAGACCAAAAGAGAAAAGTTCTTAGGAGAATGGGGTGCTCAACCATATCAAAGGCAGCCAAAAGGTCCAGAAGTTGGATTACAGAATAGTGGAGTGCTGAGGGCAAAATTCAGACTGAAATCGATCAAGAAGGTTATCCTCAATGAGGTGTTCCTGCGGACTCGATGTCCGCCGGTGGTCAGATCATAGCACAGAGAGGCAGAACAGGGAGATGCCTATGTAAACAAGTAATTTCCCTGTTCTGCCTAGCAACGTGACAGAGATCTACTGCTCCCAGTGATTTCTAGCTGCTAGCAATAATCACTGTCTTCTCCTGGCGGGGACAGCTTCCCCTTCCCCCCCCTGCCAATGTCTCCGCAGGAGGGATTCCCCTGTCAGCACTGTCTGAATCGTGTAAATTAATTTTCTGCAACCACTCGCACCGTCTATGGCCTAAGTTTCAATGAGGCATCTACTGAAGATCAGCAGGAAAGAACCCATTTGAGGTTGCGATAAAATAACACTTTTGTGGGATAAATAACACTTCATAATAAGACTTTCAACAGTTAATTTTCATTTATTGAACAAAATAATGATGCCATGCATATGCAATTTTTATTTATATGTTTACTAATTTAACATCTTTAATGCAATATTGATAAAAATATAAAATAAAAATAAAATAACAAGCAACATTTAAATACTGTAACTTAAGTTGCTTTGTGAATTAAGGGTATAGCATTTAATTAATTTAAATTATTTTATCTATTGGAATTTTTAACTCAACTGGAGATGTGTACAGGAGTATTTGATAGTTTGGTTAGAATAAATAGCATCTAAAAAAATCTTATTTTTGTTTTTAATAGCTCTTGTAGACAGAACCAGATAAAAACATGATGTCATGTGCAGAGGTTCCATAGTTTTTTGGGGGGAACTTTTTTTTTTTTCTTTGATAGCCACATCTGGCCTGCAGGCTTCCTGTTCATAGCCCTAGCTTAGGCTAATCCATGTCAAAAGCTATATATCTTTATTGTTTGTTTTCAATAACACGCTAAGTTGTAGTAAAAGCTTCAGAATATAGTAGAATTTTGGAGATCATGTATCACACAACCAAAGATCAATGTGGACTGTTTTCAGATTTTTCCTGCCATTTATGCCACGTACACACGATCGTTTTTCGGCATGAAAAAAAAACAACGTTTTAAAAAAAATGGCATTTAAAACGATTGTATGTGGGCTTCACATAATTTTTTGGGCTTTGAAGAACGTAAAAAAAGAAAAAATTGGAACATGCTGCATTTTTTAACAATGTTTTAAACGATGTTGTTTTTCGGGTTGTAAAAAATGATCGTGTGTGGGCTAAAACGACGTGAAAAACCCACGCATGTTCAGAAGCAAGTTATGAGATGGGAGCCCTCGTTCTGGTAAAACTACCGTTCGTAATGGATTAAGCACATTCATCACGCTGTAACAGACAGAAAAGCGCAAATCGTCTTTTACTAACACAAAATCAGCTAAAGCAGCCCAAAGGGTGACGTCATCTGAATGGAACTTCCCCTTTATAGTGCCATTGTATGTGTTGTACGTCACCGCGCTCTGCTAGAGCATTTTTTTTAAACGATCGCGTGTGGACAACGTCGTTTTAATGATGGAGTTGGAAAAAACGTTGTTCTTTCTAGAGGCTGAAAAACTTTGTTTTTTACATGCTGAAAATCGATCGTGTGTACGCGGCATAAGAATTTCAAGAAGTCCCAAAGTGTGGCCTTTTGAGTGTTATTGTTTATTGGCATTTAGTCACAGTGGTGGTCAGCCATTTTATCAACTGATTGGCCAAGGCACATTTTTTTATTACTATTGTTTTTCATAATTTCTGCAATTTTATGCAATATTATGTATGTTCGGATGATACCAGTGTTCACTCATCCTCCAGTTTATGTCTTTGGTTGGCTTAGCAACAGCATCTGAACTTAAAAGTTATTATAGACTTAAGTTAATCAAAATGGTCAGTCTCACCCAAAATCTGGTAGATGGCAATTTTGATGTAATTTTAAATTTCACCCCACTTTCAACCAATATTAACAAAAAATAACCAAAAAGATCTAAAGTGTTAGGCCGCGTACACACGAGGAGACATGTCCGCTGAAACTGGTCCGCAGACCAGTTTCAGCGGACATGTTCGATCGTCTGTACGGCCTAGCGGACAGGTTTCCAGCAGACAAAAGTTTCTAAGCATGCTTAGAAACTTGTCCGCTGGAAACCTGTCCGTCGGACATGTCCGATGGTTAGTACGCCCAACCATCAGACCGAAATCCCGCGCATGCGTCGAATTGATTCGACGCATGCGTGGAAGCATTGAACTTCCGTGTTTGAGCACGTTGGTGTCTTCTACGTCACCGCGTTCTCTGTCCGCTGGGATTTTAATCTGATGGTGTGTACACACATCAGACCAAAATATCCCTTCAGACATGCCCGATGAAAACGGTCCGGTTTCAACGGACATGTTTTCTCGTGTGTACAGGGCCTAAGCGGTAGGCTGTGTTGACATTTTCATTTTTTTGTGACATAAAAGCTGATTGAAAATTGAAGAAATTTATTGAAATTCAACATTTTTTTTTGATAAAGCAACACTCCTGTCCCTCCCTTGAAGCTTTATAAATCAATAGATAATCAAAGCGAATCTTCACTCAGTTTATTAAATTAAAGTTTAGTAAATCAGTCTCATAGTACGAGTATTATGCAAAGAGTAATTAATACATATAATGGAACTCTGTGTGACTCATTTCTCCCTGTGGGCTGCAATGCAACAAGGATAATAAGGGTCCCGTAAAAAAAAAAAACAGCCACTAATCAGTGAAACTCACATCTATGGTTTTAACCCGTATTGATCACTGAAATAAAGCCCTGGCAATGTGCAATTGCTTCCATTACACTGCATGATAAATTATATAACAAACATATGAAAAAATATGTTTGTCTGACTAATGAGAAGACACTCATAACCAGATTGAAACAAAATTCAGAAATTTCAGCTTGGCAGAAGATTCTGACGCCACATGTACTGGAAAGAACATGAGCATTTTTAAAGATGGATTGCACAAAGATTGATCATTTTCAGCTTTTCCTTTATAATGTGTTGCAACACCTCATATAATATCTTCAGAAAATTCCACAATAAAGACAAGAATTCATACTTTTCAGATAGCTTATACTTATACATCAAGCGTTGACCAAAATATTGCTTTATTAAAGATACATAAATCTAAAAGCACAGAATTGTGTAGGGCTCTTCAATTAGTTTATTATTAAAAAATAGACAAACATGAATTGTTGTGCACTTGACATGATGTTACAGACATCAAAGGCTCCCATCCTCTTGCCATTGTTATAAAATGATCATGGCTAGCTATATATACAGTAGCTGATGCAACAAACATTTGAATGCTGGTTGCAATTCTTGCCAAGTAAACTGGTCCATGGGCCACTGCCAGTATTATGACTGATTTTTGGTAGTCTATAATCCTTTAGCTCACAGGTTCTCGGCCAGTGGTACATGTGCCCCTAGGGCAGTGTTTCTCAACTCCAGTCCTCAAGCCCCCCCAACAGGTCATGTTTTCAGGATTTCCCTCAGATGAAAAGGCTGTGGGAATTACTAAGGCAGTAAAACTGATCAAATCACCTGTGCAAAATAATGGAAATCCTGAAAACCTGACCTGTTGGGGGGCCTTGAGGACTGGAGTTGAGAAACACTGCCCTAGGGGTACTCTAGACAAGTTCTTAAACTACAAACTGTAAAGATTTAGCAAACAGGTAATATTTGAAAGAGATCCAATTAAACATTAAAAATTATATTGCAATGTAAGGGTTTGTTTAGGAAAAAGTTATACACAATTAGGATGTATTGGTCATATCTAGAGGTGTACCGAATGGATATTTTGGTGCCGAAGCCAAAACCGAAAATGCAGGATGCATTATTTATACCAAGCTCAAGAAAAATGTATCCCTTTAAATTCTATGTATGTCTTCACACTGGTCCATTGTGCTTCCCTCGTGGTGTTTAAAATCTTGCTTGCTGCATATTTGATCAGTTAAAAAAACGCACCAATGCATTGAAAATGCAGCAAGGAAGCCCATGTTAAGTTTTTGATCTTTTTCTCTTATTGTCAAAATGCCAGTAACACCACATTCGGTCGATATGTATCAGGCAGCATTCCGTTGCTATAGTCATAACTGTAACATGTATCAATAATATATAGCCAACATGACTGCTTTGTCCTCTTTCCTTATTTATTCAGCATCATCATATCCACCACCTCTTCCTACCTCTTCTGATCAGATGAATCATACCTGTTGCTGCCTCTTTCTTTTACTATTTAACAACATGTATATGTCAATTCAGTCTGTGGTCTGATGAAGCTTAAAGGGTTTGTAAAGGTACAGGGGTCCCCCTCCGGTGCTCCTGGCCCCTCCACTCTGCCCAGTGCCCCCATGGGAAGCTGCTTCCAATGGGGGTACTCGTGCTGCATCCATTGACACAGACAGAGGGACATGGCCCGCTCCGGCCCGCTCTGGCCCACTCCATCATCACTGGCTTTGATTGACATCACTGAGGCCGCGTACACACGAGCAGACAGATTTGTTCAAATCGGTCAGGTCGACCGATTTGAACAAATCTGTCTGCTGGGGACGTATTGGTATGATCGTGTACACACGATCAAACCAAAATCCCCGCCGCCAGACGGCGCGGTGACGTGGCGGTGACGTTGACGCCGCCACATCACCGCACCAGGAAGTAAAACACTTCCGCGCATGCGTCGAAACCATTCGGCGCGTGTGCGAGAAGACATGTCTGCTGGTTAGCGTACTAACCAGCAGACATGTCGGGCAGACGGGTTCCCAGCCGACAGATTTCAAAGCATGCTTTGAAATCTGTCGGGTGGCCCAATCCGTCTGCTCGCCCGTACACACGGTCGAATCTGTCTGCTGTGTACGCGGCCTGAGAGCCAATGGCTCCGGGTTCCCCAGCAAAGCCAGTGAGACCCAGAAGTGAGGGTAGAAGCCATTTGCTGATCGAAAAAGGTCTTGGGTACGTAAAGGGGGGCTGAGGGGTGCGATACTGACACCTAAACATATTTTACCTTAATGCAAAGAAAGCATTAAGGTAAAAAATGTTTAGACTTTACAACCGGCAGAACTGACAGAAAATAGCCCCAAATTAGATAGAAAGTAGAGAAAGTTAGATGCCAGACGGGAGGTTGTAAAATAATATCATAATATCATAAACAGTACTAATAATATCATAAACAGTAATATCATAAACAGAAATATACTGCGTTAAATGCGCACAAACGCACTGCAATATACTGCGTTAAAAGTGCACTAATGCACTGTAACATACTGTGGTAAATGTGCACCAACATATTGAAATATACTGTGTTAAACGTACACTAATGCAAAGCAATATACTGCGGTAAGCGTGCACCAACGCACTGAAATACACTGCATTAAACATGCACTAACGCTCTGCAATATATTGCATTGTGTGTTATTTCTCACACACATCATATGCATACTTGCAACTACACCCCAAAACACATTCTGCTACTTCTCATGAGTATGGCGATACCACATGTGTGAGACTTTTACAAAGGCTGGCCACATACAGAGGCCCAACATGCAGGGAACCCCAGCTGGTGTTCTAGGGACATATATTTTAAATCTAATCTGATAACCCATTACACTTTTGTGAGGCACTGTAGTGGCACTGATGGGCATTTATGTGGCACGGATGAGCACTGATGCGGCATGGATGTGGCACAGATGAGTAATAATGTGGCATGGATGTGGCACGGATGAGTACTGATGTGGCACGGATGAGCACTGATGTGGCATGGATGAGCACTGATGTGGCACGGAGGAGTACTGATGTGGCATGGATGTGGCATGGATGAGCACGGATGTGTCATGGATGTGGCACGATCGAGAACTGATGTGGCATGGAAGTGGCACAGATGAGTACTGATATGGCATGGATGTGGCACGGCTGAGCACTGATGTTGCATGGATGTGCCACTTATGAGTACTGATGTGACATGGATGTGGCATGGATGTTGCATGGATAAGCACTGATGTGGCATGGATGTGGCACGGATAAGTACTGATGTGGCATGGATGAGAACTGATGTGGCATGGATGTGGCACAGATGAGTACTGATGTCGCACGGATGAGCACTGATTTGGCATGGATGATCACTGATGTGGCACGGATGAGTACTGATGTGGCATGGATGTGGCATGGATGAGTACTGATGTGGCATGGATGAGTACTGATGTGGCATGGATGTGGCATGGATGAGTACTGATGTGGCATGGATGAGTATTGATGTGGCATAGATGGGGCATAGATGAGCACTGATGTGGCATGTATGAGTACTGATGTGGCATGAATGATCACAGATGTGGCACAAATGAGTACTGATTGCCAGGGCTGGGCTCAGCCCTCCCCAGAGCGCAGGCTGCTCAGCTGTCAGTTAATTGCCTATATTCATCATTTCACAGTGACTCACCTGATGATCATATCCTGCTCGTCAATTTAAGCTGCTTGGATCAGATCTCCTGTGCCTTTGCCTTGGTCAACATATTCGGATACTTTCTGCTGTGTTTTCCTGTTAAAGACTTTTGCCTGGCTGACTTCCCTTCTGGTTCTAGATCCTGTTTGCTGCCTCTGACTACCCAGATCTCTGTATTCCTGATTTATGGCTTGTTCTGACTACCTGCTCTGGTTACCGAACCCTGGTTATGTTTTGACTACGTTTGCACTGTTTGTATTTTACCATTTTATTAAATAGTGTGATATTTACTGCACTTCTGTCTCGGTCTGATTCATGGTTCCTGACACTGATGTGGCATGCATGTGGCACAGATGAGTACTGATAAGGCATGGATGTGGAAGTGATGATCACGGATGTGGCAGTGATGATCACTGAAGTGGCACTGATGAGCCATAGATGGGGATGGATGAGCCATGGATGGATGAGCCATGAATGGGATGGATGAGCCATGGATGAGCCATGGATTGAGCATGGATGAACCATGGCTGGAGCATGGATGAGCCATGGATGGATGGATAAGACATGCATGCATGTACAGATCAGCGCTATGGGCACTTCACATCTAGTCCACAGCGCTGCTGCACCACCTCCCTCTTCTCCTCGCATGCTGTACCAATCGAAATGAGGAGAGGGGAGGAGCTAAACTGGACAAGCTGCGGTTTGTTGACATCTTATCGTCATTGGACGGAGCGATCACGTGGTAAAGGGCTGTTGTCATTTAAAAAAAAAAAGACAAAACACTAAAGTTAGCCCAATTTAAGTAAATAGATTTTCGAGTAAATTGATATCTAACATGTCATGCTTTGAAAATTGTGCACACTCGTGGAATGACGCTGCACCTTGGTACTTAAAAATTTCCATAGGCAACGAGTTAATTTTTTTTACAGTTTACTAGTTTAGAGTCACAGAGGAGGTATTGGGATAGAATTGTTGAACTCGCTCTGATGCCGCGTACACACGATCATTTTTTGGCATGAAAAAAAAACATTGTTTTTCAGTATGACCAAAAAACTATGGGCCAGATTCACGTACATCTGCGCATTATTGGACTGGCGTAGCGCACCGCCTTTACGTTAGACTGGCGCAATGTAGCGGCGCAATCACCCTATTCTCGTCGGTTTTGCGCAGAAATTTGCGCCTGCGCAACATTATTTCAGAGGCGCAAGGCGGAGTAATACAAATTGGGAAGGACGTGGGCGTGTTACATTGAAATGAGCCGTGACCCCATGCAAATGAAGGACCGGCCGGCTCACGCATGCGCGCTTGAAGCAGACCATGGTCAGCACCTCTGTGCGCATGCTCACAACTCGGGAATGGCGCAATCAGTGAAATTGGAAGTGGACCCGGGCAAATTAGTGAACTACGCAGACAGCATAAATAGACAGACACAAACGCACTTCCTTTGCAAAAGTACATCCCTTTGTATCCCTCCCTATACAGCAAGGTGCTTTTGTTCTGTTGTTAGTTGCGTTGTGATTTGTCTTTGTTATATTTGTGGACTGTGTGATCCAGTGTTTTGTAGAAGATATTTGAAAGTGTTTTTTGGTGACTGCTTGTGAGACTTTTTGGTTGATAGATTTTGGTTTGCTTGTTTTCTTGCTTGATTTTTCCTGCTTGTTTTTGTGAGTGATGTTTGCTGATTGTTTGGGAGAGAGTTTTTGTATGAGTATGACTGAGAGGAAGAGGAAGTTAAATTTTACTTTGGGGGAGAAACAACTTCTTGCCCAGGCCATTTCCCAATATGGGCGTTTTCTCCACGGCCTGGAGAGTGCCAACACCACCCCGGCCAGGAGGTGTGATATCTTGCAGAACATTACTGACGAGGTGAATGCATCGGGGGGGGGAGACCCGGATACGGTCGGGGATTGAAAAGAAGATCAATGACCTCCGGCGTCTGGTCAAAAAGAAGATGGCCAAAATGGTAGCCCATGCCAGGGCCACAGGAGGGGGCCCACCATGCCCTGTTAGGCTGACAGCGGAGGAGCGTGCAGTGGCCCAGACCTTTCATATAAATGCAAAAATAAAAGCGCAACCTCCAAAAAATATATATACCAAGAAAAACTAATAAATTCAGAGTTCACTGAACAAGTTCATAAAGGTGAAAATATGCAGTCCATTTTTCTAAGATGCAAACAATTTTCAGGAAATAGTAGAATCAATTCTTCCATACATTGGTAAAACTTGAGTGTGCAGGAAACAATGGATGAAAAAGTTTGGGCGAAGTGCCCCCTTACCAGAAAAGATGGATCCCTATGACAGAGATCAAACAAGCAAGTGGTAAGGGTCTTTGAAAGCCAAGGAGTGCAGGGGAGGGAATCCTTCAGTCTTCAGACATCCCAAGGCTTGTTCTCACTTTAAGCTCATTAGCATTCTGCTCAGCTCCAAACGTTCTCCAAAGGGTCCCAGGAGTGAAGAGATCAATCAATGTAATTGAAGGAAGAAAAACTTCATAGCGTGATAAGTTTTAAAATAGGTTCATAAGAACTTAATAAAATGTTGTGGCAGAAAACAACAAAGTCATCCATCCGCATAGAAGTCTAATATCTGGTAGAGACATATCGTAAATGCAGTAGGTAGGGAAACGTATATATTTTTTGGAGGTTGCGCTTTTATTTTTGCATTTATATTCGTTCACGGCTGTATATTCCAGCCTTTTTTATTGCAGCACCTTTTCAGGGATTTTTCCTTGTCCTTATATATTTTTTTCACTCATATACAGTGCGGAAAATAAGTATTTGAACACCCTGCTATTTTGCAAGTTCTCCCACTTGGAAATCATGGAGGGGTCTGAAATTGTCATCGTAGGTGCATGTCCACTGTGAGAGACATAATCAAAAAAAAAAAATTCCAGAAATCACAATGTATGATTTTTTTAACTATTTATTTGTATGATACAGCTGCAAATAAGTATTTGAACATCTGAGAAAATCAATGTTAATATTTGGTACAGTAGCCTTTGTTTGCAATTACAGAGGTCAAACGTTTCTTGTAGTTTTTCACCAGGTTTGCACACACTGGAGGAGGGATTTTGGCCCACTCCTCCACACAGATCTTCTCTAGATCAGTCAGGTTTCTGGGCTGTCGCTGAGAAACACGGACTTTGAGCTCCCTCCAAAGATTCTCTATTGGGTTTAGGTCTGGAGACTGGCTAGGCCACGCCAGAACCTTGATATGCTTCTTACAGAGCCACTCCTTGGTTATCCTGGCTGTGTGCTTCGGGTCATTGTCATGTTGGAAAACCCAGCCTCGACCCATCTTCAAAGCTCTAACTGAGGGAAGGAGGTTGTTGCCCAAAATCTCGCAATACATGGCCCCGGTCATCCTCTCCTTAATACAGTGCAGTCACCCTGTCCCATGTGCAGAAAAACACCCCCAAAGCATGATGCTACCACCCCCATGCTTCACAGTAGGGATGGTGTTCTTGGGATGGTACTCATCATTCTTCTTCCTCCAAACACGGTTAGTGGAATTATGACCAAAAAGTTCTATTTTGGTCTCATCTGACCACATGACTTTCTCCCATGACTCCTCTGGATCATCCAAATGGTCATTGGCAAACTTAAGATGGGCCTTGACATGTGCTGGTTTAAGCAGGGGAACCTTCCTTGCCATGCATGATTTCAAACCATGACGTCTTAGTGTATTACCAACAGTAACCTTGGAAACGGTGGTCCCATCTCTTTTCAGGTCATTGACCAGCTCCTCCCGTGTAGTCCTGGGCTGATTTCTCACCTTTCTTAGGATCATTGAGACCCCACGAGGTGAGATTTTGCATGGAGCCCCAGTCTGAGGGAGATTGACAGTCATGTTTAGCTTCTTCCATTTTCTAATGATTGCTCCAACAGTGGACCTTTTTTCACCAAGCTGCTTGGCAATTTCCCCGTAGCCCTTTCCAGCCTTGTGGAGATGTACAATTTTGTCTCTAGTGTCTTTGGACAGCTCTTTGGTCTTGGCCATGTTAGTAGTTGGATTCTTACTGATTGTATGGGGTGGACAGGTGTCTTTATGCAGCTAATGACCTCAAACAGGTGCATCTAATTTAGGATAATAAATGGAGTGGAGGTGGACATTTTAAAGGCAGACTAACAGGTCTTTGAGGGTGAGAATTCTAGCTGATAGACAGGTGTTCAAATACTTTTTTGCAGCTGTATCATACAAATAAATTGTTAAAAATTCATAAATTGTGATTTCTGGAATTTTTTTTTTTGATTATGTCTCTCACAGTGGACATGCACCTACGATGACAATTTCAGACCCCTCCATGATTTCCAAGTGGGAGAACTTGCAAAATAGCAGGGTGTTCAAATACTTATTTTCCGCACTGTATATATATATATACACTTTTCTTTGTTTATCACTGTGTGATTTGAGGGCAACCAGCTGGTGCCATCCCGCTGGTCCTTAACCCTCCTATTTTAATATTTGGTAGGTTTTATTGATTTATCACCTGTGTTGGGGATGCGCAAATAGACCACTGCTTTACACCAGACCTTTCATAGACAACAGGTGGAGGGCCTGCCCGGCTATGACTCAAGTCATGAAGGCGTGATGCCAGGTAAGGTTTTTTTGCCCTATCAGGTGTGTAGCATGTGTGGGGGAGGGGGTGAAAGGGAATATGTGGCAAGTGTGTGGATCCTCCAACCTGTGAATGTTTTGTGTCATCCACAGATGAGCAGGTGGTTGCTGGGCCATCTTGGCTGACCGCACCATCCCAGCCTGATGAGGACCCCCCGACGAGGCCGGAGTCCTCAGGGGAGGTTGAAGAGGAGGAGGTTGAGGAGGAGGAGTTTGAGGAGGAGGAGGAGGATGTCATGTCAGCCAGTGGATTGTTGTTTTTGGAGGAGTCTTCCTCTCTGGCTGGCAGCAGCCAGCCCTCCATAAGGGCTAGCCCCTCCCACTCCTCCCCCAACAGGGCTCCTCTCCCAAGGGCCTCCCCTTCTCCCCAGCCACAAGCCTCAGCTGGAGGCAGGAAGTCATCCCAGAAGACCAGGGGGTGGCCGAGCTTCTGCCCGCCAATCTGAGAAGGGACCAGGCCCTTCAGACACGCCATCTGGGACAGGTCAGACAGACTTTGGGACGGATGGAGGAGAGCCTGTCCTCCATAAAGGATACGCTTGGGGACCTGGACTGCCACTCCCGGGCTCTTACAAACTGCCTAAACGTACTGCAAACTACAACAGCAGACGTTGGGCAGGATGTGAGGGCCCTCACCCAGGCTATCCAGGCCAACACGGCAAAACTAGGTGCTGGCCTGAACAGAATTGCCGTGGCCTTGGAGGGCAGGCCGCCAGGTGTGCAGAGACCAGGGGCTGCTCCTCCTTCCCCGGATTACCCCCCCCTCCCCATGAGTCTCCCCTGAGGAGCCGGGGCCGTGGCCGTGGGCGCCCCAGGCGTGGCTCACGCCAACGGCATTAATTTGTTTTCTCCCTTTTTTTTTCTTTTTCTTTTTTCTTTTTTTTGCTGGAATTTTTTTTTTTTTTTGCTGGACAATTTTTTTTTTTTACCTTGTGATGTGAATGTTTTTGGAATGTGGGGGTGATATTCCTGCCGGAAAAGGGGTGTCACCCCTGGAGAAGGGTTCCCCAGGACCAGGGAGAAGTGATTCCCAGGTCCGTGTGAATGGTGTATGAATGTACAGTGACATAATTGGAGCCATGGCGTGGCGTTGCTGCTCACAAGTCCAGCATGGTGGGCTTGTGCTAATCCAATTAGATGAGGATGTGATGTGTCTGTGCTAGGGACCACAGTGGTGTGCATGCATGCATTCTCATTGTGCCATGATTAATGTGTGTGTTTACCGTGCAAAGATGCCTAATGTGAGCTGTCTCCTGGCTGCTCTTCCCTCAGAAGACGGGGTAACCTCGGTTAGGGGGGGATTGTCTGGTTCAGGGGTCAGGTCATCACGTAGGTCAATCTGCAGGCCCTTTCTCACTGCGAAGTTGTGCAGCAGGCAACATGCACCGATGATCTGGCACACAAAGTTTGGGGAATACAACAGGGTCCCCCCAGACTTATCCAGGCATCGGAAACGTGACTTCAGGAGGCCAAAGGTGCGCTCCACCACTGCACGTGTTTGGGCGTGGGCTTCATTGTATCTTTCCTCTCCTGGGGTTTGGGGGTTCCGGATAGGAGTCATGAGATGGGGTCCCAGTGCATATGCAGAGTCACCTGTAAGGGAAAAGCCAGGAGGATGTTAATCATGCATGTGCCCCTTGTGATGTGTGCATCATGGGGGGGACAGTCATGCCTGCCACCCATGTCACTCACTAACCAGCCAGGTGTCCCCATACACGTTCTGTTCGAATTCCATTTGGATGGGGCTCTGATTGTATATGTAGCTGTCATAGCTGGATCCGGGGTGTTTGGCACGGACGTGCCATATGAGGCCTTGGGCATCGACTATCACCTGTACGTTGATGGAATGCCAATGCTTCCGATTGCGGTATATGTGCAAGGAAATGGAGTGTTGCCAGGACCTTGACCAGTGGCTGCACTGCATGTGAGCAGTGTGTTGGGCTGGTGATGTCCTCCTGCAAGGTTATGGTTAATTCCAGGATGGCATGAGGGGTGAATCTGAAGATGCGATACACCTCAGAATCACTCATGCCAAAAAGGTCTATGCGGGTGCGGTATATCCTCTCCCGTGCCCTCCTCCGTGCCCTCATCCTTCTTTGCTCCTCTAAAGTCAGTAGTATAGCTATGAGCGAGGATGTCCCTGGCATGTTGGCATACAGATTGTTGTGCAACACGTGTGACTGCTCAGCTCCTCACTAACGGTGTTGCTTTCTCTGACGAATTGTCTAATTTTATACCACCTTTTATATGGTCTAATTTTAGACAGGCCGTGCAGCTGTTGCGCACAGTGCGTAGCCTGCGCTGCACCAACGTTCTTTTGTGGATCCCCGTAACTCCCTCATTAGTATATTTGAATAGCAAATCAATGGTCTGTCTAGCGCAGTTTTGCGCGGACGGATGCGCCTGTCTATCGAAATTACGCTGGACAAAAAAAAGTCGATTTCTTGCGTATCTCATTTTGGGGATGCGGAGTATCGAAACGCATGCGCAAATTTAGACTTACGCCGCGCATCTTCTGTTACACCGGCGTTATCGCTCTGTGAATCTGACCCTATGTTTTTCCAACTTCATCATTAAAAACGATGTTACCCACACACCATCGTTTTTGAAAAATTATGAACAAAGCGCGGGGACGTACAACACATAAGACGGCACTCTAAATGGGAAGTTCTATTCGCCTTTGGGCTGCTTTTAGCTGATTCCTTGTTAGTAAAAGACGATTCGCGTTTTTTTGTCTGTTACAGCGTGATGAATGTGCTTACTCCATTGTGAATGGTAGTTTTAGCAGAACGAGCGCTCTGGTCTCATAACTTGCATGCAAGGGTTTAAAACGTCTTTTTAGCCCACACACGATCATTTTTTACAACCCGAAAAACAAAATTTTTTAAAACGACGTAAAAAATGCAGCATGCTTGAATTGTTTTTTTTTTGTCGTTTTTGAGAAGATGAAAACGATGTGATGCCCACACACGATCATTTTAAATGAGGTTTTTAAAAATGTTGTTTTTTCTTATGCTGAAAAATGATCGTGTGTACGCGGCATAACTTTCGCGGCAATACCTCATATGTGTAGATCCAACTCTGTTTACATATGTGGGCACAACGTACATAAGCATTCGCTTCTGTGTGCGAGTTCGTGGGTAAAGAGGCACTTGCATTTTTTTTATTGTTTCTTTTATTTTCATTTTTTTATTTCTTACACTTTCCCTTTAATCTTTATTTTTTTTAATCACTTTTGCTCCTATTACAAGGAATGAAAACATCCCTAATAGGAAAAGTGCATGACAGGTGCTCTTTATGCAAAGATGTTGGGTTAAAAATACCCCACATCTCTCCTCCAGGCTGGAACAAAAACAGGACGATCTTGGCTTTCAAGCCGAGTACATGGCAGTATTTACAACTGCCAGGCCGGGCATGACAACATAATGTTGTGCACGGGCCTCCGAGAGTCATAGAGATGACCAGGGACCATCTATTCCTCGGAAATCTCTATGGTCAACTTCTGGCTCTGGTGGATTCCTTCTACGGCTCGCCATTCACAAGGGCAAGCCGATAGAAGCACCGGAGTGCGGCGGGAGAAGGGGGACATCCCCTCCTGCCACCTGTAAGAACAATCAAGCAGCTAAACTGCCACTGGCAGAAACGCTGGCTGAAACGAAAACGACCAGGTTGATGCCTGTGGGTGCAGGCATCAACTTGGTATAACCACTGAAACAGGAGGATGTCCATGTACGGAAATGTGGGAAATGGTTAATTCTAAAAAATGCATTCAATACAATATGACACAGATATAATGTTTTTTACTTTATATACAGTATGATTTCACTATGTATGCTGCCTGATGTGTCCTCTAAATGCACTGTTTTGTTATGAAGATATTAAAGAACTCTGATGGGTTCCAATACTCACTGAATTTAGCCCCCACTGTGCCCCTCCATCCCTTTCCCAGAGAGCTAGCTGAAGATCCTTTAACCTCCCATAGTGCTACCACCACCCACTGTTCCGTTCCACCCTCCCACAGTGGCCCAGAGGGCCCCTACATTGGGTTTCTGGAAGGGCTTGGTTAATTCTATGATGCCATATTACAAGTCGACGTACTTATCAAGGGGGTGCGGAGGGAAGTTTGATATGGTGTGGTGGGCATGGTATAACTCGGATTTGACTCTGGGTTGACATCTTTGATTGGGGTATGGCTGACTGTGGGGTTATATGTATACATTCTGCTTTATGATGTGTAGATGGGTTAGACACATAGGGCCAGATTCAGATAGATGGGCGCTTCTTTACTTTGGAGTAACGTTTCTCATTTACGTTACTCCGCCGACACTTTCGCCGCAAGTACTGTAATTCACATAGCACTTGCTCCTAAACTTGCGCCGGAGTAACGAAAATGCGCTGGCGTAACCCGACGCAAGTGGAAGTGGGTGTGATCATATGTAAATGATGGGCGGAGCCCAGCGCAGAGGCTTACGTTCAGCGCATCATCCACGGAGCATGCGCAGTAAGTGAGGCTTCACTCGGCCCCCTGTGCGCATGCTCACAACTTCCGTCGGCACTACTTCACGGGAAACGCCAGCGCAATGTGTTCCGTTGCGCGTATAAAAGCGCCAGCGGAAGGGCCATACCGGCGCAAAAGTACTTCCGTTTCCCCCCACCCCAGGGAATTTACTTTTGCTCTGTTATGGCTGCTCCCGCTACCCCCAAAGAGAGGAGGAACCTCAATTTTAATGCCAAGGAGGTCTCTGTGGTCATCTCTACTATGGAGACTTACAATGATTTCCTGCATGGGAAGAAAAGTAGGAAGACCAGCAGGGAGAGGAAGCAGGCCATCCTGGACACCATTGCTGGCAGGGTGAATGTGTTGGGGTACTCCACCCGGACTGCTGGTGATATCCAGAAAAAGATAAATGACCTGCGGCACAAGGTACGTGGCAAGGTGGCCACCATTCGGAGCCATGAGCGGGGCACAGGTGGTGGACCCCCATGTCCGGTTAGCCTGACCACAGAGGAGGAGGTGGTCGCCCGCTGCCTGGAGAGGGAGCAGTTGGAGGGGGTCCCTGGATATGATTCCGTGGAGGAAGGCTCCAGGACAGGTAAGTGTTTTTTAACCCCTATTTGGTGTGTTGCATGTGGGGGGAGGGTACATGTGCCAAGTGTGTGGGACCACCAACATGTGTCTGCTTTGTGTCATCCACAGATGACGGAGCTGGGACATCATCTGTCGGCGGCCAGTCCACCCCATCCCCCCAACGGCATCCAGTGCCCATGCCCCTGGGTGGTGAAGAGAACGGGGTGGAGGAGGAGAGTGCCCACACCTCACCTGCAGAGGTCGTTGAGGAGGAGCCTGTTGGGGCAGAGCAGGACATAATTTTATATTTAGACGAGTCGTCCTCTTCTGCAGGGCCCTCTCAGATCCCCTCCCCCATTATAGGAAGCCCCTCAAGGGCGACTCCATCCCCCCGGGGACAACCATCTACTGGCCCCAGGAAGGCCACCCGTAAGACCAGGGGGGTGTCTGGTCTGGTCCAGGACCAGGTGGCGAGGGATCACGCCAAGCAGACCCAGCAAATGGGGGACATAGTTGGGCACCTGGACAGAGTGGCTGACAGCCTGTGCTCCGTGGCCCAGATATCTTCTGCAGTGCAGGATGTGAGCTGCAACTGCGCTGCAGTGGTGACCAGCCTGGGGGAGGTGCAGGGTGAGATAAGGGACCTCACTGCAGCCGTCCAGGCAAACACTGCTGCCATCCAGGCAAACAGTGCTGCCATCCGGGACCAGGGGAGGCAGAGTCGGTGGGCCCAGCATTACCAAGTCACCCGGCAGCTCAGGATGCAGGCCCAGCAGCTCAGGGTGCAGGCCCAGACCAATTCGTACCTCGGCCGGATTGCCGTGGCCTTGGAGGGCATGCAGGCCACACCTGCCAGGAGTGGCCCACCCGGGGATCAGCCACCTCCAGATGCCCCCCCACCCCCACCCACTCCATCCAGGCAGCTGAGGAGCCAGAGAGAGGCCACCAGAAGGAGCCCCCGGCATCCCAGATGATTTTTTTTTTCTTTTTTTTTGTATGCTCAGGTTATGAGATTTTTATATATTTTTTTGGAATGCTCAGGATATGAGGTTTTTTTTATTTTTATTTTGGAATGCTCTGGATATGAGATTTTTATTTTGTGATTATACTCTGGATATGAGATTTTTATTTTGTGATTATACTCTGGATATGAGATGTTTATTTTTTGATACTGCACACGTTGCAGTGTGAATGGTGTGTGAATGTGAGGGGGTGGCACTCCTGCCAGTAAGGGGTGTCACCCTCGGCCGTGGTGGTGAAGTTAACCCCACGGCTGTATGAATGACGTGTGAAAGGTGTACGAATGGACAGCGACATCATTGGGGCCTTGACGCTGGCGTTGCTGCTCCCAAGTCCTACATGCTGGACTTGGGCTAATCCAATGTGATGTGCATGTGGTGTGTGTGATCTAGGGACATCAGTAGTGTGCGTGCATGCATTGTCTGTGTGATTAATGTTTTGGTTTAGTGTCCAAAGATGCCTACGGCGAGGACCCTCCTGACTGCTCTTCCATCAGCAGACTGGTTCTCCTCTGGCAGGGGGGGATGGTCTGGTTGGGGGGTCAGGTCATCACACATGTCAATCTGCAGGCCTTTTCTCATGGCAAAGTTGTGCAGAATGCAACATGCACCGATGATCTGACACACAAAGGTAGGGGAATACAATAAGGCCCCCCCGGACTTATCCAGGCAGCAGAAACGGGACTTCAGGAGCCCAAATGTTTGCTCCACCACTGCACGGGTTTTGATGTGTGCTTCATTGTATTTTCTCTCTCCTCTGGTTTGGGGGTTCCGGAAAGGAGTCATGAGATGGAGTCCCAGTGCATATGCAGAGTCACCTGTAAGGGAAAAGACAGGAGGATGTTAGTCATGCATGTGCCACTTGTGAGGTGTGCATCATGGGAGGGGATAGTCATGCATGACTCCCATGTCACTCACCAATCAGCCAGCTGTCCCCATACATGTTCTGCTCGAATTCTGCTGGGATGGGGCTCTGACGGTATATGAAGCTGTCATGGCTGGACCCTGGGTGTTTGGCACGGACGTGCCATATGAGGCGTTGGGCATCGCCTATCACCTGTACGTTGATGGAATGCCAATGCTTCCGATTGCGGTATATGTGCTCTGTTGCACTGGGGGGCTGAAGGGCCACATGTGTGCAATCAATGGCCCCCACAGTGCGTGGGAATATGGCAATGCTGTAGAAATCTGTCATTGCCTTCAGCCGCAGCTTCTCAGTGGTGGGTCTGATGAAGTGGTGGGACATGCGTCTGAGGATTGCAGGGACAACCTGGTGCACACATCTGCTCATGGTGGACTGTGACATCCCAGCCACCACTCCACTTGTACGCTGGAATGATCCACTGGCAAGGAAATTAAGTGTTGCCAGTACCTTCACCAGTGGCTGCACTGCTTGTGAGCGGTGTGTCGTGCTGGTGATGTCACTCTGCAGGGTTGTGGTTAGTTCAAGTATTGCATCTGGGCTGAATCTGAAGAGGCGATACACCTCCTCATCCCCCATGCCAAAGAGGCTCATGCGCGTGCGGTATATCCTCTCACGTGCCCTCCTCCTTCGTTCCGGGGGACCCAGTACTAGTGCTAGGACCGCGACTGCCCCTGGCATGTTGGCACACAGAGGTGTTGTCCTTGCACGTGTGGTTGTTCAGCTTGCTAGTTTCGTCGGTAACGCTGCTGCTGTAGCTGCTCTCCTGCTGACCTGAGGCCGTCTGGAGTAAAGATAAAGCAGCTATTTGTAGAAATAACTTTGCGCCGGACGGACGAGATACACGCGGCGCATGTAGCCAGCGTATGATGCTAATCCGTTCGCGAATCGGAAAATCTCCCTCATTTGCATATTTGCAGGGGAAATCAATAGGCGCGACTGATGCGCCAAGCGAAATTATGCGCTGACGAGACTCTGGCGTCGGAAAGTTAAGCCGATCGGAAATGGCCCGTTTTCTGTCGCATCTAGTTTGGTGGGTACGGCCACATAGAAACTACGGCGCATATTCACAGTTACGCAGCGCATATCGAAATACTCCAGCGCAACTCTACCTGAATCTGGCCCATAGAGGTCCTACCGCAGAATCCGGGCAGGTGGGGTTGTGGGGTCCACATGGCTCCGGATTTTGATGGGGAGGGAGTGCTGAGCAGGAGGGGGGGTGTGTTCTTGTTTTGCTAGGTTGTTAGTTAGGCACTGTCTCTGTTAGATAGACGGTCATTGTTTGTACCTTTGTAATGAGCCATGTTGGCCTGGTACGGCTCAGTGCATACTGGCCAGCTGCTGTTTTATTTTTTGTGTCTCTTTTATAACTAGTAAAAATATTTTTTCAGAACCTCCCACAGTGGCCTCTAGTCTCCAACAATCCTTTAAAAAGCCTCATGCCTCCTGCAGAGATCACCAGCCCCCAAGTCCAATCCAGAGTCCCTAGTGCACTTCAAAGCCCCTTTATTATGTATTACTACACATAATACAATATCACACTTGTTACACACTCGGAACCAAGACCAGGTAGGGGGAAAATAGGGAAACTGTAAGCAAATTCTTTTTAAGCCTGTTTTATCTGTGTTACATAAAAAGTATGGGGTCTGTAAAAAATAAAATTAAAATAAAACCTTATACCACCTTATATCACCTAGGTTGATGCAGAATTGATTTGATGCTCCATCTGTCCCTTGCTGGCTCTGCAGTGAGAAATGAGTATTCAGACTTTGCTAATCGCTCAGTTCTCCCTCTTCACTTTGAGCAGAGAGCAGTGACTGTCAGTCACTGGAGCAATGGGCTGGGGAGGGGAGGGAATGGCTGGCTTAGAATCTCAGCGGCATAGCTGAGAGTCTGATCCAGCTACCAGTACAGAAATCTGGGTGGATCCTGATGGTAAAGTCGAAATCTATCCCTAGCAAGGACTGGCTGAAAAATGGGTCACAGTAGTGGAGAATGAACTGCACTTATGTGAGCCATAGAACAAGTATGGCTAAAAAGCTTTGGCCACACTTCTCCTTTAATTTTTTTATTTTTATTTTTTGCTTTAAAAGACTCTGACTCACTGATACTGAGCAGCTGGGGGACCTTGCCCCAGCACTGCATATAACAATAACATATATCAATAGGTATATGACAAAAGCTGATGCTTGGTAAACACTAACCTAAATAGGTATATACAGTAATTTAATCTGTTTAAGCATTACCATATGATTGAAAAACACTGCTCTAGCCAAGCAGAGGAAAAAAACTGTCTATTACCTGAATATCAAATTAGACAGTACAAGCACCAATATGGTTTTGCAAACAGCAGCAACCCATAGCAACTGATCAGATTCTGTTTACAATAATCTGTTAAGAGCTCATTTTTGACTGTCATGAATAATGGTGGTTAGCACATTCTAAATGCTTTCGTTGTGGTTTATTGGATAAAATGGGAGCTATTGTTTTGGGCTTTAATCGTCAGGTCAAATATTTGAAAAAAAATCATGTGGATCCAACTACTTTTTCCTTTCCATACAGTTAAGCCTATCTCCCTCTTGACAAAGTTAAAACAAATGTGATACCCCAGATGAGGATGTTCACAACCTTATCTGTTTCACACTCTCCTTGTCTCCTACCTCCCATGCTGCCAACCCACAAACCACTTTCCGCAGAAACCTTCGCAACCTCAACCCTTCCCTTCTTCATTCTGCTACTGATGGCCTTTACAACAAAATCACACCCCTGTCCTGCCCCAGTGTTGCCAATCGCCTGTATTTTTACAGGCAGCCCGTAAAAACATGGTACTTTTTCCCCTGCCCGTAAATGTCCGTAGCACGGAAAAAAGTGGCAGTAAAAATGTCTGTAACCAGCTCAGCTTGGAACTGCGCATTCGCAATTCCCGGAGATGCCCGAGAGCCAGCTACCCGACAAGAGCCGATCTGCACCTCTGATAATTGCTCCGCCCACCACTGCCTCTCAGCCAATTAGCATTTCTGTAGCGGGAGTCTGCTCTGTTCCCTGTGCTTTACCATTACCGTCACCCCCGCTTGTTCTCCTGGCAACACTGTGACAGAGGAGAGGCACAGCTGTGGGCTGCATTTTCTATAGAGCCTGCTTCTCCCTCTCACCAGAGTGTCTGTGAGTTTGTGACAAGGAGTGAGGAAAGGCGGGCTCTCTGTGATGTACCCCCCTCCCCCTTCTTCGGGTCAGCAGCACAAGAGTGGAGATCAAAGACACACAGACAGGGCTGTGTGCATTCTTCCTCACCCTTCCTCTGCCAGCAGCAGGGGTGGGGATTAATAAAGCAGCAGCAGGACTGAGCAGCTTAAAGAGGGGGACACTGACTTGCAGGAAATCATTGTGTAGTAACCTCTAGCGACCGAATGGTGGGCAGTAATGTGTTGTAACCTCTAGCAACCAAATGGTGGGCAGTAATGTGAAGTAACCTCTAGCAACCGAATGGTAGACAGTAATGTATAGTAACCTAATGGTTAGCAACCAATCAGTAACATTTGGTAACCTCTAGTAACCAAATGGTGAGCCGTAATGTGTCTGTCTGTCTCTCTGGCTGTGCAAGGTAATGTGGCAACAGTCTCTCTTTGTGGGGTGATGTGGGAGCTGTCTCTCTCTGTGGGGTGATGTGGGAGCAGTCTCTCTCTGTGGGGTGATGTGGGAGCCGTCTCTCTCTGTGGGATGATGTGGCAGCTGTCTCTCATTGTGGCGTGATGTGGGAGCTGTCTCTCTCTGTGGGGTGATGTGGGAGCAGTCTCTCTCTGTGGGGTGATGTGGGAGCTGTCTCTCTCTCTTTTTGGGGACAGAAATTAAGGGGAAATCTCTCCAGTTTGACATGGTGACAAAGTACAGGTTACAGTAATCCACCTTTCCTATACTGAAAATAAGGAATATGTTTTTTTTTTACTTAATATCTACCTTAAATCACATTGCTTGTTTGTAGCCTAAATACTGAACTTTGCACTTAAAACTGTAAATGTTTTAACTTTTGGAAATGCCAGTAAAAACTTGCCTGTGCCAGTAAATCTTGAGTGTCTTGCAAGTAAATTTCAATCTGGTAGGTTGGCAACACTGTCCTGCCCAGACCTAACCACTTCCATCTACAACAACACACTGTCATCCTCCCTAGACGTACTTGCCCCTCTTTCTACATGCAGAACTAAGTCCCATCTGCCACAACCCTGGCAAAAAGACGACACCAGAAGTCTCAAAAGACATTTTCTTGAGTGAGCATGGCATAAATCTAAATCCCTGAAAGACTTTACCCTCTACAAATCTGCTCTTCTCAAATACAACTCCTGCCTCCACACTGCTAAACAAACCTACTACAACACTTTCATCTAAACCCTCTCATTCAAACGTCGTCAACTCTTTTCTATCCTTAATTCCATACTATACCCCCCACTGCCCATACCCACCAACTAGCTTACCGCTCAACAGATTGCCAACCATTTCAAAAGCAAACTCAACACAATTTACAGGAAGATATCCAGCGTTCAACTTCCTCCCCTACCCAACACATCAGGTCCAACACCACACTCAATATATCTCCTCCTTCTGCCCAGTTACCACTGATGAAGTTGATAAACTCCTCTCCATGGCCCCTCCTCACCACCTGTCCCCTGAACCCTGTCCCCTCACAATTACTGCGACGACCTTCCCGCTCTATCCTAAACTCCCTAACCCACATCTTTAACCTCTCCTTCTCCTCCGGCACCTTTCCTTCTCCGCTCAAACATGCACTGGTTACCCCATACTTAAAAAGTCCTCCACGACTGTCTCATTCACCAGCCACCCGACTGTTTTTCTCCCTGGAGATCTCCTGGACCCCGTGCCACTGGACAGGAATGCTCCGAGTGTTGTCAGAGCATCCCTCCTGCACCCGAGCCCCAGACCCAAGGTCACCTCCCAGACTAGGGGGCTAACCTCAAGGGCCTCTGACAGCCTCCTCAGTCCCTACCAGCCCATGGCCAGGGATTGGTTGGGGCCCTCATCAATACTCCAGGAAGATCCACCTAACCTCCCTCCCATTCCTCTATAAGTTTCTCCAAAATGTCAGTAAGTAGGGGCAGGTACCAGAGGTGCTGCAGATAAGTCATCCAGCCTCCCTGAGTAACTCATCCTGACCCAGATTCAAAACACACTGGCTTGGCTGGCAGCCAGAGGGTGCTACATGGATACTAAATGAGAAATACTGTATGTATGTATTGCTGAGATGTACTAAAAAAAATATTTTCATTTTGCTCTGACACACATTTTAAAGTGGTTGTAAACCCTTACAGACCACTTTTACCTACAGGTAAGCCTAGATAAAGGCTTACCTGTAGGTATTAGAAATATCTCCTAAACCTACACGGTTTAGGAGATATTTGCAGAAAAGACTGCACCGATGTCTACGGCGCAGGCGCACTGAGTGTGCTTTTAGTAAAGGCGATCGTGCCGTCACTGATGGCTCCTGCCAATCACAGAGCTGGAGTCGCGATACCCGGAAATCACTCTGGGAGCAATGTCGACGATGGAGGAGGCGAACGAGGGCCGCTGAGGGGGCTTCGATCTCAGGTAACTACCTCATAATGAGCTAGTATGCATAGCCTTTGTCTTGCAGAGTTTCTTTTTATTCTTTTTTTCTTAGGGGCTTTGCTTCCTCCTTAAGCTGATGCAGGTACAGTTGACATCTTGTACAGCAGGAAAGCACTTTCCCACTTTTTCTTTAGCACCATTTACATATGTTTCCACATGTCAAACAAAGGGCAACATTTTTGATGAGTGACAATCATGGCAAAATTGCACCACGTTTGAGGTGCCATTAGGAATGAATGGCACCCAAATTAGTGTTGCGGGTTTTGCCTCATGTCTAGAATGATTTGGAATCAGGGGAAGAATCTAATAAAAAGTATCATGTAAGCATTATCATTGTCATTGTCTATATAAGACATTCATGCTTAGAAAATTAATATTAAAGGATCACTAAAGGAATTTTTTTTTTTAGCTAAATAGCTTCCTTTACCTTACTGCAGTCCTGGTTTCATGTCATCATTGTTCATTTTTGCTTTGAAGTTGCTGTAATTCTGCTCTGATCTCCACACTTCCTGCTTGTCTGGCTCCTTATGAAAAATCTCATGGCAGCTTTTCACTGTGGTCCAAGCTGTCATTACTGTGTGTCTAAAACTCCTCAGAACCAATCAGATTCATTTTAAAAACAAAACACTGCCCTGTATTTGTTTGTTTTTTTTGTTCTGTGTGTCTCTTACTCCACATAAACATGAAACCAGTTTAAAAATTAAACTAAACTGCAGGCACATTATATGATTGATTTTTATAAATGTTTAATAATTTTTAAAAGGAATCAGTTAACTATTATGGGGCCAGATTCAGGTAGATGAGAGTATCTTTCCTCTGGAGTAACGCTTCTCATTTACGTTACTCTGAAGACCCTTTCAGCGCAATTCCTGTAATTCACATAGCAGTTGCGCGTAAACTTGCGCCAGAGTAACGATAATGCGCTGGCGTAACCCGACGCAAGTGGAAGTGGGTGTGATCATATGTAAATGATGGGCGGAGGCCGGCGCAGAGGCTTACGTTCAGCGCATCATCCACGGAGCATGCGCAGTGAGTGCGGCTCCACTCGCCCCCTTGTGCGCATGCTCACAACTTCCGTCGGCACCACTTCCTGGGAAACGTCAGCGCAATGCGTTCCGCTGGGCGCTTAAAAGCGCTGGCGGAAACGCCATTCCGGCGCAAAAGTAGTTCCGTTTCCCCCCACCCCAGGGAAGATACTTTTGCTCTGTAATGGCTGCTCCCGCTACCCCCAGAGAGAGGAGGAACCTCAATTTTAATACCCAGGAGGTCTCTGTCATTATCTCGGCTATGGAGACGGAGAATGAATTTCTCCATGGCAAAAAAAGCCGCAAGACCAGCCGGGAGAGGAAGCAGGGCATCCTGGAGTCCATTGCTGCCAGGGTCAATGTCCTGGGCTACTCCACCCGGACTGCTGGGGACATACAAAAGAAAATAAATGACCTGCGGCGCAAGGTGAGGGACAAGGTGGCCTCCATCAGGAGGTATGAGAGGGGCACAGGTGGTGGTCCCCCATGTCCTGTCACCCTGACCGCAGAGGAGGAGGTGGTTGCTCGGTGCCTGGAGAGGGAGCAGGTGGAGGGGGTCGCAGGCTATGACTCCGTGGAGGAAGGCACAAGGACAGGTAAGTGTTTTTTAATCCACTATTTGATGTTTTGCATTTGGGGGGGGGGGGTACATGTGCCAAGTGTGTGGGACCACCAACATGTGTCTGCTTTGTGTCATCCACAGATGACGGAGCTGGGCCATCATCTGTCAGCCTGCATTCCACCCCATCCCCCCCACGCCATCATGTGCCCGAGCCACTGGGTGGTGAAGAGGTTGTGGAGGAGGAGAGTGGCCACACCACACCTGCCGAGGTGGTTGTGGAAGATCCTGCTGTGGCAGAGCAGGACTTTTCTTTGGTTTTGTCTGTCTCCTCCCCTTCTCCTGGCCCGTCTGTCGTCCCCTCCCCCATCCTTGGAAGCCCCTCAAGGGCGACTCCTTCCACCCGAGGACATCCATCTTCGGGCCCCAGGAAGGCGACCCAGAAGACCAGGGGGGTGTCTGATGGTGTCCAGGACCAGTTGGCGAGGGATCACGCCAGACAGACAGAACAAATGGGGGCCATAGCGGACCACTTGCAGAAAGTGTCTGACAGCCTGGGCTCCGTTGCCAACCTCAGCAACGCAGTGCAGGATGTCAGCTCTAATTGCGCTGCAGTGGTCACCACTTTGGGGGAGGTGCAGGGGGATATCCAGCACCTCACTGCAGCCGTCCAGGCCAACAGTGCTGCCATCCGGGAGCAGGGGAGGCTGAGTCGGCGGGCCCAGCACTACCAGGTCACCCGTCAGCTCCGGATGCAGGCCCAGACGAACAATTACCTTGGACGGATAGCCAGGGCCTTGGAGGGCACGCAGGCCACACCTGCCAGGAGTGGCCCACCTGGGGATCAGCCACCTCCAGATGCCCCCCCACCCCCACCCACTCCATCCAGGCAGCTGCGGAGCCAGAGAGGGGCCCCCAGAAGAAGCCCCCGGCATCCCCGATGAGGCCTTTTTTTTGTTGCTGGTTTTATATTATTATTTTTCACATACTCAGGTCATGAGTTTATTTTTTATTTTTCTCAGGTTATGAGATTATTTTTCTTTTATTGATCAGGATATGATCTTTCTAATTTATTTTTGTACTGCACACGGTCAGGAGTGCAGGGGACAGTGTGAATGGTGTGTGAATGTGAGAGGGTGGCACTCCTGAAAGTAAGGGGTGTCACCCTCGGCCGTGGTGGTGAAGTGAACCCCACGGCTGAATGAATGATGTGTGAAAGGTGTGTGAATGGACAGTGACATCATTGGGGCCTTGACGCTGGCGTTACTGCTCCCAACTCCTACATGCTGGACTTGGGCTAATCCAATGCGATGTGCATGTGGTGTGTGTGATCTAGGGACATCAGTGGTGTACACGCGTGCACTGTCTGTGTAATTAATGTTTTGGGTTAGTGTCCAAAGATGCCTACGGCGAGGACCCTCCTGACTGCTCTTCCATCAGCAGACTGGGTGTCCTCTGGCAGGGGGGGACTGTGTGGGTCGGGGGTCAGGTCATCACGTATGTCAATCTGCAGGCCTTTTTTCATAGCAAAGTTATGTAGTATGCAACATGCACCGATGATCTGACACACAAAGGTAGGGGAATACAATAGGGCCCCCCCAGACTTATCCAGGCAGCGGAAACGGGACTTCAGGAGCCCAAATGTTTGCTCAACCACTGCACGGGTTTTGATGTGTGCTTCATTGTATTTTCTCTCTCCTCTGGTTTGGGGGTTCCGGAAAGGAGTCATTAGATGGGGTCCCAATGCATATGCAGAGTCACCTGTAAGGTAAAAGACAGGAGAATGTTAGTCATGCATGTGCGATTTCTGTTGTGCATGACGGGAGGGGATAGTCATGCCTGACTCCCATGTCACTCACCAACCAGCCAGCTGTCCCCATACATGTTCTGGTTAAATTCTGCTGGGATGGGGCTCTGACGGTATATGAAACTGTCATGGCTGGACCCGGGGTGTTTGGCACGGACGTGCCATATGAGGCGTTGGGCATCAGCTATCACCTGTACGTTGATGGAGTGCCAATGCTTCCGATTGCGGTATATGTGCTCTGTGGCACTGGGGGGCTGTAGGGCCACATGTGTGCAATCAATGGCCCCCACAGTGCGTGGGAATCTGGCAATGTTGTAGAAATCTGTCATTGCCTTCTGCCGCAGCTCCTCAGTGGTGGGTCTGATGAACTGGTTGGACATGCGTCTGAGGATTGCAGGGACAACCTGGTGCACACATCTGCTTATGGAGGATTGTGACATCCCAGCCACCACTCCACTTGTACGCTGGAATGATCCACTTGCAAGGAAATGGAGTGTTGCCAGGACCTTCACCAGTGGCTGCACTGCTTGTGATCGGTGTGTCTTGCTGGTGATGTCATCCTGCAGGGTTGTGGTTAGTTCAAGTATTGCATCAGGGCTGAATCTGAAGAGGCGATACACCTCCTCCTCCCCCATGCCAAAGAGGTTCATACGAGTGCGGTATATCCTCTCACGTGCCCGCCTTCTTGGTTCCAGGGGACCCATCAGTAGTTCTAGGACCACGAGTGCCCCTGGCATGTTGGCACACAGAGGTGTTGTCCTTGCAAGTGGGGGTGCTCAGCAAGCTCCTATCGTCGGTAACGCTGCTGTAGCTGCTCTCCTGCTGACCTGTGACCGTATGGAGTAAAGATAAAGCAGCCTTTTGTAGAAATAACTTTGCGCCGGACGGATCAGATACGCGCGGCGCATGTAGCCAGCGTATGGTGCTAATCCGTTCGTGAATTGAGAAAAATCCCTCATTTGCATATTTGCAGGGGAAATCAATGGGCGCGACTGATGCGCCCAGCGAAAATAAACGCTGACGATACTCTGGCGTCGGAACGTTCCGCCGGTCGCAAATGAGCCGTTATTGGGCGCATCTAGTTTGGTGGGTACGGGCACATAGAAACGTCGGCACATCAGCACAGTTACGCGGCGCATATCCAAATACTCCAGCGCAAGTGTTCGTGAATCTGGCCCTATGTATTTATACCCTGTAAACAGTAATTTCAGATATTTTTTTTTCCTTTAGTGACCCTTTAAGTTTCAGCCAACCGCCAACACTCAACTTTAAAATGTACCTGCTATGAAAGAAATGTGGTAGTTGCCATTGCAGACTGAAAATTCTGTTTGACTAGTTGTCTGGTTTAAAGGCATTCTAGGCAGTGAACCATCTATATACTTGTGGTGATTGACCCAGAATAGACTGAAACCAAATTAGTAGAATGACAGCTAGACAATTAGCATTCTCAATTGGAAAGGTCGGCAATGGCACTTAACATATTTCTCTCATAATAGGCCTCTTTTAACTAATATAAGACGAACACATTGCAATATACATTTTAAAATGGAATTCTGGCAATACACCTAACTAGCCTCAAATCTGTAAACTCCCCTTCCCAACATCTATGCTAACTAACCTGTGTAAAAAAGATGTAAATACTTGGGACTCTTTCACTGTAGTTTTCTCCCAGCAAGGGTATAGCGCAGTGTAACCATGGTTTTTATGCGGGTTACCATGTCTTTGCCATAAAATTACATTGGATCAGGCAATTTTGGTGAAAGCACACCAAATGTCCTGTATGCTTTGGTTTAGTTACATGATCCAGCTAACCTGTGTCAGCCAGTGCAGCTTCAGGGGAGAGATGGGAGCATTGACGATGGATGGGCCTTTGAAGCGTATGGGTGACAACACCATTCCTGGCTTTACTAGCTGTTGTCGGAGCACTTTCCCCTGCAGCTGCTACTGGCTGACACAAGCGATCACAGGACAATGGTTATCCAGATAATGAACTAAAAGGAGCAAATAAAGCAGGATCTGGTGAGTGGCCATTGCAGAAGGTGGTGGGATTATCACGGAGGTGGTGAACACAGCTGCACTTGTAATCCACACACAAGGAATGTCAAGTTCTTTGGAAAACTTTTTTTTTACTTATAGATTTATAAGTTTTTTGATATTGCAATATAAATGTTTCAAAATTTACTGGAATACGCTGAGGATCTGTAACGGCATAACTGGTGGGATTTGCCAGTGAGCACTTGCACTTTGTCTCCTTAGGGGAATATGTTGCACAGTACACTCAATATAAGCACAGTGTACAGATTGCAAAACAATGTAAAATTGCTATCCCCTCAAAATAACTCAACACAGTCATTAATGTTTAAACCGCTGGCAACAAATGTGAGTAAACCCTAAGTGAAAATGTCCAAATTGGGCCAAATTAGCCAATATCCTTCCCTGGTGTCATGTGACTTGTTAGTGTTACAAGGTCTTAGCTGTGAATGTGGAGCAGGTATGTTAAATTTGGTGTTATCACTCTCACTCTCTCATACTGTTCAACTGGAAGTTCAACATGGCACCTCATGGCAAAGAACTCTCTGAGGATCTGAAAAAAAGAATTGTTGCTCTAGATAAATATGACATAGGCTATAAGAAGGTTGCCAAGACCCTGAAACTGAGCTGCAGTATGGTGGCCAAGACTATACAGCGGTATAACAGGACAGGTTCCACTCAGAACTGGCCATGCTTACAGTCCAGCATGGTGGTTGGAGTGCCGTGGTCTGGGGCTGGATGAATGCTGCCGGCACTGGGGAGCTACACATCATTGATGGAACCATGAATGACGAAATGTACTGTGACATACTGAAGCAGAGTATGATCCCCTCCCTTCAGAGACTCGGCCGCAGGGCAGAATTTCCAACATTATAACGACCCCAAACACACCTCCAGACCTAAACCCTATTGAGCATCTGTGGGGCATCCTCAAACGGAAGGTGGAGGAGCTCAAGGTCTCTAACATGCACCAGCTTTGTGATGTCATCATGGAGGAGTGGAAGAAGACTCCAGTTGCAACCTGTGAAGCTTTGGTGAACTCCATGGCCAAGAGGGTTAAGGCACTGCTGGAAAATAATGGTGGCCACACAAAAATATTGACACTTTGGGCCCAATCTGGACATTTTCAATTGGGGTGTACTCACTTTTGTTGCCCAGTATTGAAGTGGTTAATGGCTGTGTGTTGAGTTATTTTGAGGGGACAGCAAATTTACACTATTATACAAGCTGTACACTCACTACTTTACATTGTAGCAAAGTGTCATTTCTTCAGTGTTGTCACATGAAAAGATATAATAGAATATTTACAAAAATGTAGGGGGTGTACTCACTTTTCTGAGATACTGTAATGGGAATACTTTAACTACTTGAGATCCGCGCTATAGCTGAATGATGGCTTTAGCGCGCATCTAAATTGCCAACAAGCCGTCAATTTACGGCTTGTCAATAGCAGCTTCCCTGCGCGCGCTCCAGAGCGCACTGCAGGGAAACACTGTGTTGGCCGTGTCCCTTGGACACAGCCAATCACAGATCGCCGCGAACGGCCAATCAGAGTGGCCGTTTGCGATGCGATCTGTGGGCGAATGAGAGATGATCTCATATGTAAACATATGAGATCATCTCTCATTGCTGTTTTACACAGAGACAGCGTCCTGTCTCTGGAGAGGAGGAGACCGATCTGTGTCTCTTGTACACCCCTTCAATTTGCATAAAGTGCAACCTTTAAAAAAACAAAAAACTGTTTAACAACAGAGTCTAATGGGACCTGGAGGAGGGTCTTTTTCTAACAGTGTCCCATGGACAGTTAGAAAGTGTCCCCTCTAGTGTTGCTCACGAATATTCGCATTGCGAATATTCGCTACGAATATTGCATATTCGAGTATTCGCGAATATCGCGAATATCGCGGCGAATATTCGCTATTTCGAATATTCGAATGTTTTCAATTTTTTTTTAGAACAGATCACATCCTAGAGATCCCCATCGACGTCTAAAAGCATTGCTGGTATGATTAGAGACCTTGGGCCGAGTAGCTGCAGCGCTCATTTTATATTGCCGAAAAAATCGCAATGCGATTATTCGGCAATAGCGATATCGCGCGATTATTTTATATTGTAATATATCACGAATATTCTGAGCCAATCAGAGTGCTCCATTCCGCATTTCTCGAAATTTCGAAATTATTTTGTATTGTAATATATCACGAATATTCTGAGCCAATCAGAGTGCTCCATTCCGCATTTCTCGAATATTCGCAATTATTGTGTATTGTAATATATCGCGAATATTCTGAGCCAATCAGAGTGCTCCTTCCGCATTTGCCGAATATTCGCAATTATTGTGTATTGTAATATATCGCGAATATTCTGAGCCAATCAGAGTGCTCCTTCCGCATTTCTCGAATATTCGCAATTATTGTGTATTGTAATATATCACGAATATTCTGAGCCAATCAGAGTGCTCCTTCCGCATTTGCCGAATATTCGCAATTATTGTGTATTGTAATATATCACGAATATTCTGAGCCAATCAGAGTGCTCCATTCCGCATTTCTCGAATATTCGCAATTATTTTATATTGCAATATATCACGAATATTCTGTGCCAATCAGAGTGCTCCATTCCGCATTTCTTGAATATTCGCATTCGCAATTCGCAATTCGCATTCGCAAAAATTCGCAATCATTTAATTTCCAAAAAATATCACGAATATTCGTATTTAGCGAATATATGTCGAATATTCGACTATATATTCGAGATATATCGCGAATTCGAATATGGCATATTCTGCTCAACACTAGTCCCCTCCAGGCCCCATTAGAGATTACAACATAGTCTAATGGGACTTCCTCTTTGTGCCATGACTCTCACCCCTGCTCGAACCCCTCACAAAGTAGAAATAAAATTGGCACTGTGTAGCGCTACTCTTACCTTAACTATGGGTGCTGTAGCTGAGGCTGGCTCCCGCGTCCTCTGTGGCTGGCTCCTGTGGGTGGCTGACTGGCTCCTGTGTCCTCTGTGGCTGGCTCCTGTGGGTGGCTGACTGGCTCATGTGTCCTCTGTGGCTGGCTCCTTTGGGTGGCTGACTGGCTTCTGTGTCCTCTGTGGTTGGCTCCTGTGGGTGGCTACCTGGCACCTGTTGGTGGCTGGCTGGCACCCTGCTGTGGCTGGCTGGATCCCTGGTGTGGGTGATTCACCGTGGGTGGCTGGCTGGCATCCTGCTCTGGATAGTCACCGTGGCTGGTTGGCTGGCTCCCTGCTGTGGCTTGGATCGCCGTGGCTGGCTCCTGTGGGTGGTTGGCTGGCACTGTGTTGTGTCTGCCTGGTTTCCTGGTGTGGGTGGGTCACTGTGGGTGGCTGGCTAGCACCCTGGCCCTACTGTGTATGAGTCACTATGGGTGGCTGGCACCCTGGCCCTGCTGTGTGTGGGTTACCGTGGGTGGCTGCCTAGCACCCTGCTTTTGGTGGCTGGCCTGGCTCTCAGCAGTGGGTTAGTGGACGGGTTGGTGGCTGGCTGACATGGTGCAGCCTGCTGTGGGTGATTGGCCTGGCTCCCTGCTGTGGGTCAGTGGGTGGGTGAGTGGCTGGCTTGCATGATGCACCCTGCTGTGGGTCAGTGGGTGGCTAGCACAGTGCACCCTGCTGTGGGTGACTGGCCTGGCTCCCTGCTGTGGGTCAGTGGGTGGGTGACTGACTGAGACAGTGCACCCTGCTGTTGGTGGCTGGCCTGGCTCCCTGCTATAGCTTAGTGGCTGGCTTGCACAGTGTACCCTGCTGTGGGTTACTGGCCTGGCTCCCTTCTGTGGGTCAGTGGGTGGGTGGCTGACTGAGACAGTGCACCCTGCTGTTGGTGGCTGGCCTGGCTCCCTGCTATAGCTCAGTGGCTGGCTTGCACGATGCACCCTGCTGTGGGTGGGTGGCTTGCCTGGCTCCCTGCTGTGGATCACTGGGTGGGTGGCTGGCACAGTGCACCTTGCTGCAGGTGGCTGGCCTGGCTCCGTGCTGTGGCTGACAGAGAGGGGGTGGGCTGACAGAGAAGGGGTGGGCTGACAGAGAAGGGGTGGTGGGCTGACAGAAAAGGGGTGGTGGGCTGACAGAAAAGGGGTGGTGGGTTGACAGATAGGGGGTGGGCTGACAGAGGAGGGGTGGTGGGCTGACAGAGAGGCGGTGGGCTGACAGAGAGGCGGTGGGCTGACAGAGGGGTGGGCTGACAGAGGAGAAGTGGGCTAAGAGGGGTGGTGGTGGGTTGACAGAGGGGGGTGGGTGGTGTGCTGACAGAGGGGGATGGGTGGGCAGACAGAGGAGGGTGGCCTAAGAGGGGGGAAGGCAGACAGATGGGGGTGGTGTGCTGACAGAGGAGGAGTGGGCTGAGAGGGGGTGGGCTGAGAGAGGAGGGGTGGGCAGACAGAGGTGGTGTGAGTGGTGTGCCGACAGAGGGGTGTGGGCTGAGAGGGGGTGGGCTGACAGAGGGGGGAGGTGTGCTGACAGAGGAGGGGTGGGCTGAGAGGTGGTGGGTTGACAGAGGGGGTGTGGGGGGTGTGCCGACAGAGGAGGGGTGGGCTGGCAGAGGAGGGGTGGTGGGCTGACAGAGAGGCGGTGGGCTGACAGAGAGGCGGTGGGCTGACAGAGGGGTGGGCTGACAGAGGAGAAGTGGGCTAAGAGGGGTGGTGGTGGGTTGACAGAGGGGGGTGGGTGGTGTGCTGACAGAGGGGGATGGGTGGGCAGACAGAGGAGGGTGGCCTAAGAGGGGGGAAGGCAGACAGATGGGGGTGGTGTGCTGACAGAGGAGGAGTGGGCTGAGAGGGGGTGGGCTGAGAGAGGAGGGGTGGGCAGACAGAGGTGGTGTGAGTGGTGTGCCGACAGAGGGGTGTGGGCTGAGAGGGGGTGGGCTGACAGAGGGGGGTGGTGTGCTGACAGAGGAGGGGTGGGCTGAGAGGTGGTGGGTTGACAGAGGGGGTGTGGGGGGTGTGCCGACAGAGGAGGGGTGGGCTGGCAGAGGAGGGGTAGTGTGCTGACAGGGGGTGGGTTGACAGATGAGAGGTGGGCTGACAGAGGGAGGGTGGTGTGCTGACAGAGAGAGGGTGGGCTGAGAGGGGGTGGGCTGACAGAGGGGGGTAGGCAGTGTGCCAACAGGGGGGTGGGCTGACAGAGGAGGGGTGGGCTGACAGAGGGGGGGTGGATGATGTGCTGACAGGGGGGTGGGCTGAAAGAGGAGGGGTGGTGTCCTGACAGAGGAGGGGCGGTGTGCCGACAGAAGAGGGGAAGGCTGACAGCAGGGGGGTGGGTGGTATGCTGACAGAGGAGGGGTGGGCTGAGAGGGGGGTGGGCTCAGAGGAAGGGGGGCTAACAAAGGGGGGGCTGGGGGAGTAGCGCTGACAGAGAGGGGGTAGATGAGACCTCTGAATGTACACACAGCAGCGGCGGGACTCCAGCAAGTGGCCACGACCAGCCTCGCTTGGCTGCGTCCACACATGACCAGTTCCACCGGCGCCGATGATTTGCAGAGCACTCGCAACACAAATGCCCTGTGATTGGCCGAACAGGGTCACGTGCGGCCGCACGCTGTGGAATTCTGGGCCTTGCATCATGATTACAAGTCCCAGAATTCCACAGCGTGTGGCCGCACATGACCCTGTTCGGCCAATCACAGGGTGTTTGTGTGGCCTGCCTCCTACAAGTCCCAGAATGCGGCCGTGCATCTGGCCGATTTCATCACAGATAAAAAATAAAAAAAACAGCATTGAGGTCCGCGGCCCTTTTGCATACAAGTCAGGGTGGCCTGGGGGGAAATCTCCACCCCTACCCCTGGCCCAGTCCGCCCCTGCGATGTCAACTTAATTTGAAACTAAGATTGCAGGTCATCCATACATTGTTGCTCTGTTTACATTGTATATTATAACCTAATCCCGTATATGAAAAAAAGAATGTCCTTAATAGAAAACAGACATAACAAAATAAACTGACAGGGATTTTTACCCATCCCTACTAAAAAAAAGGCTCAATTACACATATGCAAACAGATTCCTGCACTGAAGTCATTGTTTTCATTGATTGAATATATCAATTTTTTATTATTTAAGCAGTAAACTGATGTTTAAATATTCATAAAATATTTAATTTATATATTTTAATTCATATAATAAAGTAAGTTAATAAGTAATTATGGGCTCTGAGCAATGTTGTACTTTGTACTAATATGCCATTTTATAATGGGAAAGTGACTTTAGTAGCCTATTTAAGTTAAGGCACAATAATTTTTTCATTAATATATTAATTTATATAATGCATACATTCTGTCTCAACTGGAACTGTTGCCCATAGCAAGCAATACATTTTTATTTGTAATTCTTTTCATACAGCTTAGAAAATATAAATTGAATGCTGCTAGAATGTACTTGTAGCAAGTAAATACATAAACCTCCCAGTAATCATATTACTAGGCTGCATCTAGAGGGAGCTCTAATGATTTCTAGTGTGACTTTAGGAGACTGAAACCAACAAGTTCACATTAACCACTTCAATACCGGGCTTTTATACCACCTCCATACCGGTCCTATTCTGTCACTTCTCTCCTACATGTAATAATCGTCATTCTTTTGCTAGAAAATTACGCAGTACCCCCAAACATTATATGTGTTTTTTTAGCAGACACCCTAGGGAATAAAACGATGGTCATTGCAACGTTTTATCTCGCACGGTATTTACGCAATCATTTTTTAAACGCCTTTTTTTTGTAAAAAAAAATAGTTTCATGAATTAAAAAAATAACAAAACAGTAAAGTTAGCCCAATTTTTTTCTATTATGTGAAAGATTATGTTACACCGAGTAAATAGATACCCAACATGTCACGCTTTAATTATGCGCACACTCATGGAATGGCGCCAAACTTCGGTACTTAAAAATCTCCATAGGCAACACTTTATTTATTTTTTACAGGTTACCAGTTTAGATTTACAGAGGAGATCTAGTGCTAGATTTATTGCTGGCACTCTAATGCACGCGGCGATACCTCACTTATGTGGTTTAAACGGCGTTTACATATGTCGGCGGGACTTACGTGTGCGTTCGCTTCTGCACGCGAGCTATCGGGGACAGGGGCGTTTTAATTTTTTTTTTATCTTTTTTTTTTTTTTTTTTACTTATATTTTATTTATTTTTACACTTTTTTTCAAAAAAAAAATCCACTTTTATTCCTATTACAAGGAATGTAAACATCCCTTGTAATAGGAAATGTGTGTGACAGGTCCTCTTTAAGGAGAGATGCGGGGTCAATAAGACCTCACATCTCTCCTCCAGGCTGGAAACCATGAGATTGGTAAAAAAATATTCACTGATCTCATTACTGTTGCTTACAGCCGCAATCACGGCTTTGTTTACTTACGGGGACCCGAGCGTGACGTCATCACATCACGCCCAGGTCCTCCGACGGTCATAGAGATGACTGGTGACCATCTGGTCACCAGTCATCTTTATGCTTCCTGCCGAGGCCGGACGATTCGTTCTCCGGGCCCCCGAAGGCACGGGAGAGCCCGGAGAAGCACCGGATGGCGGCGGGAGGGGGGGATGTCCCCTCCCGCGGCCTGTAAGAACGATCAAGCGGCGGAAGCGCCGCTATGATCGTTCTTATGTCATGCAGAATCGCCGGCTGAAGAAGAGGATATCTGGATGATGCCTCTGGCTGCAGGCTTCATTCAGATATTCACCTGCAAAGCCCAGGCCGTCAATTACAGCCACTTGGCATAGGAGATCCTATCTCTGGGCATCAATTGTCAATGACCGGGTATTGAAGTGGTTAAACTTGGAAAGTAACAGCGTAACAGTGTTTTGTGTCTCCTCTTTGATAAAGGTTGGTCACACTTTGTTTATGCTATATTTGTTAATTTTTGTGTCTCTTCTTTAACCTCCTTGGCGGTATGATTATTTCAGATTTTAGGTGCTGAAAACGGTACAATTATTTGCAAGGAAATTTGGCGTTTTATACTGTAGGCTTGTAATTCTTAGGAATAACTCACTTAAATCTGACCAAACAAGAGTTTAGTAGGCATTCCGGGTATGAATTTTTTTTTAAAACAAAATTATAAATTATAATATAATAAACAATTATAAATAATTATAACAAATAATAATATAATTATAATAAAAATTATTCAATAATGTAATCAACTCAAAATCACTGAAATTTGCTCAGTTGCAGAATTGTCGCTGTCATTACTTTTTTATTTTTATGATGAATTTCCCCACAAATCGCTATCGCTCAATTCTGCAAGTGATTATAATTTATTAACGCTGTTTTCTAGCCATTTTTGACATAAAGGGACACTTTTGGTTGCTATAGACAATCTACAGTTTGCAGGCAGAAAGAACAGTTTTTATCATACAAAAGTACATGTAGGACACAGGACAGACCACTAGGGACAAAGGGGGTGTGTATTTTTTACATACAGTATGGTAATCTATAAGATTACAGTATACTGTATGTACTGTGTTTGTTTACTTTTTTGAATTTGGCGCCGATCTCCGCCCCCGTGCGTTGTAACATCGCAGGGAACGGATATCGGCAGCAAACGGGGACACTGTGTGAATCGAGCGAGCACCCGCTCGCTCACACAGCGGGGATGCATCGCTGGTAAGGGACAAGGTAAGTATAGGTATGCCTATGGATGCTGCGAGGCGAGTCCAAGTCTGACTCGGGGTTACCGATCGCAGCACAGAAATTGAACCCCGAGTCAGACTCGGGAATACCGCCAGGGGGGTTAAAACAGATACTGCAGGCTGAATCCTTGGCATACCTTGCACTCAGATCACTAATAATCCTGTAACATTTGGGGGCTCCATCTGTGATGGGTGCAATCATAGTGCCGCACGTGACAGACCAAGGGAGCGGCTATTACAGTAAAATGAGAGACTTTAGGGAGGCTGCACCAAACACAAAATGGCAGATCCAACATTGGTAAATAAGCTGCAGTAGCACAATCAGCAGCTATTGCACACATTGTCTAAGAGTTTAACCTCTTCCCGACCAGCAGCCGCAGTTATACTGTGGCAGATTGGCTCCCCTGGTCGAACTGTCGTAGCTATATGTTGGTGTGCCTTTTGACCAGTAGGGGGCACGCGCCCACATCACTGGAGCCGATGACTGCCGGGCACCCGTGATCGATCCACACAGAGACAGAACGGAGATCTGTCGATGTAAACAGACAGATCTCCGTGCTGTCAGGAGTGAGGAGAGCGATCTGTTGTTCATACTAAGTATGAACAACGATCGCTCCCCTCACCCAGGCAGTCCCATCACCCCACAGTTAGAATCACTCCCTAGGAAACACAGTTAACCCCTTGATCGCCCACTACTGTTAACCCCTTCCCTACCAGTGACATTTACACAGTAACAGAGCATTTTTATAGCACTGATCGCTGTACAAATTCCAATGGTCCCAAAAATCTGTGAAAAGTGTCTGATCTGTCCACCATAATGCTGCAGTCCCGATAAAAATTGCAGATCGCCGCCATTACTTGTAAAAAAAGAATAATAATAATAATAAAAATGCCATAAATCTTTCCCCTATTTTGTAGATGCTATGAATTTTGCGCAAACCAATCAATATACGCTTATTGTGATTTTTATTACCAAAAATATGTAGCCAAAACTGAGGAAAAAAATAGCTTTTTTTAAAAAAAAATGGGTATATTTATTATAGCAAAAAGTACAAAATATTGTGTTTTTTTTAAAATGTACACTCTTTTTTTCTTTAAAGTGCAAAAAATAAAAACCGAGATGATCAAAACACCACTAAAATTTTGTTTAGTTACAACGTCCCACGATGCCCTGTTGATGACTGCACTATGATCCATCTGTCTATGTGAGTTCTGATGATCTTCTGATACCGGTGTTTTTGGATCAACCCAATCCTGCATACCAAGTTTAGAAGTGTTGCCATCCACCAATGAACCTCTGCACTATATGATTACATGCTTGTCTTTCATATTCATCTGGTAAGCAGATTTATTGCACTGGGTGTTGGTGTGCTTTGGTCTTTGTGCACCCTGACGTTTGGTGGAAGTTTTTCATCTTCACTTTCCATTGGAATCCGTTATCATTTGGACTTAAAAGTTACATTTGTATCACTATTTTCAAGTGCTGCACTTTGGACTATTATTTTTTGCGTTTGATTTATCTACAAACTGTGCTGGCTGCTTTTCATTTGTATTTTTATTGTTAGCGCAGATATTTGTTTACCCTGTTTTACATAGCAGCACACCTGCCAAGAAAGGAGTTTAACCACTTCAGCCCCGGAAGATTTTACCCCCTTAATGACCAAGCCATTTTTTGCGATACAGCACTGTGTTATTTTAACTGACAATTGCGTGGTTGTGCGACGCTGTGCCTGTACCCGAAATACATTTTAGGCAGGATAGCAGGCACGCGTGCATGCTGCACAGCAGGGGTGTCGATGCTCGTGGCCAGCGTTTGCGATGACCCCTGGCCATGTGCGATTGCGGGCACGAGAGGCAGAACAGGGACATGTATGTTCTGTTCTGAGAGGAGAGAGAAATCGTGAGTTCCTACGAGCTGGGAACCACGATCTCTCATCTCCTACAGAAAAGGTAGTGCAGTTAGTATTAGTGTAGGATGCTGCTCAAAGGAGCCTACCTTGGCATGGTGGCAAACTGCATGTTTTTTGGCCAAAATATAATTCCTTACTGTTAAATCTTGAAAGCACTGATGACTTGGAATACACTCTTAATTTTCAAATATTAAGTTGTAAGAGTGTTAAAATAAAATTGGGTGCACTAAAGGACTGGGTGGGATGGCCAGTGGGTGGATTCAGTGAAATGGTCAGTGTGGGCCAGGGAGAATGTTGGTCGTCAGGCCCCCGAGGAACCCAGGCATAAAGCTCTGTAAAATTTCTAATGGCTGCCCTGACCATACTGTTTAACATACATTCCTGGCCTGGGGAGGGAACAGTGCTTTTTGAGCCATTACTACCCAGTCAGCTGTCTGAGGGTCTAGAAAGATTCCCAGGAATTTACAAATTGGGCATACAAAATGGATCAAGATTCCTGTTCAGAACACCAAACATACAGTGTACTTTTTACCAAGGACCAACCTGGGTATGATCTACCCAGTTTTAGAATAAATCTCATTGGATGAAACAAAAACTAAAAATCAGGCTGAACCAAAGGAAAGAAAAGGTGCATTGACTGTCAATGCAAACAAACTCAAAGTGGAATCCACCAGCGGATTTACAGCATCTCACAGAAGAACAACAGACACTTGCTAGGACAATGTTATACAAAGAATCTGAAATGTTTTCAAAAGAGAAGGGGATGGATATGAATTTCCAAATCTCCTTACTCCTTCCCTGTAGTGTGCTCTATCTATCTATCTAGTAATACAGACACTGTCTCTCTCTCTCTCTCTCTCTCTCTCTCTCTCTCTCTATCTCTCTCTATAGGACTGATCTCTTTAACAAAGGCGCAACACACTACACAAGGCCGCCTTGCAGGCTGCCTTTTATAGTGTGGGGCGTGTGCTAAAGCCCTGAGCCATAATTGGTCAAAGCCACCCTGGTTTTGGCCAACTATGGCTCTCCGTTTTTTGCGCGCTGTGATTGGCCAAGCATGCGGGACATACAGCATGCTTGGCCAATCATCAGCGTGCAATGCCGCAGTGAATTATGGGCTGTGGCGCGTCACTCGAATTTGGCGCAAACGACCCATTTTGTTCGAATTTTGACGAACATACAAACAGACGATGTTTGAGATGAACATACGTTCGACTCGAACACAAAGCTCATCCCTAGCCAGGAATATTAATAGCCCAGTCATGTGAGGAATGACGCCAAGTTTCAGCAATACCGATTACATCATAGCTCTCCTTGTGCACCAGAACTTTTCAAAAGATTGAGACAATTGTTTGGAATAAATAGAATAACGCCATATCATACTCAAAGCATTACATTGGAACATTGGAAGAACATCGTACATTGGAAGAAGAGAAGAAAGCTCAGTGGAAAGAGTATTTACTAGAAATAGTCCATGTATATAATTGTACTAGGCATGAAGCAACCGGCTATGCTCCTTTCTTTCTGTTGTATGGCAGAGCACCCCGTTTACCAGTGGACCTGTTTTTTGCTATAGATGATGAGAAGGAAATGGACTACCAAAATAAAATAAGCTTAAAGAATTACTTTCAAGAATAGCCAAAAGTCCCCTCAAAAAGGTAAAAGGTATTGTGATTAATGCACAAAATGAGTGGCACTACAGGCTGGAGACTGTATTCTTGTAAGAAATCTATCAGAAATGGACGGCCCAGGAAAACTCAGAACATACTGGGAAAAGGAAGTATACAGGGTAGTTAAACAGAAAGGGCAGGAGCATATCTACAAAGTTAAACAGGAGAAATTCAACAAACCAGTAAGGATCATTCATCACAACTTGCTACTCCCAGTCAATGTTTTGTCTTTTGAAGATATTAGACCAGATAAAACAAATAAAAATGCCACTAGGACAGTGACAAGCATGGTCTCCAGTTAAGACCATTTTTTGGCAGAGTTTGCCTCAGGCACTTTTTATCAAATCCCCTCAATGTTTTTATCTTCAATCTGTACAGTCCAATGGCAATGACAACTATGATGCCTTGGATATTTCTGGAATAATTCAAAATATTTCCCACACCAAAATATTAAATTATTTTATCAATGGATAGTCATTTAAGCAGTAGTGCAGTCAATGTTTTCAGGGTCTCATATTTTTAAACAGTTTTATTTTCTGAATAAAATTTCATTTAGCAACAGGGTATCTGTAAATCTTTACTAAACATATCTGTACCACTATCTATATATGTCTGAGACAGACAGCAGTTGTGTTTACTATTGACCTTCAGCTGCTCCACGCACAGCATGGAGTCTTTTTGGATGTGTGCTCAACTCAACCGTGAAACACCAAGCACAGAAAATCATAAAGTAACAGTGAATGTTTCAAGTATACACTTGTAAAATATTGAATACAAATTAAACCTTACATAGCAACACTTTAAAAAAAAAAAAGCTTTTGAAGACAAAGAGTAAAACTTAGTAAATACTAGGGGGTAGATTCACGTACTTCGGCTCATCTTTAAGCGGGCGTAGCGTATCTTCTTTACGCTACGCCGGCGCAACTTTGAGAGGCAAGCATGGTATTCACAAAGCAAATGCTCTCAACGTTGCGCCGGCGTAGCGTATAGTCGTCGGCGTAAGCCGACGTAAGTCAAAGTAGGTGGAAGTGGGCGTGTAACATTTAAATGAAGCGTGACCCCATGCAAAGATGGGCTGAGCTTCAAACAAGTACTAAAAACAAACAGCGCATGCGTCCTACCTTGGACGCATCCCAGTGCGCATGCTCACAGTCACATCAAAATAACTGCCTAAGATACGTCAAAACACTGCCTACGACGTGAACGTAACCTACGCACAGCCCTTTTCACGTACTACGTAAACGGCATAAAAATAGACAGTGTTTGTTCCCTGGTCCATACCTTTGCATGAGTTGCGCCTCCTATATGAGGAATAACTTCACGGACGTAACCCTTACGCAAATCGCTTAAAACATGAGCCGGGCGCAAGTACGTTCGTGAATCAGCGTATCTTACTCATTTGCATATTTAAAATGGGAAGGTTTAAAGCCCCGTACATATGGGCAGAATGTCTAGAGACATTTGCAGGTACTCTGTGTGTGTATGATGGTCTGTCCGACAGAAACCTTTACTTCATGTGAACCAGCCTATGCTGATTCACAGCAAGTGTAAATTTACACTTTTTTTCATTTTTTTTCTTTTTACATCAAAACTTCTATCTCATTGTGGCATTGAGATAAAGCTAAACTAGTTGATCATTCTGCTTTACAGTCACCCTAGTTTTCCCAGTGTCTTTCTGCCCTCCAAATGACCCAAGCATGATGGATTGTGTCTTCAGATACAGCCCCCTTCATATAATAATTTTGCATTTCACCAATTTCTCGGTGTACTTGGAGCTACATGTGTCTTAGTACTGCTCCAAGTCTTCATCACTTTTTATACTGTTTCTAGGTCTAGATTCTTAAGACCTCTCTACATCAGCAGTGCTGCTAAAGACCTTTACTACTAGTAGCTATGGTGCTTTTTTTAATACTAGTTATTTTATTATCACTCGTAGTACATTAGCAGTGTATCATTGCAGTGTATTCCCAGACCATTCACTAAAGCTAGTCATGCATTCATTCTAAACCCTTATCATCCCTAATGCATAAGTAGTGCCTGCCAGTGGCTTCCTTAAGAAACATGGGCGTCCGCTCCATAGGGCAAGGGGGGGGTGCTTGCCCCCCCCCTAGAAACCAGTGCGGTGGCACAGCGAATCTAATTAGAGCCAGTCTCTCTCTTTTAGCTCCAGCTGACAGAGAGGGGGGCGATCGGGGGAGATATACAGTACAGCCAGCCCGCGGCTCTCTTCTCCCTGTCACAGCGCCGCTGCCGAGTTCTCTGGTAAATGGAGCAACGACGCTGTGACAGGAAGAGGAGAGCCGCGGGCTGGCTGTACTGTATATCTCCCCCGATCGCCCCCCTCCCCCTCTCTGTCAGCTGGAGCTAAAATAGAGAGCGGCTCTAATTGGATTTGCTGTACCCGCACCAACCAGAGAGCCACGCTGTACCCACACCAATCAGAGAGCCACGCTGTACCCGCACCAACCAGAGAGCCACGCTGTACCCACACCAACCAGAGAGGAAGTCACGCTGTACCCGCACCACCAGAGAGAGGGCCCAGCTGTACCCACACTACCAGAGAGGGAGCCCCACTGTACACACACGACCAGAGAGGGAAAAAGACAGAGCTGCTGCCAGGGTACAGGCATGCTACACTACTGACTAGAGTCACCCCAGGCAACCCAGAGTGAGCGAACGTCCAGCCAGAGGGATAACTGTTGCAGTTTCACCAGGTCTGGTAAGAGGGGCTTTTGGCCATTATCCATTACTGTTCCTAGGGCAGTGTTTCTCAATTCCAGTCCTCACGCCCCCCCAACAGGTCATGTTTTCAGGATTTCCCTCAGATGAAAAGGCTGTGGTGATTACTAAGGCAGTGAAACTGATCAAATCACCTGTGCAAAATAATGGAAATCCTGAAAACCTGACCTGTTGGGGGGGCCTGAGGACTGGAATTGAGAAACACTGTCCTAGGGACTGAGCCATTAGGAAGTGTGTAACCTGATATCCTCCCATCTATGATGGGGGCAATTATTGCAGAAAATGACACCAAATGCTGGGAGTTTTTAGTGCAGAAACTGACACCAGTGCTGAGGGTCATTATTATGTACATTGGTACAGATGCTGAAGTTTTTATTCTAGAAATCTGCCCCGATGTGGGGGGTTATTGTTGTTGCTACTGACACCAATGCTGGCAATTTTTATTGTGGAAACTGACAGAAAAGCTGGGGATTGTTATTGCAGAAACTGGCACTGATCCTGGGGGTTGTTATTTCATTGGGGGGGGGGGCTAAATTTTTTATGATATTGGTTTTCAAAGTTGCTAGTTGCTTGATAGTTGCATCAGGTTTCTCAAACCTTTGCATGCCTGCGCTTTATGTGATAATGACTAAGCCCCTCCCCTTCATGACATTGTCAAAAAGGGACCGAGCATGGGTGACCTTAAATTGATGCCCCCCCCTTAAAAAAGTTCAGCGGATGCCCATGTGCAGAAAGTCACTGCTTCTCTCGGTTTTGACCCTTTTTGCCATATAGTAATTTTCCAATTAGTTGGCAGGCTTAGCTTTCACTAGCTTTCCTTACGTATTTAAATGGCTTAAGGGAATATTGATTTATATCATACACAAACACTGCAGATGTTAAGCAGGGTCAGTTATAGGATCAGTTGGTTACCAAGGGTCAGAGTAAAGAACCAAAAGAAAAACTGGAATTGACAGGGACAGAGTGAGGAGATTCAGGGATAGTTTCCTGCTTGATATGTGTATTTAAAGCAGAGTTCCACCCAAAAGTGGAACTTCCGCTTTAAGCACTCCTCGCCCCCTTACATGCCACATCTTGCATGTCATTTTTTTGAGGGTGGAGTTGGTACCTGGTTTTGACAGGTACTTCCTGATCCACTTCCTGCTTTAGTTGTCTGGCCGCCTAGGCCACTCCTCCTCTCCCCCTCCCTCTCTGCAATCTTCTGGGACACTTCACAGGTTCCAGAAGATTGCCTGGCCACTAAAACAGCGCAGCACGACTCGCGCATGTGCAGTGCACGCCCACAGCCAGGTGCCCACAGTTGCAATGATGGCGCCGCGGAGAGGAGGGGAAGAGGAGCGAGATTTCAGCGGCGGCATCGCTGGACCGTGGGTCAGGTCAGTGTCTGTTTATTAAAAGTCAGCAGCTACACTTTTTGTAGCTGATGAATTTTAATACAATGAAAAACTAGTGGAACTCTAGCTTTGAGCTCTATAGCTGATCTTAAAAAATCACTCAGAGCACATTTTTCTCCAGTTCGCTTCTGTTGGCCCACAAATATCAACCACACTGTATCACAATGAAATCTGCTATTCATCAGTTGTATTAGTCAGCACTGAAAGAAAAAAATATTTTTTCCATGTGTCAGTCAACTTCAGACAAGGCACATTTGTCTACTACTACCGTTGCTGGACAAAAATAATGCTGATTGCGGATTATCTTTTTCCAAACTTCTTACACAAAATTAAAGTGATTGTAAAGGCTCTTTTAAAAAAAAAAAAAAAATAACAAACATGTTATACTTACCTCCTCTGTGCAGTTGGTTTTGCACAGAGAAGCCCCGATACTCCTCTTCTTGAGTCCCTTTTTGCTGCTCCTAGTCCCTCCCTCCTTTGAGTGCCCCATAGCAGCAGCTTGTCACAGGGGTCACCCAAGCTGAGTCAGAGCTATGTGCATCCATTTAGACACGAAGCTCCGGCCTGGCCCCACCGTCTCTCTCCCGCTGATTAGCTGACTGAATTTGACAGCCGCAGGAGCCAATAGTGCCGCTGCTCTATTTCAGCTAATCAGAAGGAGTGTACTTGAAGGCTGAGGGGATCGTGAACATATTAAATTTAAAATTTAGACACAGAGCAGCCCAACACATACTTGACTGATACTATTAAGACTTAAAAATAAAGAACAATTACTTTCCTTCAATTGGGAAAAACAAAATCCCTAACGCAAAGAGACATACTGTACTTACAATTACTGGAAACCATCAGCTCTATTTATAATGCACATTTGCTGAGTAACAAACCACTCCATGACATTTGCAATTTTACATTTTTAGCAAAAGGTGGTCAATGTAACATCCTCTGTATATAACAGGGTGCACATTAGACTCCCTGTACCTGAGGGACTCTTTTATAATTGGTCTGTTAAGACAAAATGTATGTCAGGCAAGGCACAGGAAATAGTTGTAATGTCAGCACAGCGGTGGAGGGTGGAGGACGGATTGTGTCTATTTCAATGCTTGTTTTTATCATCGCTGCTGTAAGTAGATTTTAAATAAATCCTCTTTGATTTTATTGGATGTTGCGCAATGAGCTTCTTTTCTTTTTGTTTACAAACGGTTTATTGGAATATAAGTCTCAGTACAGTTTAAATTCACATTGGTAAGGAGTACAAAAATACATACATACGCAGTGAATATCATGAAGAATATACATTGTAGTTATTAGAGAGGCAGAGAAATAGGTTATTGTTTGTATAAAAGGCTGCATGGCAGCATAGTACAGTAATGTAAGAGCTATATGAATTAGTTTAGTGGCAAGGAGAGGAGGGAAAAAAAAAAGGGGGAGATAGCAGATTCCTAAAATGGTTCAATGAATCAACAACGATAAGTCCCATGGTCTCCATTTCTGATCGTATATGTTCATAGTGTCATATAAGGTGTGATGTATGCGTTCTGCTAGTTTGATGATGGACAACATACGATCCATAATCTGAGCCCATGGCACCGTGGCGGAACGCCAGTTGAGAGCTATCGCCCAGTGTATTGATGTGAGCAAGGTGTGTATTAGCCTGGTGTGGGCTATAGGGATGTCGGGAATAGGATAAAAAAGGACACACATTTTCAGTGTGAGTTCTATTCTTCTACCTGTAATCTGTTCTATTTTGGTACTGACCTGTTGCCATGTATTCTTGAGGTGCGTACATTCCCAGAAGGTGTGGATAAGGGAACCCTGTTCTGGGCAGCCTCTAGGGAGAGGTTGCAGGATAGAATGAATTGATTCTATCTGGGGTGAGGTACCATCTATATTGGAGTTTAATAGCAGATTCCCTAATAGAGGCTGTCTTGGTGCATTTCTGTAGGTTGTTTGTCATGCTGTCCCATTGTTCAGTAGAGAAGGATTCGTCTAGATCTGATTCCCATTGCTGCATTTAGTGTGTTTTGTCTGGTAAATTGTGTTCGTTTAGGGTTTTATTAATTCTAGATATCAGGCCCCTGTCTCGGGGTGAAGAAAGACAAATTCGTTCAAAAATCGTGAAGGGGGTTTGGAGGGAGAGAGAGAAGTTTTTTTGATAGAATAGTTTGATATTATTATAATCTGAGAGTTCAGTATCTTTAAGTTTGTATTCTGTTTGCAGATCTAAGAATGTCCGAAAAGTATTATTTTTGGTGAAAGCTTTTAGGTTAGAAAGATTGAGGAGTTTCCAAATAGAATATTGGTTGGAGTGTAGGTCTGGGGGGGTAAATAGGGGGTCCCCTATGAAGGAAGCTAGGGGAGGGATCTCTGAGGAGATGTTAAACTTATGTTTATGTCTGTGCCATAATAGTAGGTCTTGGTGTACTACTTTATTAAGTTGACCCATTCTTTGGCCTCGTACACACGATCAAATCTGTCCGCTGGAAACGGTCCGCTGGACCGTTTCAGCAGACAGATTCGATCGTGTGTATGGCCGAGCCGACGGATTTGGCCACCCGACAGATTTCAAAGCATGCTTTGAAATCTATCGGGTGGGAATCCGTCCGCCCGACATGTCTGCTGGTTAGTACACTTAACAGCAGACATGTCGTCCCGCACCGCCGCCGCACCGCCGCCGAATGGATTCGGCGCATGCGCGGAAGTGTTTTACTTCCTGGTGCGGTGACGTGGCGGCATCAACGTCACCGCCACGTCACCGACACGTCAGCGCGCTCTCTGCTGGCGGGGATTTTGGTTTGCTCGTGTGTACACGCGAGCAAACCAAAATCCCAGCAGACAGATTTGTTCAAATCTGTCGGACGGACAGATTTGAACAAATCTGTCTGCTCGTGTGTACGAGGCCTCAGAGTTTTAATAGATTTGGACCATAGGAGGCCATGGAGGTGGAATGGTAGGACAGACTGTTCCTCAAATTCTAGCCAAGGGATATGATTGGAGGGTGCATACCATTGTGCGAGTTGTGTATATCTGGCAGAAAGGTAGTATAGCCATAAGTTGGGCATACTCAACCCTCCCTTCGATTGAGGTCTATACATCAATGCATATCCAAATCTAGATTTTTTATTTTGCCATATGAACTTGTTTATATCTCTTTGTATAGCATCTAGGGCTCTTTTAGAGACCAGGATAGGAAGTGCTCTAAAGAAGAAAAGTAGTTTTGGAAGTATAACCATCTTGGTGGCAACTATCCTACCCATGAAGGACGTATGGAATGTTGACCATGATTTGAGTAAATCTTTGATGTTTTGAAGTAATCTAGGGTAGTTTTTGTGGTATAGGGACTTGTAGGATGGGGTGATATGGACGCCTAAGTATCGGAAGGAATCTGAACTCCATTGAAAGGAAAATTTCTCCTTTAACTTGGCAGTCAGATCAGAGGGGCAGTTAACTGGGAGGGCGGAACATTTAGATAAATTTATGCCTAAACCTGAGAGGTCATGAAACGTATCTAAAGTCTTGATTAGGTTTGGTAGCGAAAGTAAAGGGTCAGAGAGAAACAGGAGGACGTCGTCTGCGTAGAGACTTAGTTTAAAGTTTTTCAAACCTTTTGTGTACCCTTTGATGTTGGAATTACTGCGGATGGCGCAAGCAAGGGGCTCAATAGCAAGAGCGAACAGAAGAGGGGATACGGGGCAGCCCTGTCTTGTGCCCCTGCTTAATGGGAAAAATACAGAGTTATGGCCGGGGAGCTTAATTCGGTTATGTGGATCGTGGTATAATGCTTTAAATCCATGTAGAAATTCATCTCCTATACCATATCTAGGGAGTAGCGAGTCTAAGTAAGACCAAATGACGCTATCAAAAGCTTTATGAATATCTAAACTAAGTAGTAGTGTTGATCTTGAATGAAGGATGGAGTCTTGGATGATGTTATTTGCTAATCTTATATTATCTGTGATCTGCCTGTCAGGGATAAAACCTGTTTGGTCTGGGTGGATAAGGGGTGAGATGACTGAGGCCAATCTGTCTGCTAGTATTTTACCAAAAATTTTTAGGTCGTTGTCTATAACTGAGATCGGGCGAAAATTCTGTGGGGATGAGTGGTCTTTATTTGGTTTGGGTAGAAGAGACATATTAGCTAGGAGCATTTCAGAGGGGAATTGATTGCCCTGTAGAACGTGGTTGAATAGTTTCACAAGATGCGGAGTTAATACTGAGGTAAACTTTTTGTAGTATGTTGAAGAAAAGCCGTCGGGGCCTGGGGCTGTGGAGGTCTTTAGGGAACCTATAATCTTGATTAACTCTAATTCTGTGCAGGGTGCATTCAATGCCTCCCTCTGTCGGGTTGATAAAGTGGGTAGCGGGATTTCATCTAGCCATTGCGTCGAGGATTGTTTCGGCGTGTTTTGTGGAGATGATAGAAGCTTCTTATAAAATTTCAAAAAAACATCCATGACTCCTTAGGATGAGTGATTAAGTGGCCAGCAGAATTTCTTAGTGTATAGGTATGGGGAGGTTTCGTGGATTGGTTCAATTTTCTGGCAAACATAGTGGATGTAGAATTGCTATGTAATAGGAATCTTGCTTTTGACCATCTAAGTGCTTTTTTCTGTATCTGAGGTTAGTAGAGTGTCTAGGGCTGCACGTTTTTCTTGGATTTGTTTAAGTATATCACTGGAGGAGGATTGATTGTGTTTATGATATAATTTGTCCAGGTCTCTAGTTAGTGTTTTTATATTGGACAGCTTAATCCTGTTTTTAGTGGAAGCCATCTTGATTAGATGGCCCCTCATGACCGCCTTGTGTGCCATCCACAGAGACGTGGGGAGAATATCTGGGGAAGAGATAAGTGTAAAGTAATCTTCCCTGTTGGAAGTTAGCTGTTGGATGTTCAGATGGTCTGTTAGTAGTGCATCGTTAATGCGCCACCTGTGGGGTGTGTCAGCAAGACCTATTTTGGAAGTCGTGAAAGATGCGATCTGATGATCTGACCAAGGGCAGGAATGGATGTCTGCTTTTGATGAATTAGCGACTAGAATCGGGGTGCAAAAGATGTAATCTAATCTAGCGGAGCAGTCGTGGGGGTGTGAATAGAAGGTGTAGTTTTTGACGCCAACATTATGAGCCCTCCACGTGTCTATGAGTTGATGGTTTAATAGTGTGCGATTTAATGTTTTAGGGAAGGCTTTAGATGTGGGTGCTACTTTGCTTCTATCTAAGGATGAGTGAGCGGCTAAATTGAAGTCTCCACCTATAATCAGGTGGGGGGAGGAGTATTTATCTAAAGTATCGAAAAAATTTGCGAAAAATGATGCATGAGCCTCATTGGGTGCATATACCGAGGCTATTGTGACCAGACGTCCTCCTATAGAGCCCTTTACAATTAGAAAGCGACTCTCTGGGTCTCTAAAGACGCTATGGGTATCAAACACTACCAAGTTTTTAATAAAAATAGCTGTGCCTCTTTTTTTGGAATCTAATGTTGTGAAATAAAATTGACTGTATGCCTTGTCGAAAAATTTGGGGTGCTTGGATGTCGCGAAGTGTGTCTCCTGTATTAATATTATGTCAGCCCCCAGTCTTTTATAGTGACGGAAGGCTTTTTTCCTTTTTTGGGGAGAGTTTATTCCATTGGCATTATGGGAGATTACCTTCAAAACCATTTAGTATATGTGAATGAATGCAAAGGGATGGCACCCGGTGATAGTCATTAGCTCTGTTTGTGTACTGGAGTACGAAAATATCATACTTTAAGAGGTAAGGAGTATACCAAGCACCCCAACACACAATCCCATAGAATGTCAGTAAAAAGTTTAAGGGAACATATGAAAGTGATGTATTATACCTGAGTGAGGAATCTATGCCATACCAATATCCAATCAATTTGTTTCCTATGCGAGACTTGAGTATATAAAATAACAACAATATAAACCGTATGAACATCATTTCAAAGAATTTAAAGCAACTAAACATGTTACTAAAATTGCTATAGGGCTGTAAACAGTGTGTATACCAGAGTAAGGGGTCAAACTGTAAAAAACGGTTTGACTTAAAAACAGTAACCTTTGGACCTATAAGTCCAAACCTCACTCCCGTAGTCATGCCGAAAAACGCTATAACGAGTACGATCAGAGGCACCAAATAGCATGCCATAAGATTCATACTTTGACTCCAAGAGTGAGAGGGGGGTCAACCAAGCGGAGGCGGAGAGACCAAGCAGCCCTCCGTATTTTTATTGCATGTGTTATCTAGTGGTAACAAGAGGAAAAAAGGAAAGAGGATAGGGAAAGAGAAAAAGAGTCTGTATCCATTCGGTGCAGGTTGCCTGAGTTTCACTGACCACCATAATGGGGGGGTGGGGGGAGAGAAAAAAAAAGGGGGGGGGGCTTAAATGTGCTTAAATGGGCTTAAATGAGCTTCTTTTCTCATTGGTATGTGGAATCATCTGGTCTGCGACCATCCTGGATGAGCCTGTGAGGTGCTTCCCAGCATTGCTATCTTGAGGCCAGAATCACACTTGTGCGGTGCGAATTTCAGCTCTGTAATCTCTGCAGATAGATAAGGGAAGTGTTCAGCAGATCCATTGCGTTTTAGCTGCGAATTTGGAGACCTGGGAGAAGTTTTGGGTGAGAGGAGAGTGGGGGAGATGTGTATTGAGCTGAATGAGAGAAATTCCTGAAGAGAACTGAACACATCTGCGAATCAGCTGCGTACCCATAGAAGATAATGGAACTGAATTCGCACCTGAGCCGCACCGCAAGTCATAAAATCCGCACACGTATTTTCTGCAATGTGCAGTGCAAATGCATCGCACATATGTGAACCAGCCTCATTGAGAACAATGTATTTAGAAATGTTCTGCGTATTAGATGCAGTTTAAGCCGCAACCAATTTGCATAGGTGTGAACCCAGCCTAAAGGACAAATGGAGAAGGGAAAGCTAGCCCAAACCTAAAGTAAGAGAGGTGAAGCGCACTGACGCGGTTAATGACTTTGATAGGTCTGAGATTCTGATAAAAGGGTATGTGTGTTTGAACTTGAAGGGGAGCACTGGTTGTTTATTTACTGAAGTTGGAATAAGAGCCACCTGACACTGTTTGGATAAAAAAAATGTTTTACACGTTTTATGTTTTTCCTATCTTGTGCATTATATTCTTGCATTCACACTGCATTTTTATATTTGTTTTTTAGCATTTGATTAATGTTATAATTATTGGTCTACACAACATTTATACACGTTTGAGTTGTGTATTATACACATATGGCAGCGCAACACTGTTACATTTGTATTTGCTATTATTGGTGTGTACAATTTTGTGAGTGCAGCTGATTCCCTTCACTAATTATCAATCATTATTTATAATATTTTTTTATACATTTTTCACTAAATGCAGGTATTTTTATTTTGCAGTTCTTTTATAATTGTGGCAGAACATTAAGGCCGCGTACACACGATCAAATGTATCTGCTGAAACCGGTCCGAAGGACCGTTTCAGTAGACAAATTCGATCGTGTGTACGGGCGAGCAGACAGGTTTTTCCAGCAGACAAATTTTAAAGCATGCTTTAAAATCTGTCTGCTGGAAACCCGTCTGTCCGACATGTCCGCTGGTTAGTACACTAACCAGCGGACATATCTGTCTGCACATGCGTCGGATGGATTTGACGCATGCATGGAAGTATTTTACTTCCTGGTTCGGTAACGTGGCGGCGTCAACGTCACCGCCACGTCACCGCGCTGTCTGCCGGCGGGGATTTTTCGTGTGTACACGATCAAACCAACATATCTCAGGAGACAAATCCGATCAAAATGGTCTGTCAGACCGATTTGATCGAATTTATTTAGTCGTGTGTACGCGGCCTAAGACCAGCAAATGTACATGACTGTAGACCGTAGATACCAGATTTGGAGATTTTGCATTACTATGTAATTTTTTTCAGGTGTATTGACATGAGTTTTTTTTTATTTTTATGGCAGGTACACTTTAAGGCCCTTTCACACATGCGGACCGTATGTCAGCTTTTTCAATTATCCGTTTACGGATGAAAAAGAGACATACATTAATCCCTATGAGATATCGGGTGTCAGCAGATGAACATCCGCTGACACCCAATCTCATCGGTGTCCGCAATGCTCCGATTCTGCAGACGGAGGAAAATCCTTTTTTTCCATCCATCTGCAGAGCGGATCGGGTGAACACGGACAGACTCTCCATTTTCATCTGATTCCCCCATAGGGGAGAGCGGAGATCTGACAGAGCAGTCCCTGCAAAGTGTGCGGGAACCGCCCTGTCATCTGCCGGCTCAGAGGGGGTCAACGGAGCAATCCCCGCTGAGCAAGCGGATAAGACATGTACGGATCCTCACGGGATCCGTACATGTGAAAGGGGTCTTAAGCTATCAACACAAAATGGTTCACAGTGTTAATGGTATACTGATAGGAGTTATATTCTGTGACAACCCATGCAACAAAGAAACTGATAATTGTTTCATATGGTAATGTATTCATGGTGGTACAGATTTATACCAAAGCTGGGGTGTTCCCTACAACACATACATGCACTTTACTCCATTCCAAGGACAAACCCCAGAGCCACATTTGTTGTGAAGAAAACTCATTTGGCCTGCATATGATTCTGAAAAATAAGAAATTCCCAAAATATTAGAAATAATATAATGACAGACCTCAAACTACTGTTCATGTATCCAACGCTAATACCAACTCTCTGTGAAGATAACTAATTAAAGGAAATGTATGGTAAACAACAAATGCACAGGCCAGCAAACATCTGACATATCAATCACTGGGCCACAAATGCACTTTTTTCTTTTTGTTCTTTGAAGAATGACATTTTCAAACTTACCCTGCTCCCTTGTGAACGCTCTTTTTACCTCATGCTTGCCTGCTCACCGGTTTCAATGCCAGGGGCCATTTCCTTACCAAAGCAGATCCTGGGATAAAAATACAAACACATTTACACAGGCATCAGGAAGCATACACAAACAAAATAAGATATTTAGGCCACTGGGGTTCCATGTGAGAAAACTCAGCAGCTGTCAATCACTCTAGACTCCTTACTTTCTTATCTATCAAGTTGTCACTTGAAATAGGCCACTTGTCTAGTTCAATACACTACAAGGAGGGCAGTGATAAAGAATGGAATGGAATTTCACCAGTCACTCATGCCAGACAAAGAATGAGACCACACAGGTCACACATAAGACATGTCCTCACAGGACATTTCAGGAGACAGCCATGAGTATGCAGCATTTGACCTATCTAAGAAAGGTGGAAGTCATGAGAAACTATAGATCCACAGCAGTTTGAGACCACCATAGAATGAATATACCATAGTAATTTGTGGAGACACTACAACAATGTACCGTATTTATCGGGGTATTGCGCGCTCCGGCGTATAGCACGCATAGCACGCACTCCCAACCTAGAATGAAAATTTCAGGAAAATAAAAATACTTACAGTTTGAATGCCCCTCGTCAGTGTCTTGCCCGGCGTCCATCGGCGGCCTTGTCCGGTCCGGCGTCCGTCTGCGGCCTTGGTGGTGTCCTCCCCAATTCTCCTGCGCTGTCTCTGAGCCGATCCCCACTTCCCGCTCTGTGTTTGAACGCCGCCGCCGCCATATACCGAGCGCAGTACACTCGGGCACGCTCGCCCAGGCTCGGCTCCTGACCGCGAGGGGAGCCGAGCCTGGCCGAGTGTACCCGAGTGTACTGCGCTCGGTATATGTCGGCGGCGGCTTTCAAACACAGCGCGGGAAGCGGGGATCGGCATATATCGCGCACCCACGATTTTAAGGGGAAAAAAGTGTGCGATTGATGGTGTTATCCAGTCAGATTTTTGGTATAAAAGCTGAAATACAATGAGAAGTGCATTGTGTTTGAAACTTCCCCAGGGCTCATTCAGTCATATATGCCCACAATTCACTGTTTGATTTTAGCATGAATTAACTCATAGCTGTGCAGTTGTGCAGTTATGTTGTTCATTGTGCGTCTTGTTTGTAATAAATGTTCATGGTAGGATATCAATTTCAGATAATTTCATATGTCCTTTAAAGGCTAAACTTTGTTGTTTTGCTTTTTTGTACCAATTATACTTTGATACCTCAATACATTTTTCGTCGTATCAAAGCATACATTTTAGATCATTCATTTGTTGCCATTAGTAACCCCTTTTCTCTTTGATCTCCTCTGAGATCACCATTCCCATCTCCCCCCATCCTTGGTCCCCCTTTCTACTCTCACATTGTTACTTAGTAATATAGGGGGTGCAAATCCACTTTACACTACAAGTGCACTTGGAAGTGCAGTTGCTGTAGATCTGATGGGCAGATCTGAAAAGGAGGGGAAGCTCTGCAGATTTTATCATCCATTCATTTGCAAGCTAAAATGCTGTTTTTTCTTTTTCTTGCATGTCCCCTTCAGATCTACAGCGACTGCCCTTCCAGTGCACTTTCAAGTGCACTTGTAGTGAAAAGTGGATTTGCCTTTAGTAAATGGCCTTTAGCCAAACACATACATATAGCCTTAGTAACTCATACAACTGTTTTGAACATCCGCAGCAATGAACCTTAGACACTGTAAGAAAGAAATTAGGGCATTCGGCACACAGGAAAGTGCCGGTTAGTGCTGACACACATATTTTCCTAAGGAGGCTATCATACTCATTATGAACCAACAGCTGCAAAACCTACACCAGGGCCATCTTTTCCATTGGGCACACTGGGCTGTTGCCCGGGGGCCCCACTTGCCTGGGGGCCCCACATGCCCAGTGATCCCAGTAAAAAATTGTGGAGAGCGGCGGGTCAGAACTTCATGTCAATGAAGAAATGTGTTGTTTTACTTTTGTTTAATTTAAACACATTGCTAATAGCACTAGCTATATGTTTATAGTTTAAATACTGACATTTGCACTGTTTGGCATTGAAAATTTTAATTTTAAGTACTTTTTTTGCAGTGCCAGTAAAAAATGTGGTTTTGCCAGTAAATGTCATGGTTTTTGTCAGTAAAAAATTCTCGTGTGTGATTGTGTAGACAGGGCCCCATTGCAGTGTATTGCCCAGGGGCCTATAATACTCTTAAGATGCCACTGACCTACACCGTGGCTAAGTGGTTAGCACTTCTACCTGGCAGTACTAGCATTGTCGGTCTGAATCCCAACTACAACAATACCAGAGTTTGCATATTTTCACTGTTTCCGCATAGGTTTCCTCTGGGTACTCTGGTTTCCTCAAAAGACATGCTGATAGGATAATTAGCTCCAGTCTAAATTGGCCCTAGTATATGTATGTGTAAATGTGAGCTAAGGGCCTTAGATTGTAAGCTCCTTGAGAGCAAAGACTGATGTGAATACAAAATACAGTATCTCACAAAAGTGAGTACACCCCTCATGTTTTTGTAAATATTTTATTATATCTTTTAATGGGCCAACCTTGTAGAAATTACACTTTGCTACAATGTAAAGTAGTGAGTGTACAGCTTGTATAACCATGTATATTTATTGTCCCCTCAAAATAACTCAACACACAGCCATTAATGTCTAAACCGCTGGCAACAAAAGTGAGTTCACCCCTAAGTGAAAATGTCCAAAGTGTCAATATTTTGTGTGGCCACCATTATTTTCCAACACTGCCTTAACCCTGTTGGGCATAAAGGTTTCAGAGGTTGCCACTGAAGTTCTCTTCCACTCCTCCATGATGACATCACAGAGCGGGTGGATGTTAGAGACCTTGCGCCCCTCCACCTTCCATTTGAGGATGCCCCACAGATGCTCAATAGTGTTTAGGTCTGGCGACATGCTTGGCCAGTCCATCACCTTTTCCCTCAGCTTCTTTAGAAAGTCAGTGGTCATCTTGGAGGTGTGTTTGGTGTCGTTATCATGTTGAAAATTGTGCCCTGTGGCCCAGTCTCCGAAGAGAGGGGATCATGATCTGCTTTAGTATGCTACAGTACATTTTGTCATTCATGGTTCCCTCAATTAACTGTAGCTCCCCAGTGCCAGCAGCATTCATGCAGCCCCAGACCATGACACTCCAACCACCATGCTTGACTGTAGGCGTAGCCTCCTCTGAGTGGAACCTGTCCTGTTAAACCGCTGTATAGTCTTGTGTCTTTGGGATCATTATCATGTTGGAATAGTGCCCCGCGGCCCAGTCTCCGAAGGAAAGGGATCATGCTCTGGTTGAGTATGTCATAGTACATGTTGACATTAATGTGTAAAAAAAAAGTGTAGCGCTGACAATGAATAAATTGAAATAAACCATTCTAATTACTTTATATATAACACCACATGTGACCTGGTAGTGATAAATTATATTAAATAAAGTCCTAAATCCTTAAATGAAAGAAAAAAATGAAAGAAAGATCGGACTGACGTCAGAAGTATTATGTTGAAAAAGTCCAGTGATTGAATAGGTTAACAGATTCCAACAGTGAAAAATAGAAGATCCACCACCACTTATGACAAGGGGCTTACCGGATGGATTGGACCAAGAAGGGCATATACCCGCTAGGCCAATCAAGCTTATGTAGATACACTGGGAAGGTTACACCATAGATGTCTCACAATCTGGTATTTTTGATGAAGACCTCAGATAGACAATTCAGGAGTGGTTCACACCAACCAATGGTATACGTTAATTCCCAAGGAGGGTGTATCAATTGTCCAAACGGTAGTTATGAAAAAGAAGAAATTGGAGTGCACATAGCATAATTCTGTATAATCACACGAAATGTATTTAAAATTAAAGCGGATGGTTCAGCTTAAAAAAAATATTAAAAGCCAGCAGCAACAAATACTGCAGCTGCTGACTTTTAATATTAGGACACTTACCTGTCCTGGAGTCCAGCGGCGTCCGCAGCAGAGGATGAGCGATCGCTCGTCACCCTGCTGCTCCCCCCTCCATCCACGGTGAGGGAACCAGGAAGTGAAGCGCTGCGGCTTCACTGCCCGGTTCCCTACGGCGCATGCGCGAGTCGCGCTGCGCCCGCGAATTGGCTCCAGCTGTGTGCTGGGAGCCGAGTGTTCCCAGCACACAACGGGCGGGAGACGGGATGTGATGTAATGCCCGTCTTTTGCCCGTGAATGCTGGGCCGGAAGTGGGTGCAGATACATGTCTATCTGCACCCCCCTCCCCCCTGAAAGGTGTCAATTGTGACACCGGAGGGGGGGAGTGTTCGGATCAGCGGATCTTCACTTTAGGGTGGAGATCCGCTTTAAGAAAACTCACATTTTGCAGTGGTAAAAACGATGAGCTCGTTTTACCACTGCAAAATGTGAGTTTTCTTCATTTTAAATAAATTTTGTGTGACAAACTTGTCTTTGTACTCCTCACCTGGTTGTCACCACACACACTTCACACCATCTGAACCAAATAAGTATATTTGGTCTCATCAAACCACAGGACATGGTTCCAGTAATCCATGTCTTCAGTCTGCTTGTCTTCAGCAAACTGCGGGTTTTCTTGTGCATCATCTTTAGAAGAAGCTTCCTTCTGAGACAACAGCCATGCAGACCAATTTGATGCAATGTGTGGCATATGGACTGACCACTGACAGGCTGACACTCCACCCTTTCAACCCCAGAAGCAATGCTGTCAGCACTCATACATTCATTACCCAATCTGTGGATATGAAGCTGAGCATGTTCACTCAACTCCTTTGGTCGACCATGGTGAGGCCTGTTCTAAGTGGAACCTGTCCTGTTAAACCGCTGTGTGGTCTTGACCACCATGCTGCAGCTCAGTTTCAGGGTCTTAGCAATCTTCTTATAGCCTAGGCCATCTTTATGTAGAGCAGTGTTTCTCAATTCCAGTCCTCACGCCCCCCCCCCCCCCCCCCCAACAGGTCATGTTTTTAGGATTTCCCTCAGATGAAAAGGCTGTGGGAATTACTAAGGCAGTGAAACTGATCAAATCACCTGTGCAAAATAATGGAAATCCTGAAAACCTGACCTGTTGGGGGGCGTGAGGACTGGAATTGAGAAACACTGATGTAGAGCAACAATTCTTTTGTTAAGATCCTCAGAGAGTTCTTTGCCATGAGGCGCCATGTTGAACTTCCAGTGACTGGTATGTGAGAGTGAGAGCAATAACACCAAATTTAACAGACCTGCTCCCCATTCACACCTGAAACCTTGTAACCCTAACGAGTCACATGACACTGGGGAGGAAAAATGGCTAATTGGGCCCAATTTGGATATTTTCACTTAGGGGTGTACTCACTTTTGTTGCCAGCAGTTTAGACATTAATGGACATTAATGGCTGTGTGCTGAATTATTTTTAGTGGACAGCAAATTAACACTGTTATACAAGCTGTACACTCACCACTTTACATTGTAGCAAAGTGTAATTTATTCAGTGTTGTCACATGAAAAGATATAAAAAAATATTTTAAAAAATGTGAGGGGTTTACTCACTTTTGTGCGATACTGTATATATGTAAATTGTTAGCGCTATTTAAGTGCCTGTATTAATAAAAAAAATTAAAACCTTCAATGACTGTGTTGCAGTTCTGCACCTCTATGAAACCCCAAAAAATACTGAGCCAGATTCAGATACATTTGATGGACGTATCCCGTGCCCCATGACTAAGCGATCTTTCGCGAAACCGGTCGGGCGGGATACTGTACTACACCGGATCATCCCCCGCTGTATACCTCTTTCCTCACCTATTTGGACGGGTTACTTGTATTGTTGGACCATTTCCGTCCGGAATCCCAGCATAACTTGACACGCCTGTTTACTATTTGTTCTATGTAAGTGAGTTTTAGTCTTCTTAATAAATTTTAAAGTGAGGGTATTACACTATTGTGGCCCTTTTTGTTTCTCCTTGGCAATCCATTTCGAGGATTCAATCCTGCTCTGCTGCCGATGGGGAACAACAAGTGACCTGACCCTACATCTCCCTCCTAGTGGATAAGCATACGCTATCTGGGGTTCTCTTTTAATTAAGGGGCCACCAGAGTTCTGGTGATTTTCTGCAAGGTGGAGGATCTTCTATCAGCACTTTTTGAACTAGAGTGTCACCCTGTTTATCAACATTATTCACATTCCTTTGCACTGGTGTTGACCTTTTTCATTTATAACCGCAAATTCCATTTGTTTCTTTTGATTGGATTAATGGACATTAGTCTTATGACTATCACCTGTGGACACTTATTTGGTTTTTAATTATCACCTGTGGACACTCATTTTGTTTTCGATTTATGTTAGTAGCGCATCCTGTTTTTTATCAATTGTTTTTTATCATTTGATGTATATGTCCGGCGGCGTAGCGTATGCTGTTTACGCTACGCTACCGCAAATATTATGGGCAAGTGCCGTATTCAGAAAGCACTTGCTCCATAATATGCGGCGGCGTAGCGTAAAGTGCCCGGCGTAAGGCCGCGCAATTCAAATTTGTGATGTGGGGGCGTGATTCATGTTAATGAATCATGACCCCACGTAATTGAAGTTTTTTTTGGACGGCGCATGCGCCGTCCGTGAACGTTCCCAGTGCGCATTCGCAAAAACACGTCGCTATTTGTCAATGTAAACGACGTGAACGTAACTAACGTCGATCCCCATTCCTGAAAAATTTACGCAAACGACGTAACCGATGTACAATTCAACGCTGTCCCGACGTCCATACTTAACATTGGCTACGCCTCCTATAGCAGGGGTAACCTTACGCCGCAATAACGCTTACGCAAACGACGTAAACTACGACGGCCGGCCGCAAGTACGTTCGGGAATCGCCGTAAATCCCTCATTTACAGAATTACGCCGCTCGTATATTAGCAGAATTCCAGCGTATCTTCTTTTCTGAATAGCAAAAAAAGATACGCCGGCTATTCTTAGTATTTACACGGCTTATCTCTTGATACGCCGACGTAAATAGTATCTGAATCTGGCCCACTGAGTTTTGTTGCCATGCTGTTTGGAAAACACTATCGTAATACTGATTTGTACATAGTTTGAAAAATAGTGTAATATCATTTTATGCTTGCCCTAAAATAATGTAATCTTACTAGCATATTTTATTGTTTTAGAATACATTAGATTTAATTTGATATAAATAGCCAAGGGTCAGTTGTTTGTTACATTTTACGCTGCTTTCCAATTATCACAAAACACCAATGGCAGACAGGGTCACCAAAATCCCTGGGTTCAAGACAAATATTGGGGCAGATAAAAACAATTAGCCAACACATCAATTGATCCATCTCTGAACTTCTTCTTATCAATATCTTTCTGTAAGTGAGGTCTCCAGAACTGGAAATAGTATTCTAAAGCTTGGTACATACTACAGCTTTTTTTCATGCAACCCTGCAGGTTGCACAAAAAGGAACTGACGTCTCCGGTCGGGAGCTGCTGTACTAACCATGCAAGATTAGTCCAGCAATCTTCCTCACTGCTCTGATAGGGGGACGGCTCCCCCCACCAAAACACTCTGGCGCCAGAACACTCAGCGCTCTCTGCCTTTGTCTGAGCTTCTGTTAGACAGACTGACATATGCACAATGTCTGCTGCTATTTTTTGTACCGGCAAATGTCTCCCAACATTCTGCCAGTGTTAACAGGGCTTATATGAGTGTAGCGGGGTATCACCCTTGTTGATGTGATATAAAAGACTACCATTGCTGATCGTGAAGGATCTCAGCTCCCTCTTGTGGCCGAGATGGGTTAGAGCCACCTGTTGTTTACATTTTGTTCTGGTACAGCAGAGAATGTTGGGGAATTGAGTTCAGGAGGAGAAGAGACTCCATTTGCCCTGACCTGTAATAAACTACATTACCCAGAGACCAACTGGATAACCCCAAGATGCTTTGTGTTCCGCACCGCCTGCTGGGGAAGGTAATTTAAGGGAGTAGACGTGTTTGGTACGCTCTCTCGGGACCACCTCTTCAACCCAGGAGGACACTGCCAGAAGTGTCTCCACAGGGAGTAGGCCGCAGCTGATGCCTACATACGCCCTTTGTAGAAGGAGAGACGGAACCTCTGTCGGAGTGTTTAGACGGGCCCTTAGTATCCCTGCGAACTGTCTGAGAACCAGAGGCTGATGGCTAACAGGACTGTGACTGGAGATCGGGGACGGAGTGCCACAGAAGGACAAGGCCTGAACCAGTTGGGTGAGACGAGCACTTGCCTAATAGTACTGACTGTCTTGCGGGAGGGCGGATTGCTGATATCCATCTTTGCGGTTTGACTGTTCAGGGATCCCTTTTTGGATGATAAGTTGTTCTTTGCGCGCCAACGCATTCCAACGCACAAGTGCACGAACTGTTAGCATAAATTTATTATGGGGTTAGGCCTGGGATGCCAGGCCATCTCGATTAGCTATAGCTATAATACTTAAAGACTATCTATCTAGGGTTATACACTGTTAATATTCATTTTTATTGCTTGTTGATCGAGTAATAGGTTTTATTACATTATACCGTATTATAGAGAGACAGAGAGCGGGGTGGGGCTTGGCAAGGGGGTGTTTTAATGTGTATGTTTTGTTGAAGGAGTTCGCCTTGCTGTGTGCTCACACAGATCTGTATGACATTATAGTCTAGCTCACACCTAAGCATCATTATTGTTACTGATCTTGCAGGGAGCTGCAAATTATTGATCACTGTTTTATTCATTTTACTTTGTTTCCATTTCAAGTAAAGTATTACTTTGATTATCTTGAAGTTTGTGTGCAGCCTGTCTTTCATATTGCAGGATCCTTTCCATTTAAGGTACTCTTTTAATTTGCATAATCTGTTGTGGTAAAACGGGATATTGTGCTTCCCCACAAACTACTGGGGTCCACAACTCCCATATTACCAGTTGTGTCAAGGGAGGGTTTTGAGCCACTTTAAAGGGTTGATCACCGAGCGTATACCCAAAACAAGAAGTAATAGTTATGCTTCACCAATGAGGGTTTATCCCTGAAAAGAGACACATGAAAGCAGCAATATATGAGAGCCGCAATATATGACTTTCCTTTAACTACACTGCTATTTAAGCTGTGAATCTCATTTCTCTCATAAAACAACTATCTTTTCCGCGTGACTGCAGCATCAATTCAGCAATTGTCCTTCTGCTTCCTTCTTCCTATCCCTGTTTCTTCCCTGTATATCCTTGTAATGGAGCATTCAGTAGGCCAAAAAGGGTTAGTCTATCTCCAACATTTATATTTAATTTTATTAAATTCACACACTGGGCATTTCTCCTAGAAGATAGCCATCCCTCTTTTTGTTAACCACTAGCCGACCAGCCGCCGTCGTTCTATGGCGGCTGGTCGGCTCTCCTGGGCGAGAGCCCGTAGCTCTACGTCGGGACATTCGCGGCCACTAGGGGGCGCGTGTGCGGCGCCGGCGGCCCGCGCGCACGCCCCCTGCTCGCCCCCGAGTCCCAAGCGCGTGCCCGGCGGGCGCGATCGCCGCCGGGCACGCGCACTCGTTCGTTACAGAGCGGGGAACGGGAGGTATGTGTGTAAACACATTCCTCTCGTTCCTGTCAGCGGGGGAAACGCTGATCCTCCGTTCATACAATGTATGAACGGAAGATCAGTGATTCCCCCTAGTGAGTTCACCCCCCCCCCCATACAGTTAGAACACAAATAGGAACACACTTAACCCCTTCCCCGCCCCCTAGTGTTAACCCCTTCACTGCCAATGGCATTTTTATAGTAATCCAATGCATTTTTATAGCATTGATCGCTATAAAAATGCCAATGGTCCCAAAAATGTGTCAAAAAAATTTTGCTGATCGCCGCCATAACTAGTAAAAAAAAAATATTAATAAAAATGCCATAAAACTACCCCCTTTTTTGTAAACGCTATAAATTTTGCGCAAACCAATCAATAAACGCTAATTGCGATTTTTTTTTTACCGAAAAATATGTAGAAGAATACGTATCGGCCTAAACTGAGGAAAAAAAATTGTTTTTATATCTTTTTTGGGGATATTTATTATAGCAAAATGTAAAAAATATTGCATTTTTTTCAAAAAAGTCGCTCTATTTTTGTTTATAGCGCAAAAAATAAAAACCGCAGAGATAATCAAATACCACCAAAAGAAAGCTCTATTTGTGGGAAAAAAAGGACGCCAATTTTGTTTGGGAGCCACGTCGCACGACCACGCAATTGTCAGTTAAAGCGACGCAGTGCCGAATCACAAAAAGTGCTCTGGTCTTTGGACAGCAATATGGTCCGGGGCTAAAGTGGTTAACTGACGTCCGGACAGCCTTTTATATATATGTTTTTTTGTCACGTCTGCCGTCTTAATTGTGTGTATGTGTATTGATCTGATTTAAAGCCCCATTGGCACAGACCGCACAATAATTGTATCTAGCCCCCTTACTAACTATATCCCCTCTTATCAAGTGTTTTTTCTACTCAATAAAAATGTGTAACTTTTTGGACAAATCGTCGAGTCAGTGCATTCGCAAAAGTCCCTCTAGCTTTCAGTCTTTCTTGATTGGAAAAAAAAACTATTTTCTTCTATACCCAAAACAAACCAGCAGCTCCTCCGGGGGTAGTGCTACATGAGGTTTTACTGAAGATCTTTATAGGGGGAATTGGGAAGGAGGTTCTGATTCCCCTATGTAGCTCTTTAGAGAAACAATATTGTATCATTTACAGAAACATGTTAATAAAATAGAATTCAGAGATGTGTAACACCTCACAGGGCAGCTTTTTAAATAATGCCTTTAAACATGCTTGGGACAAACATAGATTTATACTCAGACAAAAAAAGTTAACTAAAAAAAAATAATAATAATGAGCAGACTCAATGCACTTTTCTATGTTTCTTATACAGCTAGATAAAAGGAAGCAGTGTCCGAATCTACAAGACAGTGGGATTGGTCCCAGCTCTCATATGACCCACATCTAGTATAAATGAGCCCTTACGTCCCGGAGGACCCTTGTGCAACTGCACTGTTTGCACAGATGGTATGTCTGCCCGCCCTAATATGTAATTCTTTGTTGGCTCTCCTTAGAAGGGACAGTGTTTCTTTTAGACCCAAATCCTTCTGTGTCTCTTCCCTCCATACCTGTCCATCTTTTTAAGTCTAATGTAAAGATTTAACAAATACATGTACTATATAATTGTCAGGTATGGTTATGCTGTGGTCTTTAGTGTCCAGTCTGTGCATTACGGTATTGGACACCAATATAAAGGGATAGTAATAATGTCACCCACAACCACCTGCCAAACAGATGTTTTAATTTTCTGTAAACATGATGGGAGTTTAGTTACAGTGCAAGTCAGAGTTCTATCAGTAGATTCCAAATGAAATTAATTCTTGTGGTTGGTTCCCTTTCAATAGTAGTCTAACATGGCTGCTGTCTGCACTGTCCGACAATCAGACTATGAATAAGTGCAGTAATAAATACTATTGTCACTGATACTTTACATAAAAACATTTCTAAAATGACAAATAATGACCAACTATTTTCTTTTTTGTTGAAAATAATAAGTATACAGATCTGAGAAAAAGGTCTAAGCACCACATTTGTATAGTACTTGATCCAAACAAATTAAGGTATTCATCAGGGCATTTTAAGGTTCAATGACATTGCAGAAACCAGTATATAAAAACTGAAAACAATATTTTATCAATAAAAGCTTGCTATAAACAACTTGGCAACAGCACATATAAAAATATATTCATGTACCAGCCATAAATCCCCCATATATGTTAAGTCCATATATTTGGACACAGGCTCAATGTTCATACGTTTGCCTCTGTATGCCACCAGAATAAAATTAAAATTAAACAATACAAATTAATTTAAAGTGCAGACTTTCAGATTTAATTCAAGGGGTTGAACATAAAGATCAAGTACACATTTTAGGAACTACAACCATTTTTATACACAGCCCCCCCCCCCCCCATTTTCATAGGCTCAAATGTAATTGAATGTAAATGTAAATGAATATAATCATAAATAAAAAAAATATTTTTAATATTTTACTTCTGGAACCCATGGACCAAAGACTGGGTTTTCTTCTTTCTGATGCTGTGCCAGGCTCTAACTGCAGCTGTCTTCAGTTGTTCTTTGTGGGTCTTTCTGCCTTTAGTTTTGTCTTTAGCAAATAAAATGTATGCTCAAGTGGGTTGAGATCAGGTGATTGACTTGGCCATGGCAGAATATTCCACTTATTTTCCTTCAAAAGCTCCTGGGTTGGTTTTGCAGTGTGTTAGGGATCATTCTCCATCTGTACTGTGAAGCACCGCCCAATTAACTTTGCTGCATTTGGCTGAATCCGGGATGACAGTATATCTTTAAACACTGCAGAATTCATCTACTATCTTCTGTTACATCATCAATAAACACCAATGACCCAGTGCCACAGGAAGCCATGTAAACTGACTCCACCATACAGATGACGGTATGTGCTTTTTGTTTCCATTTTTTTCAGAACTTGTATGGATTTTTTAGGTGTTTTTTGGCAAAGTCTAATCTGGCTTTTCTATTCTTCAGGCTTATAAATGGTTTGTACCTTGTTGTGAACCCTTTGTATTTGCTCTTGTGAAGTCTTCTCTTGATTATAGACTTTGACAAGGATATGCCCACCTCCTGGAGAGTGTCCTTCACTTGTCTGGATGTTGTGAATGTGTTTTTCTTTACCATAGAGAGGATCCTGCGATCATCCACTACTGTTGTCTTCCCTGGACATCCAGGCCTTTTTAATGTTGTTGAGCTCACCATTACTTCTTTCCTCAGAATGTACTAATCTGTTGATTTGGCCACTCCTAGTGTTGCTGCTATCTCTCTGATGGATTTGTTTGGTTTCACTTGCATGGACAGCTCCTTTGAATGCATGATGTAGTTTCACAGCAATAGATTCCAAATGAAAATACCACACTTAGAATCAACTTTTGATTTAATTGTCCAATTGCTTTTGGTCCCTCGAAAGGTGGGTGGCTATTCTTAAGAGCTGTAATTCCTAAACCCTTTCTCCGATTTGGATGTACATACCCTCAAATTAAACCTGAGAGTGGGAACCTTCAGCCCATAGCCATTATATAACTATAATTTGAATATGTTTTGGTAAACCTAACAAAAACTTAAATATATAAGAACCTAACTGTATGTACCCTGTATTGCCATGTTTTAAATTAAATTTACACATTTCAAAGTTCTCAAACATTATTTCCTCAAAACGTTCTGAAGGTCAGCTGTATCATATAGTAGGACAGGGTCACTTTCGTTACATGTTGCAGATCTGCTTTTTCAGGAGATATGTGGAGAAGATATATGGGGAGAGAGTGCTGTAGCCAACATTTAAGAAGTTTCTCAGGTGGAGATCACAGGGGTAAGTAAAGAGGAAATCCAGACTAGTAATGAGCGGAATACGCCATATTCGATTTCGCGATATTTCGCGAATATTTCGAAGAATATTCGCGAATATTCGTTAATATCGAATATTCGTGATATTTTATAAAAAAAAAAAAAAAATTGCGAAATTTCGCTATTTTTTTTTTTTTGGATAAAATATCACGAATATTCGATATTTACGAATATTCGCTATATTTTATAAAAAAAAAAAATGCAAAATTTTCGTAGCGAATATTCGCAATGCGAATATTCGTGAGCAACACTAATCCAGACTATAAAACATAGCCCTCTTGCATATGGAAAATGTTGCTTTGTTAGTGCCTTAACAGATCTGTGCTATATCGAGCACCACAAAACATAGGATAGGAAGTCACTCACATCCCAATTATACCATTTACCAAAACAGCAATTAATGCAAACAACTAGGACTGAATGTAAACATTTTAATAAAAATGTGTCCAGATCTTTTGAAGGAAAGAAAAAAAACATCCTATGTGATCCCCATCCCCATCCCCGAGAATGTTTTTAACCTGTTGCTAGAGCACTCTAAGTCCTACACATAGCACCCCAAAATTCCCTATAACTCCGGAGGAAGCTCGTCTCTCTCTTAAAAACATGGCTCTAAAAGTGACCTTTCCCATCTCTGTCATTCCAAAGATGGAAAAGAAGGACACTTTTTAGCCCTACATTTTAAATAAATTGACTTTGCCAAATTCATGCTAACTTTATAATTATTTCATATAGCCTCCTGTAACGTAATGTTCCCGTCATGTTTACAAAAAATTAAAACATAATGGACAATGTTACACTATGTTATACAACTGACTGTCAAATTTTTTTGAGGAACCCATGTTTGGGAACTTTGAAATATGTACATTTTATTAAACAGTATTAAACAATTCAGGGCACATGGCAATGTATGGGTGGTACATGATATCCGTTTATATGTGCTTTTTCTAAGTTGCTTATATCAAGTTTTTAAACTGAATAGAAGAAATATTGTTTAAAAAATGTACGTTATGTTTTTTTGTAATTTCATGGAAACATATAATCCCCCATGTATTCTTATATGTTTGGGTTTAGTCCTTTTCTGTTGAAAAAAAATAACAAAACATTTATGTCTATCCCTTCATTGAATCTTGACAGGTCTGTTAAAGCCAAGCAGATGCTGCATAAACTGTCATTAATGGCAAGACATCAAGACATCTGTCCAAGTTTGATTAGTTTATAAATATATTTTAATAAAAAATATAAAGCACATAATAATATTAACCTGGGTATGTAAATTAGTAGCAGAACAAAAATATTTATTTTCCAAGCATGTATCTTTAAATACATACCTATTTTTTAAAAGCTGACAGGGTAAGAAAAAACTACAGTTCCATCTGTTGTCTTTGCCAGAAGTCTTTATTGTATTGACTTTGGTCTTATCTGATGGCAATAAATTCCCTGGGTAGCAGAGCTCATCTTAGTGACCTCTTTTTCAAAAGCAGACAAAAGAGCAGTTACTGCAGACACCCTCAGCTGGTCTCTGTATTCTCAACTGGCTCATCTCTGGCATGTATTATAAAAGCCATGACCCGGCAATTAGGAGATTTTCATTTGAGGGCATGGCACAGGGGGTGCAACAGCCCAGCTAAGAATAAAATTGTTGCTGTTTTTTCTTTTTTTCCTCGCACTAAAACCTTCATTCTGTTAACTTGATAAAAAATATCTACCGTTATCAATTCTTAAAAATCCACAGACCCAGAAATACCAAACTTATTATTTTTGAGTGTATTTTTTTTTTTTTTTAATAAACTGCATGATATCATACCCTGATATTTTTGTAGGAAGTCTTTGGCCCAGATTCAGAGAGCCATTACGCCTGTCTAACTGGTGTTAGACTGGAGTAATTTCAAATTATGCGCGTTTTTTAGCTAGTTGAAAACCTCAAACCATGAATAGACGGCTGCGGGCTTCAACTCGACTGGATTACGTGTTCATACGCCTTGGGATCTACGCTGCAATAAAATTGCGGCCACTGGGTGGACTTCCCGTCGTTTTCGGCGTCGGGGTATGCAAATGAGCTTTTGCCGGCGATCCCCGAAATTACGATCTTCAATCGCAATGTCTTACGGCACCTTTAGTCATCTTTTATTTGCGTAACACTATACCAGCTTTTTGCTGCTCTAATATTAGACAGCCCATGTTAAGTATGGCCGTCGTTCCCGCGTCGAATTTCAACGTTTTCCGACGTCTTTTATTATTTTTAACGTAAGTCGTCCGGGAATAGGAATGTTCGTAAACGCCGCTACTCAAACAACGAATGACGTAACAACGTGATTTCGCGCAATGCACGGCGGGAAATTTCTGAACGGAGCATGCGCAGTTCGATCGCCGCGGGGACGCGCTTAATTTAAATGCTTCACGCCCCCTAATCGCGTATTTTGATTACGCGGCGAGAAATAGACTACGCCGCCGTAGCGTACGGGCAAAAATTTACCAGGATTCGGTGTAGAGCCTGGTAAAATACGGCAGCGTAGAGTATTTCGATTACGCAGCGGAATATTAAGTGTATGTGAATCTGGGCCTTTATCTTTAAAGTCAGTTCTGTTATTTTAATCAAGCAAGTTTATCTTTACATTTTTAAGTAGGTTCACTGGACAAGGTAAGACGCAAATTAGGTACTTGGCTTACAGGTAATAATAAGGTTGTAAATAACACTAAAATTATAATTATTGTTATGACTACTACTTCTTATTAATGAGTCTAGTATAGCTTTATAGTTCTATGTTGTCATCAACATCACTTATTCAAAAATGGCTGCTGGCAGGTATAAAGTTACAATAACCTAGAGTTGCCCTGAGGCGATTCAGTTTGCATGTGTTGCGCTTTACAAGTTTTTCACTCACTCACTCACATACCTGCAGCAGCTTTTATTGCCCCCTCTACACCCGAAATGCCAAGCTATAATTTGTGGGAAAAGGTGCAGTACTTCTAATTGGTGTCAGAGCTTTCCCACTCACTCCTGCTTTCCACACATTTCAATCAACCCCTAATTATGATGGTCAATAGGAATGTGTAACATTAGGCAAGCATTTCAGATGTAAAAAAGTTGCTTCTGTTTCCTGAAACCATCTAAAATACTTTGGGCCTTTTAATTGCCATCTCAGTGTTCCGGGAAAATTTGGGATTTATGTTGTCATATCTGGAAAGGAGAAAGAAACTGCGCTAAAATTAATAAATGCAAAAATCAAGAGAACTCCAACAAAATTACAGTGTGCTCTCCCCAGGTGCTGCGATTTTCATGTATACAAGAAACAAAAGTAGAAAAAATATAAATTGCGCTACCTTAAAACAGAAAAAATTACAGAAAATGAATAAAAAGGGGCTGGCTGCTGAATTGAAAAAGTGACCAGTGATGGCCGCTGTACAAATACGCAGTCAGCTCAAAAGCGTGATGATACTGTATTTATGATGAACCAAAAACAAGACAAACAGCAAAAAAGACACAGCTGATATAATATGTGTGACCCTCAACTGAGTGTGGCTTGATTAATACAGTCCAAAAAATTTACAAATAAAAAGTCCATAAGTGAAGATTGATAGAATACCCGGTGCCCCTGGAAGACGAAAGTTATTTCGAAACGGACGTAGGGCGAGCGACGCGCTGTTGTCACCCAAGTTCCTGTATGTTCCACCAGTGGACGAGAGCCTGAGGATTTTTGTGTTCCGGACGGCACATGAAATAATCAAGGCGTTTATTATACTGCATTACTGTAAGTGCATTTTTAATTCTTATAATAAATTTTATACGTTTAACACGTATATGTGGAGCCATTGATGTTTTTTGCATGGTGGGCATCCATATTGCTGAAACACTTTTGGGTACGAGATCCACCAGGACTGCAGACCTGATGCCACGTGATTGGGACCCGCTATACGCTGCTTCTGATCCCCTGTTATAAGGGATCGTGGGTTTCTGGTAAGAGACCAATTCATAAGTTTGGTGGAGGACACTTTGGCCCAGATTCACAGAGCGATTACGCCTGCGCAACAGGAGATGCGCGTGCGTAAGTCTAAATGTGCGCGTGCGTTTCGTTGCGCGGCATCCCCAGAACGAGATACGCAAAAAATCGACTTTTTTTTGTCCCGCGTAATTTCGTTAGACTGGCGCATCCGTCCGCGCAAAAGTGCGATAGACACACCATTGATTTGCTAGTCAAATATGCTAATGAGGGACTTACGGGGATCCACAAAACAACGTTGGGGCAGCGCAGGCGACGCAGTGTGCGCAACAGCAAAATGTCCTGTCTAAAATTAGAGCTGATAAAATATTGAGGGTGACACCCCTTTTCCGGCAGGAATGTCACCCCCACATTCACACAGCATTCACAACCCAAAAAAAAAAAAATGACCTGCAAATGCAAAAAATTTCCAGCAAAAAAAAAAAACAAAGAAAAAAAAAAAAATTAGAAAAAAAAAAAAATACAGCAGGAAAAGAAACAAAAAGAAATATATCAATCAAACAAACAGTCTCTCAAACACTTATCAAAAACCACTTTCAAAAATCTAACAACAACCACTTGATCACACAGAACACTAATCTGACAACTACAAAACACACCGCAACGAACAACAAGAACAAAAGCACTTTGTTAAATGGGAAGGGACAAAGGGATGTACTTTTGCAAAGGAAGTGCGTTTGTGTCTGTCTATTTATGCTGTTTGCGTAGTTCACAACGTTGCCCTAGTCCATTTCCAATTTCACTGATTGCGCCGCTCCCGAGTTGTGAGCATGCGCACATCGGAGCTGACATGGTCTCGTTCAAGCGCGCATGCGCGAGCCGGCCGGCCCTTCATTTGCATGGGGTCACGGCTAATTTCAATGTAACACGCCCACGTCCCTCCCAATTTGTATTACTCCTCCTTACGCAATTTCCTGCGCAAAAGCTACGAGAATAGGGTGATTACGCGGCAAAATTGCGCACGTCTAACGTAAAGGTGGTGCGCTACGCCGGTCCAATAATGCGCAGATGTACGTGAATCTGGGCCTTTGTTTTTTTTGGACACGTCTACTCATCTAGAAGCACAAGTGTTCTATCAATCTTCACTTATGGACTTTTTATTTGTTAATTTTTTGGACTGTGTTAATCAAGCCACACATATATCAGCTGTGTCTTTTTTGCTGTTTGTTTTGTTTTTGGTTCATCATAAATACAGTATCATCACGCTTTTGAGGTGACTGCGTATTGTACAGCGGCCATCACTGGTCACTTTTTCAATTCAGCAGCCAGCCCCTTTTTATACATTTTCTGCATTTATTTATGTTTTAAGGTAGAGCGATTTATATTTTTTCTAATGTTGTCATATCTGTTCTTGGTGGTGATCAGTAAATTACCTTCCACCTGCCCCAGTATCCTGGTAAAGTTGTCTCTCTTTTTTTTTTTTTTTTACTTAAAAACAAAAATGTAGTTAGTCCACAAAGTATCTGACATTTCTTGAATGTGTTTCATATCTAGCCAGGTTCAATCCCATTAGTCCATTATAAAACAAAATTTCTTAGAAACCATGTCACCTCTGATAGAAGCAGCTGTTCTCCAACTCCTGAAACACATACCTGTTTTAAAGTAGTGACATCACTCACAGTAAACCTTGTCTCTAGCATGCAGCAGGACAACCTCCTTCTGACCATAAATGGGTCGAAATTCAGCTGGTTCCGCAAGGACCGGACAAATTTCCATCCATGTATGGGCAGGCCCAGCTGCCCCCTGGGTATTCAGAGACAGATATTTTCCTTCTTATCAGATAGCCTTTGCTTTGCCCATGCTAGGTACAAAGCAATAGATAAGACAGCAAACAGCTTCATCATCTATTCAATTTATACATTACAGTTTGTGCTTCCACCTTTTGCCTGAATTTACCTTTCCTACACTGAATGTCACACACATTTTGGCATGCAGGTCCTGTGTTTAACCTCAGTTTCCCGTCAAAGTTTGTTGTCAGATTAGTGCCTCACTTGGAGTCTAGCCTTTGAATGGCTATGTGTATTGATGCTGCATACAATAACTTACACATAAAGAAAAAGAAAACCAATCAGTGCACATTTGCCTACAAGAGCGTATTTAATTCACACAACATTTTATTTGACAAAGAAGAGTGTGAAGTCAATTAAGAGTATTCCCTAAGTAGGAAACATTTAATTAGATCAGTGATAATTATCTCATTACTAAACAAAAGGTATGTTTCATATATGTTTGCAGTAAAGGCTTTTGATGTAAGTAAAGATCATTTCTTTTGAGGTTCCTTCCTCCTTATGAAATCTACATCAGAGGAAACACATAAGTGCTTGTCAAATAAGTCCTTAGATTGCTTTATACTGAAACATAAACTGACCTTTTTACTTGTGGCGATTTCCTGTTATATAATATACTCTTTTTGCTCTGTGTTCATTAGACAAAGATGTGCAAATGTAGGAGTACAGTATGTGCATTTGTGTACGCATATAGTGCATGTCCCAGCACTGTGTACATATAATTTTGAAGTTGCGTAATTATAGATCCTTTGTTTCATCTTAGCATATGCCTTGAGTGTATGCCTGAACTTTCTCAGACCACGTTGTCCACAGGGAGGCAGAGAGAGAGGAGTGAATCATATAGTTTTGGACTGGCAGATTGAGGACTGCTGGTGACATATGCTCAGGCAAAAAGAAACACAGTTTGGAGACCTCCAGGAAGAGATAGTGAGAAGCCATTTGTCCCCTCTAGGTTGAGCCTTGGGTTTGGGGAATTTCGTATCCGCCGTGACCACTGTAGACTGGGTCTACAGACAAGGTTGAGTTTCCGATGTCAAAACCAATCTTAGCAATGTATTGCTCTTCTGTGTTTAGCAACTTTTTGCAAGGCCAGCGCAAAAGTGTTTCCATTTCCACTGTTGGAGACGAAGCATGTAACTGACATCCTGCAGGTGAAAGATATTGCTTAGATTTAAAATTGCAAGTTTTAAAAGCGTGTGTCTGTTCTCTGAGCCCCTTTTAAGATTGAAAAAGCTAATCTTTAAATGCTGGATAAGAAATAATAACCAAGAAATTTGAAACATTTCTATAATTATAAAGAAGTAGGATTTAAATATTAAAAAAGATCACTCGACTCAGCTCCAGACAAAACATAGTTTTGAGTGAGTGAGTGAGTGAGTGAGAAACTTATATAGCGCAACACATGCGAACTGAATCGCCTCTGGCCGCTTAGTATCCATTCCCTAACTGAACTTTTGCCCTCAGAACAGATGGGTTTTTATTTTTTTCTGAAAGCCAGGTAATTCACCTCCAATCAGATGCTGGTTGGTAGAGCGTTCCATAGTCTCGGTCCTTGGACTGCAAATCTTCTTTCTCCTTTGAACTTGTATCTGGCTTTGGGTATCTGGAGTACATTTTGGTTGGTGGATCGCAGAACACGATTGGGGTTGTGAGCTTTTAATTTTTCGCATAGATATTGGGGAGCATTTCCTTGAACACACTTATGCATCAGACAGAGTGCCTTGAAAGTGATTCTGTCTTTTACTGGCAACCAATGAAGGGATCTCAGTGAAGGTGAGATTGATTCCCATGTTTTTTTTCCCAGTCACAAGTCGAGCGGCCGTATTCTGAACGACTTGCAGACGAGTGATTTGGTACTTTGGGAGTCCGAGATAAAGGGCATTTGCATGGTCGAGTTTGAAGTTGATAATTGTTCCCACCACGACTGCTATGTCTTCTTTTGGGATGAAGAGAATGATTCTTCATAGTAGGCGCAGCAGATCCGCTGACTACTGACCCTATGTGTGCATCCATTTTCATGTAGGTGTCAAAAATGACTCAGAGACCTTTGACTTTGGTGCTAGGAGTGATGGTTTGTCCCAGAATGGGCGGTGGTGTGCATGTTGTTGCGAGACGTTTCTTTTGGTTGGCGTGAAACAGGAGAAGTTCTGTTTTTGAACCTTTGAGTTTAAAGTAACTCTTCGTCATCCAATTTTCTATCAAAGTAAGGCATTTCTCTAGTCCGAGATAATGATCCTTGTTGTTGCAGATGCGAAAATACAGTTGTGTGTCATCTGCATAAGAGTAGTAAAGTAACTTCTGGTTACTGATGATTTCAAAAAGAGAGCAGAGATAAATATTGAACAATACAGGCGACAAAAGGGATCCCTGAGGGACTCCGCATGACACCGTGCGTTTTTCAAAAGTGAAAGGACCAAGTTTCACTATTTGTGATCGGTTTTCCAAGAAGGAGGAGAACCAGGGTAGATTCGGGTCTAGCTACTTCAGCTAGGCGAGTCAGTAATAATTTGTGGTCCACAGTATGAAATGCTGCACTCAGGTCCAGCAGTACCAGAAGACAAGATTCTCCTTCGTCTGCAGCTTCAAGAGCGTCATCCCATATTTTAAGCAGTGCTGTTTCTGTCCCATGACCTGGACGGAAACCCGATTGAAATAGATCGAGTAATTTATGGGTGTCTTAATTGATGTTGTAGCTGTTGTACAACTTCTTTCTCCATTACCTTGGAGAAGACATTTAGGCCTGTTATGGGTCGACGATGGTTTGGGTCTTTGGGTCAAGGGTTTTTTTTTTTTGGATTTGGTTTAATTATGCCTTGTTTTAGTAAGAGTAAGGTTGGCACCATGCCTTCCTTGAATGACTGGTTTATGAGCTGAGTGATAGCCGGTGCCACAATATCGGAACATTCTTTCAGCAGTTTGGTGGGGATGATATCATTAGGCGCTGTGCTGTCTCGCAGAGTACCGATGATATTTTTAGTGGCATCGATGGAGATGGGTTTTAAAGTGAAATAGGTTGATTGAGGCGGATTTATGTGGGTATTGGCTTTGTGATTTAAAGGGGGGTCAATGAAGGTTCTATTTTGCTGAATACTTTCACGGGTTTTGTCAATTTTGTTAATGAAATGATCCGATAATTCGTTGCAAAATTCTTGTGATTCAAAATTCGGGTCCTCTAGGCAGACTGAGTTCATGGACTGAGTGACTAGATTAAAGAGTTTGCGGGGGCAGTTCAGGGCATTTGCGATGATATTGGAAAAATTATCTTTTTTGGCTTTAAAGATTTCTTTATGGTATTTCTTAGTTATTACCTTGTAAATTATGTGGTTTTCCTCTGTAGAGCTTCTTTTCCAGGCTGCTTCCACTCTTCTGCGCTCTTGCTGCTTCAACAATGACAGCTGGTCGCTAAACCAGCTGGAGTTATTTTTCCGGATGCACGTTTTGCGTTTTGGCGCTACTATGTCTGCTGTCTGTAGTAGCGCCCTGTTGATGGCATCAAGTGTTTCTGTCGCTGTTTGATGTTGTTGAATTGTTTTTATTTTGTTCCCTAATATAGTTTTGAAGAGTTCCGAATGGAGCTTCTTCTGAGATCTAGTCCAGTCTGTTGTCACCGGTTTTATTGATTTTTCTGAGGGGGCATTTTTAGTAATTATAAATTTGATTGGATGGTGATCTGTCCATGGTAGAGGCTCATTTTCCAGTATGGTAATTTCCAAGTCTTGTCTGAAGATGAGATCGAGTGTGTGACCTGAAGCATGTGTGTGCCCACATACCAGTTGCTGCAGACCTAATCCTCCCAAGTGGTCAATGAAGGCGTCGGCGACGGGGGTTCTGTGAGGAGTTGGCCCGGAGGTTGAAATCCCCGAGCAGCAGGAGGTGTTTGATGTTTAGGGTATAGGTGGAAATGAATTCTGTCAAGAATGTGAGGAGCTGCGTTTTTGGTTCAGGTGGTCTATAGCAGAGTAGTATGTGAACGGTGTCCTGGGGGTTAGTTTGCAGTTGCAGAGTGAGGGTTTCCATGAATGGAAGTGAGTTCTGTAGGTCTGGTTTAGTGATCGAGAGGTGAGCCTTGTGGATCACTGCCAGGCCTACTCCTCTTTGCCCCACTCTGTTTTCTGTGAGAATGCGATAATTCTCTGGCACCAGTTCTTTGGTGGCTGCGGTCGGCACCTGTGGAAAGAAAATGGATAGCCTGGGGGGCTGGGGGGGGGGTAAGAGCAGATGAAGCAGAAGGACCGTAGGCTGGAGGCTGGAATACCTGAGAGCTGGACACTAAGAAGTGGATGCTGGAAGCGCTGGCTGGGGCACCCCTGAGCTGGACCTGCCTGCCTGGAGCTAGGAGTAGAGTTGCCACCTCATCCCTTTAAAAAGGAACATATATTAATTACACAGGTTCTGTGGCCAATTAAGGTGGTAATTAAACTCACTTGGTGCCTTATCTGTATTAAATTAGCCTCAGAATCTGTGTAATTCAGATGTGTTCCTTTTTAAAGGGATGAGGTGGCAACCCTAGCTAGGAGCCACACGACCTACTGCTAGGGCATGCGCCGATTACTACTAGCACCAGAAACTGTCCCTCTGCTGGTGAGTGTTTTGGGTTTTGATCAAAGTGGAGAACAGATGTAATTCCTTTCAGGTCTATTTTGATACCTGTATGCCCTCACTTCCTGTCCTGGTGACCAAACATGGAGTGAGGACTTTTACCTAATAGGCATATGGTCAAATATAAAAACCTCACAGATGTTCTCATCCTTCCATCTCTTTTCAATAATTTAAGAGATTCTGCTCCCTGCTTTTTTTTTCTGACAACACAATATTAGAGGTAAAAATATCATAAAGCCAAAATAAAGTGAAAAAATAAAAATTGTACGCAGGCTCCTTATTGCAAAAAAGAAACAATATGATGCTCTCCTGCAAAAAATCAAATGTACCTGCTTGTTCGCAGGGGGGTATGTCATTTCCACGCTATCCAATTAAGATGGCTGAAGACCCTACAGAAAGAATGAGGCAGTGGCACACCTGTGCCCTGAGATGAAAAGACAGCAGGGGAGTTTTCAAGAGAAAGTTTGGTAACACCAGACAGGGTAAAGATTGTTGAAACTGGGAGGAAAAAGTGGTATTTAACGTGGTTTTCTGCACTTAGGGAGTTGAGGAGAGTTATTAACAGACACGTTTACTAAGAGTAAACTTTGTCTTTTAACCACTACAGAAGATTTTACCCCCTTAATGACCAGAGCATTTTTTGCGATTTGGCACTGCGTCAAATTAACTGACAATTGCGTGAGCTTGCGACGTTGTACCCAAACAAAATTGACATGTTTTTTTTCCCCCCACAAATATTTTTTTAATATAATTTACTTTTTGCTATAATAAATATCCCCCAAAAGTATATTAAAACAAAATAAATTTTTCAGTTTTGGACATTGTGTATTCTTCTACATATTTTTGGTAATATTGATTGGTTTGCGAAAAAGTTATAGGCCCGAATTCACGTACATCAGCGCATCTTTATGCTACACCGGTGCAACGTTGAGAGGCAAGTATGGAATTCACAAACCAAATGCTCCCAAAGTTGCGCCGGCGTAACTTAATTTCGTCGACATAAGCCAGCGTAAGTGTAAGTGGGTGTGACCTTATGCAAATGATGGTCCGAGTGCGGTGCATGCTTTACACCCGGCTTATCTTAAACGGCACATGCGCCGTGGACGTACGTCCCGCACCCCTCTGCGCATGCTCACAACTATGCCCGGCTTAACCCCTGAGATACTCTGGCCCACCGCCTACGCCCAGAGCATAAATACGCCCAGACATGCGCCCATTGAGCGCAAAAGTACACCAGCAGTTTTATATCATTGGTGTAGGTACTTTTGCGATTTCTGTGTTGTCTGCTCCAGTGACTGAGAGGGAGAGGAGGAAAAAAAAAATTCTAAAGAGGAGAGGGCGATCGTGATCTCAGCCATCTCGAGATACGACGTGTACCTACATGGCACACATAGTCGAATGACCAGCAAGGTCAGGAAAGATGAAATCCTCCAGGAGGTCACCATGGAGGTCAATGCCCTTGGCCATGAGAGGAGGTCCGTCAAGGACATTGCAAAAAAAATGAATGACCTGCGGCGTCATGTCCGGCAAGATGAAAAGGCATGCCAGGGGCACAGGAGGCGGACCAGCCAGTGATATCAGGCTCACTGCCGAGGAGGAGGTGATCGCCCGATGTCTGCAGAGGGAGCAGGTGGAGGGCCTGGAGGGCTATGACTCTATTGACCAGGCCTTGAGGACAGGTAAGTGTGTTTTATCCTCCATTCGGTGTGTAGCATGTGAGGGGGTGCAAGGAGAGGGCCCACACCTCTCCTCTAGAGGGAGTGGAGGAGGAGCATGGAGACTTTCACGAGTGTGTCTACCTCGAGGAGGAAACCATGTTATCTGGACCTTCCCAAACCTCCATCCCCATCAGGGGAAGTCCCTCAAGAATGTCCCCATTCCTAGGGTGTAGCAAGATGGCCACCGGTCGGACCTAGGCCCGAGCCGGGGCCTGTGCAGCTGGGTGAGTCTGGTCGTTCGGTGGGGGAGGCTCTGGGGCACAGGGGGGGAGACGTTGGCGATCCTCCTGGGGCGAGGGGGGACTGTGACAAGGGGGATTTTGTGATGTTGATCCGGCAAAAATGTGGCACGCCCCAAAATGTGGACCGTCCCAAACCTCCATCCCCATTAGGGTAAGCCCCTCAGGGTCCACCCCCATCAGGGAAAGCCCCTCCGAGTCTACCCCCTCCAGGGGAAGCCCCTCCTAGTCTACCCCCTCCAGAGCCACCCCGTTGGGACGGCTCCAAGCCTCTCCTGCCCCCAGGAAGGCACTACGCAAGACCAGGTGTGTACCTGGATCCCTCCAGGAAGAGCTGCAGAGGGAGCAGGCCCGCCAGACGTGCCACATGAGTGCGATTGCGGGTGACCTGCGCCATGTGGCAGACAGCCTGGCCTCATCAGCCCAGACCCAGGCTGAATCCATCTCTAACAGCCTGCAGGATGTCAGTGATAACAGCGTTGCTATGGTGACCTGCATTGGGGAACTGCAGGCCACAACATCAGGCCTCGTGACGGAGGTGAGGAGCCTGGCAGTGGCTGTACAGGCCAACACAGCTGCCATCGAGGCGAAGGGGAGGCAGACGAGATGCCACCAGCGGCACACCACCACTCGCCAGCTGGGGATGCCGGCTCGGACCAACTCCTTACTCGAACGCATTGCCCTTGCCCTGGAGGGCAGGCTGCCAGCATCGGGCAGGAGTGACAGAGGAGGGGATGATCCTCCTCCTGATGCCCGACCCCCCCCCCACCCGAGGCTCCCTCCAGAAAACTGCGGAGCCGGAGCCGTGGCACCATGCCTGGCCCACGCATGCTCAGACTTTGAGATTTTTTGTTTTGAAGAGACGGACACAGAGGTATGTGCCTTCCTCCAGTAAGGGCATGCCATGTCGGCCAATGGCATGTTCCTTTTTTTTTGTTTTGTAGTTACTTCACACGGTCAGTAGTGCAGGCTACAGTGTGACTGATGTGTGAATGTGGGTGACATTCCTGCCAGTAAGGTATGTCACCCTGGGTCGTCGGTGAGAGGTTATCCCCACGACCGTGTGAATGTGGTATGAATGGACAGCAATATCATTGGGGCCTTGGCTCGGCGTTGCTGCTCCCAAGTCCTGCATGGTGGACTTGGGCTAATCCAATGTGAGGTGGATGTGGTGTGTGTGAGCTAGGGACCAACCACAGATGGCAAGCTACCTTTTTTTTAAATTTTTGTAAAAAAAAGTGAATTTTTTTTGCTATTGTTTAATTTATTTTTTTAGTCTTTTTAGTTCCTTTTTTTATATATATTTTTCTTTAGTTCGTCTTTCTCAATTTGCAGCAGGACCCCCCAGGCCCATGCCTGAAGCTGTGTAAGGGGCCCCATAATTCCTGATGGCGGCCCTGCCTGGCATGTTGGCATGTGTTGTCCTGCAAGTGTGGTTGCTCAGCTCATCCGTAATGGTGCTGCTGCAGCTGCTGTCCAGCTGACCTGTGCACGTCTGGTTCTGAGTTACACCTGCTTTATGGGGCATAACTTTGCGCCGGACGTACAACTTACGTGCGGCGCGCGTAGCCTGCGTCGGGCGCAAGTACGTTCGTGAATCGCCGTATCTCCCTCATTTGCATATTTGAATACAAAATCAATGGGAGCGCCAGATGCGTCCAGCGTAAATATGCGCCCACGATAGGCCGGCGTAGACAAGTTACGTCAGTCGGATGAAGCCTATTTTCTGGTGTATCTTGTTCTGTGGGTACGGCGCATAGATACGACGGCGCATATTTACACTTACGCGGTGTATCTCGAGATATGTCAGCGTAAGTGCTTTGTGAATCCGGGCCATAGTGTCTACAAAATAGGGAATAGATTTATGGCATTTTTTTTTTTTTTAGTAATGGTGGCGATCTTTATCAGGACTGCAACATTGCGGGGAAAAGATCTGGGACCATTGACATTTATACAGCGATCACAGCTAAAAATAGCCACTGATTACTGTATAAATGTCACTGGCAGGCAAGGGGTTAAACACTAGGGGGCAATTAAGGAGTTGAATGTGTTCCCTCAATGAAAAAACTGGATATCTGTATTAGTGGTTCTCTTCTATCTTTTGATTCTTTTAAGGAGAAACTTGGGCTTACTAATCGCCAAATTCTTTAGATTTCTTCAAATTCGCCATACATTTTCTACCCAATTTGGATCCATTCCGTGGTACTCCTTCCAACCTTAAATCCACATTAGGGGATGTCCCTCTGGTCGAACCCACCTCTACCATTTACAAAGGTTTATTACCCTCAGTCCAATTTTGTCTGGAGGATTTGTTCTCTGTGCGAGATCCCTAATCTGGATTCAGAAGACTTAGTAGATGCCTGGGAGTATCCTTTTCTACAACTTATCTCCGTCAGATGGTTAATACAATTTAAACTGATTCACAGTTTTTTTTGTCATGCCAAAGATAATCCAAAATGTACCAAAATTCCTCTTTCAACTGTTGGAAGTGTGGTAAAGCAGATGCTGACTTCAAACATATGTTATGGTCTTGTCCCAGGATCCAGGCCTTTTGTACGGAGGTCACAAACTTCATTGAAACTTTGATCATGATCGATTTGCTTGCTGTGTCTGGTGGGCTCCCTGGCCTGTCATCGAGCAACCAGAACTCTAAGGCCGCGTACACACGATCAAATCTATCTGCTGAAAACGGTCTGACAGACCATTTCATCAGACAGATTCGATCGTGTGTACGGACGGACAGACAGATTTGGCCAGCAGACAGATTTTAAAGCATGCTTTAAAATCTGTCTGCTGGGAATCCGTCTGTCCGACATGTCTGCTGGTTAGTACGCTAACCAGCAGACATATCTGCTCGCACATGCGTCTAATGGATTTGACGCATGCCCCAAAGTGTTTTACTTCCTGGTGAGGTGACGTGGCGCGTCAACGTCATCGCCAAGTCACCGCGCTGTCTGCCGGCGGGGATTTTGGTTTGATCGTGTGTACAGCGATCAAACCAAAACAGCCCAGCAGACATATCTGTTCAAATCGGTCTGTCAGACCGATTTGAACAGATGTATTTGGTCGTGTGTACGCGGCCTAATAGGACTCCTATTATTTTATGCTAGGAAGGCTTTATTCAGAAAATGGAAGCAATCATTCATCAACTCAGCGGTGCCACTATACAAAGCAGACTATCTCACCAGATGCTGCCCAGCTAAGTTTGACAAAATTTGGCACATGTGGTTAGAATCAGACATCACGAACGCAACACAAAAATCCAGATCCCTTTGTTTGTTTACTTTAACTAATTGTCTTGTAGCGGTGAAGACCTAATATTGATGTTATCTGAAGGTACACCTAGATGCGTTATCCTCAACCCCAGAATCTCTCACTGAAGTGGTAACTTGAAGTATACGATCCTTTATCCTTCCCTGTATCCTCCCAATTTGATGACATGAGTAGTTTAGGTTTGTAGTTGTTTCAATAGAATATATTAGATCTTACAGGACTGTTACATTATATGTTGTTTAAGCCGGGGTATGCCCAGAGGCTTTATTATTGTTCCTCTTTTTCACACGAAAACTCAATAAAAGGTATTTAAATAAAAATGTGTTCCCTCAGCGTGTTCTAGCTATAGGGGGATGAGCTACCTAGGACATGACAGAGATCACTGTTCCCGATGACAGGGAACAGTAGATCCTTGTCATGTCTCTAGGCAGAACGGGGAAGTGCCTTGTTTACATTTCCCTGTTCTGCCTCTCCTCGGCAGGTGATCGCGGGCCACCGACAGACATCGAGTCCGCGGGACCTGTGGGCACAGCCCCGGATTATGAAGGAACGTACAGGTACGTCCTTTTGTGCAACCATACCATTCTGACGATGTACATCTGCATTCAGCGGTCGGAAAGTGCTTAACCAAAATACCACTAAGCCCTGAAGCAGTCGTAGCAAACTGTTAATGCATTTTGCAGTGCCAGAATACTCTCCATTAGTGCCTATTGTGATTAGTTGGATCTCTGTTTCCTGCAACTTGCTCAGCTTACCATCTTTAATGACAGATGATTCATCACTTAGACAGCACTCTGCTCTACTGCTACTACTCTTTTATTTGATGACTTGCTATTACCGAATTCTTACAAACTCAAGTTTTCCAATTTATGTTTTTCAACATTTTGCTAAATTATATAAATATATTTTTCACCACAAAATTTTGCTGTATTTTGTCAGTAACAGTAAATTTGACACTGCATTCCACATTATCTCTTGCTACCATGTTATTGTATATTTTATGAAAATAACAGGCAAACCTTTATAGTGTAACAGGGCAAACAAAGTGTGTCTAAATTATAAAATCCTGCTGCTTTTATAAATAGGTCCCCAGGACTGTATGCCTTTGGGGGTTAAAGATTCCAAAATACAACCTTATATTTTCCAAGGATGCATAAGGCCTCGTACACACCATCGGACATATCCGATGAAAACGGTCCGCGGACCATTTCCATCGGATATGTCCGATCGGGAGTTTGATCCGATGGCGTGTACACACCATCGGATCAAATTCCCCGCCGCCGGACGGCGCGGTGACGTGGCGGTGACGCGGCGGTGACGTTGAGGCCGCCACGTCACCGCCACGTCACCGCACCAGGAAGTTAAACACTTCCGCGCATGCGCCGAATCCATTCGGCGGCGGCGCGGCAGCGGTGGGGGACGACATGTCTGCTGGTAAGTGTACTAACCAGCAGACATGTCGGGCGGACAGATTCCACCGGATAGATTTCAAAGCATGCTTTGAAATCTGTCGGGTGGAGAAATCTGTCCGCTAGCCCATACACACGAGCGGAGATGTCTGCTGAAACGGTCCATCGGACCGTTTTCAGCGGACATATCCCCTCGTGTGTACGAGGCCTAACGTAACCTATTTAATACATAGTTTCCCCTTATGTAAATCTAAGGTAAAATTCTGAATGGTGCTCTGTTCCATGTGACACTTTTACTGCCTACTATTTGAAAGAGTAAGTCCAAGATGATTGATTTACATGGATCCTTCTCAGCTGATTTAAATGTCTGAATGTCAGCTGTCACATGGCTATCTATTTTAGAATGCATTAACTAGTAAGCGCTCTAAGATCCTCAGAGCACTGCACTCTCCAGTCTTTAAGTAACAAATCAAATATATGGTGCTACCCCCAGAGGAGCCGCTGAATTCAGTTCTCCTGCCCTGCTCTAGTAATGACCCGTCCTGTACATGGGCCCAACACATCTGGAACTGTTTAGATAAAAAGGTTTTATTACAGCAAAAGCCCTGAGAAGGAAAAAGTTAGCTAGACAAAGTAAAAATGTGCAATAAATGAAACAAGCAACTCTTTAAACAGGGTACATGCTAGCTCTGTACACAGGTGAATTAATAAAGACATGGTCTACTTAATCCTTTTAGGTCATACCTAGCCACTGGCCAGTGGAACATGAAAAAAGTCCCACCAGCATAGGAGCCTTTAGTTTACTAAAAAGAGTGCCCACTCTCAAGCAAGAGAGATTTATAATCCAATGGTGGAGGTTAAAGGTAGCAATGCTTTTGTGCAGAACATCTTTGCAGGCAGATAATAACACTAGCAACAATAACAAATGTGGACAATTTAAGGTGGGAAGTTCTGTACGGTTGTGTACAGCCAGGAAGCAACAATCTTCCTGATGCTTTACGCTAAAAGAATGAGCCGTATTGGTAAAAAGTGTATACTGTTGGCAAAATGGTAACTATATGTAGGCCTTGGGGAGCACCTGTTTTAATGTTTTTTTAACTTTATTATTAAAAATTAAATAAAAAAATAATAGATTGAGATTATCAGACGAATTATAATTTTTTGCATGCTAGTCTCCATATCGAAAACATACTAAAAGAAGGCACCTCTGTTGCAACTGTGTTGCAGTGCACCACAATAAACAGTATTGTCTTAGTTAGTACGCGTTGTGGTGCACTGCAACACAGTTGTAACAGAGGTGCCTTCTTTTAGTATGTTAGGAAACTATGCAAAGTGTTCACTTCTCCCGGTCTATGGAGGCTCATTGACAGTATTGTACCTCATGTGTTATGCCTATTGTGTGCTGTCATGTGACTACATCACCTGTTAAAGTTGTACTTCATATGGAAAGAAACACAATTTAAATGAGTTCTGATGTCAGTTTGCCCCTTCCCCTTTCTCCCTGTTCACCCTGTTCACCTGCCGAAGACCTGGGTAAAAAGCTTTATGTATGCATGGTGTTCATCTGTGTTGGAGCTTACACCAGGGTAATGACCTTATGTTGCAGTGTTTGGTCCTGGTCATTGTCCACTGTTGCAAAGAGCATTGCACATTGAAAGCACAATCTCCACCATACTCAATGCACTGGACATTTTAAGGGGTTCCAATTTGTGAATAGTGTACCAAGGGAACACAGCAACGGTAAGGATCAGTGCAAAGGGTGGAGGATTGGTAGGAGTGATCAACAAAAGTTGAATGGGCAAAGTGTAAGGTTTACTTTAAGATGAGTTTGCTTTTTAGATTTATGTAATCCCTTTACAATAGACAATAGGACTCAAGAAAAAGTCAACACTCTTAGCCAATGAGGCCTCTTTGTACAGTGCAGTGACACTAACATTGAAGATAGTGACAGGAATTCAAGTGTGGCCTCATTAGTTTTCTGCTGCTCAGTCACTGCCCAGCAAGATGGGTGAGGTCTTTGACAAAGTTTAACTGCACTGGAGGTCAAGGAATTATCTTTGTTGTCAGGAAGGGGTGCCTCAATGACCTGTTGAGTAGAATTAGAAATCTTTTGGCAGATAGGACTGCTCACAGATATATTATTCAACTATCTATTTAGTTGACGTTGCCTAGTGGTTAGCTTTTAGGATCCTAGACTGGGTTAGTGAGCAAAGTGGTCAAATTGTGTAACAGAATTTTGGAGCCTCTCTGGGATCCATGGACATGGTAAAGCCTTATGTTACTCACACTATTAGGCTGTTTTTTCTTAGGCTATGTGTGCATCTCTTCAGCTGGGGAATGCGTGCAAAATCGCACACTCCCCAACCTGCAGAGAAATGCCCTGCACTTTAGCAGACGCTTGTGAGTACCATTAATTGTTAATAGCACCACCACACATTGGCACCTGCAGCATGTTTTCACTTAAGCCAAACCAGATGGTGCTACAGCTCTGTGCAGTTTGATGCAGCACAATTAAAAAAAATGGGTCAGGAACTTCTTTCTGCATGTTCCTCGTGGGCAGGGTAGCCCAATGTAAAGAATGGGTTATTCTACAATGAGACATACACACGTGAAGATGCATGCACATACGTTTATATATACAAATATATAGTGTAGGCATATTAAAAAGCCTGTAGAAAAAAAATTAAGTTGGACTCTGTGCAAACATCTCAATATACAAGTGAAATGCATTTATGGGAGATGTATTAACCACCAAACAATTTGAATTGCCATAATTTTAATTCTGAGATATGCACAGCCAGATGAATTTCACCTTCTCTACCACAGGTAAGAAATGCTATGATTAGACAGTAAAGGAGCATAAGCAGATGGATGTAGTCATCGGGCCAGATTCACAAAGCACTTACGCCGACGTAAGTGCAAATGTGCGCCCGTAAGTGCAAAGATACGCCTAAAAACTGGCCACCCTACGCCGACGTAACTTACATACCCGGGCGTAGCGTGGGCGTACTTTTCGCCTGGACGCATGTTGCTGCTTCCATTGATTAGGCATTCAAACATGCAAATGAGGGAAATACGGCAATTCACAAACGTACGTGCGCCCGACGCATGCTGAGCGAGGTGCGTGTAAATTGTACGTCCAGCGTAAAGTTACTCCGCAACAGACATGCAAAGGTCTGCACCAGAGAACACAGGCCGGCGTATTGGGCATACGTTACGTTAACGGCGTACGTGGTGATCCGGAGTAGCTTAGGCAGTTGTGCCGGCATGGTTGAGAGCATGCGCATAAGGGTGCAGTTTCATGCGTCCACGTCACAGCTACGTCACGGCGCATGTGCAGTTTGTGATACGCCGGGTGTAAAACACTGCACCATGCTCGGACTATCATTTGCATGGGGTCACGCCCACTTCCACCTACGCCGGCCTGCGCCTTCGAAAAATACGCCACGCCGACGCAGCGCTGGGAGCAATAGCTTGCTGAATACATTGCATGCCTCTCCGTGCTGCGCCGGCGTGGCGTACGGTGTTTGCGCTACGGCGGCGTAATGTGAGCCCAACTCTCTGTGAATCTGGGCCATCCTTCTGCTTAAAGCGGAGTTCCACCCAAAAGTGGAACTTCCGCTTAATCCACTCCTCGCCCCCTTACATGCCACATTTGGCATGTCATTTTTTGGGGGGGGAGTGGGCGCTTTAGGAGGAGTGGGACATCCTGTCCCACTTCCTCCTTGCGCCGAGGGGCCGCTAAGGCGATACGTCATATCGCCTTTTCGCACCCCCTCCCTGTAGGCGATTGCCTGGGACCCGTGACAGGTCCCAGGCGATCTTTTTTCCAATCAGACAGCGCAGCGCCGCTCGTGCATGCGCAGCGAGTGCCCAGCTGTGAAGCCGAAAGCTGTCACGGCCGGGTGCCCACAGTAGCAATGAGGACGCTGGCCGGAGAGGGGGGGAGAGGAGCAGAGATCCGGCCGGCGCGTCGCTGGAACGTGGAGCAGGTGAGTGCATGTTTATTAAAAGCCAGCAGCCACACTTTTTGTAGCTGCTGACTTTTAATAAACATGAAAAGTGCCTGGAACTCCCCTTTAAGCAGCCCATACATGGAGCAAAGAAATGTGCTTGATTCCCCCATCAACACATCAATCAACTTGATACATTTAGCCTACCCATACGTGGCCGGTTCCTGCTTAGCCTTACTCTGCCCTCTGCATTCAGCACACTCGAATGACTCCCGCTGACGCACCTCCCTTTGCCAGTCTGGGTACTGCTGTACAGGTGATTAAAAAAGGCTATCAAGTCAAATTTAAGTTCTTACATTTGTTGCTTTTAAACAATACACTTGAATGATTTCTTCACAAATACAGTTGCATTAAAGTGGTTGTAAAGCTTCAAGGTTTTTCACCTTAAAGGGGTTGTAAAGATTCATGTTTTTTCACCTTAATGCATCCTATGCATTAAGGTGAAAAAACATTTGGTGATTGCAGGCCCCCCAGCCCTCCTGTTTAGTTACCTGAGCCCTCGAAAGTCCCACGTTGAGAACGTGCTTGATGTTGGCCCGGTCTTCTCAGCTGTTCTCGGCTCTTCATTGGATTAATTGATAGCAGCGCAGCCATGGGCTCACGCTGCTGTCAATCAACTCCAATGACGCGAGGGGCAGGGGCAAGTCCTGTAGTCGGCGGCTTATGGACGCTGGATACAGGACTCGGGAGAGCGTTTCCCAGAGGGGGTTAGCTAATGCGGATGGGAGCAGAGACAGCCACTAAGGGACCCCAGAACACGTGGATTGTGGCCACTCTGTGCAAAACGAGCTGCACAGTGGAGGTAAGTATGACATGTTTGTTATTTTAAAAAAAGTGAAGCTTTACAACCACTTTAATGCATCCTATGCATTAAGGTGGAAAACCTTCTATTCTGCAGCTTCCCCAGACCCCCCCCTTTTCCTTACCTGAGCCTGATCTGAACCAGCGATGTGAACGAGCGCAGCGGCTTCAGTCACTGGCTCCCACTGCTGTGAGACGGGAGCAGGGGGGCAGGGCCGAGTCCCGCTGTCTGTGTCAATGGATACAACACTGGGACTTGGGAACGAGCCCACATGGGTGCCTCTCGAGAAAGCTGCTCCAGATGAAAAGGAGGGGCCTGGAATGCTGGCAGGGTACCCCAGAAAATGAGAATTGGGGCTGCTCTGTACAAAACAATTGCACAGAGTAGGTAAGTATAGGCATGTTTGTTATTTAAAAAGAAAAAAAAAGAAGAATATTTACAACCCCTTTTGTGCTTCTTTTATACCTGCCTGGATTTCAGCTTTAACCTGTTCACAATAATACCTGCCCACAAGGAGCATCAATACTATTGTCCCTAGCACATTCATACACTAGATCCATTTTCGATGGTAATAAATCAAACATTGATTTCTTTAAGACGGATATGAAGATATCATTTCTTGCACGTACATAAACATATTTAAATATATAAAATATGTAGACCATCAGTGGCTAGACACATTTTACTTAGATTAAAAAGAAAATTACTGTCCACCCTTATGCTAATAATTATGTTGCCTAGAGCACAACAGCTGTTTTTTATTTCAAAGTAAAAACAAAACTGTGTGTGAGACGTTCACATACTAATGCACTGTTTATAACAAGAGATAAGATCCAGAAAAGTGGTGTTCCCTGTTTCCTTAGTCTGAAGGGCATGGTCACGTTAGAAGCAATGTTTTTAAAGGGGGCCCACTACGTGCTTATTTTTAAAGTAGGGTTTAGTGTATTAAGTACTTGGGAAAAGCTACCCAAGGGTCATAAATATCTCATTAGTTTCATTCCCAATTAAGCGTGAAACAGTGGCTGTTTATTGGAGTGAACTTGTGCAGGGGGAGCTGGGACTTTGGTGGGGGAGGAGAGCTTAACTCTGGCTAAAAACTCCGGCACTAATGATTCTTAACCCATAATATACTGTACACATACATCAGCAATGCTGAGAGCAATAGTCGGGCTAGACTGCTAGCTGAGCATCGTCTTGTGTAGCCTGGGTTGAATTAAAGCCTGTGTGTAGCCCAAAAAATGTGTAGTTTGGAGCAGAGAGGGCAGATTAACGCTCTAGATGTACTGTTGGCCATTGTCCCCAAGAGAGAAAGTGATGGCAAATCTAAAATTGAGAGAACCAGAGGTACGGAGTAATCTTCAAATGAAGACATCTGTTCTAACATGTTTCAGTTCTTGCTACCCCTCTGAAAATTAATTTGCAGTGGATTGCTTTTCAAAGGGTATTTAACAGATGGTAAGAAGGTAATTTGCCGCCACCTCACTATCCATTTTAACCCTAAAAGGCTGTACCACCTTACCTCAACACTCATCACAGAGCAGTCCCATTCATGGGACTTTAGTCTGCTTTGGTGGTGGTATGTGTACAGCCCTGAGTGGCCGCATGCCCTTCTTTAGGTGGGTGGTAAAACTGCAACTCCACTGCTTTTACCACTCCCTGTCTGGCTATGTCGACAAGCCCTAAGAAGGAGCTATCTTTACTTTATGGAAATCTCCTCTAACGTCTTGTTGCATCTGTGAGGCAGAATGAGAAAGGACATCTCCCCCATAGGCACACAGCAAAAAGTAAACTGCCAATGGTTTCAACTCCCTCCTACTTCATCCAAAATTAAAATAAATACATTTTAAGTAGGGCTGTGCAAATTAACTTTTAATTAATCGATTAATCTTTAATTTTTTTGATCGATCAAAATATTTTTGATCGATTTAAAATTCTTTTGATTGGTACTCGCCTCTCCGCCAGCTTCTGGGCCTTCAGGGAGTTCCGTCAGAGATCCGGTAACGTCACGGACACCAGCAGGGCTTGCCGTGTCCATCTGAAGGGCTCCTTTGCTGTGCCTTCATATCTTCATGCCGAGGGGACCTTGCTATCTGCCACACACAGGGGCTGTTACACTTCCCTCTATCAACCTGGGATTCTACAGCCATCCACGGGGAGTTGTGATGGTTCCCTTCATGGGACATCTACATGCCAACGGACTGATGTTAACCTCTCCTCATCTGGATTCAGTAGTGGTATCGTTGTACACATTTTTATACCAGTATCATACTTGGCTACATGTTTTTAGGACTGCTTTTGGTACCGTTTGGTATTACTCGCACCATTTTTACAGTTTATGTAGCTACATCGATTTTATCTCCAGTGCAATATTTATTTTGTTACCTACTTGAAGACTATAAAAGTTTTAATGCTATTCCAATCGAGCACAGCCTTTGTGTGTTTTTTGTATCCTGCTATCCATGTTTCCAGTGGTTGGGAGCTGCACTGGGAATCGGCCTGCAGGGAGATCAGCTAAAAGTAGTTGGATCTGTATGTGCGTTATAATTAATCAAAATTAGTCGATTAATCGATAAAAAAAAAAAAAACGATTAATCGAACACAAAAATTTTGATCAGTAACAGCCCTAATTTTAAGTAGTAATATTGTTAGTGATACAAATGTGTTTTTAAAATCTCCAGCAGGATGGTCAAATTGTAAAAATGTTACTTCTATGGTGTATATGTATATATATGTATATTTACTGCTCAAAAAATGAAAGGAACACTTTGAAAACATATCAGATCTCAACTGGAAAAAATCTCATGCTGGATATCTATACTGATATTATTATTTAAGTACTTTTTTAGCGCCGTCAATTTACGCAGCACTTTACATGTACATGTACATTTACATCAGTTCCTACTCTCAAGGAGCTTACAATCTAAGGTCCCTAACTCACATTCATATACTAGGGCCAATTTAGGCAATTTACGCAGAAGCCAATTAACCTACCAGCATGTCTTTGGAGTTTGGAAGGAAACCGGAGTACCCAGAGGAAACCCACGCAGGCACAGGGAGAACATGCAAACTCCAGGCAGGTAGTGTCGTGGGTGGGATTCAAAGCAGAAACCCTTTTTACTGCTAGGCGAGAGTGTTACTCACTATACCACTGAGCTCCTGAACAGACTGAGATACAACCTGGTGGCACCAGATGGACTAAAACAAAATGTCCCAGAAGTGTTCTTTTGGATTTAGGTCAGGTGAGTGTGGGGGCCATTCAATGGTATCAATTCAATTTCTTCATCCTCCAGGAACTGGCTGCATGCTCTCACCACATGAGGCCAGGCATTGTCATGCACCAGAAGGAACCCACTGCACCAGCATAGGGTCTGACAATGGGTCCACGGATTTCAACCCGATATCTAATGGCAGTCAGGGTGCCATCTTGTAGCCTGTAGAGGTCTGTGCATCCCTCCATGGATATGCCCCCCCAGACCATCACTGACCCACTACCAAACCGGTCATGCTGAACAAGGTTACAGGCAGCATAAAGTTCTCCGCGGCTTCTCCAGACTCTTTCACATCTGTCACATATGCTCAGGGTGAACCTGCTCTCATCTGTGAAAAGCCTGGGGCACCAGTGGTGGACCTGCCAATTCTGGTGTTCAATAGAAAATGCCAATCGGGCTCCACAGTGTCCGGCAGTAAGCACAGAGCACACTAGAGGACGTCGGGCCCTCAGGCCACCCCCATGAAGTCTGTTTCTGATTGTTTGGTCAGAGACATTCACACCAGTGGCCTGCTGTAGGTCATTTTGTAGGGCTCTGGCAGTGCTCATCCTGTTCCTCCTTGTACAAAGGAGTAGATACCAGCCCTGCTGATGGGTTAAGGACCTTCTATGGCTCTGTCCAGCTCTCCTAGAGTAACTGCCTGTCTCCTGGAATCTCCGACATGCTCTTGAGACTGTGCTGGGAGACACGGCAAACCTTCTGGCAATGACACGTATTGATGTGCCATACTGGAGGAGTTGGACTGCCTGTGCAACCTTTATAGGGTCCAAGTATCTCCTCGTGCTACCAGTAGTGACACTGACCCTAGCCAAATGCAAAACTAGTGAACAACAGTCAGAAAAGATGAGTAGGGAAAAAAATGTCAGACACCTCCACCTGAAAAAACATTCCTGTTTTGGAGGTTGTCTCATTGTTGCCCATCTAGTGCACATGTTGGTAATTTCAATTAACAGCAAAGCAGCTGAAACTGATTAACAACCCCCTCTGTATACACCCCTCCCCCTCGTGTTAGACCAACAAAAAGTGGCACATAATTGTGAAGTGGAAAAAAAATGATAAATGGTTTTCACATTTTTTCTACAAATAAATATCTTAACCACTTCCCGCCGGGCCGACGACTTTTACTGCCGCAATGTGGATCTTAATAGCCACTGGGGGGCTCGCCCGTCGCATCACTGAGATGCCGATGCGTGTGCCTGGGGGCCGCGATCTCCGCCAGGCACCCGCGATCAGCGATTACACAGACAAGAACATGGATCCCTTGTACATAGGGACACAGATCGGTCACCTCCCCCAGTCAGTCCCCTCCCTCCAAAGTTAGAAACACTATGCAGGGTACACATTTAACCCCTTCCTCGCCCCTGGTGTTAACCCCTTCCCTGCCAGTCACATTTGGCAGTAATAAGTGCATATTTATGTGTGAAAAGTGTCATAATGTCACAGTCCCAATAAAAATCGCAGATCGCCGCCATTACTAGTAAAAAAATAAAATAAAAAATAAAAATAATTCTGTCCCCTATTTTGTAGGCGCTATAACTTTTGGCCAAACTAGTCGCTTATTGCGATTTTTTTGATTTTTTTTTACCAAAAATATGTAGAAGAATACGTATCGGCCTAAACTGAGAAAAAAATGGATATTTATTATAGCAACAAGTAAAAAATATTGTTTTTTTTTTTCAAAATTGTCGCTCGGTGAAAACCGCAGAGGTGATCAAATACCACCATTTGTGGGGAAAAAGGGACGTCAATTTTGTTTGGGAGCCACATGGCACGACTGCGCAATTGTTAGTTAAAGTGACGCAGTGCCGGAAGCTGAAATTTCACCTGGGCAGGGGGGGGGTATATGCGCCCAGTAAGCAAGTGGTTAAAACTGTGGCTTGCATTTGTATTCAGCCCCCCCTGAGTCAATACTTTGTATAACCACCTTTTGGTGCAATATCAGCTGCAAGTCTTTTTGGGGATTTCTCTACCAGCTTTGCACATCTAGAGAGTGAAATTTGTGCCCATTCTTCTTTGCAAAATAGGTCAAGCTCTGTCAGATTGGATGGAGAACATATATGAACAGCAATTTTAAAGTCTTGCCATAGATCCTCATTTGGATTTAGGTCTGGACTTTGACTGGGCTATTCTAACACATGAATATGCTTTGATCTAAACCATTCCATTGTAGCTCTGGCTGTGTGTTTAGAGTCGTTGTCCTGTTGGAAGTTGAACCTCCGCCCCAGTCTCAAGGCTTTTAATAGACTCTAACAGGTTTTCTTCTAATATTGCCCTGTATTTGGCTCCATCCATGTTCCCATCAACTCTGACCAGCTTCCATGTTCCTGCTGAAGAAAAGCATCCCCACAACATGATGCTGCCACCACCATGTTTCACAGTGGGAATGGTGTGTTCGGGTGATGTAGCGTTCTGCTTTTAGGAAAGAAAGTTCAATTTTGGTCTCATCTGACAAGCGCACCTTCTTCCACCTTTTTGCTATGTCCCCCAAATGGCTTCTTGCAAACTGCAAACGGGACTTCTTATGGCTTTCTTTCAACAATGGTTTTCTTGTTGGCATTCTTCTATAAACGCCAGATTTGTGGAGTCCACGACTAATAGTTGTCCTGTGGACAGATACTCCCACCTGAGCAGTTGAGTTTCTGCAGCCCCCCAGAGTTACCAGGGGCCTCTTGGCTGCTTCTCTGAATGCTCCCCTTGCCCGGCCTGTCAGTTTAGGTGGACAGCCATGTCTTGGTAGGTTTGCAGTTGTGCCATACTCTTTCCATTTTCGGATGATGGATTGAACGGTGCTCCATGAGATGTTCAAAGCTTTGGATATTTTATTATAACCTAACGCTGTTTAAACTTTTCCACAACTTTATCCCTGACCTGTCTGGTGTGTTCCTTGGCCTCTAACAAATCTTTGAGGGCTTCACAGAACAGCTGTATTTATACTGAGATTAAATTACACACAGGTGTACTATATTTACTAATTAGGTAACTTCTGCCCCACCAGATTTCAATTAGGGGGAAAGGGGCTGAATACAAATGCACGTCACACTTTTTATATATTTATTTGTAAAAAAAATTAAAACTATTTAAGTACCGGTGCAATTAAAATTTAGAGTATAATCAGACTGTAAGTGACTCTAATTCTGATTGCAATTGTTTAGTTAGGGTCTCTGTTCCAGCTTGGCTGTTCTGTGGGCTCATTCTGTTGTTGCTGGGGTGTTGTTCCACCCCTGGACGATAGGTGGCAGCAGTGGAGTCGGGACTTGGGTGCTCTTACCCAGCAGCCAATCAGAAGGGAGTTTCCTCGCTGGACATGCTGGGAGAGGGTATTTATGGAGCAGACACCATTGGTCTGGGTTCTTCAGGGTGGCCACATCAACGTGCCCCTAGCGTTATGGCCTACCTGGCCGGGGAGTGCGTGCCACGCGGTGTTCCTGGTTTCTGGGCCATGTTGGTCCAGGAACATTTGAGCAGGGCGGTGGTAGACTGGGTTCCCATTTTGAAGATCCCAAGCAAGTGTAGCTGTTCGGTGGGGAGTCCATCTGAGGAGCGCCAATGAGAGGCTGGTAGTTCAATAGGATTCCAACGAACCACCGGGGATCAAGGTAACCGGACACTGAAGGATTGACTCCTTTTTCAGTCAGTACCTGGGCGACGTTAAGAAGAAGATCCAGGCGTAACTTTACCTAGGAGGGTTATCTCCGTATCTGCAATCAGAGAGGGCCTGTGGCAGAGGCGTCTCCCTGACGTTCACTCGGGAGGGTCTGTGGCAGAGACTTTGTCCTGAACAGGTTCGAGCGATACTTCGGCTGCTAGGTCAGTGAGAGAGGCCTATCCGGGTACGCTAAGCCCACTCAAGCAAGAGTGGTGAGAAAAGTGTTACACATCACTAGGAACAGGACTGTTCCAAGTACTACGCCTGAATCTGCTATTTTCCTTTCAACCTCTGTCCTTTTCATCACCAGTTCAATGTTTTTACCCGGCTGGGTATTAAAGAGCACATAAAAGGAAATTTCTTTGCGGACATTCCTTTTACTACTGCTGCATGCACCATTCACCCCTAGACATTCTACAAGAGCCATTAGATAAATGTGCCATCCCATTCTATTTCCAGCAGCCACTTCGGGGGTACCGCTCCAAATACATTTACGTTTTTGGTTGTAACATCACAAAGTGTGGAAAATTTCAAGGGGTATGAATACTTGTTCAAGACACTGTGTGTGTGTGTATACACACACATATATATATATATATATATATATATATATATATATATATATATATATATATATACAGTACACCCCTCACATTTTTGTGAATACTTTGTGTGGCCACCATTACTTTAAACCTTTTGGGCATGGAGTTCACCAGAGCTTCACAGGTTGCAACTGGAGTCCTCTTCCACCCCTCCATGATAACATCAAGGAGCTGGTGGATGTTAGAGACCTTGCACTCCTCCACCTTCTGTTTGAGAAAGGTCTCCAGAAGTTAGACCCCCTCCTCCTTCCACCACTGCCGGGCCATTTAGAAAGCATAGCGTGCTTTGCAAATGCGCAGTAGGGAGCCGGCTTTACTGCTGATTTTCCTTGCAAGAAATTGCGGTGGCAGTACGTGAGAGCCAGTTGAAAATTCAGCAGGGGTGCCGACATCTCTGGATCCCTGGACAGGTAAGTGTCCTTATTTTAAAAATCAGCAGCTTCATTATTTTTAACTGCTGACTTAAAACATTTTGATGGGGGGGCTGGAGCTCTACTTTATAAACAGTGGAGCAGAGATTGATTGCTTAGGGCTGCTCAGTGTTTCATAGGCTGCTGTCCTGCTACTCCCCCCTGTCTTCTAGAGCAGGGGTCACCATACTTTTGGACCTTGCGGACCTCTAAACTCACAATTTTAAATCCCACAGACCCCTAGCATGAATTTTACAAGCCTTTATATACACAATGCTTTCACACTCTACCCCCTTTCCCCTGGAACACTGTTTTAGAGGCTTCTAGAAGTATAGTGAGAGGAAGAGCACAACAGGCAGCCTGAAATTTGAATACTTATGGAACAACCAATCCATGGGGAGGTGTGTGCCCAGAAGGTGAGACCATAAGTAGTATGAGGCCTGTGCAGCAGGGGCAGTATTCCTGGGTCCAGTCCTGCAGAAAAAAGCTTACCGAAGATCCTAAGTCTAGGGATTAAGCTGGGTCAAGAGGAAGCTCGCTGGAGAGAATCAGGAGGAAGTTGGTGAGAAGAAGTCCAACTGTCCTGTGGTGGTTTGAGTCTACATTTCCCTAACTTGGAAGAGTATGTGGATATTGGCAGAACTTAGAAGGTAACCAGTGATCTTAGTCCGTAGGGTTCAATATTGAGTTGGCCCAACCTTTGCAGTTATAACGGCTTCAACTCTTCTGGGAAGGCTGTCCACAAGGTTTAGGAGTGTTTCTATGAGAATGTTTGATCATTCTTCCAGAAGTGCATTTGTGAGGTCAGGCACCGATGTTGGAGAGAAGTCGTGACTCACAGTCTCCACTCTACTTCATCCCATTCGTTCGACATTTGTTGTTTCAGATAATTTGTAACTTCGGATAAATTCGTATTCGTTATGTTCACTAACAGCTCTCTATTTTCTATTTTCAATTAAATTGGTATGAGGTGCGTCTTGTTTGGTGTCCAACCTTAGTCAAATCCAAAAATTTCAGTTATTATTATTAGTTAGTTATTATTTATTGTGAAGGGCTATGTCGATCCTATTAGAACAGTTCCATAGTACAGAACGGAGCGTGACTTGTCAGGCGGCTAAGTCGCCTGACGAGTCGCCCCTGTGTGAACCGGCTCTCAGTGATATGTGGCATCCCAGGCCAAATACTTGTCACGGGTTCTTCAAAATATTTGCAAGTGACGGAGATGTGACAGAAAGCCTATACATGACATTTTTAGCAGATGGTCTTTCCAGCATGCCATGCAAAATTGCATTACAACATTTTCAGGTCCTTCCTATTGTTCTCAAGCCAGCAATTACATTTTTTTCTCAGATTTTTGTGTTTTAATAAATGAACACATGCATACATTAAGAGATACAATGTAAAACGTGTATAATAAACTATTTAGTTAACAAGAGCACACTAAACTATTTGAACAATTGGAATAGAAAAGAACATGCTGAATGATGGAAGAACAAGTTCCCACAAAATCTATCCAACAATCCAAGATAAATAGCTGAACACTATGTACAATAAAGCCATGAAAAGTAAAGTTTTCACAAAAAAATGAATACCCAAATGGCATTTAAGTTTGCCAGAATGTTAAAAAGTCAAATGACACTAAGGACGAATGAATCAACATGCTACAGTACTATGACAAAAAGAATAACTGATAAGGAGATAATCTGGAAGACAAAGAGACAGCATGGATCCAAAGGCCAAAAGTCAACCCACTGTCAGTGACCAATGTGGGGTCAAAAATATAAAGGGTGGTATAGAGGTCAGCTGAACAGAGTGTGTGAACATTCTCAAGGACTAACAGAGGGGTAAACATGAGATAAACATCAAATGAAAGGTTCTACTCATGGTATATCTATACATAACATGGCTTGAAGCAATTACATGACGGATTTTGTTTGTATTCAATGTTTTAATCCCAAGAATTTTGTCACTGTATAATCTCCTGGAAGTAAAGCTCATCTAGCAGAATCTGGATCTTTAGATACAAACAATAAGATCAATCATCCTTCCTTCCTCAAAAATGTCCATCCTCTAATCTGTGCATATCCCAATACTTCCCCATTACCAGCAATGACATAACATTTAGACGTGCCAGGGTATCTCTATTGCAACCCACCTGACTGTCAGCAATGTGTATTTATTTATTCATTTATTTATTTATTTATTTCAGGTACCTATCCACTTGACCTGCAGAAGTTTTACCCCCCTTCATGACCAGGCCATTTTATGCTATAAGGCACTGCGTTACTTTAACTGACAATGCAACGATGTACATAAATTATTATTATACAGGATTTATATAGCGCCAACAGTTTACATAGCGTTTTATAATATAAAAAAGGAGACATTACAGTTATAATACAACCACTTAACGCCCACCGCATGTATATGTACGTCCACAGAATGGCACGTACAGGCAGATGGGCGTACATGTACGTCCCTGCCTTCTTGCGGGTCGGGGGTCCGATCAGGACCCCCCCCCGCTACATGCGGCGGGAGTTTTACCTCTGGGAGCGATCCGGGATGAGGGGGCGGCTGTTCGTTTTTGTCCGCCCCCTTGCGATCGCTTCCAGCCAATCCAGCATCCCCCCCGCTCTCCACTTCCTCTGCCTGTGTAATGTAAACACAGGCAGAGGAAGTGATGTCACCTCTCCTCTCGGTCGTATTTTCAATCCGGCGAGAGGAGAGAAGACATCACAAGTAAGTCGCACCAACAGCACACTGACACCACGGACATTAACCCCTTCCGACCACCCCCCCAGCCCCCTGTCACAGTGTCACTGATTGCAGTGATCATATATTGACTGATCACTGCATTTAGAGTCAGTGTGACAGTTAGTGTGACAGGCAGTTAGTGTTAGGTCCAGGGTAGCCCTGTACCCCCCCTAATAAAGGTTTAACCCCTTGATCACCACCCTAGTTAACCTTTTCACCCCCTATTGCCAGTGTCACTAAGCGATCGGTTTTCTGATCGCTGTATTAGTGTCACTGTTGCCTCTAGGTAGCTAATTTTTTTTTTTATTGCGATTTTTTTTTACTAAAGACATGTGGCTGAATACATTTTGGCCTAAATCTTTGACTAAAATTTAGTTTATTCGATTTTTCTTATAACAAAAAGTAGAAAGTATACATTTTTTTCAAAATTTTCGGTCTTTAAAAAAAGCTCTATTTGTGGAAAGAAAAGGACGCAAATTTTTTTTGGGAGAAACGTCGCACGACCGCGCAATTGTCTGTTAAAGCGACGCAGTGCCGAATTGTAAAAACACCTTTGGACATTTAGCAGCATATTGGTCCGGGGCTTAAGTGGTTAAAAGGACCCTGGTCAGAAGAGCTTACAATCTAATCTTTATGTAATTTTTTCACACAAATAGAGCTTTGTTTTCGTGGTATTTGATCACCAATGGGTTTTTATTTTTTGTGCTATAAACCAAAAAAGATCGCCAATTTTGAAAAAAAAATAAAAATTTTTTTTTACTTTCTACTATAAAAGACATCCTATTAAAAAAAAAAATCGAATTTCTTCATAAGCTTAGGCCACAATGTATTTTACTACATATTTTTTGTAAAAAAAATCCCAATAAGCGTATATTGATTTTTTTCTTATTTATATTGATTTTTTTTTTTATATTGAATTTTTTTAATCAAAAAACTTTATTTAAACTTCAAAGTTATATACATAGTAACATTACTGCATTTGAAATAAAAAAAAATTAAAACGATTTGTACAATGCAATTTTACATACTTATTTTCCATATCGTTTTTGAAACCGTATTATATATTGGCAAACCAACATTTCCATTTAGTATGTTTCCAGATAAGCTCTGCTTTTTATTCTCCCATTTGTTTTTGATCCAGAAAAAAAATTCAGATTGTTAAACAGCTCCAGGGAAAGTGCTGATATATTTTCTTACCTGGAGTGGTGAGCTTAATAGAGTAAGCCTAACTTCATACATATGTGGATCCAAGAATATGTGTAAATCGCACACGTTTCTGCACCTGAGGGACACCTGCAGGTAAAAACGGGTGTGTGAAACCCCACCATAACGTTCCATGTGGCTGCCCTGCAGGTGCATCTTAGAGAAGGGGTTGGGCACCTTTTCCCCACTTTTTCTGCAGGTACAGCACCCCATTCAAGTGCACAAATGCACTAGCAGAGAGATGCATATATGTGATCCTAGCCTTAATATTTTATTATAAACAAAATGTACTTGTGTAATTTCCCAGCTCCATATACACAGAAGCACCCAGGCAGATATAAACAACACAAAATAATGCAGCTCTTTAATTAACTGAATTTGATTTGGTATCAGCCTCTTGCAGTATATTGTACAGTCTGTACAGCAGAGCTCAGAGGGAGCAGGGAGACACAGCAGAAAGAGCCAATCAGATGTGCTGCAGTGCAAGTAGCATGCTGATTGAAGGAGAGGGCAGAATAAAAGAGCGATGAGCTTTTTGGGTTTTGTAAGGTTGGTAATTCATGTTATCGGACACTTATTTTAAATAGATATAATGTCATAGACAACTTGTGTGAACATTAGAACACAACCTTACTTCACCATGGTATCTATGGAAAGAGCCATGGTTGTCACCTAGGCTAGACTTCAAACATGTCTGCCTTTGTTCATCTCCATTACATGCATGTGCAATTTATGGCACTAGTACAAAAAAATTAAATCCATTTAAAGGCAACTGCATTTCCAGCAAGGTATTTTCTGTACTTGCTAAAAGTTTTTAGCCTGAAAAAAATTAAAGTAAAAGAGTGTTCCCTTGTGACCCAATATTGAAGACCCTGAAGACATCACAGACCTGCTCTAAACTCTGGAGGGATCTCTTCATAAATGTTGGGATCCACCCAGATGTCTTGCAGGCAGCTGGCTCAACCTCCCAGTGTGTTGATCCAGCCACTTCTGCCCACTCCACAGCCCGACTCTCCAGTGTGTGTTGGAGATTCATTGCAGAGAGTCGGTGACAAGTTGCCAGTACACACGTGCCAAATGTCAGGAGACACTGACCGGTTCAATAAAACCAGCCAGCCCTTGTGTATGTCAGTTGGTCGATAACCAGCAGCCGACCGGCTCCCAATCAGCGCTCTCAGCTAATTAGTACAGCGGCTCCGACCGGAGCTGTCTGTTTTTTTTTTGTTCAGAAAAAAAATTGTTATGGCGCGTACACACGATAGGACATTCCGACAACAAAACCGCGGATTTTCGTACAAATTTATCTTGCATACACACGGAAATTGCGAACGTCAAAAACGAGGTGATGTACAGCACGTACGACAAGGTGAGAAAAGTTCAATGATTACAAGATGGGGTCGAATTGATTCCGAGCATACGTATAATTTTTGTGTGTTGAATTGTGTACACACGACAACTTTTGTTGTTGGAAAATTTGAGAACTAGCTTTCAAATTTTTGTTGTTGGAAACTCCGACAACAAATGTCCGATGGAGCATACACACGGTCGGATTTTCTGACAACAAGCTCACATCGAACAATTGTTGTCGGAAGTTCTGACCGTGTGTACGCAGCATTAGTGTGTACCCGGCTTTACAGTCACTGCTCTCAGCTCAGTATAGACTGAGAACAGAGTGATCAGTAGTCATGTGATCGCTCAGTTCTCAGGCTTAGAGGCAGACCAATGCCGCAGCAGGTAGGTATGTATTTAGGTTTTTGTTTTTTACTTTATTTTTCCCCACTTGATGTGGTATATTGTAAGCCTCTGAAACCCCCTGTAAAACATCCCTCCCTGTCATTAGAGGCCACAGATTTCGTGGCAGATGCAGCAGAAGAATGACGTGAAGGGGGTAGATGCAGAAAATGAAGAATGATGGAGAAGTGTGTGGATCTTTTGATGTGGACTTCTCTTGTTGAGGTGCTGCTTTCACCAAGTTCTGTGTTCATGTGTTTCCTCACACCTGTGGTAGCCAAATGGCTGAAACACTGCAGGAAGAGGCTGCAGACTGCAATGGTGCTGATAAAACAGACCCACACTGTAGAGCTATGTGGACCAGCCCTGGGAATAGCTGTGGCTTGTACCTGTGGGGTAGTGCTGCCACTACCCCACAATCCTCTGCAAGCTGCCCCTGCCTCTTCCCCTAGACAAAATCTTCCCTCACTACTGTTCTCACTCTTCTTCAAAACTTTCCTCTTTGCCAATTATTTGCACCAATGGATGGCCTATCACCCTATAATCTGCCCTCTTTTCATCGCTGGAGCTCACTTTGCACTAAGTATCAGCTGTTGGCACAACAATTACACTTGCTGCTAACTGTCCAATGTGTTCTCTCTCTATAGTCACGATGCTGTCTTGTTCATCCTCAACATCTGAAAGAAGGAATGCTTCCATATGTCCAAGGTCATCCTCTTGCAGCAAGTCACTGCTTGTTTAAACAAATAATTCTATCGACTCTTTGCCAGTTTGTGGGGCTGTGGCATGACGAGCAGAAGCTGGAGGAAGAAGAAGAAGGTTTTGTGAGCCACTGAACTACCTGTGCATGCTGTGGCTATATAGATGAAACACTTTGTGAGAGGAAAGGCAGATGTGCCCTGCCTCTGGATAATGTGGCCTGACCACCACGCTTTGCTACAAAACCTATATTTCCCAAAATTAAATGTCTGCCTCTCTCACCAAAGGCCTGCCTGACATTTGTAAACAGAGTTACCTAAATTGAAAACACAAAAAGAATTATAGGATAGAGGAAACTCCTTTTTACCTATAATGGGGATTTTAATGTGAGGAATCAATCGTGATAATAAGGTAAGCACACCAAACGCAAGTTTTGTAAATATATCAAAATTAGAAAGTTCAATTTACATAAAAGTTACTATAAGTATAAAACAAATTGATTAGAGGATGACCACATTCGTTACCGAAATGAAGACAAGGTTCTACTATTCTGGTTGCCGACTAGTTTTGCACGTTCGTGCTTCTTCAGGGCTTTATGGCTTTGTCTTTTCTGAAAGCGGTCGTCTGTATATAGTAACAATAGATGCCATTAGTAGCACATAACAACAATGACACGCTATATAATACAATTTTACAAAGTATTTTTATAATTAGTATATACAAGTAGTAACAAAAACAAACATATATAAGTATATAAATGTGTGTGCTTACCAATCCTGCCAATCACTAGGATAAGACAAATATTCTGAACGCCTCTAGAAAGATTCATAGGAGGGACGGGTTTTAACCAATGGAAGCCAGGTCCGATTGGCTGTATAGTGTGAATATCAGGGTAGTAAGGATAATCCCATAAGCCAGATATATGTTCTGAAATGTATTAATTTAGACAGACTAAATAAACTTGTAAAAAACAAGGTATTGTAGTTTTATTGATTAATAGATAATCAATAAATATTTAATAAATAGTCAGTTAGTGATCCAAGTAAATAAATAGCATTGTAATGGGTGTCAAAATATATATTTTACTTAAACATAAAGAGGTAGCAAGGATAGTATCATGATGGTCCTAGTAGATGGGTAAGCTATATAGACTAGTAAATGACATAGAGTACATAAAGTACATATAGGAGCTGGATGGAAAAGAATAATCCCGCATAGGAAGACATTTATTTTCTCACTTTCAGCTAATACAAGTTAGTATATCATAAATCTCCACTCCAGGGGATATAGGGTGACAGAGCAGTTTTAATAAAGCTGTAGATGGCATAAGGGTTACCTAGATATAAGTTACCTTTAGTTGGAATAATATGGCTGATATGTCCTCCCCACTTCAGATACAGATAATCCTCCTGACGTACGGTAATCCTTCTGCATCCAAGACGGCGTCTGACATGGAAAGTGTCAGCGCCGTCTTATAAACGCCCACCCTCACCGGAAGTGAAAGGCCATGTATGACCTCTGACTTCACTTCCGGTTTGTGCTTCCCCACGGATGCGCGCGCATACCCGGAAGGGTCCGCGTCAGTAACCGGCGTGGAGCGCATGGATCTCGCCCCACAGGATGGATCACATCCACACAGAGCACAGCCCAGTCTACCAGTCGTCCAATGCTACCGGGAGAGACAGAGACAGAAACAAATCCTGAAGTGATTATGGCAGGACCAAAAAACAAAATATATCAATAGTATTACAGATACTTCAGTATCATAAAATAATACATCACCATCATATGTGAATAGAATTCCAAATTCTTTTGCTCATGATCAGTGGATTCATTCTTAGACCAAAAAGGAGGCATGTTCTATTCCAGTATATTGCAAACGAGATAATATATACAAAATAAAATAAACATAGCAACATTAGGCAAGCAGGTGGTATAAGAAGCAAAACATGACACAGATAAAAAAAAAGGGGAGGGAGAGAGAGAAAGGGAGGATATAATATAGTTTTGTCTCTCAATTCAGTTTCAATTTCAAAGAAATGGCTTAAATGACAATGAAGTGTTCAAACCTGGGGGGTAAGTTGCCCGTTGGTTAAATATCCAGCGTGCTTCATGTTGTAATATCTTTTTGTTGAAGTCACCACCTCTCTCAGGGGAGGGGATGACCTCTAAGACAAAGAAAGAAATAAAGGCTGGATCATAACTGTGCTGTAACCCCACGTGTTTACAAATCGGGGTATATAAGAGACCGGCATCCAGATAGTACAAATGATCCTAAATTCTCTTAGCAAATGGGCGTTTAGTCTTCTTTACCCCCATTTTTCAGAGTTACCTAAATTTAATTTCAGCTTTAACAAAAGGGGTAATAGATAGATATGTGGTGCTTTAGGTGCACACTTATTTACCACACAAATATGCAGTTACAGTGGCGACTGGTGCTCCAATTGTTTTGTTTGTTTTTTTTGGGGGGAGGTGCAAACAAACTATATATATTCTGAAAAATACTGAAACAAAAACATCAATTGCAGCCACTGTGCCCATCATATGCAACCAACAGTGCACCAGCAAATGCAACCAACAGTGCACCAGAAAATGCAGCCAACTGTGCCCATCATATACAGCCACTGTGCCCATCATATGCAGCCAATTGTGCCCAGCAAATGCAGCCAACTGTGCCCATCATATGCAGGCAACTGTGCCCATCATATGCAGCCTCTGTGCCCATCATATACAGCCCCTGTGCCCAGCAAATGCAGCCAACCGTGTCCATCATATGCAGCCAACTGTGACCATAATATGCAGCCCATCATGGGTCAGGCAATGGCTCCTGTGTCCTCCCTGAGTCTCTTCTTCCTGCTCTGCTAGGTGGCCAATGTGATTGCCTCTACCTTCAGCCAATCGGGTAACCAGTATTAGATCCATGCTTCCTGATTGGGGGAGAGGCGGTTCAGTGTTATAAAAGCATGCTAACACTTTGCTAACACACCTGGGTGGACTGCTCTTGCAGTTTACCTTTTCTGAAGCCTATTAGAGCCTATGGCTCTAATTGGGTGCTTCAAAAAACACCCCTTCAACTGTAATTCAGGAGCCTGGCGTCCAAAAAGTGGTGGGACGCCTGAATTGGGGGTGGCTTCAGCGGTCATGGATAGATTCATGGAATGCATGAATCTATCCATTTTACATAGAAGGGGTGGCTTTAGAGAGGGGGCAGCGCCTGTGTGCCTATAATGGACGCACCGCCACTGTGTAGTAACATGCAGTAACATGCCTCAAACAAAGAGCAGCTTTGCCTGTGTCAGCAGCAAAGGTATGTGGTGCACCCCCCCCAAAAAAAAGGCCCCAGCTAAATAAAATAAAATATGCCTGTGCAAAAAATGAACCCTCAAACCTAAATGTAAAAACAGAAAAAAACAACTACACAACTAGACAAACTACATTTGAAGTATGTAATGCCAGAATACGGTGTTGAAATCGTACTGTTCTGTAACACCAGAAAGGGAATTCCCAGGCATACCATTTAAAGTGATTGTAAAGGACGAAAGTTTTTTTACCTTCATGCATTCTATACATCTATATCCTATATATATATATATATATATCTATACCCCCCCACAGCCCCCCCCCCCCATTACTTACCTGAGCCCCCTTGGATTCAGTGATGTTTATGGGAGCCTCATCTGTCTCTGGTTTTCTCTCATAGAGTATATGGCCAATCATAGCTAGTGAGCCAATGAGGAGAGAGTAGTTGGAGAGGCTGAGCCACAGCTCTGGGTAGCTTCCAGTTTTGTTTTTTTTTTGTTTTTTTTTTGTCAAAGCTCTATTGAACAAGCCGAAGTTAGAAGCTGATTGGCTACCATTGGCTACCATGCACAGCTGTACCAGATTTTGCACTCTCCAGTTTTAGTAAATCAACCCCATAGTGCCTTACTTTGAGCTAGGACACCTTTTAATGTTCATAAATATGTATTCATGCATATATACTATATGTAACATATGCTTACATGTATTTCTTATTCCTCTGAGCAGGCACATAAAACGACTGCATGAAACAAAACAAGTAAAGAAAAATCGACTTTCATTGCAAAATATGCGAGTGTATTCCAGGCAGACACGCAAATGAGAACACTCAGTGTCATCACTTTGAGTTCCCAAATGATAATGTTGGATTTCTATTAGGAAAGGAATTCAACAATAAACCATCAGCACTCCGAGGAAGGTGAAATGCCATCCCAGCCGCAGAGAATGATATTTCACAAGCTCCTGGCTTCTTGATCATTCTTTCTCTTTTCTCTTATTGAAAATCACCACTGCATATTTCACATTGAATGATGTTGTTCATGTAAGGCTGTCTTGATGTGCTCCCATAAATCTGTTTCTTTTCTTTACAAAGAGAGGAAATGCTCATTTATCCCACTGGTCCACAATGCCTTGTAGTTTACACTTGTGTGACTATTGGAAAAAGTCATTCTGGCGCTGCTCATTTAAGTGAGAAATGTGGGAACTTCCATGGGGTGAAATCTGTATCTTCCTAGGTCATAAGTTCCGCTTGTACAATTATAGTGATTGATAAGTGTAGAGAAAGAAAAACCTCAATCTGACTTTTATTCACCCATGCCTTTTTAACTTGTCGTGAACATCTTTTAGGCCTGTTGCATGAAAATGCTGTGGAGACCAGCATCTTCAATAGGGAAGAAAACGCACTCAAACTATACTGGTTATGGTGACTACAAAAAAATAAAAATCTGTGGGTTCTATCAGGCTTTTATTAACAACATTTATTTTTTCACTGTTCTGACTTCAGAAAACTAAAACTTTGTTGTAGGTTTTTGCACTTTGCAAATCATTGTGCCTTATTACAGTAACACCAAATTCTGGTTTTCAACAACATTTTCATTCAAGTATGTATTCTTAATTTTAAAAAGTCTCTTCTACTATTCTCAAGCCCTGTACACACGTTCGGTTTTCCCGGTGGTAAAAAGTCCGCCGGGAAAACCGAGGGGAAAGCCAAGAACCTGACAGGAAAACTGCCATGAGAGCTTTGGCCAGGAATCCCGGCTGTGTGTTTGCTCCATCGGCACTGCCTTGCAGTGTTTCCCATAGGAAAGTATTAGTTAATCTGGTGTAAAAAAAAAACTGCTGGGAATCCCGACGGGAAAACACAGAGCAGATTCTCTAATATCCCGCCAGGATTTCCGTCTGCTTTCCTGTTGGGAAAACTGCGATGAAGCATACACACAGACAGTTTTCCTGGCCAAAAGCTCTCCCCTGGCAGGAAAACCGGTCATGTAGGTGGCTTCAGACTTAAATAAAATCTGTCATTGAAGGCTTATGGTGTCTGTCGAAAGTTCTAAGAAGATTTGACAAGAAGCTAAACTGTACGACGCCGAAATCATAAATTTCCAGTCAAATACTCGGCCCATAGGCTATAGAAGAATTTGAATGTTGGTTGACTAGTAATAATAATTTATAATTCTTCTATAGCTTGTAGGCGGAACATTCGACAGGAAATGTAAAATTGCGGCGTCGTACAGTTTTGCTGCTCCGTCAAATCTTCTTAGAACATTAAACAGACACCACAAGCCTTCAAAGACAGATTCGACCTTAATTAATTCAGATTTTCGGACAAATGCATTTTTTAACAAAACAAAATAAATGAAAACTAATTTCGGGAGTAACTAAATATATTTATTTTTCAGATGAAAACAAAGGCCCAGATTCACGTACATCGGCGCATTATCCGTCCGGCGTAGCGCACCGCCATTACGTTAGACTTGCGCCATCTAGCCGCGTAATCCCCCGATTCACGTAGCTTTTGCGCAGGAAATTGCGCAAGCGTAAGGTTTTTTCCTGAGGCGTAAGGAGGAGTAATACAAATTGGGAGGTACGTGGGCGTGTTACATTGAAATGAGCCGTGACCCCATGCAAATGAAGGGCCGGGCGGCTCGCGCATGCGCGCGTGAAGGAGACCATGTCAGCTCCGCTGTGCGCATGCTCACAACTCGGGAGCGGCGCAATCAGTGAAATTGGAAATGGACTAGGGCAACGTTGTGAACTACGCAGACAGCATAAAAAGACACACACAAACGCACTTGCATTGCAAAAGTACATCCCTTTGTGTCCCTTCCCATTTAACCAAGTGCTTTTGTTCCTGTTGTTCGTTGCAGTGTGTCTTGTAGTTGTCAGATTAGTGTTCTGTGTGATCAAGTTCTTGTTGGTATATTTGTGAAAGTGTTTTTTGATAAGTGTTTGAGAGACTGTTTGTTTGATTGATATATTTCTGAGCGTTTGTTTTCTTGCTTTATTTTTTATTTTTTATTTTTTTGTGACTGTTTCTTGCTGAGTGCTAGTGTGATTTTTGGGTGTTCGTTTTCTCTTTGTGTGTGTTCTTGCCTGATTGGTTGTGCTTGTATTTGTGACTGATTTTTGGTGACTGGTAGTGAGTTTGTTTGGAAGTATGACAGAGAGAAAAAGAAAGCTGAATTTTACTGTGGGGGAAAAAAGAATTCTTGCCCGGGCCATTAGCGAGTATGGGCGTTTTCTCCACGGCCCGCAGAGTGCCACCACCACCCCGGCCAGGAGGAGGGAGATTTTGGATAGGATCACGGAGCAGGTGAATTCATCGGGGGAGGGGGAGACACGGACCCGGTCTGGGATTGACAAAAAAATAAATGATCTCCGGCGTCAGGTGAAAAAAAAACTGGCCGCAATGCATGCCCATGCCAGGGGCACAGGAGGGGGCCCACCATGCCGTATTAGGCTTACAGCGACGGAGCATGTGGTGGCCCTGACCTTTCACCGGCATGAAGTGGAGGGCCTGCCAGGCTTTGACACAAGTCCGGTCCCTGTGGTGCCAGGTAAGGTTTTTTTTTCTATCAGGTGTGTAGCATGTGTGGGGGAGGGGGTGAAAGGGAATATGTGCCAAGTGTGTGGATCCTCCAACCTGTGAATGGTTTGTGTCATCCACAGATGTGCAGGAGGGTGCAGGGCCATCTGGCCTGACCGCTCCAACCCCAGGACAGCAGCCTAATGACGCCCCCCCAACAAGGCCACAGTCCGCGGAGGAGGTTCAAGAGGAGGAGGACGATCATGAGGAGGAGGATAATCATGAGGAGGACGATCATGAGGAGGAGGAGTCAGGCACTGGACGAGTGGTTTGTGCGGACTCTTCCCCTCTGGCTGGCAGAAGCCTGCCCTCCCTAAGGGGGAGCCCCCCCCCCTCCTCCCCCAACATGGCTCCCCTCACAAGGGCCTCCCCTTCTCCCCGCCCACAACCATCAGCTGGAGGCAGGATGTCATCCCAGAGCACCAGGGGGGCGCCCAATCTCCTGCCCGCCAGTCTGCGAAGGGACCAGGCCCTCCAGACCCGCCATCTGGGACAGCTCTGCCAGACTTTTGGGCGGGTGGAGGAGAGCCTGTCCTCCATGAAGGATACGCTGGGTAACCTGGACTCCCACTCCCGGGCTTTCACAACCTGCCTAAATGAACTGCAGACTACAGCAGCAGGCGTTGGGCAGGATGTGAGGGCCCTTACCCAGGCTATCCAGGCCAACACGGCAACACTTGGTGCTTCCCTGGACAGAATTGCCGTGGCCTTGGAGGGCAGGCCGCCAGGTGGGCAGATATCAGGGGCTGCTCCTCCTTCCCCGGGTTTGCCCCTCCCCCATGAGTCTCCCCTGAGGGGCCGGGGGCCGTGGCCGGGGGCGCCCCAGGCGTGGCTCATGCAGAGGGCAATAAATTTTTTTTCCCCTTTTTTTTTTTTTGGCTGACTTTTTGGGCATTTTTTTTTGTTTTTTTGGCTGACATTTTTGGCATTTGTTTTTTTTTTTTTTTTGCTGACATTTTTTTAAAATTTTGGGTTGTGCATGCTGTTTGAATGTGGGGGTGACATTCCTGCTGGAAAAGGGGTGTCATCCTCAATTTTGGTGGAGAAGGGTTCCCCAGGACCAGGGAGAAGTGATTCCCAGGTCCGTGTGAATGGTGTATGAATGTACAGTGACATAATTGGAGCCTTGACGTGGCGTTACTGCTCACCAGTCGTGCATAGTGGACTGGTGCCAATCCAAATTGATGAGGATGTGGGGTGTGTGTGCTAGGGACCACAGTGGTGTGCATGCATGCATTCTCATTGTGCCATGATTAATGTGTGTGTTTAACGTGCAAAGATGCCCAATATGAGCTGTCTCCTGACTGCTCTTCCCTCAGAAGACGGGGTATCCTCGGTTAGGGGTTGATTGTCTGGTTGGGGGGTCAGGTCATCACGTAGCTCAACCTGCAGGCCCTTCCTCACTGCGAGATTGTGCAGCATGCAACATGCAACGATGATATGGCACACGAAGTTTGGGGAATACAACAGTGTACCCCCAGACTTATCCAGGCATCGGAAACGTGACTTCAGGAGGCCAAAGGTGTGCTCCACCACTGCTCGGGTTTTGATGTGTGCTTGATTGTATCTTTCCTCCCCTGGGGTTTGGGGGTTCCGGATAGGAGTCATGAGATGGGGTCCCAGTGCATATGCAGAGTCACCTGGAAGGGAAAAGGCAGGAGAATGTTAGTCATGCATGTGCCACTTGTGAGGTGTGCATCACGGGAGGGGATAGTCATGCCTGACTCCCATGTCACTCACCAACCAGCCAGGTGTTCCCATACACGTTCTGATAGAATTCCATTCGGATGTGGCATTGATTGTAGATGTAGCTGTCATGGGTGGATCCGGGGTGTTTGGCACGGACGTGCCATATGAGTCCTTGGGCATCAACTATCACCTGTACGTTGATGGAGTGCCAATTCTTCCGATTGCGGTACATGTGCTCTGTCTCATGGGGGGGCTGGAGTGCCACATGTGTGCAATCAATGGCCCCGATGGTGCGTGGGAATCTGGCAATTCTGTAGAAATCTGTCATTGCCTTCAGCCGCAGGTCCTCAGTGGTGGGTTTGATGATTAGGTTGGCCAAGCGTCTGAGGATTGCTGGGACAACCTGGTGCACACATCTGCTCATGGAGGATTGTGACATCCCAGCCACCACTCCACTTGTATGCTGAAAAGAGCCACTGGCAAGGAAATGGAGTGTTGCCAGTACCTTGACCAGTGGCTGCACTGGATGTGAGCGTTGTGTTGGGCTGGTGATGTCCTCCTGCAGGGTTGTGGTTAATTCCAGGATGGCATGAGGGGGGAATCTGAAGATGCGATACACCTCAGAATCACTCATGCCAAAGAGGTCTATGCGTGTGCGGTATACCCTCTCCCGTGCCATCCTCTGTGCCCTCCTCCTTCTTTGGTCATCTAAATTCACTAGTGCAGCTATGAGCGACGATGCCCCTGGCATGTTGGCAGTCAAATTGTAGTGCAACACGTGTGTGTGGTCTGCTCCTCAGTAACGGTGTTGCTTTCTGTGAGATGTAGACGTTTTTTCAAAATTTAGACCAGCTTTTATGTGCTCTAACTTTAGACAGGACATTTTGCTGTTGCGCACATCGCGTAGCCTGCGCAGCAACTGCGTTTTTTTGTGGATCCCCGCAACTCCCTCATTAGCATATTTGACTAGCAAATCAATGGTGTGTCTAGCGCATTTTTGCGCGGACGAATACGTATGTCTAACGAAATTACGCCGGACAAAAAAAAGTAGATTTCTGGCGTAAATCGTTTTCTGAATCGCGCGCATCTAAACGCACGCGCACATTTAGACTTACGCACGCGCAACACCAGTTGCGCAGGCGTAATCGCTCTGTGAATCTGGGCCAAAGTGTGCACATTTCAGTGTGCACATGTCTACTATATAGACATTACTCTAAATTACAGTAGGCCACTTCAGGCAACGAGCCAGTGTTTTTACAACAGCAATTAACAGCCTCAAATGAGCATTATTGAAAAATAAATTGTGGCATGTTAGAAAAACTTGCCTAATCACTACCGGCTTTTAGCCACCTGGTTTCATTGCCCCTCTTCCATGGCCTCTAAAAAAAGTCTATATGGCTAAAGAAAGACAGTTTTGGGGAGATTGGTAAAGTTGTACATTCCTGTACAGCAGTTATCTATTGATTATGGCCAATTTTAATCTTTGCTGGGTGTATTGTACACAGCAGCCTATACACAAAAAATTCTGGTTCTGTCATTCATATAATTAACTTTTTGTTAGATATTCACTATGGGTAGTGTAATCTGTTTGTGACAAATGGACTTCTAAAAAATATTTTTTTGCAGTCTATATATTATGATACATGAAATGAATACTTCTGGGAAAAAGTTATAAACCGATAGGTGAGGTCCCGAGAATGCACTGGATTAGACTCAAATGGGGCTGATTGGGGAATAATATGTGAAAACAAGACTGGAGCTGCTGCCAAGAACTACTAATAAGTTTTTAATTTAATTACAATTTTGTGCTTGTTTTAATAATTTTAGTAAGTTAGATTAATCTGTGTTTACCATCCACAGTCTTGACATAACAATGCACGCTACCATATAGCACAGTTTCCAACTACTCCTAATTTCTGTGAACAGTTAGGGGTTTTCATCATTTGTACCATAATTTGTATTCATGTTAAAGGATAGTGGAGAATTTCTTCATCAGAAACAAGGCAATAAAAAAACTGACAGAGGTGCTAAGTGTCACACAGTCTACTAGAAAAAAGTACTGGAATTAATGTCTGTGTCCCCGATGGATAGATTTATTTATTCATTAGGGGTATTTATAGCACCAACAATGTGAGTAATACTTTATATACACTATCTCACAAAAGTGAGTGCACCCCTTACATTTTTGTAAATATTTTATGTGACAACACTGAAGAAATTACACTTTGCCTTAAACCGCTGTATGGTCCACCATGCTGCAGCTCAGTGTCAGGGTCTTGGCAATCTTCCTATAGCCTAGGCTATGTTTATGTAGAGAAACATTTGTTTTTTTCAGATCCTCAGAGAGTTTTTTCCCATGAGGTGCCATGTTAAACTTCCAGTGACCTGAATGAGAGAGTACGAGCGATAACACCAAATTTAACACACCTACACCCTATCCACAACTGAGACCTTGTAACACTAATGAGTCACATGACACCAGTGAGGGAAAATGGCTAATTGGGCCCGATTTGGACATTTTCACTTACTCACTTTTGTTGGCAGGTTTGAAATTTGATGAGGTTTTAATTTCTCAGGGAGATGTAAAGGTTTTTATCAGCAGGTCAAAAACTAATATTTTTGGAAAAGGTCATTGGCTCAATTTGCATGCATGTGGTGACTGCATCATTTGCCCATATTTTATTTTGTCAAAATGTTTGTCTGTCAGGCCTTAATGTGCTGAAAAAAAATGTGTCCATTCGGATGGTGCTCCTCTTACAAAATTTCAATTCTCAGTGTTATTATGGCGTTGCTTTGCACATTTAGGCCGTTCTCACTTTTGTTGGCAGGTTTGAAATTTGATGAGGTTTTAATTTCTCAGGGAGATGTAAAGGTTTTTATCAGCAGGTCAAAAACTAATATTTTTGGAAAAGGTCATTGGCTCAATTTGCATGCATGTGGTGACTGCATCATTTGCCCATATTTTATTTTGTCAAAATGTTTGTCTGTCAGGCCTTAATGTGCTGAAAAAAAATGTGTCCATTCGGATGGTGCTCCTCTTACAAAATTTCAATTCTCAGTGTTATTATGGCGTTGCTTTGCACATTTAGGCCGTTCCCACCTTAAAATTTCTCCTCATTCTTTTCAAATTAGAGCCGCCACAAAAGCAGCTAAGTTGGGCTTAACTGATTCCGTTATTATGCAATTAGGTAGGTGGGAGTCCAAGCAGTTTAAGCTGTACCGTTCGTCCTAATCTATGGGCCAGATTCAGAAAGATTTAGATTCCCGCAGAGTATCAGAGATACTCTACACCACCGTACTTTACCTGGCTCTAGGAGGAATTCAGAGAGATTTTGGCCCGTAGGGTACGGCGGCGTAGTGTATTTCTCCCGGCGGAATCAAACTACGCGATTAGGGGGCGTGAGGCATTTAAATTAAGCGCGTCCCCTGCGCATGCTCCGTTCAGAAATTTCCCGCCGTGCATTGCGCGAAATCACGTCGTTACGTCTTTTTTTTTTTGAGTAGCGTCGTTTACGGACATTCCTATTCCCGGACGACTTACGCAAAAAAAATAAAAAAAATTGAAAGTCGACACGGGAACGACGGCCATACTTAACATGGGCCATAACGTAACAAAACCTAATAGCTGGTTTAACTTTACGTAGCGAAAAAATGACGTACGCGATTGCGAACGACGCTCGTAACTTCGTGGATCGCCGGAAAAAGCTCATTTGCATACCCCGACGCTGAAAACGACGCAAACTCCACCCAGCAGCCGCAAAAAGATTGCAGCGTAGATCCGAAGGCGTACGAAGACGCCGTATCATGGTTTGAGGATTCAAACTAGTGATATGGCGCGCGTAATTTGAAAGTACTCCTGTCTAACACCAGTTAGACAGGCGTAATTGCTCTCTGAATCTGGCCCTATGTCTCTAATTCTAGGTCACAAGGATTTCGTTCATTGGGCTCACAAAAGAGCATGTCAGCGATGTTATACTTCCAACTTATCTTTCTCTCCTGATTCTTTCCGAGTTCTTTGGGAAGGTATTCGTGGGCTTCAATAGAAAAAACTTTTTATTCATCTCTCCAGGTTGGTTCAGCTATGGCCCCCACTGGATTTACTAATAATTCATCTAGGAGGTAATGATGTAGGCAAGCATAGCACCTTAGATTTGATTTTTATGATCATAAGGGACCTGCATCACATTCATCTTTTTCAAATACACAAGTGTTTTTTTCTGAAATGGTTCCCCGTCTTTGCTGGTTGTCTTGTCCAGAGAATAAACCTTTGGAGAAGATAAGAAGGCGTGAGACAGATCTGGAAGGAGGTTTTTCCGGCCTATACAGACAAGGCAGAGTTCACTTGTCTGATGTTGGCACGGACATTTTGAATCTAGGTTTTCAAAATATTATTGAATTGGCCACGGTGATGGGGTAGGCCTTTTTTGTTTTTGCAAACAAAACGGCTGGTGGGAGACTTTTACTGTAAGTTTGGATTTATGGTTCTCGCTTGATTTCCATGACTAAGCGAGATTGTTATAGTTATTTCAAGTATTACATTTCCTTTATTTATTTATGAATTATTCTTGAAGTTATTTATATATACCAATAAAGGTGCCGCGGCCATATTTATTGCCAAAAAAAAATAATTATATTTATATATGTTTATTATATCTTCAAATAAATATTGAAAGAAAGAATACGTGCTTGTGTTTGTTTATTTATGTATTTATTTATTGAATAAATTGATTTGGTACGGCCTACATTCCCATGAAAAAGTGGGCATGAATTAAATGCCCACGGCATGGGATTGTAGCTGTCACCAAAAAAAAAGTGTGTGAAATGATGTGATTTTAAATTGGTTACTGTTTCTTTAAGAATGGAGTTCAGCAGTCAGGTTTATCTAGAGCGGGAAAAACGTGATGCTTGGGTGCGAAAAACATGTGTATCCAAGGGCAATACACATGCCTTAGGGGCTAAATAGGAGCCCTGCATCATAGCTCCTGTCACAATCTTTTTGCAGCATTAGGCGAGCTCCCCTTCCCTCCCACCCTGTCGCAGCACCTATATGTGGTTTCTCACCCTTGAATCAAGGGGGGGACTTTTACTGTAAGTTTGGATTTATGGTTCTCGCTTGAGTTCTATGACTAAGCGAGATTGTTATAGTTATTTCAAGTATTAAATTTCCTTTATTTATTTATGAATTATTCTTGAAGTTATTTATATATACCAATAAGGCCCTAACGTTTTAGGGCGTTTTTGCAGTGTCTCAGTGTAAAGGGTAAGGCGTTTTTACAGCGCTTTTCAATTCATTTCAATAGAGAGGGGTTTTTTTGGAGCATTTTTTTTTCAGCGCCCAAAAGCTGCTCCAAAGATGCTGCTTGCAGGACTCAATGTGAAAGGGTCCATTGAGATGCATGGAGAGCGTTTTATGAGGGTTTTAAGAGCGCTATTTTTAACGCTAAAACACTGTAAAAACGCTTCAGTGTGAAAGGGGTCTAAAGGTGCCGCGGCCATATTTATTGCCCAAAAAAATTAAATATATATTTATATATGTTTATTATATCTTCAAATAAATATTGAAAGAAACAATACGTGTTTGTGTTTATTTATTTATTTATTGAATAAATTGATTTGGTACGGCCTACATTCCCATGCATGTTACTATTTTGTGATGTGCAGAGGTGCTTTGGTATTATGTGTTCCGTGATCATTTGCACACTTTTGGCCAATACGGAAGCAGATTTTCATCGATAAAGGCTGAGGCTGGATGGGCCCGCATGCCATCCATCAGAAGGGCATAGCATGGGGTAACAACTAGACATGTGCACACTGAAATATTTTGTTTTGGAATTTCGTTTTTCGTCCGAAAAACTAATGTATTTAGTTACTCCCGAAATTTGTTTTTATTTATTTTGTTTTTCGTTAGAAATTGCAATCTGAAATCTGAATGAATTAAGGTTGAATCTGTCATTGAAGGCTTATGGTATCTGTCGAATGTTCAAAGAAGAATCGATGGAGCAGGGAAACTGTACGACGCTGCGATCGTACATTTCCGGTCAAATGTTCTGCCTACAAGCTAGCTATAGTAGAATTCTAATGTTGTATGACAAGTAATAATTATATTTTTTAATTATTATTACTAGTCAACCAAGTTATCTATAGATTAGGGGCCAAGCATTTGACCGGAAATTTACGATTGCAGCATCATACAGTTTAGCTGCTCCGTCGAATCTTCTTAGAACTTTCGACAGACACCTTAAGCCTTTAATGACAGATTCGACGTTTGTATGTTTTTCGATGCTTTGTCGAAATTTTTGTCGTTCATGTTGAATTGTCAAGTTAGCTCTAGCTATTTTACTGCTCCTCCTCTTTGGTTACAATCAGCCAATAACATTCATCATCATCATTATTTTTATTTTACTTCCCCCACCTAATTCCAACAGCAATCCTTTCTCTCTATAATGTCAAATCTTTTCTCTTTATGTCAAATCTTTTCTCTCTATAATGTCGAATCTTTCCTCTCTATCTAGAATAATCTTGGACTAATAGGCCCCGTACACACGAGCAGACACATTTGTTCAAATCGGTCGGACAGACCGATTTAAACTAATCTGTCTGCTGGGGACATATTGGTTTGATCGTGTACACACGATCAAACCAAAATCCCCGCCGGCAGACGGCGCGCTGACGTGGCGGTGACGTTGACGCCGCCACGTCACCGCACCAGGAAGTAAAACACTTCCGCGCATGCGTCAAAACCATTCGACGCGTGTGCGAGAAGACATGTCTGCTGGTTAGCGTACTAACCAGCAGACACATCGGGCGGACGGGTTCCCAGCCGACACTTTTGAAAGCATGCTTTCAAATCTGTCGGCTGGCCAAATCCTTCGGCTCGCCCGTACACACGATTCAATCTGTCTGCTGGGACTGTCGGGCCGACCATTTCCAGCAGATAGATTTGATCGTGTGTACGCAGCCATAGAGTTAGGTTAGGCACATTCGACCACAGGTTCGATAGACACAGATTGTTATTGTCAGCGTCATGTCGAATCTCCTATCTATATCGAACTGTTGTTGCAACAAAAACGAAAATAAAGCATTTTTTATGTTGGATCTTTTGGTTTTCGTATTCTGTGCATTCGTTTTCATTCGTTAAAACGATTTTAAAATACCTGAAATTCGGACGAAAATGCATTCGGACGAAAACGAATGCACATGTCTAGTAACAACACTGCTCCTGCATGCACACCCACAAGACAGTCACTTTATATGTGTAAGAAAAGTTTTTGATGGCTTCTTACCACAATGCTAGCCTCCGCAGTGCAATTACTGAAAGACAGGTAACACATTTAGGTTGATTTACTAAAGAGGTTGAGACTCTTCATACAATACATACTTCCGTTATCCAATTAAGTGAAAAGCTAATGCCTGTTTACTTATTTCATCTGCACATGATAGGGTATTTAAAGCGAACAGGAATTAGCTTTCGGCATGATTGGATCAGTGAAGTGAATAATCACACAGTTTATTGTGTTGAGATTCTCAGCATCATTAGTAAATGAGCCCCAGAGTATGTCATTTTTTATTTTTTTTTGTAAAGTGGCTTTAGATAATCTTGTTGCTAAAATAAACATCTATCCAATCCTGATTTAGGTGTACTAAAGCAGAAAATTACACATTTAAATTTACACATTTTGTATTACTCTTTGTGGTGAGTTTTAATACTTGTCAATGTAATGTATTTTATTTAAAATACTAATTTATGTTGACTATATATCTGTGTTTTCTATATATAAAATGTTTTAATCTTATGTAAATTCTAAGGTAACAGTGACACCAGTGGCAGCCAAGCAGAATACCAAGATTTTATTTTTCTATTTGGTCAGGAATAGTTTTATAGTATTATATAAATCATGTAAATATAATAATACTGTAAGTGTAAAAAAAACTCCTGCATATTATATACACAACCTGAAACATCAACCTGAAAGTATAAAGTGTCTTGTATCTGATCCATGGACGGCCAGATTTGATAAAAAAAACATTGTTTTGTAGATTAGGGAAAACTCTGGCAGCCTTATTGTCCACAATGAAAAGTCCCCGTGTGTCCCATTTCAATTGAAATGCTGACACTCACATCTGTTCATGATGTGTTTGTAGTTTCTAGGTTAATTCTCTTTAAATTGGGAAATAAAGATTGGGGAGGTAGGTTGTGTTTTCTGTATTTGTACATTTTACTATTCAGTAATGCTGTAACTGACAGCTTTCTAGAGCTGTTTGCATTTGGTGTAAGCAGTGTTAATTTCGCCAACGAAAACGTTTTCGTCAAAATTTTCTTCAGCGCCATTTTTGCACATTTTACCATGAAATGTAGAGTAACATACAAAACAGTGTGGTGAGCCATCAAAGTGTTGTAGTGAACTGTGTTGACATAAATGCTGCAGAAAACCTGGGTTGTGTTGGGGTGGCAGTCCATGACAATCTATGGCTTGCCCATAAGTTAACATGCCCAAAAATGTGCATAACACACCACAACAGTCTAATGCAAGTTTACCAAGTACAGAAATCATTCACATTGATTGGTGGGGTTTAATGCACTGCAAAATCCTGTTAGGTCCTTGATGGAATAGGATTAAGGTACTTTTTTTAATTTTATTTTTTTATACTAGTACAGTACTTACATTAAAATCAATGTTTATTCAAAATAAACAGGCTGATCTGATTGCCTGGGCTACATTTACAATGATCAGGTTAGTAAAGTGATTAGATCTTTAGCATGGTTTATGGTCTTTTCTTTCAGTACTATAGCATACATGGAAGACCCTAAAATGTGCCAAGAAAAATTAAGTTCAATGCTTCCGAGCATGCGTTGACTTGATTGAGAGCATGCGTGGGTTTTTGCGCAACGGAAAAACGTACAGACGATAATTTTTTCCAATAGGATTTTTTTCCGTCTGAAAAATTGAGAACCTGCTATCAAACTTTTGCTGGTGGGAAATCTGACAGCAAAAGTCCGATGGAGCATACACACGGTCTGAATTTCCGACGAAAAGCTCCCATCTGATTTTTTCTGTCAGCAATTCTGACCATGTGTACGGGTCATAACCTTAACATTTAACCTTAATCCTAACCCTAGGCCTTAACCCTTAACCCTAGCATGCAATTTTGGACACATACTGGTTGTTGCACTACTTTGATGCTACTTGAGTGCCAGAGAGTGTAAAGCTGTTTCAAAGTCACACTTCATGAACAGAACTGCCATATTTTCCTAATACCTAAAGAAAAAAACGCAAAAACACACCGCAAAGCTTGCGGGAAAAACACATCAACAGCAGCCTGCATAGATGTGAACCTAGCCTAACAGTACTGTATATCGGTCCATATTTTATTTCTCCAGTCTGCCTTCATTTTTCCAATACCTTGTTTTACATTATGTGATGTTTGGTTGGCCTTAGTATGAGTGACTGATGCCAAGTCTGCCCAAATTCAGGAATTTGACACTGCAAGATTTGTTTGTCCTTCACAATTAGAAGACTTTGGGCCAGATCCACAAAGCACTAAAGCCGGCGTTTAACGAGATGCGTGGCGTAAGTCTAAATATGCGCCTGCTTATCTATGCGCCGTATCCCCAAAACGATATACGCCTGAAATACAGAATTTTTTGACCAACGTAATTTGGATAGACCGGCGCATCGTGCACGCAAAAATGTGCTAGACACCATTGATTGGCTATGCAAATATGCAAATGAGGGAGATACGGCGATCCACAAAAGTAGGTTTGTGCGGTGCAGGCTACGCGCTGTGCGCATCAGCTGCACGTCCAGTCTAAAGTTAGTCCTTATAAAAGCAGCTTTAAATTTGGACATGACGTCTACATGTCAGCTAAAGCAACACCGTTAGGGACGAGCTGAGCAGCCACACTTGCAGGACAACAATCTGTATGCCAACATGCCAGGGGCATCCTTGCTCATAGCTATACTACTGACTTTAGATGAGCGCAGAAGGAGGAGGGCACGGAGGAGGGCACGGAGGAGGGCAGGGGAGAGGATATATCGCACACGCATAGACATCTTTGGCATGAGTGATTCTGAGGTGTATCGCATCTTCAGATTCACCCCTCATGCCATCATGGAATTAACCACAACCCTGCATGAGGACATCACCAGCCCAACACAACGATCACATGCAGTGCAGCCACTTTTCACCCTAATGGGTAAATATATATTTTAGATACATTTTTTCTGTGTAGAATATATTTTATATTAGTTAATATAAATATATAATTTTATTTTTTATATTTAATATATATTTAATATTTTAAATATTATTATAATTATATTATTTATTTTTATTATATACATTTTATATATATATATATATATATATATATATGTGTGTGTGTATATAAATTGGGTGATGGCCCTCAAAATAATGACCTTCTCCCGCTGGGAGTAGTTCAACTTTCAGTTCCTCTCTGACATCTCTCAAAAACACACAATCCAAAAAACACGACACGACACAAACCTACAAACAGCAACAGACAACGGAACAAAAGCACCTTTCTTCAGGGCAGGAAACAAATGGTTGTACTTTTGCAATGGAAGGGCGTATGTCTGGGCCTATTTATGCCCTGGGCGTAGCTCACTAAGTATGCCGGGCCTAGTTCCTATCTCACTGATTACACCAGGCCGAGTTGTGAGCATGCGCAGAGAGGTGCTGACCATAGTTGTGCGCATGCGCAGTCCGGCCAGCCCTTCATTTGCATGGGGTCACGGCTCATTTCAATGGAACACGCCCACGTCCTTCCCAATTTGAATTACACCGCCTTACGCCTTGGAATTTACGTTGCGCCGGCGCAAATTTGTGCGCAAATACTACGAGGATACAGTACTTGCGCCTATAAATTGAGCTGGTCTAACATAAAGGAGATGCGCTACGCCGGTCTATATATGCGCCAATGTACGTGGATCTGGCCCTTTGTTTTTACAAGACTGTTTTCATATATTTATTTATGTTGCACTTGATACATTTTACTTTAGATATTGCACTATTAGGTATCTACAACAATATTGCTATTTTGTTTTACAGAATTGTCTAAATGTAGCAGGCTTTCTATTCTATTTGTACATGAAGGCATTATTCAGACATAAAGGTGTATTTGATTCTAAAATCAGAAGTACTCATACCTGACACACATAATGGGAGGTATTCATTGAGAAACCACAAAAGTGTGATGAATCAGCTGAAGGCTGAGGATAGATCCAGGCCAGAGCCAAGGAAAATCCTGGCAACAATATGACATCATTCTTAGGCCCCATACACACGAGCAGACAGATTTGTTCAGATCGGTCGGACAGACCGATTTGAACAAATCTGTCTGCTGGGGACGTATTGGTTTGATCGTGTACACACGATCAAACCAAAATCCCCACCGGCAGACGGCACGCTGACGTGGCGGTGACCATAGGCGTGCGCACAGGGTGTGCCAGGTGTGCCTGCGCACACCCTAATCACCACATGCAGCACAGATTCCCATTACTGCCCTGGCTTCCCCCTACAACCTGCAGCGCTGATGGCTTTCCTCTTCTTCTCTCCCAACCGGCTGTTGCTGTGGGCACACACAGGGGATGTTTTAGGATGAGTGGGGCAAGGGGCCTGTAAATAAATAATTTATTAGCCCCTTCGCTTTCTGAATGAACACAATGAGTGATCGATACTGTGTATTTGAGCTTTCAAGTGCACACCCTAATGGAATAGGCTGCGCACACCTATGGCGGTGACGTTGACGCCGCCACGTCACCGCACCAGGAAGTAAAACACTTCTGCGCATGCGTCGAAACCATTCGACGCATGTGCGAGAAGACATGTCTGCTGGTTAGCGTACTAACCAGCAGACATGTCAGGCGGACGGGTTCCCAGCCGACAGATTTGAAAGCATGCTTTCACATCTGTCGGCGGGCCAAATCTGTCGGCTCGCCCGTACACACGATCGAATCTGTCTGCTGGGACGGTCTGGCAGACCGTTTCCAGCAGACAGATTTGATCGTGTGTACGCGGCCTAACTCTAAGGTTGTGTACAAACAGTGTGGCCAGGCATTGAGGAAAACAAATAGAATTTTGGGGTGTTTCAGGAAGAAGAAGGTCTTAAATTGGTATTAACCCCCTCCAACACACACACACAAACACAAACAAGCACACACAAACACACACACACAAAATGTGATCAATTGAAGTTCACCCATTCTTAAAGAGGTTGTAAACCTCCATTTTCATGTTGTACCTCCATGTACCTCCAAGTCCACATAAGGCTTACCTATAGGTACAGTAAATTTCTCCTAAACATGTGTCGTGCTTTTTCTTCACTAGCGAGCGCCGTGACTGGAGCCTCCCACACGCATGCAGGGGAGTGACATCACATGACTCCGGCCAGTCATAGAGCCGGAGTCTGCAGCCCTGCAAGGAAGAGGGGAGAACATATGGATGCGGCCTCCAGCGGGGATGGCACAGGCTTTGTTTTGCAGGTGTCACATAATGTGCTAGTATGTGATGCATACTAGCACATTATGCTTTTACTTTGCAGGGGACAAAAGGGAAGTAAAACCCATCAGGTTTACTTCCTCTTGAAGCCTAGTACACACTGTGGCCCAGATTCACAGAGCGATTACGCCTGCGCAACAGGAGATGCGCGTGCGTAAGTCTAAATGTGCGCGTGCGTTTCGTTGCGCGGCATCCCCAGAACGAGATATGCAAAAAATCGACACACCATTGATTTGCTAGTCAAATATGCTAATGAGGGACTTACGGGGATCCACAAAACAACGTTGGGGCAGCGCAGGCGACGCAGTGTGCGCAACAGCAAAATGTCCTGTCTAAAATTAGAGCTGATAAAAGCTGGTCTAAAAAAAGAAAAAAAGTCTACTTGTTAGATAAAGCAACACTGTTAGTGAGGAGCTCAGCAGTCACACGTGTTGCACAACAATCTGTATGCCAACATGCCAGGGGCATCGTCGCGCATAGCTATACTACTGACTTTAGATGAACAAAAAAGGAGGAGGGCACGGAGGATGGCACGGAGGATGGCACGGGAGAGGATATACCGTACCCGCATAGACCTGTTTGGCATGAGTGATTCTGAGGTGTATCGCATCTTCAGATTCACCCCTCATGCCATCCTGGAATTAACCACAACCTTGCAGGAGGATATCACCAGCCCAACACACCGCTCACATGCAGTGCAGCCACTGGTCAAGGTCATGGCAACACTCCATTTCCTTGCCAGTGGCTCTTTTCAGCGTACAAGTGGAGTGGTGGCTGGGATGTCACAGTCCTCCATGAGCAGATGTGTGCACCAGGTTGTCCCTGCAATACTCAGATGCATGGCCAACCAAATCATCAAACCCACCACTGAGGACCTGCGGCTGAAGGCAATGACAGATTTCTACAGAATTGCCAGATTCCCACGCACTGTGGGGGCCATTGATTGCACACATGTGGCACTCCAGCCCCCCCAGGAGACAGAGCACATGTACCGCAATCGGAAGCATTGGCATTCCATCAATGTACAGGTGATAGTCGATGCCCAAGGCCTCATATGGCACGTCCGTGCCAAACACCCAGGGTCCAGCCATGACAGCTACATATACAATCAATGCCACATCCGAATGGAATTCGATCAGAACGTGTATGGGGACACCTGGCTGGTTGGTGAGTGACATGGGTGGCAGGCATGACTATCCCCTCCCATGATGCACATCACAAGGGGCACATGCATGACTAACAACCTCCTGTCTTTTCCCTTCCAGGTGACTCTGCATATCCACTGGGACCCCATCTCATGACTCCTATCCGGAACCCCCAAACTCCAGGAGAGGAAAGATACAATCAAGCACATGCTCAAACACGAGCAGTGGTGGAGCGCACCTTTGGCATCCTAAAGTCACGTTTCCGATGCCTGGATAAGTCTGGGGGTACCCTCTTGTACTCCCCAAACTTCGTGTGCCAGATCATCGGTGCATGTTGCATGCTGCACAACTTTGCAGAAAGAAAGGGCCTGCAGATTGACCTACGTGATGACCTGACCCCTGAACCAGACAATCCCCCCCTAACCGAGGTTAACCCGTCTTCTGAGGGAAGAGCAGCCAGGAGACAGCTCACATTGGGCATCTTTGCACGTTAAACATACACATTAATCATGGCACAATGAGAATGCATGCATGCACACCACTGTGGTCCCTAGCACACACACCCCACATCCACATCAAATTGGATTGGCACCAGTCCACCATGCTGGACTTGTGAGCAGCAACGCCACGCCAAGGCTCCAATTATGTCACTGTACATTCATACACCATTCACACGGACCTGGGGATCACTTCTCCCTGGTCCTGGGGAACCCTTCTCCACCAAAATTGAGGGTGACACCCCTTTTCCGGCAGGAATGTCACCCCCACATTCACACAGCATTCACAACCCAAAAAAAAAAATGACCTGCAAAATCAAAAAATTTCCAGCAAAAAAAAAATACAGCAGGAAAAGAAACAAAAAGAAATATATCAATCAAACAAACAGTCTCTCAAACACTTATCAAAAACCACTTTCAAAAATCTACTAACAACCACTTGATCACACAGAACACTAATCTGACAACTACAAAACACACCGCAACGAACAACAAGAACAAAAGCACTTTGTTAAATGGGAAGGGACAAAGGGATGTACTTTTGCAAAGGAAGTGCGTTTGTGTGTGTCTATTTATGCTGTTTGCGTAGTTCACAACGTTGCCCTAGTCCATTTCCAATTTCACTGATTGCGCCGCTCCCGAGTTGTGAGCATGCGCACATCGGAGCTGACATCGTCTCGTTCAAGCGCGCATGCGCGAGCCGGCCGGCCGGCCCTTCATTTGCATGGGGTCACGGCTCATTTCAATGTAACACGCCCACGTCCTTCCCCATTTGTATTACTCCTCCTTACGCCTCTGGAAAAACGTTACGTATGCGCAATTTCCTGCGCAAAAGCTATGAGAATAGGGTGATTATGCGGCAAAATTGCGCAAGTCTAACGTAAAGGCGGTGCGCTACGCCGGTCCAATAATGCGCAGATGTACGTGAATCTGGGCCTGTGATTTTATTTTTTATTTTTTTTTAACCCAGCAGGTTGAATGAAAAAAAAACTGAAAAGCTCAGGAGGAGCTTACTGTACTAACTATCGGTACTTTCTGTACTAACTATCAGCTGAACTATTGTGTTCTGACAGGGGGACTGGTCAAAAACTGGTGCAAAACTTAAAAGAACGAGTTGAAGTTAGAAACTGATTGGCTACCATGCACAGCTACAACAGATTGTGCACTCAACAGTTTTAGTAAATTAACCCCAGTATTCTTTCACACATGCAACATGATCTATTCTATGTTATGATGTGTACGAAACTTGTCTCCACCTAAAGACAACCTGTGAGGATAGATATATGGAACATACCATTGCTGACAAGTATACAGGTCAGGAGCCCAAACACTCATTTCCAGTGTGTTATAGACAAGGTTAACCAGGTCATAATGCAGTGATGACTAACCACCCTTAAACTTTGCATTCCTATACCTATGCTGACAGGTTGGCTTTAATTAAGAGTTTTAGAAAATGTTAAAGCAACCTTTCCCTGCCTCCTGCCAAATCCTTCTTAATTAACTTCAAAAGTGTAAACAATTAGCACATGTAACCCTCATCCAGTAGGCCCCCCAGTACCTCCTAATCGGAGCAGCTAGGGTTGAAGATTACATAGTTACATAGTTAGTCAGGTTGAAAAGAAAAAAAAGTCCATCTAGTTCAACCAATAAGGTTCCCTTGAGCTATGGGCAATCGACTTCCAATCCAATGGTCCTTACATAATTCCCGGTCCAATACCACTTGGCAGTAGCAGCTACATCGCACCAATAATTTTTTTAGCTGTCTGGAAGGGTGGAATTAGGATCACTACAGCAAGGTGTCATTCTTTTCACTGCCCACCAATGAATTTATTTTAGCAAGAGTTCCCTGAGACTTAAAAATTACCTTGTACACACGACTTTCCGAGAAAAAAAAGTTCGACTGGCTTTTTTTTTTCTCGGAAAATCCGGCTGTGTGTAGCCTCCATCAGACTTTTTTTGACGGAAGTCCTACGGACCTTAGATAGAGAACCTATCTTTCAGTCGGACTTCCGAGGGACTCACGGCGGACTTTGCATGGTCCGTGTGTACGAGGCATATGGGTTCCTCTGGGGTAAAAGTTATGAGGACTGGTTCACACCACAATTTCAGCCTTCCTGTGTGGATTTCTGCATGTGCATTCTTGATGCGTTCCACTGTGGTTTTCTCTCTTTTTTTCTTCATCTCAATTGATGCATTTTGGCACGTTCCAGATATATATATTTTTTTAAATTGTACTTCTTTTTTTTTTCTCCAACTTTTTTTTATTTTTTTTTATCGCTTTTATTCCTATTACAAGAAATGTAAACATCCCTTGTAATAGGAATCTATTGTGACAGGTCTCTCCTCCAGGCTTGAAAGCATGAAATCGTGAAAAAAAAAATCACCGATCTAATGCCGACAACCGTTTGCTTCCAGGTACCCGGGCGTGAAGTCATAACGTCGTGTCCGGGCCTCTGAGGGTCATATCCTCGGAATCCAACGCCGGCTGATTCATTCTCCGGGCCGCCGATGGCACGGGAGAGCCGGGAGAAGCACTGGATGGCAGTGGCAGGGGGGACGTCTATAAGAACATTCTTATGGTGCACAGAATCGCCGGCTGAAAAGAAGGACATCTGAATGATGCCTGTAGCTGCAGGCATCATTCAGATATCCTCCCCCCCTCAATACCAGGATGTCATATGGCAGCGTGCAGTATTGAGGTGGTTAACCACTTGACCTCCGTAAGATTTACCTGCCTTTATGACCAGGCCAATTTTTTGCTATACGGTATTGCGTTACTTGACAATTGCGTGGTCATGTAATGCTGTACACAAATTTAAATGTATATTATATTAATAAAAATGTTCCCATTAATAGAGCTTTCTTTTGTTGATATTTGATCATCGCTGTTTTTTCTTTTTCTTTTTTGCGCTATAAATGAAAAATTATATTTTTTAGATAAAATATTTTTTTACTTTCTGCTATAAAACATATCCAAAAAAATCTTAAAAATAAAAAATTGAATTTCTTTGATCCATCACAGGAGAGCCACTTTACCATTGTACAACGGCATTATGCGTTCGGCAAGTGCTTAAAGCAAAGTGTGGTGTTATATGCCCTCTCAAGCCATTTTTTTACCATGAGTCCACATGCTCTTTGAGCCAACACAGTTGCCAAAGGTATTTTGATACAAAAAGAATGTATAGTACAAATAAGTGAAGGGAACATGTTTTGTTTTCTATTTGCATATGAAAAAAACGTGTAATGATACTGAATGAAGGCACAGCTTCTGTCATCATGAAATGTGGCCACTTTAGGTCATGGCCTAATTAGTCTGTGAGATGCTAATAGCGGTGATTATGCTAATCACAGGGAAAAATAACACCCAGCTGGCTATAAAAAAAACTCCCAACCTATCACACTCTTCTATAGTGGGAGGTCCTCCAATCCCCCAAAGTTCTTTAAAGTTACCCAAAGACAGCCCACCTATTATCCAGGATCCCAATCACAAGACAATGGGCATCTAGTGCTTAACGAGTTAATTACATTAATCCTACTCTTCTTTATTAAAGGTGTGTAATGTTGTGTTGCACATCCTCTACTATGAATTTCCAAAAGTGGTGAACACATCAGTGAGACACCCTATGGGCACAGGGACTGTATATATGTCTACAAGCTCTGAATTAGGAAGGCCTGAAAAGAGTTTTCAATGCATTTTAAAAAACTGTGCATGTGGATTGGGTATTTACAGTAAATGTGTATTTGAGTGTTTCTTAAATATATTAACATTATTACATTTATTTTGATAAACCCCTAATTACATGTATGTTTTATAATTATCCCTAACTAGCTGAATACCCGGCATGGCCCGGTCTTCCTATCTTAACCTTTTGGGGAGGAAAATCATAGTTATATAAATATAAATAAATAAATAATAAATAACACAATGTTTAATTTTAGAAATTTGATAGATAAAAATATGAATATTTACTATTTGATTAAAGAGTATTGTATTTCATAACTTTTATAACATTTTCCTTTTCAGTTTGTGAATGTTGAAACAGAGCAAATTATGGTACAATGAAGCAGATTAGTACCAACTCACAGACCTTTAAAAAGTGCGGTTAACTCAACTGACATATTATTGCAATACTTGTTTGTATACTATATTCTTAGTTTCTCCCGAATTTGCTAAATTGAACAAATTATTTGGGGAACCCACCCTGGAGCACGCTACATAAAGTTGCCCATGTGAAAAACATGGTGATCTTAAATCAACTCTGCAGTACCAAATAAAATAATCCACAAACAAAAATGTTAATAAACTTGCAAGTCACAATTGAAATGTACTGTATCACATTTTTCAACATAAAATTGAAAAAGTAGCCCTCATAAAAAAGGGCAGAAATTAGAAGGGGTGTGGCTTGTGGGAGGGGTGTGGAGAGGGCATGGTTAGTGGCATGAGCATGGTTTGCAAGCCAGCCCACATACTGACCTGAAGATGCAGTGCAGAGCTTGTGGAGTAAGGTGTAGCTGAGCTGTGATAAAAAAAAAACTGTGGTTAAAGGACCTGTGATGACATTAGTAGGTGTGGCTAAGCTGTGATGAAGAGATAGGTGTGGCTAAGCTGTGATGAAGAGATTGTGGTAAAAAGACCTGTGATGACATCAGTAGGTGTGGCTAAACTGTGATGAAGAGATTGTGGTAAAAGGACCTGTGATGAAATCGGTAGGTGTGTCTGAGCTGTGATGAAGAGATTGTGGTTGAAGGACCTGTGATGACATCAGTAGCTGTGGCTGAGCTGTGATGAAGAGACCACAGTCCCATATACTTGCATGGGACTTGAAACAAAAACCGCCGTTTGGAAGTTATGAAGTAATATGTACTTCCAATAGAGTTGAATGGGACTTTAAAGAAAAACCCCGACCATGGCAAATGGGGGTGGGTAAGGGTTAAACCACCTATCCTATGTTTGTTGCTGACATATAAGTAACATGTGTGCCAAGTTTCATGTTAATATCTTTAGCCGTTTGGACGTGATGCTGGAACATACATACATACACACACACACACGTTGAGTTTTATATATATAGATTAGTTAAAAGGCCAGTTCAACCAAATTTGATACCGGATAGGTAAACAACCTGATATTTCCTATACCTCTCGGAGGCTCTATTGGTGCAATCTTACATTTTTTGGTGATTGGCCATTATGAGGAAGTCCCACTCTTTTTATTTTAATATTATGGAGAATGCAACAGGAGGAGGTGGAACGTGCAAAGGTGGATTGGAACACTGTAGACGTTTATTGGACAGGAATAGAGTAATGAATTGGGACAGGGAGATCTTACTGTAAAGGGCAGTGATGGCAAACATTGGCACCCCAGATGTTTTGGAACCACATTTCCCATGATGCTCAACAACACTGCAGAGTTCATGAGCATCTTGGTGTAGCGCCCCCTTACTTTCAGTATGGGCACTACGCTAAAGTTAGTTGGAATGGGAGACTTACATTGCTCTCATTCGTGATTTATATAAATCGGGACTTCTGTCATTCCAGAAAAGTCTTCTGGGCCAGTCTGCATTCTAGAGATGTGGTATCATCTCTGGCCAGCAGTTGGCACCAGCGGGGTTTCTGGCAGAGCAAGTCTTCCCCCAGCAGCCAATTGGAGGAGTTCCTCCCTCGCAGGGCATGCGCGCACCTATGGGCCCTCCTGGCCAAGCTTACATGCTTCATCGAGCCTCAACCGGAGGTGAGAGAGGACCCCGGTGACCTACTGGGTTCCAGGTTCCATTGAAACGGATCTCAGGCTGAGTGCCGCATTAATCGGGGATCTGGTGACCGGGATGTTACAGGTACGCATTACTGTCTCCCGGTGACCTGGGCTGGAGTCCATTGGAAGGATTCGCCTCTATTCATTCATTTGACAGAAGCGACTACGAGCTTACAAATCGGTACTACTAAGGGCTGGCTTGCCCGTCCACATCCAGGCCTGACACCGCAAGTTCACCTTTTTCCTTTCATCAACCTTTCTCTCCTAACTGAAGTTGATGTTGGCTGTGTTGGCCTGGAAATAAAGCATTGGAAAACTTTTATTGATAGTCTGGACCTCCGCTCACTACTTTGTTCCTGCATCACACCCCTAGACAACGATAGGGTAACGCAATGTGCCGATCCCAACAATCAACCAGCGGCTCCTCCAGGGGTAGCGCTACATTGGGAAATGTAGTTCCAAATCATCTGGGGTGCCAAGGTTCGCCATCACTGGTATAGGGAGTAGAGGGCTAACCATACGTACTTCCATTTCTCTCCTTCAGCCCTACAAGCTGAGTGAGAGAAATCAGTGGACTTCCCCCATCCATGCTAAATAAAGAGCATTGAGAAGAGGGATCTTGCAGTCTGAGTGCTGAAACTTTGTCTGCATCTGATTGGATGCAAAAATTGTTTGCTTGTGAATTTTACAGTATGCTAAAAAGGGCCATCTACACCCCAAATTTTGGCCAATTACTGCTGAATTTCAAGCATTGTATGACCACCTTAAGAAGCCAGGGACGTGACTCAGTCCACCACTCTATGCCGATTGCTTAATAATGTCTTTGGGTGGACTCACAGTGAGGGAAAAAAGTATTTGATCCCCTGCTGATTTTGTACGTTTGCCCACTGACAAAGTAATAATCACTCTATAATTGGTTGGTTTATTTTAACAGTGAGAGACAAAATAACAACAAAAAAGTCCAGAAAAACACATTGCAAAAAGTTATTAATTGATTTGCATATCAATGAGTGAAATACAGTATCTCACAAAAGTGAGTACACCCCTCACATTTTTGTAAATATTTTATTATATCTTTTTATGTGACAACACTGAAGAAATTACTCTTTGCTATAATGTAAAGTAGTGAGTGTACAGCTTGTATAACAGTGTAAATTTGCTGTCACCTCAACACACAGCCATTAATGTCTAAACAAAAGTAAGTACACCTCTAAGTGAAAAATGTCCAAATTGGGCCCAAAGTGTCAATATTTTATGTGGCCACCATTATTTTCCAGAACTGCCTTAACCCTCTTGGGCATGTAGTTCACCAGAGCTCCACAGGCTGCCACTGGAGTCCTCTTCCACTCCTTCATGATGACATCACAGAGCTGGTGAAAGTTCAACACTTGTGCTCCTCCACCTTCCATTTGAGGATGCCCCACAGATGCTCAATAGGGTTTATGCATCTAGAGACATGCTTGGCCAGTCCATCACCTTTACCCTCAGCTTCTTTAGCAAGGCAGTGGTCATCTTGGAGGTGTGTTTGGGGTCGTTATCATGATGGAAAACTGCCCTGCGGCCCAATCTCCGAAGGGAGGGGCTCATGCTCTAGTTCAGTGTGCCACAGTACATGTTGACATTCATGGTTCCCTCAATGAACTGTAGCTCCCAGTCCCCAGTGCCGGCAGCACTCATGCAGCCCCAGACCATGACACTCCCACCACTATGTTTTACTGTAGACAAGACACACTTGTTTTTGTATTCCTCAGCTTGACACCATCTGAACCAAATATGTTTATTTTTGGTCTCATCAGACCACATGACATGGTAATCCATGTCCTTAGTCTGCTTGTCTTCAGCAAACTGTTTGCAGCCTTTCTTGTGCATCATCTTCAGAAGAGGCTTCCTTCTGGGACAACAGCCATGCTGTTGTTGTTATTCTGTCTCACTGTTAAAATAAACCTACAATTAATATTATAGACTGTTAATTATCTTTGTCAGTGGGCAAACGTACAAAATCAGTAGGGGATCAAATACTTTTTTTCCTCACTATACATGTTTCGAACCGTCTAGGCCAGGGGTGGACAATTATTTTTTCGATGGGGCCACATGAGAAACTAAAAATATTTTGGAGGGCCGGGCCAAAAGGCTAAACTCAATACTGCATAAAATCAATTGTATTTCTTTATAAAAAGCAGTAAATATCATTGTTGGACAACTGGTACGAGTACTTATATAGTTAAACAATGAAAAAGTGAGGTTGCCTTACAAGAACATTTTTTTAATTTATTAAACAAAATTTCCCAAAACAATGAACATTTTTCACTATTTGTGACTCATATTAGTGAAAATTTCCAATCACGTTCACTCAAACACATTTTGAGTTTCATTTACTGTTGGAAAGAGGTTCTTAGCATTCTCAAGACATAATGCAAAGACACTCCAAATCTGTGTGTGTGTCCCCCACATTGCAGTCAGGAGTGTCCCCCCACACTGCATGCCAGGAGTGTCCCCCCACACTGCATGCCAGGAGTGTCCCCCCACACTGCAGCCAGGTGTCCCCCCCCCACACTGCAGCCAGGTGTTCCCCCCACACTGCAGCCAGGTGTGTGTCCCCACACTGCAGCCAGGAGTGTTCCCCCCCCCCACACTGGAGACAGGAGTGTCCCCCCCACATTGCAGCCAGGAGTGTCCCCCCCACATTGCAGCCAGGAGTGTCCCCCCACACTGCAGCCAGGTGTCCCCCCCACACTGCAGCCAGGTGTTCCCCCCCCACACTGCAGCCAGGTGTCCCCCCCCCCCACACTGCAGCCAGGAGTGTTCCCCCCCCACACTGCAGCCAGGAGTGTCCCCCCCACATTGCAGCCAGGAGTGTCCCCCCCACATTGCAGCCAGGAGTGTCCCCCCACACTGCATGCCAGGAATGTCCCCCCACACTGCATGCCAGGAATGTCCCCCCACACTGCATGCCAGGAGTGTCCCACCACACTGCATGCCAGGAGTGTCCCCCCACACTGCAGCCAGGAGTGTCCCCCCCACATTGCAGACGGGTGTCCCCCCACATGGCAGCCGGGTGTCCCCCTCACATTGCAGCCGGGTGTCCCCACCACATTGCAGCCGGGTGTCCCCCCCACATTGCAGCCGGGTGTCCCCCCCCACATGGCAGCCGGGTGTCCCCCTCACATTGCAGCCGGGTGTCCCCCCCACATTGCAGCTGGGTGTCCCCCCCACATTGCAGCCGGGTGTCCCCCCACACATTGCAGCCGGGTGTCCCCCCACATTACATCCACATTACATCCTACCTGTGTAGGAGAGGAGCCGAGCCAAGCCGCCGCCTGTTTGTTAATAGCGCGGGTCAGGAAACATTACAACTTTCAATCCAATAGCTGCGCGTGTCATGTACAGCGCTTCCGCCTTTTCCGGGAAACTTTGATAGACAGATCATCCATCCAATCCTGAGATGGGTGATGATCTGTCAATTAAAAAAAGTGCCTGGAAAAGGGGGAAGCGCTGTATATGACACGCGCAGCTATCCGGGGGCCGGATTAAAAGGTCCGCCGGGCCGTATACGGCCCGCGGGCCGTAGTTTGCCCAGCTCTGGTCTAGGCTTTGTAACTACAGTACATGAGACAGTTGTGACTGCATGTTTTGTTGTAGCTATTAAACCATAAAATCGTTGCACTTGTTGCAAAGATGAAGTGTAATTAAATCACAAAAGACTTGTGCTATGCGTCTGCCCCAAGCGATCCCACAAATGTTATGACATAATTTGTTTCACATGTATAATAGCTCAAAAGCTCAAAAAATAATCTAGCAATTCCTCTATGTATTTCAGTGACAAATATCAGTGGACATGTGATTTTTTAACCCCTCCAGGCTTCACACCACCAACAGCCTAACCTGAGAAGTCTCGAGGATCTTATATTTAATTATTGGTGGATGTGTTTTTTTTTAGCCCCAATAAGATTTAAAAATCATGGTCATATGCCAGTGAGTTAAATATTCTTCTCCTTGTGTTAAAGAGGTAGTAAACCCTCTCTTAAAAAAAAAAAAAAACCTGCAAGATAGGCATAATGAGCTTGTATGTATAGCATACTAGCTCATTATGAATTACTTACCTGAAAACTAAGCCCCCGTAGCGGTCCACGAACACCTGCATCGCCGCCATGATACCTGGAGTGACTTCCGGGTATCACTGCTCCGGCACTGTGACTGGCCAGAGCAGCGATGACGTCATGATCGCCAATAGTAGCGGCACGCTCAGTGCGCCTCCACGCCTTAGACCAGGCATGTCCAAAGTCCAGCCCCGAGGGCCAATTGCGGCCCTTGTTCCGGTTTAAAATGGCCCCATTGGTAATTTGGATATATAGATCTTTTGTGGCCCCCAACGAATCCCAGAGCACTGTGCCGTACACAGGGATTTGTTGGGGCCGCAAAAGATATAAGCCGTATTTATTGCTGAGTGCCATCAGATTACAATCTCCTGTTTAGTCGGTGGCCTCTGTAATAGGAAGTCCCGTCTCCTGGGCTGGCATTGGATGACTGTTCTGTCTATCCAATGGAGCCGGAACTTTGTATTAAAGAGGCCACTGAGTAAACAGGAGATTCTCCTGTATGTAATCTGTTGCTGCTCATCCCACCCTTCTCCCTGTCCTCTCCTTAGCTGAAGATGGGCATGGATCTATCTGCATTCATGTCAATGGTGAGGCTGCATTCATGTCAATGGTGAGGCTGCATTCATGTCAATGGTGAGGCTGCATTTATGTCAATGGTGAGGCTGCATTCATGTCAATGGTGAGGCTGCATTTATGTCAATGGTGAGGCTGCATTCAAGGCACTTGTGAGGCAGCATTCATGGCAATGGTGAGACTGCATTCATGGCACTTGTGAGGCAGCATTCATTGCAATGGTGAGGCTGCATTCATGGCAATGGTGAGGCTGCATTCTTGGCAATGGTGAGGCTGCATTGATGGGCACTGACCCTTATTTTGCTTCACAGTTCTTTATTTAAAATGTATGTTTTTTTCCTGAAACTTAGTGAATATGCGTGTTATATGCCGATAAATACGGTATATCCAAATAACACGCCCAAGCTCATCCTTGGATTCTTCACCACACAGACGCAAAGGCAAGAGAATTCTTGTTGGGCAGTGTATTAGTTAATTTGCATTTAATTTTAATGGTTAAAAGAATGTCGGGCAAAATGGTCGGCCCTCACGCTTGTTCACTTCATCGAATCTGGCCCTCTTTGAAAAAAGTTTGGACACCCCTGCCTTAGACAATCGGTGCCGTCTTTCATGCAAATGTCTCCTTTACTGTGTAGGTTTAGGAGATATTTGTTGCACCTATAGCTAAGCCTTAATCTAGGCTAACCTGTAGGTCAAAGTGGTCTGTAAGGGTTTACAACCACTTTAAAGTAAAACTATAGGCAAAACTTTTTTAGCCTGGTATACACCACTAGTTTTTTTTTCTTAATCAAGAAAGGCTGGCAACTCCATGCGCTCTTAAATAAAAGTTTGTTATGTACTACATGGATACAGGCTTTGATAAAGGATTCATAGCATCAGCATATACTCTGTACCTGCATAACACTGGGTTGAACAGCATATACTTTGTTCAACCCAACAGGTTGAAAGAAAAAAACTGGCAGCTCTGGTCGGAGCCGCTGTACTAATGATCTGATGTTAGTACAGCAATCTCGCCCGGTGAGCTATTGTGTTTTGACAGGGTGACGCCCCCCACCAAAACACTCCGGTTTGGCCGGCTTCTATTGGACTGGCTGCCATACACAAGGGCTGAATGTCGGAAAGTTTTTATTAAACCGCTTGGTGATGCCCGACATTCTGCCTGTGTGTAATAGGCTTAAGGGAGGGTTATTATAGGGTGTTAGGGTTTAGGGGTTAGGGTTTAGGGGTTAGGGTTAGGGTTTCCACTTGAAGAATAAAGCTAGAACTCAGGAATTGGAATAGGGACCTCCCCCAGAGGTCAAAGTTCAGAAGGAGGGTTCCCAGAGGTCAATGGCTGACCCACCCCCACTTAAGTGTACCGCCTACCCCAACTACGTCAGGGAATAAACAAGTCGGGGAATAAACAAGTCGTTTAAGTGAAGTGAAAGGAAATCCCTGAAAACGAAGGGAATCTAGAACTAGTGTGCCAATTGGAAGGTTTCCCCTCTATTACTATTCTGGGGACAACCCCAAATTTTGTGTTACATTACTTTCACTTTCAATAATAACGGTAAACAGGAGGACAAATAGAGAATGTGAATCTCCTTAATGGGGGGGGGCACAAAAAAAAACAATAAAAACTGACAGGGGTTCTAATCCCTCTCCACTCCACCCAAAACTAAAAAAACAAAGTTTGCCTGTGAAATGAGACTATAGTTGGAGGGTGGAAATTTACAGTCACTCTCAGTATATGTAAACCCAGTAATAAACATTTCATATAAATGGCTATACACATGTTTTTTTTTTTCTAAGAAATAAAGAAAGAAAGAAAGAAAGGGTGAATGCCTTTGGGCTTTCACATTGAAGACTGCAGGGCACATTTTTTTCAGGCGGTATAGCAGCGCTATTTTTATCGCTAAACCTCCTGAAAAACGTGTCAGTGTGAAAGGGGCCTTAGGGATTGTATTGTAAGCTCTCACAAGCAGAGACCTCTGTACTATTCTGCATTGGATTGTAAATGTCCCGGATCTCCCATACAGCCCAACTCCAGGAAACTGTTGACACTATACAAGTCCTGTATAATAAGAGCAGTGATGGGGAATCTTGGCACCTCAGATGTTTTGGAACTACATTTCCCATGATCCTAATGCACTCTGTAGTGTAATTGAGCATCATGGGAAATGTAGTTCCAAAACATCTGGGCTGCCAAGATTCACCATCGCTGATAATAGTAATATTTATTTTGATGAGGGGTCCATCTGGCACATTAGAAATATAATGCACCATCATATAAAAGAGAAATAAGAATCATGGGAGCTACTCCTTTATATCCACCACATGTAGTGTGAGGACTTTCCTGATTGAATAGTTCATAACCAAGCAAATCCTGGAAGGTGGGTTCCCTCACCCTGCTAGGTTCAGGGTAAATGTTTGGTAGGTCCTCATATTATGTCGTATTACATTATTACAGTTTTTTCTAAGTCTAAGGCAGCCCATAGATGAGTTGTTTTTTTTGTTTGTTTTTCGGTTGAATGAAGAAATAAATGACTTGATTTCCCATTCACACCTTGTAGATGGATTGGGAACCGTCCCACTGTGCCTTTGTATTCGGACAGTGGGGGGTCTTCCCTGCCGTAATACACTGATCAGTGCTGCTGACTGAAGCCTGTGGTGCTAATTGAGCTGAACTTTTTTAAAAGGGGCCGTTGTACAGAAGTCGTTCTACCAACCACCATGCCCATCCATAGATCGGAATTCGCCCAGTCCCTACTGAACTAGCTGAATTTTAATCCATGTATGGCCAGTTTAACCACCTCCCGCCCATGCTATAGCCGAATGACGGGTACAGAGTGGGCCTTAATTGCCAGGAGGCCGTCATATGACGTCCTCCCGTCCATGACCTGCCTGCGCACCCCCTGTGGGGTGCGCACAGCGTGCTCTGTGATCAGCCGAGTCTATGAGACTTGGGTGATTACAGATCGGAGTAAGGGGCCGATCCTGGCCCCTTACCATGTGATCAGTTGTCAGCCAATGACCGTTGATCACGTGATGTAAACAGAAGATCGGTAAGCGTGAGGGGAAGAAAAGCCGATCACGGCTTCTGTCAGAGGGACATCGGTCCCTCTCATCTGTTTTTACCAGTGCCACCTGCCAGTGTAACCTTTCAGTACACACCAGTGACATATATCAGTGCCCAACAGGGCCACCTATCAATGCCCACTAGTGCTGCCAATCAATGCCCATCAGTACCTCATCATCAGTGCCATGATCAGTGCTGTCTATTAATGTCACCTACCAGTCCACATCCTGCCAACCATCAGTGGTCATCAGTGCCCATCAGTGCCACCTATCAGTGCTGCCCATTAGTGCCAACCATCAGTGCCTATCATCAGTGCCACCTCTCGGTGCCACCTCTCAGTCCCCATCAGTGCTGCTTTATCGGCACCAATTAGTGCAGCCTATCAGTGCTGCCCTTCAGTGCAGCTCATCAGCGCACATCAATGAAGGAGAAAAATTACCTGTTTTCAACATTTTATAACAAACTATAAAACAGTTTTTTGTTTGTTTTTTCAAAACTTTCTGTCTTTTTTTTTAACACAAAATAAAAAAAACAGCAGTGATTAAAGCGGAGTTCCACCCAAAAGTGGAACTTCCACTTAATCCATCCTCGCCCCCTTACATGCCACATGTGGCATGTAATTTTTTTTGGGGGGAGTGGGGTCTTCAGGAGGAGTGGGACATCATGTCCCACTTCCTCCTTCCGCCGAGGGGCCACTAAGGCGATACGTCATATCGCCTTTTGGCAGCCCCTCCCTGTAGGCGATCGCCTGGGACACGTCCCAGGTGATCGCCTTTCCAATCAGACAGCGCAGCGCCGTTAGCGCATGTGCAGTGGGTCCCACAGTAGCAATGAGGACACTGGCCGGAGAGGGGAGGAGAGGAGCGAAGCTCCGGGCGACGCGTCACTGGAACGTGGAATAGGTAAGTGCATGTTTATTAAAACCCAGCAGCTACACTTTTTGTAGCTGCTGACTTTTAATAAACATGAAAAATGCCTGGAACTCCCCTTTAAATACCACCAAAAGAAAGCTCTATTTGTGCAAAAAAAAAATGTCATTTGGGTACAGTGTTGTATGACCGCGCAATTGTCATTCAAAGTGTGAGGGCGCTGAAAGCTGAAAATTGGCCTGGGCAGGAAGAGGGTTTAGGTGCCCAGTAAACAAGTGGTTGAGGGTGGTCATACACGCTTCGATAAATGATCGATTTATTTTCCAGTTGATCTTTTCCAATAGAAATAATCGATCTAGAGTTGACAAAGCATTTCATTGAAATGCCACACATGGGGACTTTGATCCCACCATGTAATCCCATAATCTCATCACTTGAAACTACGAATATTCATGAACAAGCTATCTCAGGAATGCCGGCTGATCAAAAATCATTGATAATATTCCACCCTGGCCGATCGACTTTGATCAAGCTAGATCAAAGCTGAGCCCAAAACGATAGGAAGGGAAATTATAGCTATTTAATTGTTTGTGGATTTGTTTGTTTTGATTGAGTCACACATGTTTGTAATCCCATCTATGTTTCCAACCATGTATTCTCATAATCTGATCACTCTAAACATCATCATATTAATGAACTAAGGGGTTAATTTACTAAAACTGGAGAGTGCAAAATCCAGCGCAGAAACAGTTTGCAAAACGCAGTGCGATTGCCATAATTGCATCACAAGTGTGTGAACAATGAACACCCATGCCATGCGGTTCAGGTGCAAGGGAAAAAAAGGGCCCTGCACCATTTTGGTGCGGATGTGATTTGAGCCGTACATGTATAGCTCAAATCGCCCTGTGCAGACATTGCATGTATTTGCTGCGATTCCTGTGCGAATCACATGCGCTGTTCCGCACACACCAGTGTGAACCCAGGCTCCAAGCTAGAAGCTGATTGCACTCTCCAGTTTTAGTAAATCAACCCAAAAGTATCTCACTGATGCCAACTGATCCGAAATGATCGATAATATTGCGCCCTAGCCGTTAAAATTTGATCAAATCCGATTAAATTTAAAAAAAAACAACGCAGCACGATAAAAATCCCCCCAAAAAAAGAAGAAGTAAATACAGGAAAAACAGACATAATGGACTTTAGGTATATTTTAGGTATAATACAGTTTTTGCAATTTTAATTACAAGGTCAAATTCTTTGATTGCCAAGTGTTTTGTTGGAGTCGCACATCGATTGGATAAAAATTTAAGCCTATGTGGTCACAATTTTATAAAGATCTGGTTGTATAGAGTATGACAAGCTTTCCAAGAATTTTGAGCATTGTTCTGATCTGGATGGAGAATGTGATCCCAGGGTAGTGTTGGATGTTCATTTTTTTTCCCCTGGACAATACAATTGTATGTGACATAGTATGGTGTATGGACACTACATGTGACATTGTATGGTGTATGGACACTACATGTGACATTGTATGGTGTATGGACAATACATGTGACATTGTATGGTGTATGGACAATACATGTGACATTGTATGGTGTATGGACAATACATGTGACATTGTATGGTGTATGGACAATACATGTGACATAGTATGGTGTATGGACAATACATGTGACATTGTATGGTGTATGGACAATACATGTGACATTGTATGGTGTATGGACAATACATGTGACATTGTATGGTGTATGGACAATACATGTGACATTGTATGGTGTATGGACAATACATGTGACATTGTATGGTGTATGGACAATACATGTGACATTGTATGGTGTATGGACAATACATGTGACATTGTATGGTGTATGGACAATACATGTGACATTGTATGGTGTATGAACAATACATGTGACATTGTATGGTGTATGAACAATACATGTGACATTGTATGGTGTATGAACAATACATGTGACATTGTATGGTGTATGAACAATACATGTGACATTGTATGGTGTATGAACAATACATGTGACATTGTATGGTGTATGGACATTGTATGGTGTATGAACAATACATGTGACATTGTATGGTGTATGGACAATACATGTGACATTGTATGGTGTATGGGCACATGTGATTGTATGGTGTATGGGCATACATGTGACATTGTATGGTGTATGGGCAATACATGTGACATTGTATGGTGTATGGACAATTGTATGGTGTATGGACAATACATGTGACATTGTATGGTGTATGGACATTGTATGGTGTATGAACATGTGACATGTGACATTGTATGGTGTATGGACAATACATTGTATGGTGTACATACATGTATGTATGGTGTATGGGCAATACATGTGACATTGTATGGGGTATGGACAATACATGTGACATTGTATGGTGTATGGACAATTCATGTGACATTGTATGGGGTATGGACAATACATGTGACATTGTATGATGTATGGACAATACATGTGACATTGTATGATGTATGGACAATACATGTGACATTGTATGGTGTATGGACACTACATGTGACATTGTATGGTGTATGGACATTACATGTGACATTGTATGGGGTATGGACATTACATGTGACATTGTATGGGGTATGGACAATACATGTGACATTGTATGGGGTATGGACAATACATGTGACATTGTATGGTGTATGGACAATACATGTGACATTGTATGGGGTATGGACACTACATGAGAACATTGTATGGTGTATGGACATTACATGTGACATTGTATGGGGTATGGACAATACATGTGACATTGTATGAGGTATGGGCAGTACATGTGACATTGTATGGTGTATGGGCAGCACTAATAAAGGAAGGCATGTTATTGGTGGGATGAGGATCTCAGACAATGCAGTGCTCAGCCCTTTGTCAGTCTAGCTCTATGGCTCAGTCTATACACAGCACTGGAGGATTTCTTCTCCCTTAGGAGCAGGCAGGCAGGCAGTGACCAATCCTTCCCCGATCATTGTCAGCAGGCCCCGCCCACTGCCTACATTTGCATAAAACCTGCATACAGTGGAGTGTAGCGGAGCTGTGCGCAGAGTGTCCCTTGGATGCCGGGCGGTGTGCATGTAGTCCGAGCACAGAGGACAGCAGAGCTCACCTCTTCTTATTTCCTCCAGCCTTGTCCTCATCATGTGCCTCCGTGCCTCCTCCATCCTCCTCCTCTTCGTACTGGCTTCGGACTCTATGGACTCGGTCAGAGGCTTGTTCCCCTTTGGGCAGCCCGAGTTCTCTTATAAGAGGAGCAACTGCAAACCCATCCCTGCCACCTTACTGCTGTGCCATGACATCGAGTACCCCAACATGAGGCTACCCAACCTGCTGGGACATGAGACCATGAAAGAGGTGCTGCAACAAGCCTCCTCCTGGATCCCTCTTATACAGAAGCAATGCCATAGGGACACCAAGAAGTTCCTGTGCTCCCTATTCGCCCCCGTGTGTATTGATGACCTGGATGAGACCATCAAGCCGTGCCGCTCCCTATGTGAGCAAGTCAGGGACAGCTGTGCCCCCGTCATGTCTGCCTTCGGCTTCCCATGGCCAGATATGCTGGACTGCAGCCGCTTCCCCCAGGACAATGACTTGTGCATCCCACCAGCCAGCACTGACCATCTAGTGCCGGCCACCAGAGAAGGTAATGTCACCCAGGACCAGGTCCAGAGAAGCTACTAATGTCACCCAGGGAAGGGGAGGTCAACCAGGTCCAGAGAAGGTACTAATGTCACCCAGGGAAGGGGAGGTCACCCAGGTCCAGAGAAGGTACTAATGTCACCCAGGGAAGGGGAGGTCACCTATGTCCAGAGAAGGTACTAATGTCACCCAGGGAAGGGGAGGTCACCCAGGTCCAGAGAAGCTACTAATGTCACCCAGGGAAGGGGAGGTCACCCAGGTCCCAGGAAGGTGGTACTAATGTCACCCAGGGAGGGGAGGTCACCCAGGTCCAGAGAAGGTGGTACTAATGTCACCCAGGGAAGGGGAGGTCACCCAGGTCCAGAGAAGTACTAATGTCACCCAGGGAAGGGGAGGTCACCCAGGTCCAGAGAAGGTACTAATGTCACCCAGGGAAGGGGAGGTCACCCAGGTCCAGAGAAGGTACTAATGTCACCCAGGGAAGGGGAGGTCACCCAGGTCCAGGTCCAGAAGGTACTAATGTCACCCAGGGAAGGGGAGGTCACCCAGGTCCAGAGAAGGTACTAATGTCACCCAGGGAAGGGGAGGTCACCCAGGGAAGGGGAGGTCACCCAGGTCCAGAGAAGGTACTAATGTCACCCAGGGAAGGGGAGGTCACCCAGGTCCAGAGAAGGTACTAATGTCACCCAGGGAAGGGGAGGTCACCCAGGTCCAGAGAAGGTACTAATGTCACCCAGGGAAGGGGAGGTCACCCAGGTCCAGAGAAGGTACTAATGTCACCCAGGGAAGGGGAGGTCACCCAGGTCCAGAGAAGGTACTAATGTCACCCAGGGAAGGGGAGGTCACCCAGGTCCAGAGAAGGTACTAATGTCACCCAGGGAAGGGGAGGTCACCCAGGTCCAGAGAAGGTACTAATGTCACCCAGGGAAGGGGAGGTCACCCAGGTCCAGAGAAGGTACTAATGTCACCCAGGGAAGGGGAGGTCACCCAGGTCCAGAGAAGGTACTAATGTCACCCAGGGAAGGGGAGGTCACCCAGGTCCAGAGAAGGTACTAATGTCACCCAGGGAAGGGGAGGTCACCCAGGTCCAGAGAAGGTACTAATGTCACCCAGGGAAGGGGAGGTCACCCAGGTCCAGAGAAGGTACTAATGTCACCCAGGGAAGGGGAGGTCACCCATGGTCCAGAGAAGGTACTAATGTCACCCAGGGAAGGGGAGGTCACCCAGGTCCAGAGAAGGTACTAATGTCACCCAGGGAAGGGGAGGTCACCCAGGTCCAGAGAAGGTACTAATGTCACCCAGGGAAGGGGAGGTCACCCAGGTCCAGAGAAGCTACTAATGTCACCCAGGACCAGGTCCAGAGAAGCTACTAATGTTACCCAGGTCCAGAGAAGGTACTAATGTCACCCAGGGAAGGGGAGGTCACCCAGGTCCAGAGAAGGTACTAATGTCACCCAGGGAAGGGGAGGTCACCCAGGTCCAGAGAAGCTACTAATGTCACCCAGGGAAGGGGAGGTCACCCAGGTCCAGAGAAGGTACTAATGTCACCCAGGGAAGGGGAGGTCACCCAGGTCCAGAGAAGGTACTAATGTCACCCAGGGAAGGGGAGGTCACCCAGGTCCAGAGAAGGTACTAATGTCACCCAGGGAAGGGGAGGTCACCCAGGTCCAGAGAAGCTACTAATGTCACCCAGGGAAGGGGAGGTCACCCATGTCCAGAGAAGGTACTAATGTCACCCAGGACCAGGTCCAGAGAAGGTACTAATGTCACCCAGGGAAGGGGAGGTCACCCAGGTCCAGAGAAGGTACTAATGTCACCCAGGGAAGGGGAGGTCACCCAGGTCCAGAGAAGGTAGTGGTACTAATGTCACCCAGGGAAGGGGAGGTCACCCAGGTCCAGAGAAGGTACTAATGTCACCCAGGGAAGGGGAGGTCACCCAGAGAAGGTACTGTCACCCAGGGAAGGGGTAGTCACCCAGGGAGGTCCAGAGAAGGTAGTGGTACTAATGTCACCCAGGGAAGGGGAGGTCACCCAGGTCCAGAGAAGCTACTAATGTCACCCAGGGAAGGGGAGGTCACCCAGGTCCAGAGAAGGTACTAATGTCACCCAGGGAAGGGGAGGTCACCCAGGTCCAGAGAAGGTACTAATGACACCCAGGGAAGGGAAGGTCACCCAGATCCAGAGAAGGTACTAATGTCACCCAGGGAAGGAAATGTCTCTCAGGTCCAAGGTCTACCCAGGTCCAGAGAAGGTACTAATGACACCCAGGGAAGGGAAGGTCACCCAGATCCAGAGAAGGTACTAATGTCACCCAGGGAAGGAAATGTCTCTCAGGTCCATAGAAGGTACTAATGCCACCCAGGGAAGGGAAGGCCACCCAGATCCAGATAGTGTACTAATGACACCCAGGGAAGGGGAGTTCACCCAGGTCCAGAGAAGGTACTAATGTCACCCAGGGAAGGGAAGGAGGATCACCCAGGAAAGGAAATGTCTCTCAGGTCCATAGAAGGTACTAATGTCACCCAGGGAAGCTAAGGCCACCCAGGTCCAGAGAAGGTACTAATGTCACCCAGGGAAGGGAAGGAGGATCACCCAGGAAAGGAAATGTCTCTCAGGTCCATAGAAGGTACTAATGTCACCCAGGGAAGCTAAGGCCACCCAGGTCCAGAGAAGGTACTAATGTCACCCATGGCCAGGGAATGGCACCTAGGGAAAGGAATGTCACCCATGGCCAGGGAAGGGAATGTCACCCAGGGAAGGGAAGGTCAGCCAGGGAAGGGAATGTCACCCGTGGCTGGGGAAGGGAATGTCACCCAGGGAAGGGAAGGTCAGCCAGGGATGGAATGTCACCCGTGGCTGGGGAAGGGAATGTCACCCAGGGAAGGGAAGGTCACCCAGGGAAGGGAATGTCACCCGTGGCCAGGGAAGGGAATGTCACCTGTGGCCAGGGGTGCCCCTGGAATTACCACAAGATGTTTGTATTATTTAGCTTCTATTAATGTCTTTTATTATAGCTTCTACTTCCTAGCTTCTATCATCCTAATAATGTGTCACCAAAGAATGGGCATGCTGCATAGTAACATGTCTCATGATGGACTTGTATTGCTTAGACCAGGATATCTACACCTTTTTATAGTGCAGGTACACTTAGAAATAGTTTTCAGGTCTGGAGGGATCCCCTGCTAAAACCAGTCCATTGGTGGTCAACGAGAAGGATAATCCCCTCTAACATTGGGGGTTAGTGGGAGGAATGTCACCCTTACAGTGAGAGTTGGTGGGGACCTTTACATTGGTGATCAGTGGGAAGAATGCCCCCTTACATTGGTGGTCAGTGGGAAGAATGCCCCCTTTAGATTGGCGGTCAGTGGTAACAGTGTCACCCTTACATTGGTGGTAGGTGGAAAGAATGTCACCCTTACGTTGGTGGTCAGTGGGAAGAACGTCTTCCTTACATTGGAGGGGCCAGTGGTAAGAATGTCACCCTTATATTGGTGGTCAGTGGAAAAAATGACCCTTTTACAATGGTGGTCAGTGGGAAGAATGCCCCTTTTACTATGCTGTTCAGTAAAAAGTATGTCCCTTACATTGGTGGTCAGTGCAAAGAATGCCTTTCTTACATTGGATGGGTCAGTGTTAAGCATGTCACCTTTATATTGGTGATCAGTGGGGAAGAATGCCCCCTTTACATTGGTGGTCAGTGGGAAAAATACTCCTTACATTGGTGGTCAGTGGGAAGAATGTAACTCTTTACATTGGTGGTCAGTGGGGAAAATACTCCTTACATTGGTGGCCAGTGGGAAGAATGTAACTTTTTACATTGGTGGCCAGTGGGAAGAATGTCACTCTTTACATTGGTGGTCATTGGGAAGAATGTCATCCTTTACATTGGTGGTCATTGGGAAGGATGTCATCCTTTACATTGGTGGTCATTGGGAAGAATGTCATCCTTTACATTGGTGGTCATTGGGAAGGATGTCATCCTTACATTGTTGGTCAGTGGGAAGAATGCTTTCTTTACATTGGTGATCAGTGGGAAAAATTGCCCCCCTACATTGGTGGTCAGTAGCAAGAATGCCTATTTTACATTGGTGGTCATTGCAAAGAATACCTCCTTACCTGGATGGTCAGGGAAAAGAATGTCCCTTACATTGGTGGTCAGTGAGAAAAACGCCCCTTACATTGGTGGTTGGTGGGAAGGATGTCCCTTACAGACAGACTAAAAAAAGATCTTCATGTCAAGCAGATTGACCCCAAAACTATGCAGGCACTGTCAAATGGGTGGTAAATCAGTTACATATCAAAGAAGCCTAAACAACTCTGGAGGAACCCTGTTGGAGAAGGGCTGGCAGTGTTCTGATTAGATCAGCATTCAAAGCTCCCTGGAGATTTTTAAAATGTTGGCAGCTATGTAATTAATTACTGTTGCAGGACTGATAGCAATGTAGTACATGTGGCAGCTTACAGGGAGAGGGGTGTGAATCATTCATATATATTAATCGGATTGTACAACCCCAGTTTATTTTCAAGTTACCAAAACCAAGTAATATGAGGACACACCTAATCAATCTTTTTATTTGTATCAAATCAGGCAGGCTACTGCCAACATAGTTGATGATAGATCTAAAAGTGATTGTACAATCTCATTGCATAGTGTATGTGGTCAGCCTAAGGGCTCATGCAGACGGGTGCCTTTTGCATTTTAACGCACAACTGCATACGTTTCAATGCAAAACATTTAGCTTGACCTATTTTGCCTGCCAGCGGGTCACATTAGTACCTGCTGCAAAAACAGGGCAAGCGTAGCCTCAGAACAGTCATCTGCACTTGAAATCTGCAAACTTGCAGTTAAAGTTCATTTCAAACCCAGGGAAACTGACTGTCTATACAAGTGTTTATCATCACACTGCTTTTATAAAAGTGCATTGTAACTGTACTGTCCCCCTGTACTTTGTAAAGTGCTGCACACACTGTTGGCACTATATGAATTCTGCATTGTGATATAGGCAAAGGTTACCAGATAACAATCCTGGGGTGTAGCTACCGGTAAGAATAATCCGTTTGATTTTGGCTTATACTAATGGATTTCTATGCTAATTCTTGGTTACAATTCAACAAGAGCATCATCACCCACAAAAACAAACTCAGATAAATCAGTGCAAGGACACCAATGCTCATGAAAACAATGCACAATAAAAAACAAAGTGTAGATAGATAGATAGATAGATAGATAGATAGATAGATAGATAGATAGATAGATAGATAGATAGATAGATAGATAGATAGATAGATTAAAAAAAGTAGACAGATAGATAAAACAAGTATATATATATATATATAGCCTATGTCATTATATATCCAGAAAAGCAGAGCACACAGTTGTGGACATGACTGCGTTCACCGGAGCAGCCCTGTAACCCCCATTAGCACTATAAAACTTTTACATAAAGATGTCCCCCATCTGGTTACTATAAAACTCTGGTCCTGACTACATTCTGCTGTCCTCTCTTCCAAATTAACAAGGCAATATACAATCTTTTGCTGTGAGTTAAGTATGCTTTTAAATAGTCCTACCCCTATTTACTGCACAGGCTGGACAAGATGCAAGACAAACTTTACTGGCACGGGAGCAGCTTGTGCCTCTGCAGTGACCCTAATGGATGCAACTTTAATTTAGTTCATATGCAGCCAATAAACATCGAAGACAAACCAGTGGATGGTTAAAAAAAAAAAAGTCTGTGTCTGCTGTTCTCAAAGTTTATCTAGAGCCCAAACTTTTCTTCTTTTTTTTTTTTAAAACCCTACAAAGCAAATTTTTTTATTTTTGTTTGTTTGTTTTTTGTTTGTTATTTGCCATTTGTTTCCCAATAGGGAATCTTTCCATTAGCTCCTGTCCTGTAGACCCAACAGGACATAATAAATCCCCTAACAGACAGCTGTCACTGGAACAAAATACCCACGTTGGACAATTTTCCCTCTATTACTGTTTAACTGACAACTTTATGTATTTATTATAAGTATGTATATAGCGCCATCAGTTTATGCAGCACTTTTATATATACAGTATACTGTACACTTACATCAGTCCCTGCCCTCCAGGATCTTACAATCTATGGTCCCTAACTCACATTCATACACATACTAGGGACAGTTTACCTACCAGCTTGTCTTTGGAGTGTGGGAGGAAAACTACGCAGGCACAGGGAGAACATACAAACTCCAGGCAGGTAGTGCCTTGGTTGGGATTCGAACGGACGACCCGAGTGCTGCTAGGTGGACGTGCCAGCCACTTCCTTTCTTCCTTCCTTCCTTCTTTCCTTTCTGTCTCTCTCTCTCTTTCTTCCTTTCATCTCTTGCTCTTTTTCTCTTTACTTCCTTTCTTGTTATTCACTTTCTTTCTCTCTTCCCTTCCTTCCTTTCTTTCTCTCTCCTTTTTTGTCTCTCTTGCTTTCTCTTTTTTTCTTTCTTTCCTTCCTTCATTCTTCTCTCTCTCTCTTTCTTCCCTTTTTCTTTCTTTCTTTCTCCCTCCCTCTCCTTTTTCCTCTCTCTTGCTCTCTCTTTTTCTCTCTTCTCTCTTTCTTTCTTTTTCTTTATTTCATTCATTCCTTCCTTCTCTCTCTTACACTTGTTCTTTCTTTTTTTCTCTCTTGTTTTCTCTCTTACTCTTGTTCTTCCTTTTTTCTCTCTTGTTCTCTCTCTCTTTTTTTTTTCTTTTTCTTTCTTTCTTTCTTTCTTTCTTTCTTTCTTTCTTTTTTCTTTCTTTCTTTCTTTCTTTCTTTCTTTCTTTCTTTCTTTCTTTCTTTCTTTCTTTCTTTTTTTCTTTCTTTCTTTCTTTCTCTTTCTTTCTTTCTTTCTTTTTTTCTTTCTTTCTTTCTTTCTCTCTCTCTTTCTTTCTTCCCTTTCTTTCTTTCTCCCTCTCATTTTTTTCTCTCTCTTTATTTCATTCCCTCCTTCTCTCACACACACTCTTTTTCTTCCCTTTTCTCTCTTGTTCTCTTCCTTTGTTCGCTTTTTTCCTTTCTCTCTCTCTCTCTCTCTCTCTCTCTCTCTCTCTTTCTTCCTTTTTTTCTTTCTTTCTCTTTCCTTCCTTCCTTCCTTCATTCCTTCTTCTCTCTCTCTCTCTCACTCTCTCTTTCTTCCTCTTTTCTCTCTTGCTTTCTCTCTCTCTCTCTCTGTTTTTCCTCTCTTTCCTTCCTTCCTTCCCTTTAAGTCTTGCTGACAATGGTCAAGATGGCAAATTGGGAGGTTGAATCTTCAGCGGAGACACAGACACAGACTGCTCTATCTAAATCAAATCTTTTGGCTGTAGACACATTTTAAAGCAAACACCATTAGCAGTGTGCACTTGTGTGCCAAGATGCTGGCTCTGCCTGACAGCCATTACTGCTGATCAGAGTGTATGTTACAAACTGCAGACAGTGAGAATGGGTGAGTTTATATAGGTGTTCCTTTTTCCATGGGATGTTATTAAATAAAATGTTAGCAGTACTCAAGGAAAAAGTCTTCCTGGGACAAGCTAACTCATTAGGTTTTGAGTTTAGGTCAAGTTTGTCATGTTTGAAAAGATGTGATTATGCTTGATAATGCGTGTTGTTCTTTAGCGCCTCCTGCTGTTCAGTAAGCATAAGGCCGCCTTCCTTAACCTTGTTCTGTTCTCTTTAGCGCCCAAAGTCTGTGACGCCTGTAAAAGCAGCAACGAGGATGACAATGACATTGTGGAGAACCTCTGCAAAAATGATTTTGGTAAGAAAATGCACAATACATGTTCCTTACTAAAAGATGTTAAGTGGCTAATGAACCAGATCATTTATGGTGAAATGTGAACCAGGTTTTCTTTAAAGTGAAGTGCTAAGTTTGCATTGAAGTTCTTCAATCTAAACAAAGGCATGTAAGTATTTTCTTATTTAGGGGCTGTATAGGGTTTTAAAGTAAGGTGTCTGAGGCATAAGGGAAGCTAAGTAACGGATTTAATCCAGATGCCCAAAAAATTTGTTGCCGGTGCCCGCCGTTTCATGGTTTTTTGGGAGTCGATGGAAGTCATGTGGTGGCTGTTCCTGCCTTCTAGCAGTGGCATCTATAACCTGGCTACCCACATTGGGGTTGATTTACTAAAACTGGAGAGTGCACCATCTAGTACAGCTCTGCATAGAAACCAATCAGATTTCAGTTTGTTTTGTCAAAGCTTAACTGAACAAGCTGAAGTTAGAAGCTGATTGGCTACAGTCCACAGCTACACCAGATTTTGCACTCCCCAGTTCTAGTAAATCAAACCCAATGTCTCATTTTGTTAATTCTGTCATAAATGCCTGACTTCTGGTGGTATGTTTGGGGACCCGATTTTTTTTTTTTTCTAAATGATATTGGTTTTATGTTATGTTACTGGATTAGATGTATTTAGTGCTGTTGAATGTTTGAATTTAAAGTGTCACTAAGCCCACAACAGTAAAATCAGTCTTTATATGCAGTAAAGCATGCTTGTTATACTCACTGTGGAACCTAAGGGGTTAATCCTCTGCATTGTGTAAAAAAAGCTGTTTGATCCTCTATGCACAGATTCTCCTTTTTTTTCCACTGACTCTGGAACATAATACAGAGCCTTTGGAGTCAGGCTGCACATGCTCAGTTTGGTGTGTATTGCTAGAGAAGTTTTTTTTTTCTTGGGAGAATGCGCACTGTCCAGACTGAGGGTCAGGGGAAAATGAAAACTCCTCTTACAAGCTTTATTAGAAATTGATTGAATTCATAAGACTTCTGATGAGGAAAGGTATTTAGCAGTTTATATTTACTAAAATAATTGCATTTTCATCTTCTGTGTAATGTGGGAGACCAGATATGGTGAATGCAGGGTACTGGGTTTAGTAACACTTTAAGGCTGCATTCACATCTGAGCGTTTTGTCGCCTGAAGCGCGACTCTCAAAGACGCTAGAGGGGAAAAATAACATTATTCTCTATGGAGATGGTTCACATCTCCAACGCAAAACGTCGTACGCCGAAAGAACGCTGAACGCCTGAATTTCAAACAAGTCCCAGACCCTTTTTCGACGCGCGTATCGGGCGGCTTGGGCGTTTTCCATAGCCGACAATGACCTGTACAAAACTGTGGTTTTAAAACGACGCGTTTTGCGCGGCAAATCGCGGTAAAAGACGCTGCAAATCGTCTACGCCTAGGTGTGAATGCAGCCTTAATCCTGTTATAGTAGGTTGGGGTGTCTAGGATTCGCTGTAAAAGATGCATTAATTAGCTGAACTGTCTCTCAAGATTATGAGACCTTTTCCCTATTGTTAATGGGGAGAAAGGAACAAAGAGCGCACCGGCCTTGCGCATTACCTCTGCAACACTTTAATATGTGAAAATTTAAACAAAATGCATACTCACAAACGAGTTACATATTCAAGCATAGAGTGTAAAGTCCATGAGATGCATCATCCAGCAAGATCAGCTGGCAAGCAACAGAAGTGGGATGTATACTCCAAAAAGCAACTGACGCATTTCATAGGTGCCCCCTGTTCTTCCCTACTGTTCCCTGTGATGGGAATGGAAACAGGATTTTACGGAACATATAAGCATGTCATCTGATCAATGCAATCAAAGCAATGATCATCTGGGGTAATGAAGACTGTCTGACAGCTGGCTAGCTCCTAAACTGGCCATACATGGCTTCAATTTTCGACTGGCCCTGTACTCACCACACAGCTCAACAAATTTTGATTGAGAAGTCAAAGAAGTCAGACAGAAAAAAGTCAGCCAAATAGTGACTGCAGCCAATCAGCTGCAGTCACTGTTCCGTATTCTGGCAGCTGCAGGTGCCAGCTGTCACAATACAATAGCCAGCAGCAGGGGGTTCATCCATCTACTCTGTTTAAGAAAGTTTACCGCTCAGAGGTCACAGGGAACTGCAAGGTGGAGTCCAAACGCCTGGGTGCAGGCACTGCAATAGTATGCAAAAATATGTAGAGAAAAACCGGGACGGCCGCAGTCCAAAAAAATGGTTCATAGCTATGAATAAGCACTGTATGATAGTGTGAAACGCGTCAGCTTTTCTCCTGATTTTTTGCTGTGATATGTTCATGTTGTGACCAGTTTTAATAAAAAGGAACCATTTTTTTGGAGTGCGGCCGTCCCGGTTTTTCTCTACACATTTTTGCATCTACTCTGTTTAGCATTAATCCATGATTTTCTCTTGATGTGTATGGCTAACTTTATGCTTATAATGAGTCTAAAACAGGGGTTTCAAACTGGTGGCCCTCCAGCTGTTGCGGAACTACAAGTCCCATGAGGCATTGCAAGGCTTTAAGTTACAAGCATGACTCCCACAGGCAGAGGCATGATGGGACTTGTTAGTTCCACAACAGCTGGAGGGCCGCCAGTTTGAGATCTCTGGTCTAAAGCATGGGTGCTCAACCTGTGGCCCTCCAGCTATTGTGGAAGTACATGTCCCATGAGGCGTTGCAAGCAACTGGTAGTTGCAAACATGACTACCACAGGCAGAGGCATGATGGGACTTGTTAGTTCCACAACAGCTTGAGGGCCGCCAGTTTGAGATCTCTGGTCTAAAGCATGGGTGCTCAACCTGTGGCCCTCCAGCTATTGTGGAAGTACATGTCGCATGAGGCATTGCAAGCCACTGACAGTTGCAAGCATGACTCCCAAAGGCAGAGGCATGATGGGACTTTTAGTTCTGCAACAGCTGGAGGACCACAGGTTGAGCACCCATGGTCTAAAGCAACTACAGCCCTCCAGCTGTTGCGGAACTACACGTCCCATGAGGCATTGTAAAACTCTAAAATTAACAGACATGACTAGGCATGATGGGAATTGTAGTTCCTGAACAACTGGAGGGCCATAGTTTGGAGACCCCTGGTCTAAAGGATAGTTTGCTGTCTAATATGAAACTGTTACTCATAAGTAAAAAAAGATAAACATAATAGCAACACAAAATGATAGCAAACCAATCTGATTTCATTCTCCTACTAATTCTTTGATGTCGTTCAGTAGCATTATAAACTTTTTCAAAAGTTTTTTTCAAAAATCAGAAAATTAGATAAATCTATTTTTGGATGAGGTGTTCAAAATACAAAGCAAGCAGCCCTCCAAAGAAAGAAAGACATTTTTCGTATTCGGTAGAATCATTTGTTATTGTAAGTTGATTGACAGACATGGCGGCTTGTTTGGGTACAGGTAGTGTGACGTGGTGACGTGCAATTAGAATGTAGACCTGAGCTGACATGGAGTTGGATTATTTTATAAACAAGCTTTCCACTATGCTTCCTAAAACAGGAAACAAAAGCTATTGCTAACATAAATCATACAGCTACTATTTTAACTAGGGGGGTAACTCCGGGACCCCTAGAAAAACAGCCCTAACATTATGGCTTTAGACTTGATTGATGATGTTAGATGTTGATTAGTTAGACGCGAATGATAGAATAAGTCTATAGCCCAGTTCTAGCGCAGCCATAACTTCTATACAATTGTAGCACTTGTATGGAACAGCATGGCCTTGCTTGTACGGGATATTAATCCTGACAAATGAAAACAAGCTGCCACTTTAATACAGAAAACACATACCAAGGAAGGCTGACAGCGCCTGGCTAATTTAAAATACGCAGACAATTCTATTTCCAAAGTCATTACAATGTGGTGATGGTATAAAACTTGCAGACAGGACCTCAGCTCATTCTACAAATGTTTTCGTTGTGTTTCTTCCTCTGGGAATTTGTAGTACGACTCAATGGAATGCACTCCAGCCCGTAAACCGAGCATTTGTTCCAAAGTTAACAGTTCTATAATGAGGCAACAATGGAAGCGTTGGATGTCACAAAATATAGTCATATTCATATTCTTCTCCCAGTAAGTGTTGTTTTTCAGTATAAGGTACTTTTTATATTAAAGTGGATGTAAACCCCAAAAAAAATATTATTTTTTTTGATGTCACAATGTAGAGTATAAGATTTCCTATCATCTGTGCCCAGTCTTGCCACACAGAGTTAATCCAGCGCTGAGTAATTCTCTTTTAAAGTTCAGTGCAAATTAACAGAATTCCAGATAAAAACTTGCCAAATTATAAAGTCCGTTTCTCTGTTATTGCTTTCAGTAACAGGTTATTTACATATCTAGCTTGGACATGTTTATCATAACAAGAGGTGATCCAAAGTTCATTGTATATTACTAGGATGTGTTATGATGTTATATCACCTCATGTTATGATAAACAAAACATAACATATGATAAACATGTCCTAGCTATATTTGTAAATAACCTCTCACTCAAAGCAAGAAGAGAGAAAACTGACTTTTTATTTAGGCAGGGTTTTTATCTGGAAGGCTGTTCATTTTCACTGAACATAAAAGAGGATTTCTCAGATCTGGTTAAACTCTGTGTGGCAAGACTGGGCACAGATGATAGGAAATCTTATACTCTACATTGTGACATAAAAAAAAAAAAATTGGGGGGGGGTTTACATCTACTTTAAGATCTGACCCTGAAACTTAAAGTGGAGGTTCAGCCAAACAGGGAAATTCACCAATTACACCAACAATTAAACCAATACATAAGGGAGCTGGTTTATTTGCCAAAGGATTTGTATATCTGTCCATCCAGTCCTGGGATTTACACAGCTCTGCCCATACAGCACAGCCATGTCTAGCAGGGGAGGGGGACCTGATCTTCAGTGCTGAACCTTCACTTTCACCTACAAGCCCCCATCCTTTACTGGAACAAATTAAATAAAATTAACTGTGCTGGACTTCTTGCTCATCATTTTTCCAAAGCAAGTTAAAGGGGTTGTAAAGGTACAATTTATTTTTTCCTAAATAGCTTCCTTTACCTTAGTGCAGTCCTCCTTCACTTACCTCATCCTTCCATTTTGCTTTTAAATGTCCTTATTTCTTCTGAGAAATCCTCACTTCCTGTTCTTCTGTCTGTAACTACACACAGTAATGCAAGGCTTTCTCCTTGGTGTGGAGTGTAGTGCTCACCCCCTCCCTTGGACTACAAGGCATTGAGGCATAAGGCATTGTAAAACTCTGAGGCCTCGTACACACAACGGGTTTCCTCGGCAGAATCCATCAAGAAACTTGGTGGGAGAGCTTTTTTGGCAAGGAAACCAGTCGTGTGTACATTTTTCATCGAGGAAACTGTCGAGGAACTCGACGAGCAAAAGGAGAGAAAGTTCTCTTTTTCCTCGACGGGAGTCCGAATTGGCTCGTCGTGTTCCTCGTCGGGGCTGCTTTTCAATGAGAAACTCGAGCGTGTGTATGCTAAGAAACCCGCGCACCCTCGGTAAAAGTAGTATTTGTAAAGGAAATGGCACATTTGTTACGCTGTAACAGACTGAAAAGTGCAAACTTTTTCCTAACACGCAGTAATATGAGTTCCTCGACAAGCCTAACAAGGAACTCGATGAGAAAAACAATGTGTTTCGCCCCCCGACGAGTTACTTGGTCGTGTGTAAGAGGCCTGACATTCACAGACATGACTAGGCATGATGGAGGGCCATAGTTTGAAGACCCATGCCTTAAATCATAAACCAACACCATTGGACATCACTATGATGGGTGATCTCACTGACCTAAAAGTGAAGTACGAGGCCAGGCTAAAATAATGCATTTTGGAGCATCTCAAGTTTTCAGGCTCCCAGGTGCCCATTAAAATAGACAACTGTACCCCAGGCCCTTGAAGTATCCACTGTAACTAGTGACAAGTGTCGGGCTTGTAAAGTAATAAGGAAAGACGATAGATCATATAAAACTTCACCAAACTTTCTAGAAACGTAGGGACATCTTAATACTTGTTTCGCTAGCGATGGTCTCTAGCAGGATGGCTTATTGGCGTGATTTCTGATTCACTAAGCGTAATAGCTATTCTTTATTTTTTTTATTAATACAAAGTATACTTATTGCCTATAGCAACCAATTGCAAGTTTTGTAATAGGCTGTACTTACTTAGCACAGGCAGCCCTTTACTTACTTCTTCTTCAGTTTTTTTTATTTATTTTTTATACCTCAGCCAAAATATTCTATAAAGTAATGAAAGCCATGCTGGTAATTACACACGCACTGAGCACAGTGTAAATCATTCAAACTCTGTGGCTCCAACATTTAGATAAGGAGAATGGAAACAGACTAATCAATTCTGTAAATTTGCTGGTATGGGGTTTCCAGAAATATGTTTTAAGAAACAAACTCTTCTTCCAAAAAAACAAAATAACATATTATATTACAATATTCGTGTTCTAAACACTTTGAGAAATTGAAATACTCAGAAAATCTATTTAATTTCATTACCTTCATGGAGAGGGAGAGGATGGAACCTACATCTAAGGCGGCGTACACACGAGGGGATATGTCCGCTGAAAACGGTCCGATGGACCGTTTCAGCAGACATCTCCGCTCGTGTGTATGGGCTAGCGGACAGATTTCTCCACCCGACAGATTTCAAAGCATGCTTTGAAATCTATCCGGTGGGAATCTGTCCGCCCGACATGTCTGCTGGTTAGTACACTTACCAGCAGACATGTCGGCTCCCACCACCGCCGCGCCGCTGCCGAATGGATTCGGCGCATGAGCGGAAGTGTTTTACTTCCTGGTGCGGTGACGTGGCGGTGACGCGGCGGCGTCAACGTCACCGCCGCGTCACCACTACGTCACCGCGCCGTCCGGCGGCGGGGAATTTGATCCGATGGTGTGTACACGCCATCGGATCAAACTCCCGATCGGACATATCCGATGGAAATGGTCCGCGGACCGTTTTCATCGGATATATCCGATCGTCTGTACGCCGCCTTAAAGAACAGGCCTAGTAATAGCTTTAAATGTTAAAGTAAAACTTCAGTTTTCTTTAAAGGAGGAAGACCTAATCTTCCTCTGTTGAGAAGAAACGGATGCTTGAGTTAGCCTACTCCTTTTTCAAACGGTCTACTGAGTAAGAGAATCTCTGTTTATTATCATCACCTGAGTAATCTCAGTGTGCCATAAGGAAAGCAGCAACATATGTGACCCACTAGCTTTAAAGGGTCTAAAGCCTGGTACACACTATGGCCCGGATTCACGTAGGGGGCGTATCTTTAGAGCGGCGTAGCGCATCTCAAATATGCTACGCCGATGTAACTCAGAGAGGCAAGTGCAGTATTCACAAAGTACTTGCTCCGTAAGTTGCAGCGGCGTAGCGTAAATTGGCCGGCGTATCTTACTAATTTGCATATTTAACATGGGAACGCCGAATGCGTCCAGCGTAACTATGCGCCAAAGATATGTAGGCAAGTTACGTCGGACGGCTGAAGCCTTGTTTTACGGCGTATCTAGCTTCGCGAATTTGGAGATACGCCCGGCGTAAAGCTACCTGAATCTGGCTATATGAGTCTTTTCCAAAACTCAGTTCCTGTCAGAGTCGCTGTGCTAACGATCCAACATTAGTCCAGCAATCTCCCCCACTAAGCTATTGTGTTCTGATAGGGGGACGTGCCCCCCCCCCCCCCCATGCCAAAACACTCTGGTTAGCGTTCTCAGTCATTGGCTGAAAGCACTCATTGGGATCCGGTCGGATGCTCTTTTTCCAGCATGCTTGCCCGACAGAAGCCGGCCTGGCTGCCATACACATGGGCCTGTTTTTTATTGAACTGCCCAATTTTAGCCGGCATTCGGCCCGTGTATTCAGGGCTTTAGAAAAGAGATACAAATTAAAAGTCCTCTTGCAAAGGATTGCTGTAATTTAAATTCTGTGCAGGCTTCTGGGATCGGGGGCAAGAATGTGAGACAATCACACGTGCAGTAATTTTGCAAATTATTCCAAAAGTATTCTTTACGCAAACATTCTAAAACAGGGGTGCCCAACCAGAGGCCTGGGGGCCACATGTGGCCTGCGGAGCCCTCTGATGTGGCCCAAAACCTTCTGCTCTAGGATGGAATAGAATAGAATACTGTTATTAAAGGTAAGTTTATTACTAAAATCACAGTGTATATATATATATATATATATATATATATATATGGGCATATCTGTTCTCCAGTGGTTACTGGGCTGCTTCCAAACTGATCCACAGGTGCAGAGCAGCGCACCTGCGTGTTACCTGCACTGAGCCAAAGGCCCCTTTGACACAGTCAGTCCAACCCAATTGGACCCTCCATTCACCTCTAAGGCCTCGTACACACGAGGGGATATGTCCTCTGAAAACGGTCCGATGGACCGTTTCAGCAGACATCTCCGCTCGTGTGTATGGGCTAGCGGACAGATTTGTCCACCCGACAGATTTCAAAGCATGCTTTGAAATCTATCCGGTGGGGATCTGTCCGCCCGACATGTCTGCTGGTTAGTACACTTACCAGCAGACATGTCGGCCCCCACCGCCGCCGCGCCGCTGCCGAATGGATTCGGCGCATGCGCGGAAGTGTTTTACTTCCTGGTGCGGTGACGTTGCGGTGACGCGGCGGCGTCAACGTCACCGCCGCGTCACCGCCACGTCACCGCGCCTTCCGGCGGCGGGGAATTTGATCCGATGGTGTGTACACGCCATCGGATCAAACTCCCGATCGGACATATCCGATGGAAATGGTCCGCGGACCGTTTTCATCGGATATATCCGATCGTGTGTACGCCGCCTAAGGAGTAGCAGATGTAAATGTGTCCATTTAGAAATGCCTACCTCCAATCCAATCCACAAAAACAAAAGTAGAGTGGGCTCTATAGAGTAGAGTGGGCTGCCATCCACCCGCTCTGCTCATTGTGGCCCATGGCCCATTACCAAGTCTCAAAGGTGGCCCTCGCTCTTAAAAAAGTTGAGCACCCCTGGTCTAAAAGAATGCCCCAAGTCACATTGCGTGGAGCAATAAATAATTATTTTTTGTTTTTTTAAGGTAATTTATAATAAAATGGAATTATAAAATTATTTAAAAAAACTAAATTCCTGCAGATTGAAAATGTTAATTTTAATACTATTTACATATAAAATAGCACACACCATATTGTATTTGCATTTTAAAATATACGTATATATATATATATATATATATATATATATTTTTCTCTCATGTTTCAGAAAGTGATAAGGAGATAAGTGAAGTCAAATTGTGTAATTCGGTTAACTTCAAACCTGCACTCCTGATACAATCTCTCTATTTTTTGTAGATGCGCAAACTGTTGGCGCTATATAAATCCTGTATAACAATAATAATAATAATAGCAGCAAACAAATATTCTTGCGCATAAGTGTGACGTCCAGGTGATCTAGTGTTCAAAGGATAATTTTTCAGGCCTTGCTGCCCTCCAGGATAGGGGTATCCTAGCAGTAAAAAAAAAAGAGGGCCCACCGGCCTTGTGCATTAGCCTTAGTAAATTTATTGATAAAAAAGCTACTCATAAACATGTGAGGAAAATTTACTTAAAGTGGATGTAAACCCACTGATGTCACAATGTACAGTATAAGATTTATCATCTGTGCCCAGTCTTGCCACACAGAGTTAATCCAGCACTGAACAATCCTCTTTTATTGTTCAGTGAAATACAACAGACTTCCAGATAAAAACCAAAGTCCTTGCTTCTGAAAAAAAAGTGCACAATTCACATCCCCTCCCCTGTGTTTTGATTAAATGTTTTCAAAATATGGGGTGAGTCACAGTTCAGTGCCATGAGAAAATGCAACAGCCATCAGAATATACATAGAGCTGGAGGGAAGAGGAGAGGGGGATGTGAATTGAGCATGTTTTACAGAAGCTGTGTATGTCTGCAAGCAGTGCACGAGATATGTAAATAACCTGTCACTCAAGCAAGGACTTTGGTTTTTATCTGGAAGTCTGTTTTATTTCCCTGAACAATAAAAAGAGGATTGCTCAGAGCTGGATTAACTCTGTGTGGCAAGACTGGGCACAGATGATATGAAATCTTAGGGCCAGATTCTCAGCGGCGTTACGACGGAGTATCTCAGATACCCCGTCGTATCGCCGTTTTTTTTGTCTCGTATCTATGCGCGTGATGCTAAGCATCACTTTTGCATAGATACGCTTCTAAATCCGACAAGTGTAAAACCATTACACTTGCGGATCGTAGGTGTAATGACAACTCCGGCCACTAGGTGGCCTTTACGTTGTTTTCGCATTTGCATACAAATGCGATAGTGTAATGACAACTCCGGCCACTAGGTGGCCTTTACGTTGTTTTCGCATTTGCATATGCAAATGCGGTAGTACGCCGATTCTCTATCGCTTTTACGCCGCCCCGTCGTCGCGTACGTCGTTTTTGTTCGCGTAAGGTTACCCCAGCTTCTATGTGGAGTAACCTAACGAAGTACCGTCGGATGCCGTCGGGTCCCGTCGGATGCCATGTTAAGTATGGCGTCGGGTCAGCGTCGGCTTTTTCCATCGCTTACGTCGTTTTACTAACTCGTTCGCGAATAGGGCATTGCGTAAGCGTCGATCACGTCGTTTTGACGTTGGTTTCAACGACGCTTTCCGACGTGAGCTGGAGCATGCGCACTGGGCTTTTTCCCCGGCCGGCGCATGCGCAGTTCATTCGACGCGGGGCGCGCTTAATTTAAATACAAGCCGCCCCATTTGAATTGTGCGGGTTTACGCTGCGCGATTTATGCGACGCAGGCGAAACCTACGGAGCAAGTGCTTAGAGAATAAAGCACTTGCTCTAGTACGATGCGGCGGCGTGGTGTAACTGGCTTACGCTACGCCGCCGGAATTCTTAGAGAATCTGACCCTTATTCTCTACATTGTGATATAAAAACAAATGGTTTACATCCACTTTAATATAAGCCACCTAGTCATGACTATCAGTCTAGGTATCGACAGTCTCTAGATGGTGAAGGAGAGGACATCAGGACCACTGCTGGCTTTCTCTATTCATTGTATTCCTTGTATCATCTAGTCAATCACTTACGTTTGCCGTGTCTTATATAGGCATACAAACTAAGAAAGTCTGCTGAAGTTTCTAGGAAAACATTCCAAGCCCTTCAGCTCACCCTTATTTTTCTTCTTGTGGGGGCCACAATCGGACAACTGGTTTTAAATGTGAAAGATCCAAGAACTTTGGGCCCCAGACTGCCCCCCCCCCCCCCCAGATTTCAGATGTTATATTCCCCCTTAGAATCGATGTGTCATGAAAACATATGTTTATATATCTACACTCATTAACCTTTCTTATGGAGATATCCCTTTTAGAGAACAGTACATTCAGCTGTGCAGTGATTGTTAGTCAGACATGGTAAGGGTTAAGACTGACGGGTTTGACATAAATGACTTTGATGCCCTTTGTGGTGTAAAAATGGAGCCACCTGCTGTAATTGTGTCAAAGCCTGACAGTTTCATTAGCAACATGTTCCCACCCCAGACTGGCTCTTTCTAATGTGCCTGTGTCAGACTTTTTTCTCACCATTCTCTCTCCTTGCCTCCCCCTCTTTTTTTTTTTTTTTGCCTCCACCAGCCCTGAAGATAAAAGTGAAGGAGATCGCCTACATCAATGGGGACACTAAGATCATCCCGGAGACAAAGAGCAAAACCATTTACAAACTGAATGGGGTGACAGAAAGGGATTTGAGGAAGACCGTGCTGTGGCTTAAAGACGGCCTGCAGTGTACCTGTGATGAGATGAATGACATTAACGCTCCCTATTTAGTGATGGGACAAAAGCTCGGAGGGGAGCTGGTCATCACCTCAGTCAAGCGATGGCAGAAAGGCCAACGGGAGTTTAAAAGGATCTCTCGCAGCATCCGCAAGCTGCAGTGCTAGGCCTTCCATTAACTCTTTCAGCACTGGGGCTAGTCTATGTTTTTTTTTTTTTTTTTTTTTTGCACCTTCCTCCCTTGTCTGGGAACCCACCCCTTTCTGAAGTATAACTGAAAAAGGTGGGGGGCGATGCCTTTTGTATGAATATAATTATTATTTTTATTATTATTTTTTATTATTATTATTAAAAATTGAAGCAAACCTTGTAAATAATATGAAAAATTTTAAAAGTTCAAATATTTTTTATGATGGCCACGAGGAAAGAGCTAGAAAAGTATTTACCAGATGCAAACTTAAGAGACTCTTCATAATTTTGTATGCTTTTAGAAGTGATAGAATTGTTAGAGGACTTTATTAATAGAGCACAACATTTAAGAAATCAGGATTTTACATTGACAAGTGTACCTAAAAACATTAGCAGTTCTTTTTGCATTTTATTATACTGACAACGGTTTAGTATTAAAAAAAAAAAAAAAAAACACATCGGTTAAGCAGTGATATGCCTGTTTTAAACAGAGGAATGAATGTTATTTGATCTATGTTCATAAATTAAATGCTATTTTATCGCTGTACCAGTAATTGTTCTCTGGTAGGAAAAAACAAAACAAATGTCTTAACATGACAAAGTATATAACACTAAGCCAACGCTCATCTCCAGCAATTACCGGTATCTCTTTTTTGATAGCATTATCAGATGTGTTGGAAGGTACAGCTGCCATACAATTTAGGACTTCAGCCATTTGGCTGTACATAACCTTCCAACTGCGTAAATAGACCTCAATGGAGATGCAAAGGATCTAGCACTACCAGGGGAACAACATGTGTGCTTGTGTAACATTTCTAGAGCACTTCCTACCTGCATAAATGTTCCTATGGTCACAATAATTGCCACCCTATGTTCAGCAGATTCACTCACCTGCTATAAACATAGATTTGTGATTGTTGCTGTGTCTACTTGTATGCAGGTTCTGTAATCTGTGTAATGTTGTTCTGGTACCAAAAAAAGACACATTCCGGAGATGCTGGAATTGAACAATTATTATTGAACAATTATTTTTACAAAGCCTTGAAAGAGAAGTAATCACTAAGAGTAGGGTAACCAGACATCCCCGGTTTCAGGGGACAGTCCCCGGATTGAGCACACTGTCCCCAGACCAAGTTTGTCCCCAGATTGGATTTGAACAGGGGCTGGGGCAAGTTCAAAGACATTCAGTGCAGAATTTAAAAAAAATCAGAATTACACACATCCATTCCACCGCTCCTACTGGCTTGGGGGGGGGGGTGTATTTTTTTCCATTGTCCGTGCCCCTTTCTGATGATTATGTGCTGGTCGGAGTGGAGGGAATGTTTCTTCCGTTTCGGGTGTATGCCCATTCAGATCCGCTCGCATGTTCTTCTGCCTTGGCTCAAGTCCCGGCCAGCCGCCTGCCTGTTTATCTCCTTGCCTTCCCTGGCGGAGTGATCTTCCTCCTCTCCCCACCCAGTAGTAGCCGGGTCCCGGAGAGTGACGGCGACGGGCAGAGAGTCGCTGATTGCGGCCATTACTAGTAAAAAAAAAATGTCCCCGGATTTCATTTTAAAAATCTGGTCACCTTAAAGAGAGCTCATTGATTCTGGGTAGGCAGCTTGCATAGAAAAGGACTATCCTCCAATGGGTACTCATAAAGTCACTTAAAGTGATTGTAAAGGTCCAATTTTTTCTTTTTATAAATAACAAACAGATTATACTTACCTCCGCTGTGCACCTTTTTTTGCACAGAGTGGCTCCGAACTGCTTTCCCAAGGGAGTTACCTTGATGGCGCACTCCCGAATCCAGCATTTGCGTCCATAGAGACGAATGCCAGACTCGGCATAGGATGCATTAAGGTGAAAAACAAGAAGGTTTACAACCCCTTTAAACCACAAAACCACAGAAGAAGTGCAAGATCAAAATGTAAAAGTGCAAATTGCTTTAAAGTGGTTGTAAAGGCAGAACGTTTTTTATCTTAATGCATCCTATGCATTAAGATAAAAAAAAAACTCTGTGTGTAGCAGCCCCCCTAATACTTACCTAAGCCCCATCTCTATCCAGCGATGTACATGAGTGTCTTGGCCCTCTGGGACTCTCCCTCCTGGTTGGCTGAGACACAGCAGCGACACCTTTGGCTCCAAGGGGCAGGGCGAACCAGGGCTCCATGTCTGACGGAACACAGGGAGCTGTGGCCCGGCTCAGTGCCCCCATAGCAAACTGCTTGGTGTGGGGGCACTCGACAGAAGGGAGGGGCCAGGAGCATCGATGAGGGACCAAAAGAGAGGAGGATATCGGCTGCTCTGTGCAAAACCATTTCACAAAGCAGGTAAGTATAACATGTTTGTTATTTTTGGAGGAAAAAAAACAAGATTTTAGTATCAAGATACAAAAATAAGTGCGCTAATAACATATAATAAGACACAATCCAATGTGCTACATATATACTGAAGTCCATAGACATAAGCTAGAAAGTAATGTCCATAAAAAGTGTTGCCAACAATCACCATACAGTGTGTAATAGTGTATTGGTATAAAGTCCCATTGGTGCAATAGTTGCTGAAAACTTAAAATTCTTCCAAAATCTTGAATGCGTGTATAGAAACTTCCACCACACTCTAATGATTTCACCCAAAAGTGCTCAATAGGTATATGCGCTTACCAGAAACACCTGACTTCTCTAATTAAAAAGAAAGTCAGAAACAGCCTAAGGCTCCTTACACACGGAGCGGTCCGTTTTTCGGTCCGCTCCGTGTGTCCGTCAGCTCAGCGGGGGGTCTCCGCTGAGCTGTCGGGCGGACAGGGCGGTCCCCGCACACTGTGCAGGGACCGCCCCGTCTCTCCTCCGCTCTCCCCTATGGGGAGTCGGATGGAAACGGACCGTCTGTCCGTTTGCATCCGATCCGTTTGGCCGGACGGAAGAAAAATAGGACATTCTTCCGTCCGCAAAAACGGATGCGGATCTAGCGGACGTTAGCGGATGCATCATCCGCTAACGGATCCGCTCCCATAGGGAAGCATTACAAGTCCGTTAACGGACTTGTAATTAGCGGACCGTTCGTCCGCTAGTGTGAAAGGGCCCTTAGCAGTATTGTGACTGAAAACACATCGGTGATACCAGGATAGCTGATGTTCTCAATCCCAGATTGGATACGGTGACATAAATATGAGAAAAAAATAATCCATAGCATAATACTGCTCAATTTATTAAAAATAGGAACATAAAAAAAGCCAAATGGCCTCTTACATTAAAAAGATGCCAGACCCGGCATCAAGGCTGCTCGCTTGTAAGTCAAGGTGGTCTGTTCCGCTTCAATCGCAGCTATGCTGCTTCGCAGCAGCATGTAGCGGCGTGCGTTCCACTCCGAGACTCCGACAACCAGATGACCGGATGTTAGGCGTATCATGTGACTAGTTTCCAGCGTAACTAGTCACATGATACGCCTAACATCCGGTCATCTGGCTGTGTGTACTGAATAAAATGTAGCATCAGTTACATACGTTATACAGCACTGTGCGCAGCGGAGTGGGAACTATCCATTCCACTCTTGAATAAAACCGATTTGGGCTAATTGCTGCTCAGCCATTTACAGCGTGCTTTGTATTTTATCCGTGAATTTGAGGCTTCCTCTGATCAATTAAATTAAACCTTGTATTTGTTTAAAATATATAAAGCCTCCTGTGAATGGCTGATCGGCTCCCAGCTTGACTAGATGTTGTACTGGGAGCTGGACAGGAAGTTCCTGTCCTGCCTGTCCTATATGTAGCTGATGAAAAATAGAATTTATACAGCACACTTAGCCACTTAGTAAAGGGAATAGTTTGTTTTTGGACTAACTTGGTCCAAACAAACTATTTAAAGTTCTCTAAACCCTGGAGTTAGGATTTAAAGACTCCGTGCTTAGCAGGAACACTAGAGCTCTATCTTCTTCCCTGTCAGAACGGCGATCTGCCTCTCTGGGGAGCGATGTTGGGTGGCCGGTGGACATCGGGTCCGCTGGACCCACTGATTAGCTCCCCTCTGTCCAGTCAGGGCATGTGCGCCCCCAATGTCTATTGGACAAAATGCCATAGAGGTACATTGTTTTGCGCAATAGAGCCGACCTGCCGCTGTATACCTGTGGTAGGCAGTCGGTAAAAGGTTAAAAGAAGTGATGACAAAGTCAAAGCCAACAGAAACTGCCACCGGTATTTCTCCGTATATATATATATTTTGTATACTTGGTGGATAGTGAACTTTAATATTAACTGTTGGTCTTTTATTCTGTTGTACAAAAAAAACAAATATGAATGGCCAAAAAAGTGGCTTCTTCTGCATATTATTATACGTTGAACCTACAGAAAATGCTCACCATCTTATAATCAATAATTTTGCCACTTCTATCTACTGTTCCATTATTAAAAGAAACACTCAAAATATTGTTGTAGGGGGGTTAAATAAAGAGTCTAACTAGTTGGTCTTGGTAACCCAGACTGCTCTTTTAGAAAAGTCCTGTACCTATTTCATTGTTGTAATGCTTACAGACACTTCTGGTTGCTATACAAGGCCGCAGTCAAGGCATCTTTTTTGGACAAGGGGAAGTGCGATAGACCCTCATGATGTAATTACATTGTATTTTTCTACTATAGCAGCAAGAGGCATCCGGTTGATTGATTCTTGCACCATTCAAATTTAAAGTGGAGTTCCACCAAAAAATTGAACTTCCGCTTTTCGGAAGCCCCCCCTCCCCCTCCGGTGTCACATTTGCCACCTTTCAGGGGGGAAGAGGGAGAGCAGATACTTGTGTAATCCAGGTATTTGCTCCCACTTCTAGGCATAGGTCGTTGCGATGACCTACGCCATGTCTGGCACCTTCTCTCCCCCCCCCCCCCGCTGTCTTTTGGGAGACACACAGGTCCCAGAAGACATCAGGATCCACACAGTACGACTCAGGGATGTGCAGTAGGGAACCAGGAAGAGAAGCCGCAAGGCTTCACTTCCTGATTCCCTTACCAAAGATGGCGGCGGCAGCACCCGAGAGCTGATGGACAGATTGGCTTCGGGGGCCGACAAGTAAGTGTCTATATATTAAAAGTCAGCAGCTGAAGTATTTGTAGCTGCTGATTTTTTAAGATTTTTTTTTTGGCAGGACTCCACTTTAATGTGATATTCCAATCATGTGTTAAAGCTGTGAAAATGGCAACCTCTCCCTACTCCCACCAGTGAGCCCACACTTTACCCATGTCATGGTGGATGCATAAGGCCATGTAAAGAAAGACAAAGGCAGTAGGTGCTACCACTGTTAGACACAAATGCCAGTTTATTTATATGCTCCAATTACCTAATAAACAAAAGATACATTCCTAGAAACATTTTTATTCATTCATTGTTTAACCTAGCCATCAGTATTAATCAGCATATTGCCATTTAAAAAAATATATAAATAAAAGTAAAAAAAAAAAGAGCTCAATAAATAACACTTTTTAAAAAGTATATAGAGACTTTCTGATGCCATCTTTTCTTTTTTTTTTTTGTTGCTTCCCGTAAATGCCTTTTTGTAATATATATTAAGTGAGGTAAATGAAAGTTGTAAAATATTGTAAATAGTCAAGATGACCATGCTTTATTGTATATAATCAATACAATTTCTCCTTTATTATCTTGTATTGTAGATGTATATACAATGCTTCTTAATTATTTTTGGCCCCAATGATAACATTGCAATTCCTTTTTCTATTGGTCTGACTTTTTATAGCACAGTTTAGTCATATTGTAACAAATTAAATATTTTAATAAAACTACATTTTATTTGGTGTTTGTTATTAACATTTATTTTATAGCTCCTGTAAAGCAAATTTGTACTTTGCCCTAAATGAGCAAAGTAACAGGTTTGCGTAATAGCCCACCCCAATCCACTGCTAATGCTTACCTTTCTTACTGCCCTGAAAAGAAGTCTTGTGTAGATTGTAGGTTGATCTGGAACAGAGCATAGGTAAGGCTCAGGACCCCATTCCCCTCTTCTCATGCTCAGGCATCCAAGATTGCATTGTAAGAGAACTGAGTAAAAATACCATGCCTAAAGGGATATTCATGGGGTGACCTAGGATTGGAGGAGAGGGATAGGCTTTGAAGAAGATCGCTTTAACTTTAAAGTAAGTCTTGGTAATTCTACAATTACAACTTCTCACATGTGTTTTTCTAACTTTTTTATTTGAAGTGTTTTCTTCAAAACATGCTTCTACCATATTACTGCATTATATTTTATTGTGCTGACATAGTTTGCAAAGTTTCATAGTACTGACACAGAACCACACATCTAAATCTTTGTCTTATAGCCTTATAGTCTTATGTCCAGGGCCGATCCGCCCTATAGGCTTACTATGCAAGCTGCTTAGGGCCCTGCAAAGCTGCGGAGGGCCCCCCAAATTACTAGAGGCCCTGCCTGGTGAGAAGTCATTTTCGGCCCCTCACCCCGCTTCTCAACTCGCTGGCTGCATGGAAGAAGAGGTAAGAAGTCAGCACCCCCCGCTTCTCACTTTAAAGTAAGATGTAATTTCCAACAGCAGAACACCCCCTCCCCCCACTTCTCAACTTTAATCTTCAATTTGACATGTCACTGTCGTCAGCGCCCCACGCCTGCCCCCCCCCCCACCCTGCTTCTCAACTTTAAAGTGGATGTAAACCCCATAAAAATAAAAAAAAGTATGTCACAATGTAGAGTATAAAATTTCCTATCATCTGTGCCCAGTCTTGCCACACAGAGTTAATCCAGCTCTGAGTAATCCTCTTTTAATGTTCAGTGAAAATGAACAGCCTTCCAGATAAAAACCTGCCTAAATAAAAAGTCAGTTACTGTCTTCTTGCTTTGAGTGACAGGTTATTTACATATCTAGCTTGGACATGTTTATCATATGTTATGTTATGTTTATCATAACATGAGGTATAAAAAGTGAGAAATCCACCCCTCCCCCACATAACACATCCTGGTAATATACAATGAATTTTGGATCACCTCATGTTATGATTAACATAACATATGATAAACATGTCCAAGCTAGATATGTAAATAACCTGTCACTTAAAGCAAGAACAGAGAAAACTGACTTTATAATTTGGCAGGTTTTTATCTGGAATTCTGATAATTCTCACTGAACATTAAAAGAGGATTACTTAGCGCTGGATTAACTCTGTGTGGCAAGACTGGACACAGATGATAGGAAATCTTATACTTTACATTGTGACATCCACAGAGCCATTACGCCTGTCTAACTGGTGTTAGACTGGAGTAATTTCAAATTACGCGCGTTTTTTAGCTAGTCGAAAACCTCAAACCATGAATAGACGGCTGCGGGCTTCAATTCGACTGGATTACGTGTTCGTACGCCTTCGGATCTACGCTGCAATAAAATTGCGGCCACTGGGTGGACTTCCCGTCGTTTTCCGCATCGGGGTATGCTAATGAGCTTTTGCCGGCGATCCCAGAAATTACGATCTTCAATCGCAATCTCTTACGGCACCTTTAGTCATCTTTTTTTTACGTAACACTATACCAGCTTTTTGCTGGTTTAATATTAGACAGCCCATGTTAAGTATGGCCGTCGTTCCCGCGCCGAATTTCTACGTTTTCCGACGTCTTTTATTATTTTTTACGTAAGTCGTCCGGGAATAGGAATGTTCGTAAACGACGCTACTCAAACAACGAATGACGTAACGATGTGATTTCGCGCAATGGACGGCGGGAAATTTCTGAACGGAGCATGCGCAGTTCGATCGCCGCGGGGACGCGCTTAATTTAAATGCTTCACGCCCCCCAATCGCGTATTTCGATTTCGCGGCGAGAAATAGACAACGCCGCCGTAGCGTACGGGCAAAAATCTACCAGGATTCGGTGTAGAGCCTGGTGAAATACGGCAGCGTAGAGTATTTCGATTACGCAGCGCAATATTAAGTGTATGTGTATCTGGCCCATTGTTTACATCCACTTTAATGTAACATGTCATTTTGCTTAGGGCCCCAGGGAGGTCAGGATGGGCACTGCTTATGTCCCTGACACAGGCACCCTTGAGAACCAGTCAGGGTAGTGTAAAGAAATCTGAGCACCCACAAAAGCTCACAACAAAATGAGATAGAGATAGAAACTCAATGCAGACTGTGTCCACAATGGAAATTGAGCCTAGGATAATAGAACTTGCAACTAAATCACCCTGATACCCAATTATTGTGGTGACTTCCACTTATTTGTTTGAAAATTATTATACTTTAAAATATTTTTTTCAGTCATAATGCAAATGCATGTTATTAGCCTGTTCTGAACTCCAATGGTGGCCTACCTCCAAACTCAAAAAAACTACTTTACTATTTTTCTATCAACTGTTAATGCTCCATGATTATATGTCCACAGGTATACATACCTTCATATTTTCATATAGATAACATATTGTTGTAGGACAACTGGACTAGTAGATTTGGTTCTCTGCAACTCTCTCAACAGTAGAACAGTAGGTCTCATAAAATGAATATATTTGGTAAAAAAAAATTGCAGTGCAAAGAATCCTAGTGTTTGGCCCTTTAACTCACTGGGTGATAGGAGATGGTGGGAGACCAAAAGCCATTACCCTGATCAGCCTTACCCTTACTTCTAAGCATAGCCATGGGGACACGGTACAGGTAGAAGATAATACAATCTATTCTAGATAGTGCTACCACAATGTAGGGTGGACATCTAAGTTTACATATTTAAAACACTCCTAGTCCATTCTGGGTAATTTCCTGGGTCAATTCACTCAATTTACCTGGGCCAATGGGAATAAGGTGCAAACATTTTGTTGACTTTGTTAATTGTATTATAAATTATGATTAAGAAATCTAAACAATGTTCTGGCACACACATGTGTTTCTGCTGAAATTCTTAAAATTTTACACACAAAACATATCAGGGCTTGATTGTGTTGTGCTGGGGAGATCTAGAAGAGATAATTATTTTAAGAATTTTTATATTATATGTACAGTTTCTGCTCACTGCAGTCCCTGGCCCAGGGCAATAGGCCTCTGCATATGTTTACATGGCATTGTGGGTCTAAAACTTTTCTTCACTTACTGATACATACAAGTTTTTGATCTACCATAAAACCTTTTTCTTGAAGTCCATTGAGGGACACAGGAATTCTAAAACAGTTGGGTTACATGCTGTTGCCTACTGATGAATTGGACACTGGCAAGCAGGAAAAAAACCATTAAGGCCAGCCCCCCCACTTCTAACCGTCATGACTGAGTTTTGTCAGCAAGCAACCAAGGCCAATAAACACAGAGAGGTGAGACCTGTGTCCCTCAATGGCTTTCAAGAAAAGGATTTTATAGTAAGTACAAAAATCGTTGTTTTCTATATTATCCACAGGACACAGGAATTCTGAAACAGTTGGGGATGTCCAAAAGCAGTCCAACTAATGGGTGGTAAGCAGCCAGTGATGAATCTAAGGAAGGACCAGGGGCCATCTGAAACAACCAGAATGACCAATGCCTGAATATGCACCAAAAGAGGTGAAGTTCCCATCTGGACAGAAGAACTGCCCAGAAGAGGTCACAAAGTATCAGTCTGATGCCCAGACCAGGATAAGAATCATCATTGAGCCCAGGTTCACACTGGGCTGAACTCACACGATTGCAGTCCCGATTTCGGCCACGATTACAGAGACATCTGTGCAGGTTTCTGCACAGATGTCAATGTAAATCGTGGGCTGAAATCGTAAAAAGTAGTACAGAAACAATTTTTTGAAATTAGTGCAACGTTGCAGATGCAGCATCGCACCGATTAGGACGGTGTCATTGCCGGCAATTGCTTCCGACTTGACATGTCAAAACGCACCAATGTGAAACTATGACGATGATATGTAACTATCATGAAGGACACCTAGTTTGTTCCAGCAGAAGCTGGGAAAAATGAACCACTAACAGGTAAAAAAATCGAACTGCTTAATTGGGGAGAACAGGCCAAAAACAAGAATGGTCAGAAAAGTTTATCAGCCCCAAAGCATATACCTAAAGCTAAAAGACAATCTAAGGATGAGAAAAGGCCCAAGTCTTAAACTTTAACAATAGGCATCAGGGAAAGAAGGCTCCAAGACGTAAGGATGCATATCAGGAATCATTAGAGCCACAGGTACCACCTGCATGTTCCACCTTAAGTCCGGATGTCCAGTCCAGATACCAAGGGGGAAACTAAGGAAAACTGAAGGTCAACAAAAGAAGGTGATTTTAAGGCAGGGCATGTCCCCAAGTTCCAGGGAAGGTCACTGAGGGATAAGGGCCCTGCTAGAAGAGAGAGCAGTGGAAACACAGAAGGTTCCTACTGTATGGTGACAGTGACTACTGAGGACTGGTAATATTGGAGATATAAAATTACTCTAGGGAGGACAGGGAAACCGCTTCTATGGGCAAGTGCCTACTAAAACAGGAACAGGGGGTCCCAAAGTGCAGAAAACCTGGAGATGTCTGAGTAAAGGTACAGCTACGTGTAACTTGCTGCAGGGCAGCTGAAATAAACACTGTGTCCAATTAAGTAGCCTGTGAACTAAAGGGAGTACCTGCCAATGAGGCCCAATACCCAAATACACATCCAATTGTGGGAAGTTAAAGGGTCTGTGAATATGCACTGCTAAGATAGAAGAGGTAGAGGGATGGGTGCATCTGACTTTTCTGAGGTAAGAGCATACCATTGTCACCTGAGGCATTGCCAAGAGTTAGAGTAAAGATGAGATAGCTGTTTCTTGAATGCCTCATCAGTGTCCCATGCAAGTAGCCAGAGTGCTTCACTCATTTGAACAATCAGTCCTATGTGGGGCACATAAGTGGATCATAACAGCTTAAGCCAGGGCTGTCTTAATGAGAGGGCACACCTGGGCACTGCCCAGGGGCCCCAGCTGCATAGGGGGCCCCTGCACATTTCCCAAAGCAGCTGGCCCTTGAGCCCACACTGCCCTGAAATTGGGGGCCCCCCATGATGGCACTGAGAGTGATAGATACACAGGGGAGGCAGTCTCCCTCCTACCTACTTGATGTCTGTATACCTGCACTGTGGTCAATTTAGGGGCCCCGAGCATTACTTTGCCCAGGGGCCCATGATAGTATTAAGACAGCCCTGGCTTAAGCTCAAGGTGCTAGACATTTACTTCCAACTGCTCTATAATGTGTGTACTTACCCTAGCAGAGAAAGGATTCTGTCCACAATGGTTTAATTCATTCTGACTCAAATTGGGAACTAACGAGGGAATTAAATTCCCTATCAGTCTCCAAAGGTGAGTATACCTTCAATTCTTCCAGTGGTATCTTTGTTGACCTGGATCACAGGAGCATTCACATTGAGCACAGACTAGCTATTAATAAAATCCTTCTCAATGGAGAAAAGCTTTTGCACAGTCTAATTTGGGGACTAAGATCTTTCAGGGTAGTTTTGGTCGGGAAATAAAGGAAGTCCTTCAACAGTGGGTATAGTGCAAAGGACCTTGCAGCCACAGCTCTAAAACACCCAAAGTCTATAACAGCAGGCTGATTAGCATTGCATCAAAAAAGGTTTAAACATTCCCTTGTATAGCTGAGTCCATTGATAAAGACTGTATGACCCAAAAACAGCCTCTTCTGACTGTTGGGGTTGTGAAACTGAATAAGAAATCACAACAGCGATGGCAGACCCGGTTTGGATCACAGTCATTGAAGGGTCAGAGACAGACCCTGATATGAATGAGGACAGCGGGCACCTGATTTTGACAGGTACCCACTACCAGAAGTCCCCCCCCCCCCTTTACAGATCCCTGATAACTGCGGGACCATTCACAATGCGCTACGTGACTCATGCATGTGCAGTGGGCAGCCGGCTGTAAAGCAGTTAAGATGCCGGGGCCCAAATAACTGTGGAAACTACGGCTTGAGTGAGCACAGTGCTGTATCCTGGAACAGGTGAATATCTGTTAATTAAAAGTCTATGTGAGTCTTCTGAGATTGTTTCTGGACCTGAAAACTGCTCTGGGGCCAACTAACACAGTACACAAAGGTCTGAAAAGCCACACGGAGCAGAGCCCAGTGCCGATGGTTACATATCAAGCTAGCCCCCAACCTTCCAGTCAAGTAGCGTCTGGGTACAGACTCTAAAGATGCCGCTTAGGAGCATTTTTGAAGTCTTCATTAAAGTAACAAAAATAAATGAATAAAAGAGCTAGAAAAAACATACTTAGTCTTTGTCTAAGCATAGCTGAGGAAAAGGTGTCCAACACTCTAGGACACAGGTGTCAAACACAAGGCCCACGGGCCGAATCTGGCCCTGCAGGCCATTTCATGTGGCCCTCGCACCTTTCCTGCAGTGCAGAGCTCCAGCCCTCCTCTGGTCCTCCTCCAGACCCCTACTTTCTGTTTTCAAGCAATGCATCCATCTTCTTCCCAGCAGCAGCATAAGCAAAGGAGGGTGTACTGTGATATAAGGGAGAGTGGGGGACTCAACTTCAAAAGGTGGGGTGGCTCTTGACATCTAATGTTAAGGGGAGGGGATGCGCTGGACATTAATCTTACAGATACAACCGGCCCTTTTGAGAACAATCATAATGCTAATGCGGCCCATGATGGAATTGAGTTTGACACCCCTGCTCTATGACATCAGCATGATGGTTAGAGGTAAGGTTACATATTGTATTTGGATTTTTTCCTGTAGGCAGCAGCCAGGGCCGTCTCTACCATAGGGCAAACAGGGGCAGCTGCCCAGGGCCCTGTCACTGTTGGGGGCCCAAAGCAACCCCCTTTGAAAAAAATGTTTTTTGTTTTTTTTAGGGGTCCGGAGGTCCCCAGGGCCCCTGATGGCAACCCCTCTTTTTTATATTTTTTTTTAAATAAAGAAATATATTTATTTTATATATTTTTATTTTATTTTTTATTAAAGGGCCAATTTTTTTTTTTAATATATTTTTATTTTTTATTAAAGGGCCAATTTTTTTTAGGGGTCCCCAGGGACCCGGAGGCCCCCAGGGCCCTAGATGACAACCCCCTTTTTTATTTATTTTTAAATAAAAAAATATATTTATTTTATATATTTTTATTTTATTTGTTATTAAAGGTCCAATTTTTTTTTAGAGGTCTGGAGTTCCCCAGGGGCCCGTAGTTCCCCAGGGCCCCGGATGACAACCCCCCTTTTTTTATTAAAAAAAACTTGTTTTCTAAAAAATAACTTGTTTTAAAAAAAAAAACTTTTTTTATATATTTCTTTTAATATATATATATATATATATATATATATATATACACATATTATATAATATAAATGTTATTATTATTAAAGGACCCAGAGGTCCCCAGGGCCCTGAATGGCAACCCCGCTTTTTTTTATAATTTTTTTTATACTTTATTTCTTTTTTTTCTTTTTATTTCTTTTTTATATATATATATTTTTTATTAAAGGGTTCAGAGATCCCCAGGGCCCCATGTGGCATACACCCTTTTTTTATTTTTTTTTATAAATGTTTATTTTTTTATTTTTGTTTATATATTTTTTTATTAAAGGGCCCAGAGGTCCCCAGGGCCCTGGATGGCAACCCCCCCCCCTTTTTTTATAAATGTTTATTTTTAATATATTTTTATTTTATTTTATTTTTTATTAAAGGGTCCAGAGGTCCCGGATGGCAACCCCCCTTTTTTTGTAATTATTAAATTATTTTTTATATATATCTTTTATTTCTTTTTTTCTTTTTATTAAAGGGCCCAGAGGTCCCCAGGGCCCCGGATGGCTACACCCCTTTTTTTATATATATTTTTTCTTTATTTATTTTTTGTAAAGGGCCCCCCCCCCGTTCTCTGCTCCAGGGGGCCCATGCCTGAAGCTGTGTAAGGGGCCCCATAATTCCTGATGGGGGCCCTTCCGCCCGTTAAGCCCCTGTGCTGCACACAAATCAGGCTGAAAATCATCAGCGGCACATAGCCAGTGACAGTACTGCTTCCCTTCCCAGTGTTTTAAAATGTACAGCACCCCTGGCTTCCCTTTAGAAGTGCACTTCTCCCTTCCTGCCACTGGGTGCTGCTTGTATATAAAAGTGAATTAGAATGTGATTTTATAACATCCCCAGTTTGCTCTTCCCGAGGCTGACTTCTTCATGTCCTGCTCCTCAAGGTATGTCACTGTTTGCTATATTGTAAATAGAAGTTTTCTGTAGAGTGTGCCCAAAGTCTTTATAATATTTGATGATTCACTGCAGGTCTGGTCAGTGTTTTAAAAAGTTCCTGTATTTTACACATGGCATGGCATTGGGTCACAGCACTGTCTGTCCATTCTGCTTTAGCGCCATGGGACCCCATGATGAAATAGAGGAACTCTTTAAATCACAGACCAGACCTGCAGTCCAGGCTGAGTAAGGCCTCAGAGCACATGGCATTACTCTCTGTATTTAACTGCTTGATGGGCTTATTTTGGGCCTGACTGGATTACATGTATGTGTTTTGGCGGCCCACATTTGCGCAGGCACAGCAGCCCATTCATTTGAATTAGCCGCCATGCCTGCATTTCCTGCAAAGAAAAGCGCATGTCTCATGTAATAGGCTGAGCACACGGCACATCTATGCCCATCAAGCAACTAAATACATCGCCGTCTGTCCATTCTGCTGTCTGCTGTGACTTATCTGCAGTTCCCGCACTGTCAAACTTGCTGCCTTTTTAGACGTTTAGGTCACGCTTTTAAAAACACAGTGCGTTTGTGTGTGCAAGAACTGCAGGTAAGTAGCATGGTGCAAGAACTGCAGGTAAGTAGCATGGTGCAAGAACTGCAGGTAAGTAGCATGGTGCAAAAGCAGAATGGATTTCAAGGCAACTGATTTTTAAAATGCTGAATGAACCTTTTTTCTGCAGGAAACAAAGGCATGGCAGCCCATTCAAATCAATGCTGTGCCTGCACAAATGAGGGCCGCCAAAACACATACATGTGAACCAGCCAGGCCCAAAATAAGCTGGAGGGGGGGCCCAAAAAAATGTTTGCCCAGGGCCCAAACCATATCGCCTCTGGGCGCTTGTTGTTCCTGTCTCCTTTGGTATCAAAAGAGATGAGTCTTGATCTTTCTCCTGAATGCTAGGTGGTTCTCCTCCAACCGACTAAATACACATTTAGAATTCCTGAGTTTCTGTGTCCTCAATGGAAGATAATGAAATATTGCTTTCTGTGACTAGTGACTACACTATATACTTGAACCGTACCCAAGACAGGTATTCAGGGCTAAGCTTTATTTTTTTTTTTACTTGGCTAATGAACCTAAATGGTTGGATGAAAATCTGCAAAGTCTTGCATTCATTGGGGCTATTTACTGCAATCGTCTAAGACCATGTACTGGGTCACCTGTCTATGCCCCTTGTTTGTCTACATCCTTCTTTCAGAAGATGAAAATATCTACATCCCAACAAACAACTACATTTCCACATGGAGAGAAAAGGTGTAAAAACAGACACAACTGTGTAAAAACAGGTGATAAGGCTGTTTACACTGCTTGACCTCCATTTGCAGATATAAACAGTCTGCGCTGCCTCAAGCACAAATGGAGAGATTCATGAACTGAATTCTGTTACACAAAGTAAGAGGGTATTGCTATGGGCTGTTTTATAGCTATAATATATTTACTGGATTCTCTCCAACAAACATTATAATATACATAAAAAATTATTGTTGTGTATATCTGGCTTAAAAAAAATGTATAATGTAAGTAAAATGTATAGTATTTCAGTTTAAAATGTACTTTTTGCAGCGGAATAAACATGGCAACTTTCTTACTTACTTGTTTAAAGTTTACTTGATTAAAAGGGTTGTAAAGGTACAATTTGTTTTCCTAAATAGCTTCCTTTACCTTAGTGCAGTCCTCCTTCACTTACCTCATCCTTCCATTTTGCTTTTAACTGCTTGAAAACCATGCTATATTATTATTATTATACAGGATTTATATAGCGCCAACATGCGCAGCGCTATACATCAGGGAAGACAGTACATTCACAAAACAAATCAATACAGAAGGGATCAGAGGGCCCTGCTCGTTAGAGCTTACAATCTAGAAGGGAGGGTCAAGTGGAACAGAGGGTAGTAGCCGTGGGGGATGATCAGATGGACTCAAATGCAAATACAGTTGTTAGGTGTGGGTAGGATAGGCTTCTCTGAAGAGGAGGGGTTTCAGGGATCCATTAAAAGCTAATAGAGAAGGAGATAGGCGGATAGATTGGGGTAAGGAGTTCCATAGGCTTGGAGAGGCTCTGGAAAAGTCCTGGAGACGAGCATGGGAGCAGGTGATGAGAGAGCTAGAGAGTAGGAGGTCTTGAGAAGAACGAAGAGAATGATTAGGTTGGTATTTAGAGACTAGGTCAGTTATGTAGCTGGGGGCAGAGTTGTGGATGGCTTTGTGGGTAATTGTTAGTAGTTTGAATTTAATTCGTTGGGTGAGTGGAAGCCAGTGGAGGGATTGACAGAGAGGAGAAGCAGAGACAGAGCGGTTGGTAAGATGGATCAGTCTGGCAGCAGCATTCGTGATGGACTGAAGGGGGGGTTAGACGAAAGACTAAAGACTTCTACAGCATGGCTCTCAACTCCCGGGTGGACGTCCCTGGATGTCTTCCTGTTTACATTCCCCCCCACGCGCCGCCGAGTGGTACCGGTGCGCGTGCCTGGCGGCCGCGATGTCCGCCAGGTACTCGCGATCGGCAGTTACAGAGGCAGGACGTGGAGCTCTGTGTGTAAACACAGAGCTCCACGTCCTATCAGGGAGAGAGGAGACCAATGCTGTGTCCCTTGTGCATAGGGACACCTCCCCCAGTTAGTCCACTCCCCCCACAGTAAGAATCACTCCCAAGGAACACATTTAACCCCTTGATCACCCCCTGGTGTTATCCCCTTCCCTGCCAGTCACATTTATATAGTAATCAGTGGATATTTATAGCACTGTTCGCTGTATACATGTGAATGGTCCCAAAATAGTGTCAAAAGTGTCCGATATGTCTGCCACAATATCGCAGGCCTGACAGAAATCACAGATCGCCGCCATTACTAGTAAAAAATAATAATAATAACAATGTCATAAATCTATCCCATATTTTGTAGGCGCTATAACTTTTGCACAAACCAATCAATATACGCTTATTGCAATTTTTTATTTTACCAAAAATATGTAGAAGAGTACATATCGGCCTAAACTGAGAAAAAAAAATAAAAAAAAAAAATTGGCATATTATTATAGCAAAAAGTAAAAAAATATTGTATTTTTTTCAAAATTTTCTGTCTTTTTTTGTTTATAGCGCAAAAAAAACAAAAAACGCAGAGGTGATCAAATACCACTAAAAGAAAGTGGGAATAAAAATGATAAAAATATCATTTGGGTACAGTGTTGTATGATCGCGCAATTGTGAAGGAGGACTGCACTAGGGTAAAGGAAGCTATTTAGGGAAAAAAATGATTTCCTTTACAACCCCTTTAACCACTTCAATACCGCTTCACGTCCAAAGACGTGAACAGCGCGGACCTGAGGCGCCGGGGTCACGTCTTTGGACGTGATTTGCTTGTAATTCCCCGCGCGCGCCACAGGGTGGCGCGCGGCGGGGAAAAACAGTCCCGACGCATCACCGAGGATCCGATGCGTGTACCCGGCGGCCGCGATGTCCGTCAGGTACACGCGATCGTCGGTGAGACAGCAGGGACGTGGAGCTCTGAGTGTAAACACAGAGCTTCACGTCCTGTCAGTGAGATGACAGATGCTGTTTCTCTTGTACAGGGAGGGAGACAGCATCGGTCACCTCCCCCAGTCACCCCCCTCCCCCCATACAGTTAGAACACACCCAGGCAATACATTTAACCCCTTCCTCACCCCCTAGTGTTAACCCCTTCAATGCCAGTCACATTTATACAGTAATTAGTGCATTTTTATAGCACTGGTCGCTGTATAAATGTGAATGGCGCCAAAAATGTGTCAAAAGTGTCCGATGTGTCCGTCGCAATATCGCAGTCCCAATAAAAATCGCAGATCGCCGCCATTACTAGTAAAAAAAAAATATAAAAAAAAAAAATCATAATTATGTCTCCTATTTTGTAGGTGCTATAACTTTTGCGCAAAGCAGTCACTTATTGTGATTTTTTTTTTTTTTTTTACAAAAATACGTAGAAGAATACGTATCGGCCTTAACTGAGAAAAAAAAATATAAAAAAAAAAAAAAAAAATGGCATATTTATTATAGCAACAAGTAAAAAATATATATATATTTTTAAATTGTCGCTCTTTTTTTCATTATAACGCAAAAAATAAAAACCGCACGGGCGATCAAATACCACCAAAAGAAAGCTCTATTTGTGGGGAAAAAAGGGACGCCAATTTTGTTTGGGTGCCACGTCGCACTACCGCGCAATTGTCAGTTAAAGCGACGCAGTGCCGGAAGCTGAAATTTCGCCTGGGCACGAAGGGGGTTTATGTGCCCAGTAAGCAAGTGGTTAAGGGTTAAGGACATCAATGCTGCACTTTGAAAGTACAGAAAAAAAAATAGTTGATCTGGCAGAAATGCACTTATTCCTCCTTATTCCTGTTGTTGATCTGGCTGCATTCCACTTATTCATTTTTTATTCCTTCTGCTCACAACGCACAACATTTTTCTGGACTGAGTGTTGTCAGCCCTGTCCAGTTTTGATTAGCTAAGTTAAATAAACATATCCTGCTATTCTCGACAACATAGAGGCTAACTCTGGTCATACACTTTCATTTTTTTATTAATTTTTCAATCAAAAATAAGTATGTGCATTGTGCTGCAATAAATAAAATCTCCCAACGTGAAGAACACATCATGTCTATCTTTTAACCAAAACAATATATTCTGTAAACCATGGGCTGAGGAATCCGTCCCGCCAACATTTTATTCTGACAGCAGGACCCGCAGCTGACAGAACATACTGATTGGCTACAGCTGAGCAAAATTTGCCCTGCTGAACTGTCTGATTTCAATCACTGGATGGCCAGCCTAACCTTTCTGTAGTTTTAAAATAACAACTAGGAGGGCTAATTAGACAACTTGAGAATTGAGATAACACAGGAAGTATGCGCAATATAATTGATTGGAGATGGGTGTTAATGAGAAATGGTTCAATGTAGCACATATCAGTTCCTAAGGCCCCTTTCACATTGGGGCGGGCGGTGGCAGTATAGCGCTGCTATTTTATACTGTTGGAATTGCGGCAGGATTCAGCCGATAACGGTGCGGTTTTAAACCCCGGCCGAAAAAGGGTTAATACCGCTCGCAAGAGGCGCATTGTCGGCGGTATAGCCGCGGTTTCCTATTGCTTTCAATGGGAAGGAGCAGTGGAGGAGCGGTAAACACACCGCTCCTCTGCTAGGGCACTGCTCCAGTGTGAAAGCCCTCAGGCTTTCACACTGGAGAAACACAGCCACTGTTTAGGGTCGGTTTGCAGGCGCTATTTTTAGCACAATAACGCCTGCAAACCGCCATACACTCTACGAAAAATATTCCAAACGAACTTTCGAAAAATGAACATTCGGCCATGAGCGCAAACGATAGTGCCATCATGTAATGACCGATAAAACGTTCAGTGGACATAATTAAGAAAAATGTGGTTATTTTTTTTTACATATACCTACTGCAGAAAGTTCGAACAGGAAACACATTAACCACTTAAGACCCGTACCAAAATGCAGGTAAAGGACCTGGCCAGTTTTTGCCATTCGGCACTGCGTCGCTTTAACTGACAATTGCGCGGTCGCAAACAAAATTGGCGTCCTTTTTTTCCCACAAATAGAGATTTCTTTTGGTGGTATTTAATCACCTCTGCGGTTTTTATTTTTTGCGCTATAAACAAAAATAGAGCGACAATTTTGAAAAAAAAACAATATTTTTTCCTTTTTGCTATAATAAATAACCCCAAAAATATATAAAAAAAAACAATTTTTTTTCCTCATTTTATACCGATACGTATTCTTCTACATATTTTTGGTAAAAAAAATGGCAATAAGCGTTTATCGATTGGTTTGCACAACATTTATAGTGTTTACAAAATAGGGGATAGTTTCATTGCATTTTTATTAATAATTTTTTTCGTGACCGCGACATTATGGCGGACACATCGGACAATTTTGACACATTTTTGGGACAATTGTCATTTTCACAGCAAAAAATGCTATATAAATGCATTGTTTACTGTAAAAATGACAGTTGCAGTTTGGGAGTTAACCACTAGGGGGCGCTGAAGGGGTTAAGTGTGACCTCATGTGTGTTTCTAACTGTAGGGGGGCGGGGCTGGACGTGTGACATCATTGATTGTTTTTCCCTATATCAGGGAACACACGATCAATGACAGTGCCACAGTGAAGAGCGGGGAAGCTGTGTTTACACACAGCTCTCCTCGTTCTTCAGCTCCGGGGACCGATCGCCGCACTCCAGCAGCGATCGGGTCCCGCGGTCACGGAGCTTCGGACTGGGCACTTAAAGGGGACGTACAGGTACGTGCTTGTGCCCAGCCGTGCCATTCTGCCAACGTATATGTGCAGGAGGCGGTCCTTAAGTGGTTAACCTTCCGATTTATCGTTCGTTCGGCAGAAAATTTCCAAACTTGTCCTTCGTTTTTTTTTTGGCCCAAAAACGTCCCAACGTTTATCGATTTTGTGCCTATTAATTGTTCAAAAAACGAACGAACTGTCTGAATGACCGAATTTCAGCCAATTTTTCGTATAGTGTATGGCCAGCGTTAGGTTGAGTTTACACTAGTGGGTTTCCCCCGCATCCAATTCACACAGCAGGAGATTGTGACCGGCTCTCTATTGAGGCGTTCACATATCTCCACAGCGGCTTCCGGTGCCAATTTGCACAGGAGCCCTCTGTGTCTTTATGTCCATTTCAGGTCCGAATTGAGCCAAAGATTCGGGCTGAAATCGTACCTGAAACCCTGAATGAAGGTGCACCGGACTCCTGCTGTGAGCCACTCTGTGCTCATATGTGAAATTAGCCTAAGACTCCATTCACACCTCAGCGATCCAAAACGCGGGTGCACTCGTGGGCAGAATTACTGCGATTCTGCCTACGATTCTAATATGTGGCAAATCGGGGGACGCTTGTGCAACGACTTCCTAATGGCACCCCAATTGTGACTGTGCCGCTCTTTTTCTGAGCAACAAGCGTCGTGCGTTGCGATTTGCCGTAATTGCAGCATGAAAACCGTGTCACGATTGGGGTGCCATTAGTAAGAAGTAATGGCATCGCTCAAGCGTCCTGCAATTTGATGCAATTTCAAATTGCAGGCAGATTCGTGGCGAATCCACCTGCGATTCGGATTGCTCAGGTGTAAATGGAGCCTAAAGCTAAGAGGTTTGGGATGTGTAAGATGATTGTAGTAGTTTGTAGTGTATTAGTGTACCTAAAGTATGCAATTCGTTTATGTAGTACGTTGGGTGGTTGCCTAAAGACCTGAATCTCACTGATGCAATGCAGGAAACACACAAGTCACTGCTTTCCCCCACATTTCATCGCACTGCATAGCATTTCCATTGTGTCCATGCAATCTGCTGTGGATTAACGACACCCCAAAACAGATTGCAGAACGCAGTGCAATTGCCATGCAATGCAATTCAGGTGTGGGGAAAAAAGGGGCCTGCACCATTTTAGTGCCGATGCGATTTGCACTAAACCTTCTTACACAGTCCCCCATCTATCTCCTGATAGCACAGAGCCTTTGGGACACTCTGCATATGTTCAGTTTTGTGTGTATTGATAGAGAGTTTTTGGGGAGGAGGGTGCATGTGATCAGCGTAGGGCCAATCAGCACTGTCCAGACAGAAAGTCAGGGGTCCTGCAACCTCATAGGACAGTCAGAGGAGAATAAAAACTCCTCCTACAAGCTTTTACCAGACAATGATAGAAGTCACACAAGACTGCTATATACTGCTGATAAGAAAATGTATTTAGCAGTTTATATTTACTAAAATGATTGCATTTCCATGTTCTGTGTACTGTGGGAGACCAGATATAGTGAATGCAGGGACCTTTTTAACTTTTACAGATTTATTCCTTAATTTTAGATTTTTCTTAGCATTTTTCTAAATCTTTGTACAACCGTAGTGCTTTGCCCTAGAATTAGAGGGTAGACCTTGAAAGCTTGTACTGAAAAGTATCATGTACAGGTACTTAAAGTGGAGTTCCACCCACTTTTTTTCCCTAAAAATCATAAAATAACTAAAAATATATATTTTTTATACTCACCTGGAAGGGTGGTTGCTATGCGGAAGTAGCTCTTCTGCCTCCTCTTCCACCGCAAAGGATCTTCTGCCTCGTCCTCCGTCGTAGTGTCTTCTTGTGAATGAGCCACGCTGCCTTCTGGGAACTGTGTGTATCCCAGGAGATAGCTGCCCATTCACAAAGCCTGTACGAGTCACGCATGCGCAGTAGGAAACGGACAGTGAAGCACTACCTGTTTCCCTTAGTAAGGATGGAGGCACCAGCACTGTGGGATCGCCTGAGATCGCCGTCAGGGCACCAACATCGCGGGCGACCAGGACAGGTAAGTGTCCTTATTAAAAGTCAGCAGGTACCCCGCTATGCCCCAGATGTGATAGCCCCACCAGCACCTTTTTCCACCTCCTCTGGTCCTGCCCAGTCATACAGGACTATTGGACGCATGCAATACAGTTCATCCACGATGAGATGGGGTCCCCTTTGACGCTATGCTCTAAGCAATGTCTGTTGGGAATTTTTCCGGATCCTGACTCGGATAAGTACCACAAGGTCTTCCTTCAAGAGTCATTGTTTATTGCCAGGCTTCTCGTGGCGCGGAAGTGGCTCCAGGTTGCCGCCTTCTCTCCGTGAGTGGATCTCTGGAGTAAATGCCGTATTGCCATATAAAAAAGAAATATACGCCCATAGAGGTTGCCCTGCCAAGTATGGTAAGATATGGGACGCATGGCTGGGAACCGCTGCTTCATGTGACGACATTCCTACCTAAGTTTACCATCCTTTGCTTTCACCCTCCTCCTTCCACAGCTGTTGGTGTGCTCTGGGCTTGATTCTATGTGCTTTCGCGGGCATCCCCGGGCTGTAATTTGATCCTCTGTCATTCCAAGCCTTTGCCTATGTGACAATTGTATGTACTTGACCTTGCCAGTGTTCTCCACTCCCTCTGAAATGTAGATATGCTTTATTTTGACCATGCATCGTTTCTGTACCATGTCTTTGATCTGGACCTCTTTTTGTATATCCTGTATATTTACTCTCTGCACAATAAAGCACAGCTTTCTTTGTAAAAAAAAAAAAAATGTCAGCAGGTACACTGTTAGTAGCTGCTGACTTTTAAAAAAAATTGCGGGTGGAATCCCGCTTTAAAGGGGTTGTAAACCCTCAAGGTTTTACACCTTAATGCATTCTATGCATTAAGGTGAAAACTCTTCTGTAGTGCAACTACCCCCCTTTACTTACCTGAACCCAATCATTCCATTAATAGGGACGAGCACAGCGGCTCCAGCCACTGTCTTGAGTCCTCATTGGATAGATTGATAGCAGCACAGAACCACAAAAGTAGGGCCAAAAGAGATTTTACCCCTTTTAAGTTGTTGCTTTTCCTTCTACAATATTATCAAAATCCTAAAACATATTAGTGTAGCATGCAAATCCCCAAAGGGGGGGACTTGATTATGTGGTAAACATGCTCCATGAATGTCATGTAAATATGCTATAGCTTGGCTGCTCCTTCTCACAGTCAAACCTCATCTGTCAAACTTGGCCACAATATTTATAACGTTAGGTAGAGGTATCTGTGCATATTGCAAAAGAAAGTATATAAACCATAAACAAAAATGAATCTATTGTAGCTTACCATTCCATAGAAGTGATGACTGCATTCATTTTCGTTTTTTAACCACTTAAGACCTGGACCAAAATGCAGGTAAAAGACCTTGCCCCTTTTTGCGATTCGGCACTGCGTCGTTTTAACTGACAATTGCGCGGTCATGCGACGTGGCTCCCAAACAAAATTGGCGTCCTTTTTTCCCCACAAATAGAGCTTTCTTTTGGTGGTATTTGATCACCTCTGCGGTTTTTATTTTTTGTGCTATAAACAAAAATAGAGCGACAATTTTTTTAAAAATGCAATATTTTTCACTTTTTGCTATAATAAATATCCCCCAAAAATATATAAAAAAATATATTTTTTCCTCAGTTTAGGCCGATACGTATTCTTCTACGTATTTTTGGTAAAAAAAATCGCAATAAGCGTTTATCGGTTGGTTTTCGCAAAATTTATAGCGTTTACAAAATAAGGGATAGTTTTATTGCATTTTTATAAAAAAAATTTTTTTTACTACTAATAGCGGCGAACAGTGATTTTTTTCATGACTGTGACAATATGGCGGACACTTCGGACAATTTTGACACATTTTTGGGACAATTGTCATTTTCACAGCAAAAAATGCATTTAAATTGCATTGTTTACTGTGGAAATGACAGTTGCAGTTTGGGAGTTAACCACAGGTGGCGCTGTAGGGGATGTGTGACCTATGTGTGTGTTTACAACTGTAGGGGGGTGTGGCTGTAGGTGTGACGTCATCGATCGCGTCCCCCTATTACAGCCACAGACGGCCACAGAGAAGCACGGGGAAGCCGTGTTTACACACGGCTCTCCCCGTTCTTCCGCTCCAGGGACGGATCGCCGCACTGCAGCGGCGATCGGGTCCGCGAATCCCGCGGTCCCGGTCCTGGAGCTCCGTGACCCACGGCTGGGTACTAAAATCAATGTATATATACGTTGATGTGCCCAGCTGTGCCATTCTGCCGACTTAAATGTGCAGTAGGCGGTCCTTAAGTGGTTAATGCAGAACAGGAGAGTGGGTGAAGTCCAAATGACGAGAATAACCTGGGAATAATCTGGGTTGATCACATTGCTCTTCCATACATTAAAGTAGACATTGCCAGAAACCTTGAGTTTCGTAATATATGTGCACTGAACTGAATCCTCAAGCAATGTTATCAGCTTTTCCAGTTCTCCTTTCTGAACTACAGAACACCTGCAACCTATGTTCTGTGTGGATAGCTGACGCCTGTACAGAGTCCTGGAATAGCATTGGGCTGTCCACCTGTGCAGATTCAGGCAGTGGAAGATTGTTTGGGGCTCTTTGCATCTATTTGCGATTGGAACATATGGACTTTTGCATGGACAAGGAGTTGTAAAGGAAAACATTTTTTTTTGCTGAAATGACTGTTTACAGGGTATAGAGACATAATAGTTAACTGATTCCTTTTAAAAATTATTAAAAATAGATAAAAATCAATCATATAATGTGCCTGCAGTTTCAGTTTCGTTTTTCATCTAGTTTCATGCTTCTGTGAAGTACAGAGACACAGAGCCAATACAGGGCAGTGTTTGTTTTTAACCCCTTATGGACCGCCGCATGTACATTTACGTCGGCAGAATGGCACCAACAGGCACATCAACGTATACTGTATATACGTTGGTGCCTTGAGGTGGGTCGGGGGTCCGATCGGGACCCCCCCGGTACATGCGGTGGTCCCTGCGGCTTTACGAGCGATCGTGCTGAGGGGGCGGCGGTTCGTTTTTGTCCGCCCCCTCCGGATCGCTCTCAGCCAATCCGCACGCTCCCCCTGCAGTGTACTTCCTCCTCCTGTGTAAACACAGGAAGGGGGAAGTAATGTGATCTCTCCTCTCAGCTGTTTTTTCATCCACCGCTGAGGAGAGATCACATCTCACAGTAAGTCTGCACAACACTACACTGACACACACTACACACAGGCACATTAACCCCTTGCGATCGCCCCCCCCTGTCACAGTGTCACTGAATGCAGTAATCATACATGTATGATTACTGTATTTAGTGTCAGTGTGACAGTCAGTTAGTGTTAGGTTCAGGGTAGCCCCTGTACCCCCCCTAATAAAGTTTAAACCCCTTGATCACCTCCCTAGTTAACCCTTTCACTCCCTATTGCCAGCATCACTAAGCGATCGTTTTTCTGATCGCTGTATTAGTGTCGCTGTTCCCGCTAGGTAGCTAATTTATTTTTTATTGTGATTTTTTTTTACTAAAGACATGTGGCTAAATACATTTTGGCCTAAATGTTTGACTAAAATTTAGTTTATTTGATTTTTCTTATAAGAAAAAGTAAAAAATATAGATATTTTTTCAAAAATGTCGCTCTATTTTTGTAATTTGCGCAAAAATAAAAAATCGCAGAGGTGATCAAATACCACCAAAAGGAAGCTCTATTTGTGGAAAGAAAAGAACGCAAATATTGTTTGGGAGCCAAGTCGCACGACCGCGCAATTGTCAGTAAAAGCAACGCAGTGCTGAATCGCAAAAAGGGGCCTGGTCATTTACCTGCATTTTGGTCCGGGTCTTAAGTGGTTAAAATGAAACTGATTGGTTCTGAGGGGTTTTAGACACACAGTAATCACACCTCCTTGATTAGAGACCACAGAGAGAAGCTCCCAGTACTTTATTCATCAGGAAACAGACAACCAGGAAGAGTCCAGAACAGAGAAGGATTACAGCAAAAACAAACAATGAGGACATAAAACCAGGACTGCAGTAAGATAAAGGAAGCCATTTAGCTAAAAAAAATGTTTTCCTTTAGTGACCCTTTATTAATGTATGCACAATTCAGTTTTAATAATGTGATATTTGCACTGATTTTCTTTCTTTGTATTATAATTATTATTGAGAGGAAGTCATGAGGCACCTGGTTTCTCTATGGTTTCCTGGGTCACTGGAAAAGTAATCTGGTTGGATGATGTTGCCCCATGTAACTCTGGAAGCCATCTTGGGTCAGGCAGAGCCTATTTAAGGCCCTGGCTCCCAGGTTCGCGAGTTTACAGTGCAAGGAAAGGTACCCCATCTGTTAGGGACAGCACTAACGGTAGGGAAAGGTTCCTGATGAGAAGAAAAAGTGTAGGGTTGCATCTCTACTGAATATCTTTTTGATTGGGCACGAAACAGCCAGGCTGCTTTCTGCTCCTCTCTACAGACGCTGTCATTTTGAATGTTATTGTAACTGTGAGTGCACCCGGCTGGGCAGTTTTCCCACCAGAATTGTAGAAGCTAGAAAATTGACTGCCGCACTCCAAAAAACCCTTAGGTTGTTTTTAATGTAAAACCGATGGATAGCAGCCTACGCGTTTCACACTTTAGATCAGTGCTTAGTCATGGCTAACTTTTTTTTTCCCCACCAGAATTGTTGTGAATTGTTGCTGCATTGCTTCAGTACAAGTTTATTATTGCACCTGACTTTGTAAGTTATTGTTGCCGCATCACGCTGCACCCCGACTACATGTTAAAGGCTGTTGCCACTGGTTGATCTCCACACAACCCTCAGGGCTGAAGCTCTCATTATTATAGAAAAAAGGCTGCCTTTTTGCTGGGCAGCATTTCCTGTTAATGGAAGTGCCAAAAATTAATGTATCTGCTCACAGGTGCAAAATAAAAATGATAATAATAATAAACTATGCAGCAAGGTGGACTCTGCTGTGTTGAAGCGGAAGTCTACCCTAAAAAAAAAAATTAACATTAATAAAATACTTTTTGCTTACCAGAAATGGCTGTTGCTAGGCAGTCTTCCTAATTTGCCACTTCCTTTTCCGTGGAGCTCCTTAGTCTTGTCCTCGTCCTCGCATTACCTCCTGGGAAATGGGGTGCACTGTCTTCTGGGACCTGTGTGTGTCCCAGAAGACCGCCACCCATTCACAAAGTGGTGCGCGACACGCGCATGTGCAGTAGGAGACGGGCAGGCTCCACTGCCTGTTTCCCTCCGTTAGGATGGTGGCACCGGCACCCGATCCGCTGGACGGATTGGCCTAGGGGGGCCGACATAGAAGGCTCCCTGGACAGGTAAGTGTCCGTATTAAAAGTCAGCAGCTACAGTGTTTGTAGCTGCTGACTTAAAAAAAAAAAACACTGCCTCAAAAAAATACACAATCCCTTAATTTATAGAGAAAATTACACCTAAAAATTAGGAGAACATTAATCAAGCTCTTGCAAGAGCAATATACTGTATGATTTTGGATCAGCATTGTAATAACTGAAAATGCATATTGGCAGGGAGCTTTTACATTTTTATGAGGGAAAGTTGGATGGTTACCTGTTCGCATGTATAGTTGAAATGTTCTTAAAGCGGATCTCCACCCTAAAGTGAAGATCCGCTGATCGGAACCCTCCCCCCCTCCGGTGTCACATTTGACACCTTTCAGGGGGGAGGGGGGTGCAGATACCTGTCTAAAGACAGGTATCCGCACCCACTTCCGGCCCGCAGTCTCGGGCAAAAGACGGGCTTTTCCCGTTGTGTGCTGGGAACTCTCAGCTCCCAGCACACAGCGGGAGCCAATCGCGGGCGCAGCGCGACTCGCGCATGCGCCGTAGGGAACCGGGCAGTGAAGCCGGAGCGCTTCACTTCCTGGTTCCCTCGCCGTGGATGGAGGGGAGAACAGCAGGGTGACGAGCGATCGCTCATCCTCTGCTGCGGACGCCGCTGGACTCCAGGACAGGTAAGTGTCCTAATATTAAAAGTCAGCAGCTGCAGTATTTGTTGCTGCTGGCTTTTAATATTTTTTTATGGTGAACCATCCGCTTTAACATACTGTATACAGTCTTTGTTGGAGCCCATTCACACAGGTCCGACTTTGGATCTGAACTCAAGTCGCCCCTAGTCGCCTCAAGTTGCGCTGCATGAAGAAATTAATGTAAGTGAATGGAGCCGTCTTAGAGCCAGTTCACACAGGGGCAACACGACCACTTATCGCGACTTTGTGAGGCGACTTTGACGCGACATGAGGGTGATTCACAGCGCGACTTGGGGCGACTTACGACGCAACTTGAAGTCGCCTTCAGGAGGGGGAACTCCATGTCAAATTTTAAATAATAAACCCGCATGGGTTCCCCCTCTAAGAGCATACCAGGCCCTTAGGTCTGGTATGGATTTCAAGGGGAACCCCTACACTGAAAAAACAGCGCGGGGGTCCCCCCAAAATCCATACCAGACCCTTATCCGAGCATGCAGCCCGTCCGGTCAGGAAGGGGGGTAAGGACGAGCGAGCACCACCCCCCTATACCAGGCAACATGCCCTCAACATAGTGGGTAGGTGCTTTGGGTCAGGGGGTCGCCCTGCAGCCCTCCCACCCCAAAGCACCTTGTCCCTATTTGATGGGGACAAGGGCCTCTTCCCGACAACCCTGCCCGTTGGTGGTCAAGGTCTGCGAGCAGGGGGCTTATCAGAACCTGGGAGCCCCCTTTAATAAGGGGACCCCCAGATCCTTGCCCCCCAACCTATGTAAATGCGTATGGGGTACATCGTAACCCTACCCATTCACCGCGGGGGGAAAAGTGTCAAGAAAAAAAACACTAGACAGGTTTTTAAAGTAATTTATTAGTCAGCTCCAGGGGTCTTCTTCCGACTTCGGGGGTCTTCTCTCGACTTTTCCGCTCTCTGGTTCTTTCTGCCTTCTGCCAGGCTCCTCTGCTATCTTCTTCCAGCTGTTTTACTAGCGGTGGCCCGGTCTTCTCCCTTCTTCCAACTTCGGAAGTTAAGCTTTAAGTGATTGAGGTGTTACTTACAGTATATGATCAATATGAAGGCACTCTTATTCAGCTAATAGTTTAGACAGCCCAAAACAAAACTATGAAGCTGAAGATTACCAGTATGTTCTTTTTTGTCTCACACAAAAAATATCAAGATATTTTAAATGCAATACTAAAGAAACTCACATACACTTTAAATTAAAATTTAATATAGCAATTTTTCTTCTGTAAGCAATTAAAAAATGTCATAAGTTTAGTTGTAAAATGTTATTGTCATTACAAATAAAATAATCTGCTGCACGCTTAATATTTTATGGAAAACATATCTATTATTTTTTCAATGGTTTTCAAAAAAAATAATTGCATCGTTAATAATATACATCTGTGTTACTACGCTAGTAAACTCTCTTGATGTGTTAAACATCCCATGATTCCTTGGGCATTTAGAAGGGACATGCAGAGCCAATTCCCTCTCCACCTGTCCAGCATATTACCACTACCTCAGTCTCAGTAACAATATGGGGTCCTAACGTACACCTAGCTCGGACTGCACTTTAGGGGCGTGCGGTGAGGTCAGTGACTGGTGAGGCTCTGGCTAGTATCAGAGCCAGATACATACAGGTTACATACGCCACAAACATTAGAGCGAGAACAATAATTCAGTTTGGCGCCATTCCACAAGTGTGGGCGTAATTTTAAAACATGACATGTTAGGTATCTCTTTACGCTGCATAAAACCCCCTGCTTGTGGGGTCAAGGTGACAGGGTGTTTGTCACATCCTCCATGTTTCCCTCCTCGTTAGGTGCTAAGCAAGGGTCCCATTAGAGGCCTAGTGAAGATAGCCAAATAGTAAAGATGGGCAAACAACGATAGCGCATGCGCTCTAGCTTGTGTGCGTGGCTCCGTCCTATGTGTTTCATCAGTAATTTGGTCTGATCTATATTGTTGCATATCAAATGCACTACTTATCTTTCAAAAAGTGTTTCCCAGTGCTAAACCTTTCATCCAAGTTCGAAATTGCTGCATTTGTAAAGTGAATGGTAGTGGAAAAAGTGGGAAAAAATAAGCATTTTTTTGTCTAAAATCCTCCTTTAGGGGGGGTGGCAGGGGTTTGTCCTATGCCTTCAAACTTTTGCTAAGTTTGCTAAAAGATGTCCCTTCTTTCCATCTCAAAAAGCTGGGAGGTATGCTACATGTGGGAATTTTACAGGTGAACTAAGAATTTTAGAATTTTACAGGTGAATTTTTTTCTTAACCAGGGGCCATAGTTCTACTTAAATATGTCAGAATTGAATATGTCAGAATTGAAATATGTTAGTGATCTATTATTGATCATGTAACGCCTTCCATCACAAATCTGAAAACCCTTAAAACTGAGTTCTACCCAAAAGTGGAACTTCCGCTTATTTACGTTCTCCCCCTGCCTTCGGTGCCAAATTTGGCACCTTTCAGGGGGGGGAGGGGGCCTGTTTTTGACAGATCCCCCTTCCCCACTCTTGCAGATGGTGCTGTGGCACCATCCCTCTGAAGATCCCACCTACTTCCTCTTTCCGCCAGGCCAATTAGTGCAGCGCTTCTTGCATGCTCAGTAGGGAACCGTCTGTGAAGCCCAAAGGTGGAGATGGTGGCGGCATCCAAAGATCGACTGTGGTGCCAACATTGCGGGTTGCCTGGACAGGTAAGGCCCCTTTCACACTGGGGCGAGAGGCGCGCCGGCGGTATAGCGCTGCAAAAAATAGTGGCGCTATACCATTGGATTTGCCGCGGGATTAGGGCGCTAGCGCGGTGGTATTAACCCCCGCTAGCGGCCGATAAGGGGTTAATACCACCCGCAATGCGCCTCTGCAGAGGCGCATTGCGGGCGGTATTGCCGCGGTTTCCCATTGTTTTAAAAGGGAAAGAGCGGTGAAGGAGCGGTATACATACCACTCCTCTCACCGCTCCAAAGATGCTGCTGACAGGAGATTTTTTTCTCTCCTGCCAGCGAGTCGCCTCAGTGTGAAAGCCTTCCGGTTTTCACATTGAGGTTGCTGGGCAGGAGTTTTTCAGGCGGTATTTAGGCGCTATTTTTAGCGATGTATCGCCTGAAAAACTCCTCAGTGTGAAAGGGGTCTAAGGCCTCGTACACGAGTCTGAGGAACTAGTCGTTTTAGACACATCGTTTTCCTTGTTGAGTTCTTTGTTAGGCTTGTTGAGGATCTTGACAAGCTGTCTTTGCGTACACACAATCAAGACCAAATCTCCTCGTTCTCTAACGCGGTGACTTCACCACATAATACGGCAGGGGAAGTTCAATTCCACTGGCACAACCCTTGGGGCTGCTTTTGCTAATCTCATGTTACTGCGTGTTAGGTTAAAGTTTGGTAAGAGACATTTTCACTTTTCAGTCAGTTACAGCGTGACAAATGTGCTATTTCCATTACAAATACTACTTTTACAGAAGGTGCGCGAGTTTCTAAGCATACACACGCTCGAGTTTCTCGTCGAAAACTAGCCCGACGAGGAACACGACGAGCCAATTTGGACTCCCGTCGAGGAAAAAGAGAACTTGCTCTCTTTTTTGCTCGTCGAGTTCCTTGACAGTTTCCTCGATTAAAAACGTACACACGACCGGTTTCCTTGGCAAAAAAGCTCTCCCACCAAGTTTCTTGATGGATTCTGCTGAGGAAAACGGTTGTGTGTACGAGGCCTAAGTGTCCATATACTAAAGGCAACAGCTATAGTATTTGTAGCTGCTGACTTTTAATTTTAAGCACTAAAACATCTCTTTAAGCACTACACAAGAACATTTTAGAGGCATACGACTGAGAACAGCAAACCTTTGAAGTCCTCTCCATTATGGATAAGTTTAAAATCAAAAGTGGGAAACAATGGCTAAACCGTCAGCATGTTTTTCTTTTGGCTGATACACTGTGAAAAACTTTCCAAAATTCTGTCACCACGTCAAGCAGAAATTATCAGATTTCAAAAACATGGCTATGATTTTTCTCAAAGTTTAATATGAACAGATTTTATTTTTTATTTATTTTCCATTTTTGGCTCCAAAGCATCCAGCAATATCCTGCCATTTTGTTTATGCTAAAAGACCATTTCATTATGTGCTGCTCTTTAGCATTGAAGTGTGAAGGCACTTTTTAAACTGATCGCATCAATGATAAACAAAGGCAGTGGAAAGAATAAAGGAAAAATATGAACATTTCAGTGTGTGTTTTCCAAATCCTACTGATCGGGAGCTAAAACCATACGGTATGAGTAAGGCAAAAACAGCTGCTTATTTTTAGTATTTATTTTATTGTACTGCTTCAACATTTATCTGTCTTAGGTAATTTCTACATTGTTTACTGTCATGCTTTTATAATCGTATTTCAGGTATACATTTGGAAATGCACCTTCTAGAGGCCGTTTTAGAAAACATAGTCAACATCTTTGCTGAACAAGTGGTAGGATAAAACTATGAAAAAATAGGATGCAATGGATAGATTTACTAAAACTGGAGCACTCAGAATCTGGTTCAACTGTGCATGGTAGCCAATCAGCTTCTAAATTTAGCTTGTTCAATTAGGCTTTAGCAACAAAACCTGGAAGCTAGTTTCTATGAAATATAGAGGAGAGTGCCGGGCTCAGGCCCGGACTGGGACAAAAAATAGTCCCGGGCATTTTAGAATGAGCAGCCCATGACATCTTAATCAGCCCCTTCCCCAATCTCCATCCTGACAGATCCCCTGGGAGAGGGGAGGGGGGAACCCGGTAGAGGTGCGGGGGGCGAGGGGGACAGAGGAAGAGCAGGGGGCAGAGAGCACAGGGAAGAACCTTGAGAACATGGGGTGAGGCGAGATCACAGGGGAGCTGGAGAGCACAGTGGGGGAGGCAGGGAGCATGGGGGGCAGAGAGCACAGGGAGAGGCAGAGAACACAGGGAGGAAAAGGAGAGCACAGGGGGAGGTGGAGATCACTTGGGGGGGTGGAGAGCACTGGGGGGGAGGCGGAGGGCACACGGGGGCAGCGGAGAGCATAGGGGGTAAGTGGAGAGCACAGGGGGTAGACGGAGATCACTGGGGGGCTGAAGAGCACTAGGGGAGAGGCAGGGGCACAGGACCGGGACCAGAGTGGGCTCAAAGAGCATCCCAGCTGCCTTGGGCCCCACAAGCAAGAACATGCGGCCGGCGGCCCTGGCCCACCGTGTAAGTGATATTCAGTAGAATGGATGGATGATTCCGGGAGTGCGCCCCAGGGACGTCCTCTCAGAGTAACCCCACCGCGCTGTAGACGTATTTTGTCTATAGCGCAGTGGGAAAGAGGTTAAAGGATATCTAAAGGCTCCTTTTTTTAAAACAAACATGTTATTACTTACGTCCCCTGTGCAGTTGGTGTTGCACAGAGTGGCCCCCAATCCTCCTCTCCTCAGTGGCGCTCCTGGCTCCTCCTTTTCTCGAGTGCCTCGCCAATGGAGCCAACGGCTAGGCTGCTATCAATCTATCCAATCATGACCCAAGACACCGCCTGGAGCTGGTCTGCTCATCCCTGTTGCTGGAAAGACGGGGTTGAGGTAAGTAAAAGGGGGGACCTGAGGGGCAGCTGCATACCAGGAGGTTTTTCACCTTAATGCATATAATACATTTTAATGTGACGTATATATATGTTACTCTGCCCAGCCGTGCCATTCTGCCGACGTATATGTACAGGAGGCCGTCGGGAACCGGTTAAGTAAATCAACCCCCATGATGCTGTGTTTTCCCATACTTAGGTTTCTATGCATTACTGTTGAGAAACCGATCCAAAAAGATAGAAACTACTCCGAATTGGCTATTATATTTTTTACATTTCTGCGTGGATTTCTGCGTGAATTGACTTTAACGCTGTTTTATGAGTTATTTACCTCAAGTTTTTGGTTTGTGAGGTAAATAATTCATAAGGTGATACTGAATTGACATTTTCAGCATCTCATGAGATAATTGGAGAAAAATGTGTCACGTGATTCAGTTATCTCATGAGATATTCTTTAGTGAATCGAGCCCACTGAAACTATTCACACATCTAACATAGTAAAACTTGGCTACCCACCAGCTCACATGGATGTTATAAGTGGTCAAAATGAAAAGCGTATAATTTGATAATAGGGAAAAGTTGCCTTTTGTTCTTATGTAATTGGTGAGACATTTAACATCAAACATTCTACTAACAATACAAAGTTTGCGGTTTTTCTAATGGTATGCTTCTGTGATCTTTAGTGAACTGAGCAGACAAAGAGACCACATTCTAAAATATATAGAAACAAAAATCTGGCTCTGAAAAACAAATACTTAAAAATATAGCAATTCTTAAAGCGTCAAGTTCCAGTACTCTGGATTCTGAGAAGATAAGCGAGGCAAAACGCTATAATAGTTTGGAAATCAGTTTTATTTTAGTTGATTTGAACACATATATGCTAACGTGCGTTACATTGTTAGCCAGCTCATTCAAATGAATGTGCTGCCAATGTACAAAAACAGACAAAAAAAAGGACATGCAGCACACCACAACACACAGTAGTTGTTAAACTGTTTTATATCATTTTATTCTCTCTCTCTGTATATATATTTATAGCAGAACATGCGAACAGGCAAAAAATTCATTGGAACGCGTGAAAACTGTTAAAGTCTATGGGACACGAACATGAAAAATCAAAAGTGCTAATTTTGAAGGTTAATATGCAAGTTATTGTCATAAAAAGTGTTTGGGGACCCAGGGCCTGCCCCAGGGGACATGTATCAATGCAAAAAAATGTTTTAAAAATTGAATTTTTTTTTCGGGAGCAGTGATTTTAATAATGCTTAAAGTGAAACAATAAAATTGAAATATTCCTTAAAATTTCGTACCTGGGGGGTGACTATAGTATGCCTGTAAAGTGTCGCAGGAAAACCCTGTGGCATAAGAGGGGGCGGGGTCACCCACTTACATCACGGGTGGCCCCTCCCTCAGCTATTTAAGAGCTGTCACAGCGGGTGTAGCGTTATTCGGGGGGGCCAGGATCTGCAGGGGCCCCTTTGTTACAGGGGGCTTCCAGATTCTGATTAACCCCCCGTCTGCCCGCAGACCCCCACAACCACCGGACAAGGATTGTGGGGATGAGGCCCTTGTCAACAAGGGGACATGGTGCTTTGGACCCCTCCCATGTCGAGGGCATGTGGCCTGGTACTGTTCAGGAGGGGGTCGCTCTCTCGCCTCCCCTCTTTTCCTGTGGCCTGCCAGGTTGCATGCTCGGATAAGGGTCTGGTATGGATTTTTAAGGGGAACCCAAAGCCATTTTTTTTTTTGGCGCAGGGTTTCCCTTAAAATCCATACCAGACCTTAAGGGTCTGGTATGGATTTTGAGAGGACACCTACACTATTTAAAAAAAAAATGTCGCAGGGTTCACCTTAACCCACACATTTTTTTTTTAAATTATGATTCGGGGTTCACCTTAATATTTATACCAGACCCAAAGGGCCTGGTAATGGGCTGGGGGGGGGGGCATGCCGTTTTTGTCCAATTACTTTTATCTGTATTGTGGGATCCGACAATTCATTATATCCGCAAGCAGTTTTAAATTCCCTTTTTCCTTTAGAAATGTAATTTTGTTGCAGAGACTGTTCTAAACACGGGAAAAATGCGCCACTTTACAGGCATACTATAGACGCCCCCCAAGTATGGAATTTAAAGGAATATTTCATTGTTATTGTTTCACTTTAAACATTATTAAAATCACTGCTCCCAAAAAAACAGGAGCTTTTAAAACTTTTTTTTGAATTGATACATGTCCCCTGGGGCAGGACTAAGGCCCCCAAACACTTTTTATGACAATACCATGCATATAAGCCTTTAAAATTAGCACTTTTGATTTCTCCCATAGACTTTTAAAGGGTATTCGGCATCTTTCAAATTTGCTTTTCTGCTGTCCAGCCACTGCAGTTATTTGTCCGGTTGAATAGGTTGAATACCTACTCCCACGGCTACATGCAATGGTTCCTTCTGATAGTAGGAGAGAACACTATGTGCAGTGGGTGGAGTAGGTATTCACAAGCCCGGAAGTACGGAATTCCTGGAGCAGCCAAAGAGCACCTAAACTCACTTCTTTTGCAGGTTGTGCTTTTTGACATTTTTGTAACTCAGTCACAGAATTTCTTTAATCCTGGTTAGTTTGTTTTTTAGGCCTGGGCCTCCTCCCTCTGTAAAAAAAAATACTGCTTAATATTACTTGAAAATGTACCTGTAGGGAAAAAGGACAGTTTGTATACTTACCTTACCTGCGTGTTCAACCTTCAGCACCTAGGTGAGATCCTGGGGAATATAGCAGCCCAAGAATGGTGCCACTGGCGGCTGGTGCTAAGAATTTTGTTTGGTGGGGCGCACTGTGCAGCCACTGTGCCATCAAACGCAGCCACTGTGCCCATCAATTGCTGCCAGTGTGCCCATCAATTGCCATTAGTGTGGCCACCAATTGCTGCCAGTGTGCCCATCAATTGCTGCCAGTTTGCCCATCAGTGTGCATTGCCCTGGCACTTACCTGTCTCACAGCGAGTCAGCGGCAGTGTCCTGCACGCGCCTCGATGTCTTCTTCCATCCTAAAAGGCGTCCAATCACAGCGCCTGACGTTTCAGCCAGTCAGGTGACAGGTAACAGACCCGAGCACCTGATTGGCTGAGAGGTGGTTCAGTGTTAGCAAAGCGAATTCCTTCACTATGCTAACACAAAGCTGAGTGAACAGTGAGCGCCCAGAATGGCGCCCACTGTCACCTTTTGGGTGCCTATTAGAGCCTACGGCTCTAATCAGGTGCTTACAAAAAACACCCCTGCCGCTTTAATTCAGCTGCACGGTGCCCAAAAAGGGGCCGAGCACCTGAATAGGGGGTGTCAGTGGCGACCATAGATAAATTCATGCGGTGCATGAATCTATCTCTGGTGATAGAGTGGTACCAGGAGAGAGGGGGCGGCGCCCATCTGCCCCTTATGGATGCAACGCCACTAGCACCAAAGGCCAAACATTCCAGGGTATGTAAACTTTTGATCAGGACCATTTGGGTGATTTCTGTTATCATGATTTTGATGATGTGATAATAAATGGCTTCATGTGATCACTATCCTTGAATAAAAGACAGTTTTTTGGCATGATTAGTGATATTTTTAAAATAAATGCCAAAATTCCCCAATTTCTGCCAGGGTGTGAAAACTTTTGAGCACAACTGTACATGGTTTGAATCTCAGCCTGCTGAACTGGCCAAGATTTTAATTGTCTATGGCTGGATTAAGTCCTGTTTTTGATATGGCAAGATGTTTTAGTACTGTAGCACTTCAGCAATAGGGTCCTGAGGTTAATTCCCATCTCAGTTACCCAATGCATTAAGTTTTATGTTCCCCATTTTTTTTTTTCATGCATTTCGTTACATAATCCAAAATTCTTGCTGGTGGGTTGATTTGGCTAACTGGGTATATGTCTTCTTGTATATTCTAGGTACATTAGATTGTATGTTACACGGGGACAAAGTCTGAGGTCAATGGTTCGATGTTCTCTGTAGAGCTTTGTAGGATATGCCACTGTTATGAACTCAGCATTTATAATAATTGATTTATTTGCTCCAGTATGGCGAGGAAATGACTTCACGTGATGCAACGCAGATTACTTGCTATTCTGTCGCCATACAGTTAAGTATCTGCACATGGAGCTGTTTTCTTGGTTTAATTTTGGTATACTGAACGGGAGACATTCCAGCCTCCAATGCTGCAGTATTTATTACTTGCCAAGTTATTATTTATTACCACAAAATGTAGCTTGACACATATCATAGAATCATATCCAAGAAGAAGGACCTCCAAATACATGACAAGAACTCATGGGTAGAGCTCTCACGGGACGCTACTGCAGTACATTAAACAATTCCTAGATTTATTGGACTTCCTCAATAGATAAAGCATAACATTAAAAAATGTTTTCCTTTCAAACAACCTTTTGTTTTGTCACGCTTTTCAATATATTTTTATATGTCTTTTTTTCTCTTTCCAGAATTTTATTTTTGCAGCTAATCTCTGAAATCTTTGCTTGTTTGCAGAGATTGCTTTACGATTGTAATCATCTCCAGATGTTCTATTTTATTAATGTTTTACTATGAATTTTTGTTATGGTGTTAAGGGAGCCTCATAAGGTAGTATCCACAGACAATGCTTGAACTCTTTATATTAACTGTACATACATAATAAAATATTGCAACGTAACTAAATTCATTTATTAGTAAGGGTCAGATCCATGGATTTATCAAGGTAGCAGGAACTGGTAAGTTAAAGGGGTTGTAAAGGTAAAAAAAAAAAAAATCCCTAAATAGCTTCCTTTACCTTAGTGCAGTCCTCCTTCACTTACCGCATCCTTCCATTTTGCTTTTAAATGTCCTTATTTCTTCTGAGAAATCCTCACTTCCTGTTCTTCTGTCTGTAACTCCAAACAGTAATGCGAGGCTTTCTCCCTGGTGTGGAAAAAGCCTCTTGAGGGGGGAGGGGGCGATCGGGTAAGTCAGGACACTCTCTACTTTGCAGATAGAGAAAGGAGCTGTGTGTTAGTGGGCGTCCTGACACTCCTGCTCGCCCCCTCCCCCCTCAAGAGTCTTTCTCCACACCAGGGAGAAAGCCTCGCTTTATGGTGTGTAGTTACAGACAGAAGAACAGGAAGTGAGAATTTCTCACAAAAAAAAAAAAGGACAAGAAAAAAAGGACATTTAAAAGCAAAATGGAAGGATGAGGTAAGTGAAGGAGATCTGCACTAAGGTAAAGGAAGCTGTTTAAGACCCGCCCTGAAATTTTCGAGTGAGGACACTAGTTTTGAGGGCCTGGGGGGCAATGGATTCCCTTAATTTACTTAGATTTCCTCTTTCTTCCTGGTTGCCCATAGAGCAGGAAGTGAAGGGAAATCTTCTCAATGGGACAGGGATGGTAAAAAAATAAACTGACAGGGGCTAAAACCCTCCCTTACTCTACCCAAAATGAAAAAAAAAGTGTTGCCTATAGTTTTACTTTAAGTAGATGGTCCAGCAGAAACATATAGCACAGTGAGGAAGGTTTGTGGTCCAGGATGATAAAACAGTCAAAATTGGAAGCGCCCGCCCCCCACATTTGGGAAATGCCGGCCTCCCAAATACCAGAAGCAGCACGGCCGCTTTATGGGGGCGCTAGACTAATTTTCCTAACGGTGTATCACAATCCGGCGGGACTCTTTTCGTGCTGCCCACTGCAAAGTGCTGCCCTAGGCCTGAGCCTTGTTGGCCTAGGCCAGGATACAGCTCTGCATGGGGCATTGTTCATACCACATAGGTACAAATCTAAATGTTCAATGTTCCATTTTTGGTGTTTTGTTACACCCTATTGCTTGATTGTACTTATGCTATGTTTACTGGAATACCACTGTTTCTCTATTGTGGTCTTGTTGACATGGAACTGCCTTTCTTTTAAAAAGAAATTATTTGAAAAAAAAAAGAAGAAAACCATAGATGAGATAGTAGTTTGAAGTTGAAGGTTAATACTACAGGGAGTGCAGAATTATTAGGCAAATGAGTTTTTGACCACATCATCCTCTTTATGCATGTTGTCTTACTCCAAGCTGTATAGGCTCGAAAGCCTACTACCAATTAAGCATATTAGGTGATGTGCATCTCTGTAATGAGAAGGGGTGTGGTCTAATGACATCAACACCCTATATCAGGTGTGCATAATTATTAGGCAACTTCCTTTCCTTTGGCAAAATGGGTCAAAAGAAGGACTTGACAGGTTCAGAAAAGTCAAAAATAGTGAGATATCTTGCAGAGGGATGCAGCACTCTTAAAATTGCAAAGCATCTGAAGCGTGATCATCAAACAATCAAGCGTTTCATTCAAAATAGTCAACAGGGTCGCAAGAAGCGTGTGGAAAAACCAAGGCGCAAAATAACTGGCAATGAACTGAGAAAAGTCAAGCGTGCAGCTGCCAAGATGCCACTTGCCACCAGTTTGGCCATATTTCGGAGCTGCAACATCACTGGAGTGCCCAAAAGCACAAGGTGTGCAATACTCAGAGACATGGCCAAGGTAAGAAAGGCTGAAAGACGACCACCACTGAACAAGACACACAAGCTGAAACGTCAAGACTGGGCCAAGAAATATCTCAAGAATGATTTTTCTAAGGTTTTATGGACTGATGAAATGAGAGTGAGTCTTGATGGGCCAGATGGATGGGCCCGTGGCTGGATTGGTAAAGGGCAGAGAGCTCCAGTCCGACTCAGACGCCAGCAAGGTGGAGGTGGAGTACTGGTTTGGGGTGTTATCATCAAAGATGAGCTTGTGGGGCCTTTTCGGGTTGAGGATGGAGTCAAGCTCAACTCCCAGTCCTACTGCCAGTTTCTGGAAGACACCTTCTTCAAGCAGTGGTACAGGAAGAAGTCTGCATCCTTCAAGAAAAACCTGATTTTCATGCAGGACAATGCTCCATCACACGCGTCCAAGTACTCCACAGCGTGGCTGGCAAGAAAGGGTATAAAAGAAGAAAAACTAATGACATGGCCTCCTTGTTCACCTGATCTGAACCCCATTGAGAACCTGTGGTCCATCATCAAATGTGAGATTTACAAGGAGGGAAAACAGTACACCTCTCTGAACAGTGTCTGGGAGGCTGTGGTTGCTGCTGCACGCAATGTTGATGGTGAACAGATCAAAACACTGACAGAATCCATGGATGGCAGGCTGCATGAGTGTCCTTGCAAAGAAAGGTGGCTATATTGGTCACTGATTTGTTTTTGTTTTGTTTTTGAATGTCAGAAATGTATATTTGTGAATGTTGAGATGTTATATTGGTTTCACTGGTAAAAATAAATAATTGAAATGGGTATATATTTGTTTTTTGTTAAGTTGCCTAATAATTATGCACAGTAATAGTCACCTGCACACACAGATATCCCCCTAAAATAGCTAAAACTAAAAACAAACTAAAAACTACTTCCAAAAATATTCAGCTTTGATATTAATGAGTTTTTTGGGTTCATTGAGAACATGGTTGTTGTTCAATAATAAAATTAATCCTCAAAAATACAACTTGCCTAATAATTCTGCACTCCCTGTAAAGACAGTGGAGAGAGGTTTCCTTTGGATGTTTTAGAGAGACCAGAAAGAGAGAGGGTCAATGTCCTGGTTAAGGAAAAATTAGCAATTCACCTTGGGGAGAAAGTAGGCCTAATGCCCTGTACACACGATCAGTTTTCCCGACAGGAAAAGCGTGTTTTTTTACCAGCAGGAAAATGGCTCAAAATTGTCTTGCATACACACGATCACACAAATCTTGGCTGAAATTCCGAACGTCAAGAATGCGGTGACGTACAACACATACGACGAGCCAAGATCAATGAAGTTCAATAGGCAGTTTGGCTCTTCTGCTTCATTCTGAGCATGCGTGTTTTTTGCGCGTCCTAATTGCATACAGATGACCGCGTTTCCAGATAGGAATTTTTCCTGTCACGAAGATTGAGATCCTGCTCTCAATCTTTTCTTGGTAGGAATTCTCACAGAAAAAGTGTGATGGAGCATACACACGGTCGAAATTCCTGACAAAAAGCTCACATCACACTTTTCTTGTCGGGAAAACTGATCGTGTGTACGAGGCATTAGACTTAAAGGGGTAGTAAAGGTTTGTTTTTTGTTTTCTAAATATGTTCTTTTAAGCTAGTGCATTTTTGGTTCACTTACCTTTTATTTCAATTTCCCTTCTAAATGTTTATTTTCTTTGTCTGAATTTCTCACTTCCTGTTTCTCCTCAGTAAGCTTGCCACCATCACCCGAGTGGTGGTTAGCCAGCCAGAACAGCTTACTGAACAGCTTACTGAGGAGGAACAGGAAGTGAGAAATTCAGACAAGGAAAACAAAGAAAAAAAACATTTAGAAGGTAAATAGAAGGAAAGGGTAAGTGAACCAACAATGCACTAGCTTAAGGTAACCTATTTAGAAAAAAAACCTTTACAACCCCCTTAAGAACAACTTTACCCTTGTGTAACACAAGCAAAGGCTTTAAAAGATAAGGCCCCTAACTCAGACACAGAGGTGATAGCAAAGAGAAAGGCAACAGCTCTTGGAGAGTCTGCCAGGAGTTTGAGTATGTCCAGTCTCTCCTGTGCCAGCAGTTTGAGGCAACGAGGATCACCAAAAGGTCAGCATCTCAATCCTGTGGTGTAGGGGGAGCAGAGGGGGAAAGGCATAGATCAGGTTAAACTAATCACACAACATCACCAGAGCATCCACTGCAAAGGCCAAAGGGTCCCTGGACCTTTCAATAAATCTGTCCAGTTTGCTGTTAATCTTGGAAGCCAGAAGATCCACATCCAATGTCCCTGACTTGTGTGGAAAGCGAGCCCATTTCCATGGATCCAGACAACTCCAATTTTCCATATCTGAGATGTTGGGCACAGACAGGGATGGACAATGCAGTTCTGCCTAAGTCAGAAACTAATGTGACAAGTTTGCGTCCGCGAGAACGGGGACAGACTCAGTAACCACTTGCCAATTTCTAAGCACCAGCCAAAATAGGCCACAAATCAAAGCAGACCTATTATTGATTTATGAAAAAGCATGTGCTACTGCTAAAACTAATTTTTTTTTTTTTTTTTTACATTTGCCATTGGTATTTGTCCTCATGTGAGAATTTGCTAAGCGGAGTAGCGCCTACAGTCTTCAGCTGGATTCGCTGCACAGATTCATTATTCACTAATTATTATTTAGTTGTAAATTTGGCAGATGAGTCTTGGGACCTAGGCCTCCGGTGCTGTACTGTGGGGGACTTTAGACTTTAAATGGAAACATGTATAGCATGTATATGAAAATAAAGTGATATGTTTATCTGATAGGAGATGCAGGTAGGATATGTTTTAATTGCACTGGTTTATAAAGGACAAACATTCCTACTATACAAAGAAAAAGAGCCGCTGCTCCAGGTGTATGATGATAACCTGAGGTGGAATGTCTCGTAGAGTGCCAGAAAAGAAATGGCTGCACATCCAGGAATTCCGATTGCCTTTTATTGTTTAAAGTGATAACACCAAAGACACCAACACAAGGTCACGTAGACGCGTTTCACACAAACATCTTGTGCTTAATAATTAGGGTAATGTTTAAGCACAAGATCTATGTGTGAAACGCGTCTACGTGACCTCGTGTTGGTGCCTTTGGTGTTATCACTTATAAAATAATAAATAATAAAATAAAAGGCAATCAGAATTCCTGGATGTGCAGCCATTTCTTTTCTTACACATACATTCCTACTGGAAAACAAAAATCAATGCTTTTAATTTACTAAATGATGTAATGTGGAATTTAGCTACACACTCGTACACACGATCGGTTCATCCGATGAAAACGGTCTGATGGATTTTTTCATCAGATATCCGATGAAGCTGACTTCCATCAGTATTGCCTACACACCATCAGTTAAAAAAACGATCGTGTCAGACATAAAACACAACAAAGTGCTGTGAAAAATGAAGTTCAATGCTTCTGAGCATGCGTCGACTTGATTCTGAGCATGCGTTGATTTTTAACCGATGGATTTCCCCACAGATGAGCGTTTTTTTCTATCGGTTTTTTAACCATCAGATAATTTTAAAACAGGTTCTACGTTTTTTCACCGAAGGAAAAAAAACTGATGGGGACCACAAACGATCGGTTCCTCTGATGAAAACGGTAAATCAGATCGTTTTCATCAGACGAACCGAACGTGTGTACGCGGCATTACGTTTTGCAGATGAAGCCATAAACATTAATAAGCTCATTTATTTAACCAAATTAAGATCTGGTGATATATTCACTTCTTTAAAACACAGTTCTATGCCTCTACACAGCACACTATGTACCCAATTATGAAAATTTGTGAAATTTCCAATTAAAGATAGTAGGACAGCTTCTCCTATTAGAACAGAATAAAACAAAGGATTGCTAGACAACTAATATGAAGAGACCTCAAGCTATCAATACATGGATCAAAATTTGACTATTTCAGCAGCTCCTCCTGCCCCCTGCCCTGCTGATAGGATGAAATCAGGGGGGGGGGGGACCCTGGAGAGGACACACAGGCTGAAACTTGCCTTTGCCGTGCTGAAGGTAGGACTGTGCAAGGTAGGCATTGTGATTAGAGAGAAAAGAGGGCAGGGGGCATGACTGCAAAGGGGTATTGTGATGAGGGGCTGCGATTGCTAGGGGCACTGTATTGTAAAGGGTCACAGTAGCCCTTTACAGTGCAGTCCACTTTATATCAAGGTGCCCCTTTACATTACAGTGCTGAGGACCAACTTTATAAATATTCTGTCGCCAACCGCCCCGTAAATTACTTTTTTTTATTATTATCTACCGTCTTTTTTTAGCTTTTTAATAGATGGATGCTGCAGAAGTATGACTAAGAAAGCAAGCTGTACTGGAATAAGCTACAATGATCTGAGTTGCTTCCAAGCTTGCATGTTAATAATTCGGTTCCAGCTTTTTTTCTGCATTGAAATGGTCCAAACAAACCTCTGAGATTTTTCTTTGGTTTTCTTGAGTTTGCGGAAGACACACAATTAAAGGACCAATTTTTTCAGTCCGGAAACATTGTGCAGCTTCAGTCACATTCAACTGTAGATCTTCTAATGTGCGCAATTTAAGCCTCAGAGGTAAGTGACATACTGTACTGTGGGTACCATATGCTTTCAAACATTGTATTCAGCCCCCCTGAGTCAATATTTTGTAGGACCACCTTTCACTGCAATTACAGCTGCAAGTCTCGCCACAGATTCTCAATTGAATTTAGGTCTGGACTTTGACTAGGCAATTCTAACACATGAATATGCTTTTATCAAAACCATTCCATTGTAACTCTGGCTGTATGTTTAGGGTCGTTGTCCTGCTGGAAGGTGAACCTCTGCCCCAGTCTCAACACTTTTGCAGACTCTACCAGGTTTTCTTCTAGAATTGCCCTGTATTTGGCTCCATCCATTTTCCCATCAACTATGACCAGCTTTCTTGTCCCTGCTGAAGAAAAGCATCCCCACAACATGATGCTGCCACCACCATGTATCACAGTGAGAATGGGGTGTTCAGGGTGATGTGCAGTGTTAGTTTTCTGCCACACATAGCGTTTTGCTTTTAGGCCAAAAAGTTACATTTTGGTCTCATCTGACCAGAGCACATTCTTCCTCATGTTTTCTGTGTCCCCCACATGGCTTTTCGCAAACTGCAATCAGGACTTCTTATGGCTTTTTTTCAACAATAGCTTTCTTCTTGCCACTCTTCCATAAAGGCCAGATTTTTCCCACCTGAGCTGTGGATCTCTGCACCTCCTCCAGAGTTACCATGGACCTCTTGGCTGCTTCTCTGATGAATGATCTCTTTGCCCATCCTGTCAGTTAAGGTGGATGGCCATGTCTTGGTAGGTTTGCAGTTGTGCCATACTCTTTACATTTTCGGATGATGGATTGAACAGTGCTCCATGAGATGTTCAATGCTTGGGATCATTTTTTATAACCTAACCCTGCTTTAAACTTTTCCACAACTTTATCCCTGACCTGCCTGGTGTGTTCCTTGGCCTTCATGATGCTGTTTGTTTACTAAGATTCTCTAACAAAGCTCTGAGGGCTTCACAGAACAGCTGTATTTATACTGAGATTAAATTACACACAGGTGGACTCTATTTACTAACTAGGGGACTTCTGAAGGCAATTGGTTCCACTAGATTTTAGTTAGGCCGCGTACACACGGGGAGACATGTCTGCTGAAACATGTCCGACGGACTGTTTCCAGCGGACATGTCTCCTCGGATTTTGGTCCGATGGCGTGTACACACCATCGGACGAAAATCCCCTCTGACTGAGGACGCGGTGACGTGGCGGTGACGCCGCCACGTCACCACTCCAGGAAGTAAAATACTTCCACGCATGCATCAAATCCATTCGAAGCATGCAGGAGATTTGTCCGCTGGAAAAACCTGTCCGCTAGGTCATACACACAATTGGATATGTCCACTGAAACTGGTCGGCGGACCAGTTTCAGCGGACATATGCGATCGTGTGTACGCAGCCTTAAGGGTAGTAGAGTAAAGGGGGCTGAATATAAATGCACGCCACACTTTTCAGATATTAATTTGTAAAAAAAAAATTAAAACCATTTATCGTTTTTCTTCCACTTCACAATTATGTGCTAATATATCACAAAATATCAATAAAATACATTTACAATTTTGGTTGAAACATGACAAAATATGGCAAAATTTTAAGGGGTATGAAGACTTTTTCGAGACACTGTATATATATCTACCACCAAGCAGAGGTAATGAAACCACATAGAATATTCATAAAAAGAAAGAGTGGTCATTGGAACCAACCAGCAACTGGTTACGATGCCTACCTATCATAAAGGTGGGTGTCATCGCAGACTGAACTATTCATAATTAGAAAGAATTTGTGTAAAATGTATATGCTATCGGATTAAATATAAATATAAACAATTGCTTTATTATAAATATACTAAATATTCGCACCGAACACAAATTATACAAAATATAAGCACCATATGTCCCATCAAAATTCCACACCTCACCTTCCTAATAAGCCCAGAAGATTTTTCTAAAAACACCCCTACCTACAATGAAGCCAGAGACCCTAAGAGCAATAAATATAAATATCAGGATCTGAAAAATAATATGCAATACAGCAAGCAAACAATGCAAAACAGCAAGCAACATTACAGTATACAGGGCATTGTATGGTGAAGAATATGCAATGTGTTGGCCCAATGAATCCTACATACACTTTTGTATGAGTTTTGTGGAGTGCATGTAATCCACAGCATGTAGTGCACAGCTCAGTGAATGCAGTATGGCAATTTTTCGCAGTCAGTTAACATAGAAGAGGAGGTCAGTGGTGTTCTATTGAGGTGGAAGGAATGACACTACAGTCAGATCCTTAGTATCAGGTGCCCATTGCTATTTTCTTGTAGACTGATGCCATTAGAATCTTGAAGAAAAAGGCATCAAGGAGCTTCATCGCCTTTTCTTCCACCTGATGGCACTGCAGGAGATGCAGTTTGAACATACTGTCAAAAATGTTCCTGAAAAAATATTCAAACTGTGCGTGTTCTCTGCTGCCATCTTGTGGAATTTGTCAGGCATGGTAGTTATCCTTTTTTTTTTTTTTTTCTCTCTTTTTTTATTCCACATCAGACTAGACCCGAGGTACCGACCCTCTAGCCAGCTCACGGACCTTTCCGCCCTTCGCTTACCACTGTAGTCATTGCATCATTTGTGGCTTCTCTTATGGTAGTTATCCTAAAGACATGTGTGAAGCAGCATGGAGAGTGATGAAGTTAACCTGAATGGGGGGATAGCATTGACGTTATATCTGTTACATGTTCTCATTTGCATAGTATAACTTATTTTATTTTTATTTTTATTCCAGCTTACATTTTTGAGATGCTCTTTACTATAAACTTCAGCAAGTAAAAATCCTCCATAGTTCTTTTTGTTTGAGGAGGCTGGGGAGCTGTGTTTGCACTGTGCTGGCAGATCGCTATTATCATTTGTAAACACTGTCTATCCAACAAAGGTTTAAAGGTTTAGAATCTGGCCTCCTGCATTGCATGTTAACCACTTACGGGCCGAGTCTCTTTCTGAGATTTGGTGTTAACAAGTTAAGAAAGAAAAAAACATTTTGCTTGAAAATTACTTAGAACGCCCAAACATTTTATATATATATATATATATATTTATGGTTGTTACCCTCTGACCGAGAGTGATGTGGATCACATAAACACGCGGAAAGACTTACAACATAAATAGACCTGAAGTGTGCCTTATTGGTCTGGTCAGTATGCCAAGAAAAGGGGGCATGCCCAAGGTAAGTAATGGGTAGTTAATTGAAAGAGGATATGCTGAGAAGTGCCCTGAAAAGGGGAAGGGTGGGAGGGTGTCCAATGCGATTGAATGCGCAGACTCACGGACATGAGGTGAGCTGGAAAGAGTCGGCCCAGTGACGTGTAGTACTGCACACTGAACCGACAAAGAGCATGTGTGAGTGGGCTGCTTAAATACCCCCCGGCTCCTCTCATAAACTCAGGCCACCATATTGGCCTTCTTATATATATATATATATATATATATATATATATATATATATATATATTTTAACAATTTACAGTCATTGCAATACTTTTTGTCACACCGTATTTGCGCAGCTGTCTTACAAGCGCACTTTTTTTGGAAGAAATGATTAATTTTTTTATAAAAAAATAAGACAACAGTACAGTTAGTCCAATTTTTTTTATATTTTGAGAGATAATGTTACGCCGAGTAAATTAATACCCAACATGTCACGCTTCAAAGTTGCACCCGCTTGTGGATTGGCGACAAACTTTTACTCTTAAAAAATCTCCATAGGCGACGTTTAAAAAATTCTACAGGTTACATATTTTGAGTTACAAAGGAAGTCCAGGGCTAGAATTATTGCTCTCGCTCTAATGATCATGGCTATATCTCACATGTGTGGTTTGAACAACGTCTTCATATGCAGGCACTGCTCACGTATGCGTTCGCTTCTACGCATGAGCTCGTTGGGACAGGGCAAAAAGTATTTTTACTTATTTATTTTACTTACATTTTTTTTACACTGTTTAAAAAAAAATAAAAAAATGGGTCACTTTTATTCCTATTACAAGGAATATAAACATCCCTTGTAATAGAAAAAAGCAAGACAGGACCTCTTAAATATGAGATCTGGAGTAAAAAAATCTCATATTTACACAAAAATGCAAAAAAAAAGAGCATTGGGCAGAAGTGACGTTTTGACGTCGCTTCCGCCCTGCAATGATATGGAGATTGGTGGGGGCCATCTTCTCCTCACTCGTCCCAATACCCAGGCAGGGAACAGACCAGATCGCCTCCGCCACTGCCGACGGCTCTGGTAAGCAACGGAGGGCACCGGACAGAGCGGCGGTAGGGGCGCCCCTCTCCCGCCACCAATAAAAGTGATCTTGTGGCGTATCCACCACAGAGACCGCGTTCATCTGAAAGAGAACCGCCCACTGAAGTAGAGGATACCACGGTTTTGGTAGCTAGCTGCTACCAGAACAACGGTATTCCTCTTCAAAGTACCAATGTATTCCTGTGGCAGGCAGAAGTGGTTAAAGAAATATTAAACCCAAAGCAAACATTTGATATATTGAACCTTAACATATCTTAAGCTCCGTACACACGGCAGAGAACCTCGACGGGCGGAACACATCTTTCTGCCCGTTCTCGGCCGGCCGGCAGATTCGGCGACCAGCCTGTCGGGAAAGGCGACCAGCCATTCATCCCGACGGGCCGTCGAGCAAATAGAAAACCTGCTCTCTATTTGGTCGACGGGTTTCCCGACGGGCGGGGCTCGCCGAGAGCGTACACACGGCCGAGGTTCTCGGCAGAATTAGGCTCCCAGCGAGGTTCTCGCTGGTTTCTGCCGAGAACCTCGGCCGTGTGTACGGGGCTTTAGATGTGGTGGCTGCATTACTTTTCTTTGTTTGGCTTTTTTTTTCTTCTATTTTCTTCTAGTGATATGACCAGTAAGTATGTTTTTTAAAAGAACAAGCTTTCTTTAAAAAATGTTTGCTGTAACTCTTATGCCACATACACACGACCGTTTTTCAGGTTGTAAAAAATTACGTTTTTACAATTCGGCACTGCGTCGCTTTAACAGACAATTGCGCGGTCGTGCGACGTGGCTCCCAAACAAAATTCACATCCTTTTCTTCCCACAAATAGAGCTTTCTTTTGGTGGTATTTGATCACCTTGGCGATTTTAATTTTTTGCGCTATAAACAAAAATAGAGCGACATTTCTGAAAAAAAAACAATATTTTTTAATTTTTGTTATAAGAAAACTTGAATAAACTAAATTTTAGTCAAACATTTAGGCCAAATTGTATTCAGCCACATGTCTTTAGTAAAAAAAAAATCGCAATAAAAAAAAATTACCTACCTAGCAGCAACAGTGACACTAATACAGCGATCAGAAAAATGATCGCTTAGTGACACTGGCAATAGGGAGCGAAAGGGTTAACTAGGGCGGTGATCAAGGGGTTAAAACTTTATTAGGGGGGGTACGGGACTACCCTGAACCTAACACTAACTGACTGTCACACTAACTGTCACACTGACACCAAATGCAGTGATCAGTACATATATGATCACTGCATTCAGTGACACTGTGACAGGGGGGTGGGGGGGTGATCGCAAGGGGTTAAATGTGTCTATGTGTGTGGTGTCAGTGTAGTGTTTGTGCGGACTCACTGTGACTCTTCTCTCATCTTGGCGGTTTGAAAATACCGCCGAGATGAGAGCTGCATCACTTCCTCTGCCTATGTTTACATTTTACAGGCAGAGGAAGTGACACGGCGGCGGCGCACGGGATTGGCTGGGAGCGATCACGAGGGGTGGACAGAAACGAACAGCCGCCCCCTCAAGACGGATCGCTCCCGCAGGTAAGTCGACCGCCGCACGCAGCGGAGGAGGTCCCGATCGAACCCCCGACCCACTAGAAGGCAGGGACGTATACAGTATATACGCCCATCTGCCTGTACGTGCCCTTCTGTGGACGTAAATAGGCGTGCAGCGGGCATTAAGTGGTTAATGACCATTTTTTACGTTGTGAAAAATGGTCATTAAAAATTTAGAACATGTTCTAATTTTTCACGTCGTTTTTAATATTGACGTTTTTAACGTCGTAAAAAATGCATGCTCGGAAGCAAGTTATGAGACGGGAGCGTTCTGATAAAACTAGCGTTTGTAATGGAGTTAGCACATTCATCACGCTGTAACAGACTGAAGCGCGAATCGTCTTTTACCAACACAAAATCAGCTAAAGCAGCCCCAAGGGTGGCGCCATCCACATGGAACGTCCCCTTTATAGTGCCGTTGTACGTGATGTATGTCACTGCGCTTTGCTAGAGCTTTTTTTTTTACGATCGTGTGTAGGCAAGGCTGGTTTAACGATCGGGTTAAAAAAAAGGCAGTTTTTTCTAGACCGTTAAAAATGTCAGTTTTTACATCCCAAAAACCGGTCGTGTGTACGTGGCATTATAGAGTGTGAGCTGGAGTCTGTTTTCAATTTAGTGTAAATAAATCTGCGAGTACATAACACATCCTTGCCCCCAGACTGACAATGCTGCTGTCCAAAGCCCAGAGGCGATTCAGTTTGCATGTGTAGCGCTATACAAGTCATTCACTCATTCATTCATTCATTCAATTACGCCTCCTGTGCTCCTTCATTCAGAGTGTGGGCACTCTAATACAAGGGGTGTGTTACTGGCCAGATCACAAGGTGGAAATAGAGGGTATAAAGCTTAAAAAAAGAAAATGAATGCAGCCACCACATCTAATGTTTGGTAAATTGAAATATATTTTGAGTAAGGGAAAAAGTCTGGCACCAGACTTTTTGCATGCTATCGAAAATGAAGGGGTTACTAAGGTGCAAAAAGTTCTTGTACGACAGAATAACATTTAAAGTGATGTAATGTATTATATTTTATTTGTATTGTATTTTCGGACAAAAACTGTACTGATTAAATGAAAATCGTACGAGAATTTTTCATGTTTCTCACAAAGCTGTGTGCCACCGATCAGATTATCGGACGATTGTTTTGAAAGCATTTTTTTTGTACGATTTTCTGATTGTGTGTATGGGCCTTTAGTCATTGCGAGTAACGCGGTTAACGAGCGTTTCGCAATACGAGCACTGTATTTAAAAAAATCCTGACTTGCTTTGCGAGTGTTGTCTTGTAAAACGAGCAGGATTCAAGCCAAAGCGCTGTGCAATACCGCGTTTGGCCTGAGGTGGGGGGGGGGGGGTGCCGGAGCCGAGCAGAGCCTTTCAGAGCCAGAAAGTCAGAAAATCTCAGAAATACTCCAAGTTCAGTCGAGGTGTCCTCTGCCCTTTCCGGGTGTTTCCGAGGCTCTCCGGCACCCCCACACCTCTGGCCACATGCAGTATTGCATGCCATTAAAGTCAATGCAAAACAAATCATTTTCCTTTCCATTGACTTCAATGCGGAAACTCGCTTTGATATGCGAGTACTTTGAATTACGAGCATTCTCCTGGAACGGATTATGCTTGTAATCCGAGGTTCCATTGCACTAACAATGAACAGCTAATTATATAGATACAGTTGATGTGAGTATTTATATATAGGGATGCCCACTCTGTCCCTTATACCCATTACTTACCCTTATCATTTAGCTGCAATACTATACCATCTGGTTCTGTCTCTTTATAGATCAGCATTTTGTCACTGAGTACTGTACATGACCTCATAAGGTATAGTAAAAATGTTCTTTGCAATGACTGCTTTTTGGTATACGTCTTTCACTTACAAAGTAACAATAAATAATACAAAAACATATTATTGATGAAAAATATAAAACAGAAATTGCTCTTTCCACCATCCCATGTATAATCTATATTTATTTAGGATCTGAGCAAAAATTTAAAAAAATAACTTGAAAAATAAGAATGCAGATATATAAAGCAGAGACTAGGTAGGAGTCAGTACCAGCAAGGCTGTTAAATCTAAAATAAATTACAGCAGGTCAGTCATTGTATTTTTTTCAGGGCCAGGCTATACAGAATATCAAGAAATAGCAACGCATGTCAGACATCAAGTATATGTAAACTCAGAGCACTTCTACCAATATAATAATGTATAAATTATTACTTGTTAAAGGGATAATGTTACAGTATTTATTGTTACTATCATGTGACACCAATTACCTTTCTTACTGGTACTTGTTTTTCCCCAGCCTTCTTTAAGTTTCAAATGTAGATTCAGGCAGTCATGGTTGAAAAGAATCTTCTAAAAAAAAAAAAAAAATGTATGATTGTGAAGATTATTTAGTGCCACTTTCCACAATTCTTTTTTTTTATTTTTTGCTTTTTTTCAAATGCCTGCTATCTCAATAAATGCCACAAGAGGGAAGCATAGCCCTTTGTAATTTGTATGTATACAATCATGTAGCTCTTTTATTAAAAACTCTATAATAACAAGTAATTATATCTCATGTGCAGTCCAGATTGAAAAAATGAGAATTCTTCTAAACATTATGGGAAATGAGCTTCTGTATTTATTTAAATATAAACTTCACTCAGAAATGCCAATTAAGTCCTGAAAGGCAGAACCTTCCACCATCCCCTGCTGAGTGCATTTTTGTTACTTTTGGTGACCTGAAACTCACCTGGAAGACACATTTTGTCTACTTAACCACTTCCGGAACACCCACCACACATATACTGCAGCAAGGTGGTCCGTGCACTAAATACAGCGGGCACGCGCCCGACGCCAGAGGCTGGGCTTCACATTACATACCCCTGCACTCTGTAAGCTGGGCTGCACATTACATACACCTGCACTCTGTAAGCTGGGCTGCACATTACATACCCCTGCACTCTGTACACTGGGCTGCACATTACATACCCCTGCAATCTGTAAGCTGGGCTGCACATTATATAACCCGGCACACTGTAAGCTGGGCTGCACATTACATACCCCTGCACTCTGTAAACTGGGCTGCACATTACATACCCTTGCACTCTGTAAGCTGGGCTGCACATTACATACCCCTGCACTCTGTAAGCTGGGCTGCACATTATATAACCCGGGACACTGTAAGCTGGGCTGTACATTACATACCCCTGCACTCTGTAAGCTGGGCTGCACATTATATAACCCGGCACACTGTAAGCTGGGCTGCACATTATATAACCCGGCACTCTGTAAGCTGGGCTGCACATTACATACCCCTGCACTCTGTAACCTGGGCTGCACATTACATACCCCAGCACTCTGTAAGCTGGGCTGCACATTATTTAACCCGGCACTCTGTAAGCTGGGCTGCACATTACATACCCCTGCACTCTGTAACCTGGGCTGCACATTACATACCCCAGCACTCTGTAAGCTGGGCTGCACATTATATAACCCGGCACTCTGTAAGCTGGGCTGCACATTACATACCCCTGCACTCTGTAACCTGGGCTGCACATTACATACCCCAGCACTCTGTAAGCTGGGCTGCACATTATATAACCCGGGACACTGTAAGCTGGGCTGTACATTACATACCCCTGCACTCTGTAAGCTGGGCTGCACATTATATAACCCAGCACACTGTAAGCTGGGCTGTACATTACATACCCCTGCACTCTGTAAGCTGGGCTGCACATTACGTACTCCTGACCCCTACAAACCTGTTCCTGATCCATGGTACTTGACATACTTCTGATAAAGTGTTAATTATTTTACCAGGTACTGGTTGCTAAATTGTCCCTAACTATTTAATGAAGTTCTGCTACAACCACTTGACTTCCGAAAGATTTACCCCCCTTCCTGACCAGGCCATTTTTTGTGATATAGCAATAACTGACAATTACGCAGTCATGCAACGCTATACATGAATAAAATGTATGTAATTTTATTCCCCACAAATAGAGCTTTCGTTTGGTGGTATTTAATCACCTCTGGGTTTTTTTTTTTTTTTTTAAACAATAAACCAAAAATTTTGAAATAAAAAACAATATTTTTTACTTCCTGCTATAAAACATATCCAATACAAAAATGTTGTAAAACAATTACATTTATTCATAAATTCAGGTCAATATGTATTCTGCTACTTATTTTTGGTAAAAAATCATACAAAGCGTATATTGATTGGTTTGTGCAAAAGTTATAGCATCTACAAACTCTGGTATATATACTGGCATTTTTATTTAATATTTATTTTTTATATATTAGTAATGGCAACGATCAGTGACTGGGTGACTGCGATATTGTGGCAGATAATCTAACACTGACACTTTGTGGGAACCAGTGACACTAATACAGTGACTAGTGATCAAAAATATGCACTGTCACTGTACTAATCACTGGCTAGGAAGGGATTAAGGGAGATCAAAGGGTTAACTGTGTGCCTAGCCAGTGTTTTTGTGGTTTTTTTTTGGGGGGGTGCTTTTACTAAGTAATCTGATGCTTTTTATTGCCTGCACAGCGCGGGCGGTCGCCAACTGGTTAAGGTATGTTCTGACGTAATGTTAGTGCTACATATATTTTTTATTTTTTAAATGTGTGCTGGGGTTTGTGTGTCTGTGTGTTTGAGTCTGACACTTGTGGCACTGTAAGTTAAAGGAGTTGTAAATAAAAAAAAAATATGCTGAAATGACTGTTTACAGGGTATAGAGACACAATAGTTAACTGATTCCTTTAAAAAACAATTAAAAACAGATACAAATCAATCACATAATGTGCCTGTAGTTTCTAGTTTCGTTTTTTGCATGTTGTTTCCTGCCTCTGCTGTACAGAGCCACAGAGCCAATTAGAGGTCGACCGATATATCGGTCGGCCGATATATTGGCCGATATTTGGCCGTTTTCGTGAAATCGGTATCGGCCGATTGTTGCAAAAAAATCGGCCGATTCGCGGCTAAAACACCCGGCCCGCATGTCACCAGTGCCCCCCGCATTCATAAGGCTCCATCCGCATGCCCCTTCTCCTCACCGCAGGTCCGGGAAGTCTATAGATTAGACGCGCGTACGGCGGCGAGTAGGGGCGTGACATCACGTACCTTCCCCCGCCCCCTGCAGCTCGCGGTCCACTCGTTGCTCGCATTGGGAGTGGGGGCCACGCCTGTCTCACGTCACTGCTCCTGGTTCCCGGGTCTTCTTGCAAGTAGAGGCGTGCCGCGTGACGTCCAGTGTGCGCCCCGCCCCCTGCTACACGTTCCCGGCTCTTGCTGCATTTGGTATGTGGCATATGCGTTTTTTACTATGAATGGGCATATTAATATTGTCAACACCAACACTGATGGGCAGTTTTTTTATGTTAAGGGGCACGCTGATGGGTGTATTTTTAATGTGCTCACTGATGATCATATTTTTTTTAAGAGGCACACTGATGGCCACATTTTGTTGTGCCCATCAGATTGCCCCTTAACATAAAATATGCCCATCAGCGTACACATTAAAAATATACCCATCAGCGTGCCCCTTAACATACGTTTTGTTGTGCCCATCAGAGTGCCGCTTAACATAGAATTTGCCCATCGGAGTGTCCCTTAATAACAAAAAATGTGCCCATGTTATGTTATTAAGGGACACTCTGATGGGCAAATTTTATGTTAAGCGGCACTCTGATGGGCACAACAAAACGTATGTTAAGGGGCACGCTGATGGGTATATTTTTAATGTGTACGCTGATGGGCATATTTTATGTTAAGGGGCACGCTGATTGGGTATATTGTATGTTAAGGGACACTCTGATGGGGAAATTTTATGATAAGGGTCACGTTTTGTTGTGCCCATCAGAGTGTCCCTTAATAACAAAAAATATGTCCATGGGCACAGTTTATGTTATTAAGGGACACTCTGATGGGCAAGTTTTTTGTTAAGCGGCACTCTGATGGGCACAACAAAACTTTTATGTTAAGGGGCACGCTGAATGGTATATTTTTAATGTGTACGCTGATGGGCATATTGTATGTTAAGGTCCTTAAGGATCACATTTTGTTGTGCCCATCATAGTGTCCCTTAACATAAATGTGCCCATCAGCTTGACCCTTATTTTATGTTAAGGGGCACAGTGATGGGGACACCTGATGTAAAGGGGCACAGTGATGGGGACACCTGATGTAAAGGGGCACAGTGATGGGGACACCTGATGTAAAGGGGCACAGTGATGGGGACACCTGATGTAAAGGGGCACAGTGATGGGGACACCTGATGTAAAGGGGCACAGTGATGGGGACACCTGATGTAAAGGGGCACAGTGATGGGGACACCTGATGTAAAGGGGCACAGTGATGGGGACACCTGATGTAAAGGGGCACAGTGATGGGGACACCTGATGTAAAGGGGCACAGTGATGGGGACACCTGATGTAAAGGGGCACAGTGATGGGGACACCTGATGTAAAGGGGCACAGTGATGGGGACACCTGATGTAAAGGGGCACAGTGATGGGGACACCTGATGTAAAGGGGCACAGTGATGGGGACACCTGATGTAAAGGGGCACAGTGATGGGAACACCTGAAACTTGACAATAAATATGGAAAGGTGGCTGTGGAGCCACCTCTCTGTACCCCCCTCCTCCACAGCCACCTCTCTGTACCCCCCTCCTCCACAGCCACCTACCCCAGTGGCGGTGCATCTATATGGGGCACACGAGCGCCGCCACCTCTCTCCTGTCACTTCTCATGCAATGCATGAATTTATCTGTCAGGCACCTGAATTACAACGGCGTGGTATTTTTTGGAAGCACCTGATTAGAGCCATAGGCATCCAAAAAGGTGAACAGCGGGCGCCATGCTGGGCGCTCGCTGTTCACTCAGAGTTGTGTTAGGAAAGTGATCAATTCGCTTTACTAACACTAAACCGCCTCTCAGCCAATCAGGTGCTCAAGTCTGTTACCCGTCATCTGATTGGCTGAAACGACAGGTGCTGTGATTGGACACTTATACAGAGGACGGGAGAAGACATTGAGGATCGTGGAGGACACCGCTGCCGTGACCTGCTGGCCCACCGAGACGAGGCAAGTGCCGGGCGGGGAACGCACACTGGTGGCAATTGATGGGGCACACTGGGGGGCTGCGCTTGGTGGGTTTTTTTGTTTACGCCCCCCAAAAATGTTGAGCACCAGCCGCCCCTCCTTTTAAAATGACTTATTTTTCTTTTTTAATGATTACAGTCTAATGATGGCTGGAAAGAAATCAAACCCAGTATGGCAGTATTTCAGCGAGTCAACATCGGGGAAGGCCAAGTGCAATATCTGCCAGAAATTGCTGAGCATGGGAGCAGAAAAAGGAAAGGCTAAAAATACCACAAATATCTGGAATCATCTGAAAGTCCACCACCTCCAAGCTTATAAAGACGCACAGAGGGAGAAAGAAGATGCAGCTGCTTCTTCATCCAACTTTCAGCCCACTGTAGTACAGATGTTTGATGCTAAAAGAAAATGGCAAAATACTGATCCCCGGTCCAAGAAAATTGATACCCTAATCACAGAAATGATTGCCACGGACAACCAGCCCTTTACAGTTGTTGCAGATAGTGGCTTCCAACGTTTGCTGGCAACAATAGAACCAAGATATTCAATGAAAAGTGAAAAATACTACCGCACAGACATGCTGGACAGCGTGTACAAAAAGGTTACACAGAAAATTAAGACCCTAATTGCAACAGAGAATGCTGGCCCCTATTTGTCCTTCACAACAGACTGTTGGTCTGGAGAAACAGAATCGCTTATGAGCCTAACATGTCATTTTATAGACAATAACTGGGAAAGGAAACAAGTCATTCTAAATGTCAAGGCTATGTCTGGCTCCCATACTGGGGACTATATCAGGGAGATGTTTCTTAGCATGCTCAATGATTGGGACATCAACCAAGACAGAGTGGTGCTTGTGCTGCGAGACAGTGGTGCCAACATGATTAAAGGCCTCAGACTGGCAGATATACCAGACTTAAGCTGCAGTGCACACACATTACAGCTTGTGGTGAAAGAGGGCATCAGCAGTCAGCGAGTAGTGGGGGACATCATTGCCAAATTAAAGACTTGTGCTACACACTTTAGCCACTCTGTGCTTGCAAAGCAGCGTCTTGGAGCCATCCAAAAAGATCTTGGCCTCCCCCAGCACAGCATTATTCAGGATGTTCCCACCCACTGGAACTCCACATTGCACATGTTGCAGAGGATGCTGGAGCAGAAGCGTGCCCTGAATTTCTATGTAGCAGAACATGGCAAGTTTACCACACCTCCAGCAGAACAATGGGATATCATCTCAAATTTAATAGATACACTGGGCCCTATTGAGGAAGCGACCTTGGATATCAGCAAGGCAGAGGCCTCCATCTCCTGCATTATCCCATGCATAGCTGTGCTGAAGATGGTGCTTCAGGCAGAGGGTCACACCACAAGGGGGATAAAAACACTTAGAGAAACCATGTGGCAAAGCTTGGAGAGACGGTTTTCTAAGATCGAGGATACCAAATGTTTGGTGCTGGCAACACTTCTTGATCCTCGATACAAGGGCCATGTATTTGCAGGGGACACAGTTGGCAAAGCAAAAACTTGGCTGCGAGAAGAGTACGCCAGCATTGTGTCCGAGCAACAAAAAAGTAGAGATGAAGGACCAGAACCAAAACGGACCAGGACAAGGGTAGAAGAGGAGGAGGAACCCAGTCCCTGTGGTCTTCTGGACAAAATGTACGAAAACATTTTGGGGGCTCATGGTCATGGAACTCCTGCTGAAGAAAGTGACGAGCACTTAATTTCCGAGCAGTTGGAGAAGTACCTCCGAGAGCCACTCATAGACCGACGGACTGGTCTGCCACTGGAATGGTGGAAACAGAATGCATCCCGTCTGTGCCACCTTGCACCACTGGCAAGAAAATTTCTCTGTCCACCTGCCTCTTCTGTTCCCAGTGAGAGAGTGTTCAGCGAGATTGGGATTATCTATGATAAGAAGAGGAGCAGACTCACTGGAGAAAACGCAGAGAGACTGTGTTTCCTCAACTACAACTTGAAGCTTTTAAACTGGGAGTACTAAGAGAAGAGAAGAGAAGAGGGACTGGAACTAAAGAAGAAAGCCTAAAACTAAAGAAAATTTGCACTTTTGTATTGTTTACAAACTTACCTCATTAATGTTCATTATCTATTGCTGTTGATTTCTTGAAAAAGTTTTGATTACCTCACCTGTTTTTGTGTATTTGTAAGATACATGTGCACTGACTGGAAGCTTGTTGTGTACTTCTGTTGTTTAATAAATGGTTAATTTTTGCAATTTTCTGTATTCCTTCTTTATTATTTAACGAAACTGTTACATTTTCCGAAATGGGGGGGCAATAAATAAATCGGCCTAAAATATCGGCCGCAAAAATCGGCATTGCATATCGGCCATCGGCCTCCCCGATTTCTAAATATCGGCATCGGCATCGGCCATAGAAAAACCCATATCGGTCGACCTCTAGAGCCAATACAGGGCAGTGATGGTCTGAAAAATGAAGCGGATTGGTGCTGAGGGGGTTTTAGACACACAGTAATCACACCTCATTGATTAGTGACCACAGAGAGAAAGCTCCCAGTACTGTGGTTATCAGAGAAGAATTACAGCAACTTGAGAGCAAAAACAAACAATGAGGACATGAAAACAGCACTGCATTAAGGTAAAGGAAGTTATTAAGATTAAAAAAAATCCTTTACAAACCCTTTAAAGTATATTTTAGGAGTCAAAGGACCGTAGGCATATAAGTGCCATGTCTACAGCAAGTAGGCTCAGATTTTATGAAATAATGCTCCTTTAAGCCCCACACACTTGTAGCACAATGTGGACACTGCCACTATTCACACCATTCACACCATTATGCTTAAATATTTCCAGCCTTTGTGTCTGTCTAAATGCAGTCATGGACTAACAATACCTTACTCTGCATGCTCTGAAGGTTAGTGATACATTAACCTAGCACATATTTGTTTAGGGTTTATGTAAAAGTGTACTAGGAACATTGTTGCAATGAATCTGATGAAAGACTTATTCTGGGCATTCCACACATTTTCAGTAAAAAGGTGAAAACGAAAGTCTTGTATAATAGCCACATAAACATATATTATTTCTGTAGGCCCTCGAATGCCAGATCATCAAGAATAATGTCAATTTAGCTATAATTTTATATTGTATTTATGACTAGCTAACCATGCACAGGAGCATGGTAAAATAGTTGTTTCCAGTGAAATAAAGAAGCAGCCAGCATAACAGTGGTGGCTAGTGTTTTTTTCTTTTTTTTGGGCGGGGGGGCGGAAAACAAATGTCGGCACATACCCCATTAGCGGCAGGGATTACCAGCACATCGGGCAGGGGGACAGGCTGCGACAGGCATCTGGCAGTATCACCTGTGTCCTCTTTACTTCTGAGATCACAGCAGCCTCTGCCATACATCTCCTCCCCTCCTCGTAGGCATCCAATAGGATCGCCTGACCTTTCAGCCAATTGGGAAACGGATAACAGACCCACGCTTCCTGATTGGCGGAGAGGTGATTCAGTGTTAGAAAAGCCCCTGTGCCATTAATGGATAGGCTGCACTGTAATCCTAACAATACAAACGGGGGGAATTACTGAAACTAGAGAACTCAGAATCTGCTGCAACTGTGCATGGTAACCAATCAGCTTCTAACTTAAAAAAAAAAAACTGGAAGCTGATCGATTTCTATGCACAGCTGTACCAGATTTTGCACTCTCCAGTTTTAGTAAAGCAACCCTAAATTGTTCTGCATTGTGCTATACTGTGTTTCAGAGCTAGGCCATTCACAAATCATGACTGGAACATTCCTCCTTCACCACATCATCTTTGTACATATATATAAAGGAGTTATGTATTACCTTGGGAAGACGAAGACTAGAATACTGCAATCACTGAGCAGCAAACTATATCACCTGTCATGTATTTCAGTCATCTTGCAAACCTGGCCTGTTAGTGGGCCCTGAGGACAGGATTGATGACCACTGGTATACACTAATACAAATTTGGCTGGTTCAGCAAGGACTGGCCATATTCCCATCTGAGTGTAGCCCTCCCAGTTTGACAGAAGGCGATGGTTAGATTGGAAATATATAACAAGCTGCGCAACTATGAGAAGCTCTAGGGTGATGAAGAGCAATACCAAACAGTAAAAACATGTATAAAGTCCATCAACCTATTAATGCAAATGGAGGAACGTCTGATGGTATAAAATAACAACGAAATTTCTTGTGTTCAAGCAGATGGTGACATCACAAACAGGAACCTCAGAAAAGTGAAACTGATAGGAAATACACCTTCACCGATGGAAAAACACTGTCCCTTACCAGAGGGGAAGATCCCAACTAGAGACCTTCTGACCGCAGATGGCTTTTTCCCCAGCCTAGGGTTTCAATGGCACGAAATCCAATGGTCAACGGCTCCTCCCGTGGTGCACAGGTGGTCAATATTGGTTGGTGGAAAATTATAAGAAAAAGGGGTACATAGTGTAAAACCATTTACCATTTATTAAAATAAAATTAAAAATGCACTTACAAAAATGTAGGTAAAATATGCATGTAAATGTAGCCGGCCGGCTAGCACAACTCGATATCTCCTGGACACGATTTGCGGTAATGGGCGTCAGCACGCCGTCTCCCTACGCCGTTTCGTCTAAACAGACTTCGTCCTGGGGCACGAGCGGCGTGCTGACTCACCGCAATTTATACCTCTTATGCACAAATGGTAACGCCCCCATCTGAGCTCCCAGAATCCCCGAAGCTGTAATCGCCATCTTGGATAAGGGAAATATTCGTTTTATGAGAGTGGTCTGTCCACTAAGTCATAAGATCATTTAGCTAAAAAACTCTGCAATGAATAAGTAAAAGTAAGACTTAGGAAAAAGAGGAGAAAAACCGTTTTATCTTTCCCCCAAATGTGGGGATTCAATCACTTACCATAAACAGTAGATAGCAAAACGAGACACGTTTGCAAAATATAAGAACATAAAGGACTAGTAGATCTCCTAAAGAGCCATCACAACTGCAAGATGTCCTTAAAAGGCTTAAAAAGTAGTTCTTAATATTGTTTCGATTCTCTGTTTCCAGTTATAGCAAACAAAAAACAAAAGTCACATGACCGGCATAAGCCTCCCCGGTCAGGTGACTATAAACCAATAAGCCCTCGCCACAGAGGAAGGCCATACCGCTCCATTAGACTGAGGGTGAGATAGGATTGCGTGCGTCCCCGGAATATGACGCGCGCATCCACGAGATGTGACACGCACACACGCACTTCCGCGTTAGCTACAGAGAGTGTGGGCACTACTGCCCACATCCAAAATGGCCAACGGTGACGGCGTGGGTCGCGTGATGCGACGCAACAGATGTAGTGGGCGGAGATGTTGATGTCCGTCCATCGGAATGCACTCATTGAAAGAGGCTGAACCGCCTGCCTCGCAAAAGTTAATATGGATACTGCGCGGGCACCTAAAGCTTTCACTTTATTTGCGAGAAGTGTGGACAATACTGCCCACACAAGATTGAACATCTACATGACTTATATATTGTTAGGGCATCAATGGGTGGAAATCCTAGTACTCGCCCCCATTCTTATGCTATAAAACAAAATCTAATCATATAGTGTCAAAAATTTAAAGAAAATCAATAAAGCCTAATGGATATTTTCGCCCTCTGCTGGACAAAAATCCTAATGGATATTCTCGCCCTCTGCTGGACAAAAATCATAAGTGATGTTTATGACACAACTCTCGCCCCCTACTGGGCAAAATTATGAATAAAATATTAGACTCAATTTAACCATTAGTTAAACAGATATAACCACCGAAATTAAATTATAAAATCAGGATTAATCTGGGAGCTCAGATGAAGTTCACAAACGTACTGTTTCAGCTGTTATCAATAAATGCATTAACATCTATATCGATATTCAACCCATAAGGTGTATAGCATTTTACGTTATGGATCCACATCATTTCCATTCTGGATAATTGTCTAATAAGTGAGTTTCCTCTCCAATGGGGGGTATATCGATCTATCCCCAAAAAAAGGGTATTAGTAGGGTCACGATTATGGTAAAGGTCATAGTGTTTAGAAACAGAGTGGTCTTTATAACCATTTCTAATGTTCGTTAGATGTTCTCCCAAACGAACCTGCATCGCCCTTTTGGTCCTCCCTATATATTGGAGGCCACAGGGGCATTCCAATAGATAGACGACCCCTGTAGAACTACAAGTAACAAAAGAGTCTATTTTGTGTTCCCTCTGCGTGCTCGTTGATATAAACGATTCTGTTTTTTTATTTCTTATGCGGTTGAGGGAGCAAAGCTGACATTTACGACATTGGTGGTAGCCTTTTAGTTCTTTTTGGAAAAAGGACACCCTTTTTGGGGGAGGATCCACTACATTAAGTGCCACCCTATCTCTTAGTGAAGGTACCCCTCTGAATATCACCTCAGGTTTAGGAGGTAAAAAGGTGCTAATAACCCTGTCATTAGCCAGAAGGTGCCAATGCTTCCGAAGGATCTTATTGATTAAAAAATGTTGTGAAGAGTAGGTGGTGACAAGCGGAATTGACAACCTCTCCTTTTTAGATTTAGGGACATCAATCAATAATGTACTTCTCTCTAACTTTGCTACCTCTTTTTGAGTTACTTCTAGGTAATCCTGATCGTAACCTTTTTCTATCATTCGATTTTTTAAGATATCTGACTGTATTTGGTAATCGCTAGCTTCAGTGCAATTTCGCCTCATGCGAATAAATTGGCTTTTCGGAACAGACTGAAGCCACGATCGCTTATGGCAGCTCTCCAACGGAATATAGGCATTGCGATCAGTCTTTTTAAAGAATGAAATTGTTTTAAAATGATTGTCTTCTTTAGTGATCGAGAGGTCTAAGAAGTTCACACTTTTCTGACTAGCCTCATAGGTGAAATGTATTCCTCTGTCATTTTGGTTGATAGAAAGGAAAAAATCTTCCAATTGCGCAGCAGAGCCCTCCCATAGGAGGAGGACGTCATCAATGTACCTAGCCCAAAAGGCAAGACAGGGATGGCGATCTTTATGTATGACGTCCTCCTCCCATTTGGCCATAAACAAATTGGCCAAACTGGGGGCATATTTAGCCCCCATTGCAACGCCTCGTTGCTGTTTATAGAAGTTAGAGCTGAACCAAAAATAATTGTGGTCTGCTGCATACTCCAACAGATTCATAATGAATACCTGCTGCTGTTCTGGTATGGTAGAAAACATGTTCAAATAATATTTTACCGCTGATAAACCTAAATTATGCGGTATAATCGTGTAGAGGGACGTAACGTCCGCCGTGACTAACCATGTCTGATTGTTACACGATTGTTGAGACAATAAATTTAGAACATGTTTTGTATCCTTTAGATATGAGGGAACTTGTTGAACAAGCGGTTGGAGAAAATGGTCTATATACTTGCCCACCCGGGAAGTAATGGAATCTATCCCACTGATGATGGGACGTCCCGGGGGGCAAGTTAAACTTTTATGGATTTTAGGCAAGCAATATAGTATAGGGACTCTGGGAGCCTGTGGTATCAAAAATAGTTGTTCCTTTTCATTTAGTATGCCTGACTGGCCACCTTTCCGAATCAGATCCTCTAGTGTCCGCTTGTATTGTACAATCGGATTTCCTAGAAGGGGAACATATGTTTCTTGATCACTGACTATCTTAGTGAGCTCCTGTAGGTAGTCTTTTCGATCTAATATTACTATGCCACCGCCTTTATCCGCAGGGCGGATCACCAGTTCTTTGTTTTTACACAAAGTGGTTAGGCCTTCCTCCAACATTTTATTCATTTTGGATTTGGATATCTTGATCTTGTCCAAATCACGCAGAACAACATCCCGAAAAACCCGAAGGGAGGGGGCCATCAAACCTGAAGGATTAAAAGTTGAGGCGTTGGATAACCCAGAATGGTGATATTCCTGTTGGGTTCTGGTTCCAGTATTGCCTGGTATGCTGGCAAAATATCTTTTTATATTTACCTTACGGATGTATTTGTGCACATCCATGTATGTTTCAAATTTATTTAACGCTCGGGGGGGGGGGCGAATTTTAAACCCTTACTCAATATGGAAATTTCCGGCTTAGTCAGAGTCTGAGTGCTAAGATTGAAAATTCCCTCCTCAGTTAGGTCCTTGATTTTTTTTGACTGGATTCTCCTCCCCCCTCGTGTTCCTCTTTGTTTTCTATAGGCCTTTTTTGGCCTTGACTGGTTCTGGTTGAACGGGACTGCTGGTTCCTGTCTCCGTTTTTTTATATAGGTGGGTGCAGCGTGGTGCGGCAGCAATTCAGAGAACTTGTATTAAAATTAAGGCAAAACAGTTCACAAGAAACCCAGTGAAAGGAAGCCCAATGACAACAGCATGTACAGGGGCGTATCTAGGGTATGGCAGCCATGGCAAGTGGGAGGGGGGGGCAGCAAAAAGCCACCCAAGCATGAAAAAAAAAACACCCGTCCTCCCGCGGCCGCCTCCCGCACTAATCTCCCAGTGATGTGGCCACCCTGCTGGAGCGCGGCGCCGGCATAGCAATTGCTAATATTTCTCCTTCTGCCTGGGGAGGGCAGTGACAGGATCCACATATGGTGGCGGAGCCTAATGCTCCGCCTACCCTATCATCTTATCCCCAGAGCAGGGAATGGGACGTGAGGTGAGAAGAAGAGAGGACAGGAGAGAAGGAATGTATGGCGGCCCAATGGAGAACCCCGGCCCCAGCAGCAGCACCAAGGATAGCAGCCAGATACTACTTGATCTTTGTCATCATATTCATGTGTGCCAACTTCCAACCAGAAGCAAGCAGCAAAATATAATGCTCAGTGGATTAAATAAATATGCATAGCCATATAATAAATAAACTGTAATAAAATGATTTGTGAACAGCTGTTGCACAAATCACTTTATTAATGATATCTATGGCTATTTTTTTTATTATTATTTATTTATTCCATATTGAGCACTATATTTGATGCCTGGCACACACACACACAATCACACACGATGATGACTTAAAACTTTTAAGTCATCATGTGCGATTGCGCCCCCCAAAAACTTTCAGCACCAGCCGCTGGTGGTCCCCAGTGTCCCTCTCTGTCCCTGCCATGTCCCTGGTTATCTGAAAGATGGGTTTCAAATGTTTTGACAGGGGCGCAGTTTCAGTGCTTGCCATAAGTGCCATTTTCACTAGATACGCCTCTGAGCACTGGCGTAGCAAGGGGGGCAGGGGGTTCTGTTGCCCCAGGAGCGACATTTAGGGGGGCAACTTTCCGTGCCTCCTTATTTTTAATTTCCCATGTCACCGACACGGATGTCCAGACCGGCCAGGCGGCCACCATGTTTAATGTCAAGCGCTCTGTGATTGGGCATATGGGGGTCATGTGAGGCGTGGGGCTGGAAGTCCCGCCTCCGCACATGACCACCATACGCCCAATCACAGAGCGCCAGGAAACTCTGAACATGGCGGCGGGAGACGTCAGGCACTGGGAAGTGTGAGCCGACGTGGCCGCTGTCTTCCCCTCCGCTCTGGTACTCCGTTCTGTCACAGACAGCCTCTGTGGTACAGCGCTGTGTGGAGGGAGTTGCACCATGGCGCGGGCTGCGGGTGGATGGCGCTGGCGGGGACGGGAGTCGGGACGCAGTCTGCACATCCAGTGCTGGGGTCCTGCCCGTCCTGAGGAGAGTCCTGGAGTCTCTGGAGAAGAGCAGACAGAGGTAAGGAGGATTTTCACCAAGCTGGAGGCAGGGGGGTGCGAGTATTGCTGGAAGTAGGACTCCTACTGTAGGAGTTAGGTGGGTCTGTGTATTAGGTCAGTGTAGGTGTAAGGTCAGTGTCAGTGTAGGGGTCAGGTCAGTGTAGGGGTCAGGTCAGTGTAGGGGTCAGGTCAGTGTAGGGGTCAGTGTAGGGGTCAGGTCAGTGTAGGGGTCAGTGTAGGGATCAGGTCAGTGTAGGAGTCAGGTCAGTGTAGGGGTCAGTTTAGGGGTCAGGTCAGTGTAGGGGTCAGGTCAGAGTAGGGGTCAGTGTAGGGGTCAGTGTAGGGGTCAGGTCAGTGTAGGGGTCATGTCAGTGTAGGGGTCAGGTCAGTGTAGGTGTAGGGGTCAGGTCAGTGTAGGTGTAGGGGTCAGGTCAGTGTAGGGGTCAGGTCAGTGTAGGTGTCGGGGGTCAGTGCCATTACCGGTTGAACTTTCACATATACACGATCGGCGGCTCTATAGCCTGCCAATTGTGCCTATGTGCTGGCTGTGTGCCCCCCCTCCTGACCCCTCACCTTCATTTCCAGTATCCGCTGCCCCACCCTCGGGAGGGTGTCAGGAGGTAAGATGGGAGGGCGACCAGCATCTTCCACCTTGCTGATCTCCCTTCAGGCTGTGAATGCAGAAGTGATGTGGATTACATCCACATTCACCTGTCAGTCATCTGGCTGCTATAGCCAGAGAGAAGAAGCAGATCTGTGCTTCATCAGCTTCTTTTGGGGTCCCCAGGTGACATTATGGGTCCTGGAGACCCCTAATGTCTCCATAAAGAGGACCTGTCAGTGTACCTGTGCTATTATATAGGGGGATTTTTATCCCCCTATGTAATAGCAATGACATAAAGTGTAAAACAAACATAAAAAGAGTGAAAAAAATAAGTAAATATAATTTTTTTTTTAAAAGCTCCCAAATGTTTAAGTCCCCACGTTTACGCACATATAAACGTGGATGTTTATATAAAGGGGGGGGGGGCGCCCATAACTCTGGTTACGCCACTGCCTCTGAGCATGTAGCAGAGCAGGTCTTAGCCGAGCTGATGGCGTCTGGCTAAAGGGGAAGATTGCGGCCTGGCCAGTCCCAGTCCAAGTGAAGAGGTTTCCAGGAATAGAAGCAGATCCATACACTTTACCTACTCGTCTGGAACCTTTCCCTGATGCTGATACTGTTCCTGGCATATGGGTAATCTGTCCCTACACTGTCCACACACTAAAAGCACGCCAAACCCAGGAGCCAGGGTCTTAAAAAGACTCTGCCTGACCCAAGATGGCCACTAGAGTCACATGGGTTGCCAGCATCCAGCTGGTTCCTCTTGACTTCCTATCATATTACACTTCCGCTGCAGTTGAGCACCACCTAGAGTGGAGAAAGCAGACAGCACCTGCCTATAGTCAGAATACAATTTCCCAGCAGGGGAGGGATGGGATTCCTAAATTCACATAGTTTGTGTAGCCACGGGAATCTGTCAGGTTTTTCTTTGTTTAGCCCGCAAATGATTGACATATGATTCTTTTTAATTAATCTTAAAAAATAGAGGTACAAACCCAAAATTCATAAAAGAGTTATGGGGAAGATATCATTAGCTTTACTTACATACCAGGGTCTGTGTAGCCGTAAACATTATTTATTGCTACATATATTACATGTGAAATAGTGCGAAGCAAGGCACTGATATGCACTGATATGCATATTATTAAAATTCTTAAAAGTACAAAATGGTACAAAACGCAGTCAGTTACCCGTAGGCCTCGGTAACTGAAAACAGTCACATGCTCATTAACCACTTAAGCCCCGGACCATTACGCTGGCCAAAGACCAGAGCACTTTTTGCGATTCGCTTTAACTGACTGGCTCCCAAACAAAATTAACATGCTTTTTTTCCCACAAATAGAGCTTTCTTTTGGTGGTATTTGATCACCTCACCTTACTTTTTGCTATAATAAATATCCTCAAAAAATCTATAAAAAATATTTTTTTCCACAGTTTAGGCCGATACGTATTCTTCTACATATTTTTGGTAAAAAAAATTGCAATAAGTGTATATTAATTGGTTTGCGCAAAAGTTATATCGTTTACAAATTAGGGGATAGTTTTATGGCATTTTTTTTTACGAGTAATAGCGGCGATCTGCGATTTTTATCATGCCTGCGACTTTAAGACAAACACATCGGATACCGTTGACACATTTTTGGGACCATTGTAATTTTTACACTGATCAGTGCTATAAAAATGCACTGATTACTGTGAAAATTACACTGGCAGTGACGGGGATAACAACTAGTTGGCACTGAAGGGGTTAAGTGTGTCCTAGGGAGTGATTCTAACTGTTAGGGGGCGTGGCTACGAGTGACACATCACTGATCGCTGCTCCCGATGAGAGGAGACCAGGCAGAACGGGGAGATGCATGTTTACACTTGCCTCTCCTTGTTCTTCAGCCTTGTGACCCGATCACGGGACACCGGCGGACATCGAGTCCGCAGGTTCCGCAGGCATTTCAAAGTGATGTAAATATACGTTATTTTGCCCAGCCATGCCATTGTAAATCTACAGGAGCCGGCCCTTAACCGGTTATTCAAGAATAGATCTTTTGAGCCATAACATATTTTAGCTGCCTCACACACCCTGCTGCACAAAGAAGAGAGCCACACCTGTATCAGATCTTTGTGAATTGTGGAAATACCAGTCAGTCAATGATAATATGATCTAATCACAGCACTGATCTTAGGACTCATGTCCATAAATCATATTTTACTACATACTCAAAGATCTGCTGTTAGGTATAAAAATGCTAACAGCGCATTTACTACAGATCTACTGATAAAGCAAAAATGACTTGCTATCGTTATTGCATCTACTGCTACTTCTACTAAGTAGATGATCTTATTTAATAGACAAAACCCATGTGTAACACCAGAATGCCATAAAGGCAATAATTTCACAAACAATGTTGTGTATAATAAAAGGAGGAGCACAACCTAAAAAATTAGCACGGAACATTTTTTGTACTTGACTGCTCTCCCTGCACACTTTCCTATGTGAGAAGAGCATTCAAATGCATGCAGATCTAATTCACACCGATCAGCCATAACATTATGACCACAGGTAAAGCCAATCTAGCCAGGCTCTGTACTACCGCTGTATGGAGATAGAGATTTTGCTTATATTCTGTCCCATTTTTGCCAAAATAATTGAAATTATGCTGCACCATTCTTCCACGGTCAGTAGAGGGTGAACTAAAACTAAGCAAACCAATAGACTTCCATGCAGGACACTGGTAATCTTGAGAGGTGTAGTCCAAAGCAAACGCCATGTGAAGGAACAACTTGGTTTCTGAACTAAAGTCCCCTATATGCTTCAGGGCACAGGAGGAGCCAAGCGGAACTTAAGTAGAAGTGCCCAGAAAAAGCCACCTTCTTGGCACCACACGCAGGGCCGCCATCAGGAATGATGGGGCCCCTTACACAGCTTCAGACATGGGCCCCCTGGAGAACCGGGGGGGGGGGTGCTGCCGCCTGAAATTGAGAAGCGGGGGGGGCTGCTGCGAATATTGAGAAGCGGGGGGGCCTTTACAAAAAAAGAAGAAATAAATAAAAATATATATATAAAAAAGGGGGTAGCCATCCGCGGCCCTGGGGACCTCTGGGCCCTTTAATAAATATATTTTTTTTTTTTTTTTTTTTTTTAAAGGGTGGTTAATATCTGGGACCCTGGGACCTCTGGCCCTTTAAAAAAATAAAATTAAAATATATTAAAAAATATTTTTTTATCAAAAATACATTTAAAAAAGAGGGAGTTGCAATCTGGGGCTCTTGGGGACCTCCAGACCTCTACAAAAAAAAAAAATTGGCCCTTTAATAAAAAATAAAAGACAAATATATTAAAAAAATATATTTTTATAAAAAATAAATAAAAAAAGAGGGGGTTGCCATCTGGGCCCCTGGGGACCTCCGGACCCCTAAAAAATAATAAAAGAAACAAAATTGTCCCTTTAATAAAAAATAAAAGAAAAATATATTAAAAAATATATATTAATATAAAAAATAAATAAAAAAAAGAGGGGGTTGCCATCTGGGCCACTGAGACTAAAATTTGGCCCTGGACTTTATCCAGACCGGCCCACTTTATGTTTGCAAACAAGAACAAAAACAGTATATAAACTATACGCAATTGTGCAAAAAAACATAAGTAACATAAGGAGCCCTCACTCACCTCTTATTATTTCACTTATTCTCCTCTGTATTTTTCTAATCCTTCTCACATCACTGCATGAAGTGGAGGGCGAGCTGCGCAGCCATTACTTTGACAGGTTGTCACTGAAACCGGCCCACTGAGCCACCGGCCCACCGGGAAACTCCCTGTAGTCCCTATGGCCAGTCCATGCCTGAATTCCAATGATTACCAGGGGAAAATGAAGCGGAGAAGGTTAGAAAAAAAAAGGAATGCAGCCACCACAAGGACTGATAAGCTGAAATATATTATTATATTATATTTTGTTTTTGGGTTTAGATAATAAACTCAAAGTCAGCCTTTTTTCTCCTCATTACTTATTTAGCGATCAATTGGACTCCTGTTTTACTGCAGAAATAATTTTGAATGGAATGCCAATACACCTTGCAAGCATACCCCAACACAAAGGGCCAGATCCATAGAGAGAGTACGCCGGTATATCTACTGATACGCCGGTGTACTTTCAACTTACCCGTATCTTTAGTTTGAATCCTCAAACCAAGATATGACGGCATCAGGGTTCGATCCGACAGGCGTACGCCTTCGGATCGTAGATGCAATTCTTCGGCGTCCGCTGGGTGGAGTTCTCGTCGTTTTCCGCGTATGCAAATGAGCTATTTCCAACAATCCACGAACGTACGCCCGGCCGTCGCAGGTAAGGTACAGCGGCGTAGCGTATCTCAGATACGATGCGCCGGGGCAGACCTTTGTGGATCTGGCCCAAAGACTTTACCTTTCACCACAGTGTATAGATAAAAAGCATCTATGCATTGTGGTGTGTTTTTTAAAAAAAAGCACATGTCTGTTTTGTTTTTTTGTACATTGGTAGCCCATTTAATATTAAAGTGGTTTTAAACCCTCCAAACCAACTTTTACCTACAGGTAAGCCTAGATTAAGGCTTACCTGTCGGTGTTTGCAATATCTCCTAAACCCAATCGGGTTTCCTTCTTTAATACGCTGCTAGTGCAATGCACCTAAAAGCGGTATTAAACCCAAACCTGTGTCTATTCCGAAACCTAAAAGGTTGGATATTACAAACATGCTAAGAAAGTGTTTAAAATGCAGAAATGTAAAAAGTGATCCAACATCCTGTGTTAATAAAAATGCTTTAGTGTAATATAATAGTGGCTAAATAAGAAGTGAGTTTAAATTGGTATTAAACCCAAAACCCAAAGTTTTATATATTGCAGCTTACCAAACATTAGATGTGACTGCATTAGTTTTCTTTTTTTTTTTCCTCTGTTATCACCTGGTCATCTGTCCAGCAACATACCTCCTGTATTAGACTGCTCCTACTCTGGATAAAGCAGAACATAGGGCGCCTTTGGACAGCAACATTGTCAGCCTGGGGCAGGGGGTGTTAGATGTACTAGCAGATCTAGATACACTAACAAATTGAAGCCAAACTCCAGCTAACAGTTTATAAACATTTAAAGCAACACATGAATAAAAAAAAGCATTGTAAGCACCCATGTCTAAGATAAATGGTTTTCCTTGAAACTTTAAATGGCTACATTTGCAGGAGAACGTGTTCTTTTGAAAAACAACAGACTTACTGAATGGGTCACCAGGTTAAAATATAAGAAAGAAAGCTGAAAAAAAAACAAAAAAAAAACAAATGCAGTCATTTTAGAATTGGTAAGCTGAAATATAATAAATGTTTGCTTTTAGGTTTAAAACCACTTTAAAGTGAGTAAGAAGCTTGTTATACAAGAAGATAACTTCACCATGGGAAACGCCAACTATGTAGGTCACCCATCTTCTTTTAAAAACACTGTTATTCTTTTCTTCTTTTTTATTTTTTATTAAAAAATAGTTTTTTTTACAACTAAAAAAGGGCATAAAGTAAAAACATCAATGTTGAAAAAGACATACACATATGTTGTACATATACAAAGGAATAGATCAGACAAGGTCTCTGCAGTTTAGCAAACACAGAAGGAATGTATTACATAAATAATTGGCAAGAAATCAAATTACTGAAGACAAATCAAATAATAATCACATACTGTTCGCTGGACTAAGCACAAAATAGTACAGCAAAGCTCATATAATTAGAGTATAATAAGCTGAGAAACAAACAAAAAAATAAACCAAAAGCGTGGTGTGCCATCTCAAATATAGGGATGTCTGGAATGTAGTAATACCCTTAAAGGGGTTGTAAAGGTAAAAAAAAAAAATCCCTAAATCCCCCTGTGAATTTGCCCTTAGGCAATTTTTTTTCCTAAATAGCTTCCTTTACCTTAGTGCAGTCCTCCTTCACTTACCTCATCCTTCCATTTTGCTTTTAAATGTTCTTATTTCTTCTGAGAAATCCTCACTTCCTGTTCTTCTGTCTGTAACTCCACACAGTAATGAGAGGCTTTCTCCCTGGTGTGGAGTGTCAGGACGCTCTCTACATTGCAGATAGAGAAAGGAGCTGTGTGTTAGTGGGCATTCTGACTCTCCTGTAGTCCAAGGGAGGGAGCGAGCACAACACTCCACACCAGGGAGAAAGCTTTGCATTACTGTGTGGAGTTACAGACAGAAGATCAGGAAGTGAGGATTTCTCAGAAGAAATAAGGACATTTAAAAGCAAAATGGAAGGATGAGGTAAGTGAAGGAGGACTGCACTAAGGTAAAGGAAGCTATTTGGGGAAAAATATTGTATTTTTTCAAACCCCTTTAACCACTTGCCTACTGTGCACCTACCCAGACAAAATGTAAGCTTCCGGCACTGCGTCGCTTTAACTGACGATTGCGCGGTCGTGCGACGTGGCTCCCAAACAAAATTGGCGTCCTTTTTTCCCCACAAATAGAGCTTTCTTTTGGTGGTATTTGATCACCTCTGCGGTTTTTATTTTTTGCGCTATAAACAAAAATAGAGCGTCAATTTTGAAAAAAATGCAATTTTTTTTACTATAATAAATATCCCCAAAAAATGTATAAAAAAAAAAAAATTTTCCTCAGTTTAGGCCGATACGTATTCTTCTACATATTTTTGGTAAAAAAAAAATGCAATAAGCGTTTATCGATTGGTTTGCGCAAAATTTATAGTGTTTACAAAATAGGGGATAGTTTATGGCATTTTTTTTATTTTTATTTTTTACTATTAATGGCGGCGATCTGCGATTTTTTTATTGGGACTGCGATGTTATGGCAAACACTTCGGACACTTTTCTGACATTTTTGGGACCATTTACATTTATACAGTGAACAATGCTATAAATATGCTTTGATTACTGTATACATGTGACTGGCAGTGAAGGGGTTAACCACTAGGGGGCGGGGAAGGGGTTAAATGTGTGTCCTATGAGTGTTCTAACTGTAGGGGGAGGGGGGGGTGACTGGGGAGGTGACCGATTGTGTCCCTATGTACAAGGGACACAGCAACGGTCTCCTCTCTCCCTGACAGGGACGTGGAGCTCTGTGTTTACATACAGGGCTCCACATCCCCGCTCAGTTACTGGGCAATCGCGTGTGCCCGGCGGCGATCGTTGCCGCCGGGCACTCGCGCCGGGATCCCAGCAGAGCGGTGGGTGCGCGCGCCCGCCCGCGGCTTTACAAAGACATCACGTCATATGACGTGATGTCAGGATAATGGAGTCCTCCGCCCGCCGTCATTTGACGGTGGGCGGTGGACAAGTAGTTAAACATAACATATCACAAATGAGTACAGTTGTATTTGGCACTGTAGCCCAAGTACAATTCACACTTGTCAGCCATGAAATCGCAGAGAAGCCGGATTGATTAAGCGCTCCAGCCTCTCTGTGTTGCCGGCTGCCTAGAGGGCAGTATAGAGCGCAATTCAGCACACTGCACTGTCCTTTTTTTTGTGTACTAGCTTTATTTGAACAAAACATACAATTCATTCACTGCAAGGTCGAGCTGTGCGCTGCACTGTCTGCTGTGGGGGTTGGGCCGATGCGCTGCAATAAAAAACAGAGCTTGTCTGCATTTTAGCACAGCATGCTGCAGTGTAGTGCTCGGCTGTGTTGCAGTGTGAATGGGAAACACAGAATTTTTTTTTAATTTGTACCACATATAGTGTGAATTGGCCCTTAAAGGGTTAGTAAAGGAAAAAAAAATCTCTTTAAAATAACAAACATGTTATACTTACCTGCACTGTGCAGTTCGTTTTGCACAGAGTGGCCCCGATCCACGTCTTCTGGGGTCCCTCGGCGGCTGTCTCTGGTCCTCCCTGCAAATACTGACCACAGTAATGCGAGAGAGCTCGCATGGTGGTAAGTAATTGCGGGCGCGCTCCCATGATACAGAGAGCGGCCATAGCCGCTCACTGTATCACTCGGCCCCGCCCCTCGGCGCGCCGCGTCACTGGATGGCTGCACTGCTCTCAATCCATCTGCTCTAGCCAATCAGTGGCCAGGCTGAGCGGAGAAGAGGATCTCGGGACCGCGCGCAGGACTTTCGACGGGTCAGGTAAGTATAAAGGGGGCTCGGGGGGGGGGGGGGCGGTATACACTGACTTTTTTCACCTTAATGCATAGATTGCATTAAGGTGAAAAAACATTTTCCTTTACAACTCCTTTAACTCATAAGTGCTACTGTTCAAAATCAAGTAGGAGCTTAGCCCAATGGATAGAAAGTAGAATAATACTAAGGGGCGATCAAGGGGTTAAATGTGTTCCCTAGGGAGTGATTATAACTGTGGGGGGAGGGGACTGACTGGGAAGGTGACCAATCGGTGTCCCTATGTACAAGGGACACACCATCGGTCTCCTCTCCCTGACAGGACGTGGATCTCTTCGTTTACACACGGAGATCCACATCCCTAGCTCTGTACCTGCCAATCGCGGGCACCTGGTAGACACCGCGGCCGCCAGGCACGTGCATCAGCACCCGAGTGACGCGGCGGGTGTGCGCGTGGTAGAGCCACCTTGTGGACATCATATGATAATAGGCGGGATGGGAAGTGGTTAAAGAAAATCTCATGAAAAAGTAAATGACAGTTTATACATTTATGTTTAAATAACTTTCTGTCCTATCCTGCACTGTGTTAATGGCAATGTATTTTAACCGCTTTCCTACCGAGCTATAGACATATGATGGCCGCAGGAACCCTCCATCCCTCCGGGCGGCCATCATATGACATCTTCGGCTTCCCGGGCCTCTAGGGGGTGTGCGTGCATCCGCGGCGTCACTCGGGAGCCAATGCGCGTGCCAGTCGGCCACGATGTCCGCCGGGCACCCGTAATTGCCTTTAACACAGCAGGGATGTGGATCTGTGTGTGTAAACACACACATCCACAGTCCTGTCAGGTGAGAGGAGACCGATGTGTGTTCCCAGTACAGAGGAACATTGATCGGACTCCTCCACTTGTGAGTCCCCTCCCCCTACAATTAGAATCACTCCCTAGGTAACACATTTAACCACTTGATCACCCCCTAGTGTTAACCCCTTCCCTGCCAGTGACATTTACACAGTAATCAGTGCATTGTTGCAGATCACCACCATTACTAGTAAAAAATAATAATAATAAAAATGCCATAAATCTATCCACTATTTTGTAGATGCTATCACTTTTGTGCAAACCAATCAATATACGCTTATTGTGATTTTTTATTTACCAAAAATAAGATTGTTGCTGTTTTTTTGTTTATAGTGCAAAAAATAAAAACCGCATAGGTGATCAAATACCACCAAAAGAAAACTCTATTTGTGGGGGAAAAAATTATCAAAATTTCATATGGGTACAGTGTTGCATGACCACGTAATTGTCATTCAAAATGTTACATTGCTGAAAACTGAAAATTGGCCTGGGCAGGAAGGGGGTGAAGAGGATGAAGAGGGTGAAAATGCCTTGTATTGAAGTAGTTAGCCCTTAACAATGTAATAATGCAGAAATCATCAGCTAAGAAAGTACATTTTCACATTGTAGTTTTCAATTAAATAGCTCCTGATGAGACAAAAGTTCATAAAGTACTTTGTCTGATCTTCCTATATGCCTGGTAACACTAGCTGTGATGTTTCACAGGACGCCCCCCTCCTTGGTGCACAACCGCCACACACCTTAGCTAACAAGGAGGCTAATTCGCTTGGTTTAGGAAAGTAATGGCAAGAGAAATGCAGAGGTAGGTGAAATGTGTCATCTTCCCACCATGGGCGTCCGCTCCATAGGGCAAGGGGGGTCGTTTGCCCCCCCTGGAATCGCCAGGTAGAGCCAAGAGCAGGGCCGAACTGGCCCTGGTGCCGATTGAATCAGTGACTGCAGCGCTCCCCTCCAGTTGTCCCTTATTTAGAGTGCCTGTCCCTCTTCTGGAATCAAATCCATTTGTCCCTCATTCCAGAAGGTTCCTCTTTTAGACCTGAAATAAATATACTGTCAATATAGTGTAGTGTTTCAGTCAAGGGAAAGGGGTGCTGTGTAATGTATAAAGGGGTTCAGTGATGCAGGGTGCTGTGTAATGTAAAGGGGTCCAGTGGTGCAGGGTGCTGTGTAATGAATGTAAAGGGGTCCAGTGATGCAGGGTGCTGTGTAATGTAAAGGGGTCCAGTGATGCAGGGTGCTGTGTAATGTAAAGGGGTCCAGTGATGCAGGGTGCTGTGTAATGTAAAGGGGTCCAGTGGTGCAGGGTGCTGTGTAATGAATGTAAAGGGGTCCAGTGATGCAGGGTGCTGTGTAATGTAAAGGGGTCCAGTGATGCAGTGTGCTGTGTAATGTAAAGGGGTCCAGTGATGCAGGGTGCTGTGTAATGTAAAGGGGTCCAGTGGTGCAGGGTGCTGTGTAATGAATGTAAAGGGGTCCAGTGATGCAGGGTGCTGTGTAATGTAAAGGGGTCCAGTGATGCAGTGTGCTGTGTAATGTAAAGGGGTCCAGTGATGCAGGGTGCAGTGTAATGTAAAGGGGGCCAGTGATGCAGGGTGCAGTGTAATGTAAAGCGGTCCAGAGCTGGGGGGTGCTGTAAAAGGGTCCAGAGGTGCAGTTGTAGAGAGGGGTACAAAGAGATATTGAAAGATGCAGGGCGCACAGTGGGGTGTTTTTACATTTTAATGTGAGGGGGGGGGGGGCGCTTTTAACCCCCGCTAGCGGTCGAAGAAAGGGTAAAATGCCGAAGCTCCCCCCCTCTGAAAAAATTTCAGCGGACGCCCATGCTTCCCACCCTTCCTCTTTTTAGTGCTTGCCTTGGACCATACACCAAGGGGGCACCCTGTCCGACATTGCAATTAGTGTTACAGGGAACCAAGGAAAATGGGACAAAGTACTGTATGCACTTTGTTCCATCTGGAACCGAATAATGTAAAAAAAATTGTGATACTTCTTCTTTACGGGAAAAATCCCACTAAATTTTGTCTAAAACAGTCACAGAATATAGAATCATAATATTGGTACAAGCAAAAACTTACTTCTAACTGTGTCCCCTCTATCTGCTGAGTGCATTTGTACAAATTTGAATCTCTACAACTATGGGCCAGATTCAGGTAGATGGGCGCTTCTTTAATTTGGAGTAACGTTTCTCATTTACGTTACTCCGCCGTAACTTTAGGAGCAAGTACTGTTATTCACAAAGCACTTGCTCCTAAAGTTGCGGCGGCGTAGCGAAAATGAGCCGGCGGAATTCAAATTGGGCGGGTAGGGGGCGTGTATTATGTTAACTATGCGCGATCCCGCGGCGAACGTACTGCAAATGCGTCGACTGTCAGTGCGCATGCTCCAAATTCTTTCAGGGAACGTCAATGACGTCAATCCCCATTCACGGACCTTTAACGCAAACGACTCAAATTTTTTTTTTTTTGCAACGCGATGACGATGGCCATACTTAACATAGGATACTCCACTAGGGGGCTGCTTTATCTTTGCGCCGTGTATCTCTTACGGAAACGTCGGAAAGTCACTGCGTCGCGCCCGAATACGATCGTGAATTTCCGATTCCCGCTGATTAACATATTCTCGGCGTTAATCAGCAGGAACGCCCCGCGCCATTTTTAAAATTGAAGTTACGATACGACGGCGAAATACAATTACGCCGCTTGTATAGTAACTCCAACCCGGCGTTTCTTGTTTTCTGACTACAGAAAACAGAAACGCCGGCTCAAAGTGAGAGTTAGGCTGGAGTATCACTGATACTCCAGCCTAACTCTACCTGAATCTGGCCCTAAGTGTGTGCACACCTTTTCCTCATTATGTGAAGGTTCAGTAGTAGTACAAACAAAAAAAAAAGTATATAAAAAAATAGTATTTAAAAAAAAAAAATTATTTCCACTACCATTATGAAATGGTGATTACAGTTTTTGCCCTTTATAAGCTGGCTCAGTAAGTAGCATGAGACAGTGGAACAGCCGTATTTAACAGGAATGCTCTTCGGGGTCATGTAGTTCGGAAATTCTTGCAGACTTGCTTTTTTTTCCAGACATTGCCAGCCAAACCGAAGATTTCAAATGGCACACCCCATTTTAGATTTGAGCTAAACATACATACTAAACACAGTAATAGCATTTCCCATTTTCTTTTTTAAATAAAAAAAATGCATATGGCAAGAATTGAACTCTACCAGAAGCGTGTTATAGTTTCTGCACTTTCCACAGTGAAATGATTAAGGCAATTATTATATCACAACTTTCAGCTCTAAAATGTTAATATATTGACTGTATATGTTGATTAATTATGTTCACAAGTACAGTGTAGTATTACGTTGTACATAGCACAGTAAAGTATACACAAGTGCATTTTAGTTGCTCCATGCAAGAAATGTATTGACCTACAGAGAATCAATGATCTGTGAGCCATAATCTGTTATTGTTTTGTTTTTTTGTCATAACTGGTATTCTTTTTAGTAATGACAGCCAATGAGAGCTGAAGGTTGCAACCGTAACAGCAAATAACACGTGTACTTAAAGGGGTTGTAAAGGTAAAAAAATGTTTTCCTAAATAGCTTCCTTTACCTTAGTGCAGTCCTCCTTCACTTACTTCATCCTTCCATTTTGCTTTTAAATGTCCTTATTTCTTCTGAGAAATCCTCACTTCCTGTTCTTCTGTCTGTAACTCACCACCGTAATGCAAGGCTTTCTCCCTGGTGTGGAGAAAGCCTCTTCAGGGGGAAGGGGGTGAGCAGGAGTGTCAGGACGCCCACTAACACACAGCTCATTTCTCTATCTGCAAAGTAGAGATCATCCCGACTCTCCTGCTCCCCCCCCCCCAGGGAGAAAGCCTTGCATTACTGTGTGGAGTTACAGACAGAAGAACAGGAAGTGAGCATTTCTCAGAAGAAATAAGGTCATTTGATAGCAAAATGGATGGATGAGGTAAGTGAAGGAGGACTGCACTAAGGTAAAGAAAAAATCCCTTTACAACCCCTTTAATTATTTGAACCTAATGTCATTAATTGGTGTTTAATGGCAGATATATTTTTAACAGCATCCTTTTGTTGTTTTTTCAGTTGTCCAATTGTCACAACATTATGACTGATAGTGGTCCTCTGGCTGAAGAGCTTCCTTCAGGTTAGTCCAGAAGACTTCTTGTTCCTCTTCCTCTGTTGGCCACTTGAGGTAGGTTTTTGTGTTCATGAGTTTGCGCAGTTTGGCAAACCTTTTTGGGACAGTTGACCTTTCAATAGGCTCCAGGATAACCAAGATGGCTGTATCATTATTTTCATCAAAAAGACGAAAGTGTGAGAATTCCAGTTCATATTTGCACCATTCGCTTTGAACAAAGTGCTCAGACAAGATAAACAGGGTTTTGTAGCTCGTTTCCATGGCATCAATTATGTTATCAATGATCGTTTTCCCAGGCACAAAGTCTCGCTTATGAAAGCATATCTTGAATGGAGGATCACCGTTTTCCAATAATGGCAACATCATATTTTCCACCCATTCCGAATCTCTTTCGCTATATGATACATATGCGTCATAACAGATTTCTCTGTCCAGTACTTTCAATGGTCTTCTCTTTGCTTTCAGCCAGGCACAGGTCATCTTCACATACCATACAATGTGAAAATAATAGCAAAGTGCCAAAATAAAGGTTATGCCCAATATCAAGATGATGCATGTTAGTGTCACAACTAATGTTTTGTGGCACATTAAGAGAGGAAGGTTTGCTTTGTCAATTTGATTGTCTCTGACAGATGTCGGAGAGTCACAAACATAGTCATGTGGCCAACCAACAAGTAGTTTATGATTTTTGCTAACAAAATCCACAAACTGACAGGAGCATAAGTAATTATTGTTTCTTCCATCTAGTCCTGTTAAATTTGGAAAGAAGTTCAAGTCAGACTGGAAAAAGTCAATGAGCCGGTTTTCTCGGATTATAAACAGATTTAAACGGGGTAGGTGGGCATCCGCCGGCAGCTTAGTTAATCTGTTTTCTGATATGTAAAGCTCTTTTAAATCTGGCAAAGACAATCTAAATTCTTCAAGAATATTAAAACTCACATCCAAATGCTCCAAAGTTACAGGAATGCAGTCACTGATATGTCTGATCTGGCAATTTGAGATATTTAAGGATTTGAGGTTTACAGGCCATGTACATGAAGAGGAACTTGAACCACCAAAACTGTTTTGACTGAGATCAATGCTGGTTAAAGAGGGTACATGTACTAATGTTTCAGCAACTTTTGGTAATGAAAGCAATCGATTTTTGCTCACATTTAAAGTTTTCAGTGAAGGCCAAGCACCATATCCATCATAAAAACAAGATGCACCTTGCAAAAGCAGGTCCGTCAGGATATTGCCACTCAAGTCCAGGTACTCCATCATCATAAAGGATCTGGAAAAATGGCAAGGCATCAAAAACACTTTGCTATCAACACAGGTAACGCTTTTAATTTTACGCACAACCTTATATGCAAAGCTTAAGTCTGAAAAAATATAAAAATTTGGAATGTACAGATTCCTGATCACTACTGTGGTAAGAGATGAGTTTTCATCCTTCAGAATTGGAGAACCTTTCCCTGTTCCTTCTAGTGTACAATCAAGCAAATCGAAGTCGGTAACGTTTTTGTACGTATTAATAATTTCTATAAGTCGTGCTGCACTGTTGTCAGTTAGCAGACACTCCCTATACATTAAAACTTTCACCGTTGTGTCAGTCAGAGCTGTGAAGGATTCTACATCTTCATGCAGTGTGAAGGACATGTTTTTCATTTCTAATACAATAGCAGACAGCGATAGATCTGTCATTATGTCTGGCAATAGGGGTATATTTGTAGTAATGGTAACATGCCTGATAGGTTTTATGGTCTTTAGAGTACCGTTTGCATATTGCCTGAGATTTGAAATATTTAAGTATAGGTTATCTAAGCTCAACACTCCATCAAAGTCATGTCTATGAAAAGCTTCAAAGTTACCATTTCCAATCTTCAAATCCTTCAGTGAGGACAGAGCAGAAAAAAGGGAGCTTTCACCAAGGGATGTATATTGGTTACCAAGTAGGTTTAATTGTTTCAAGTTTTGAAGGTGTCTAAACCAAGTAGGCAACATGCTGGTTAGTTTATTATAAGATATGTCCAGCTCTTCAAGATTCGCCAGTGACTGAAAAGCATTTTGGCTAATGGAATGGATGTCATTGTTGTTCATAAGCAGTACTTCCAGCTCCTTGTATGGCTGTAAATCTGTGTCTGTAATCTCTTGAATTAAGTTATTAGACATGTCCAGCCCCTGCAGTTGTTTTGGCAGGTTGGGAGGGATAGCAGTAAAATGTCTAGAGGAGCAATTACAGAAATTCATGCCATCACAAAAACAGGCTTCAGCTTCATATAAAGAATGTGTTAAAGCCACCAATGAACAGATCAAGCAACAACTCCATATGTATGCAACCATTCTGATGTTGAGGGACCTAAAAATAAATAATAATAAGTACAGGTTAGAAAACAGATTCATAGTAGACTAAAGGCTGACATCAATCAATTTCCCAAACTATGCTAACAGCCTGGATGGAGGGATTTCCACTCAAGGCTAATGTATTCAGGTAGTTGCAGCACCCACGGTTGCCTGATTAAGTTGGTGGTGCTGCACAGTGACTGCATCTGATAGGATTTTGACAAATAATGTTCCTGCTGGCTCAGTTAATTTTTAAATTGACTGTTGTCAAACTGAGTACATGGCTTCAAATTAAACAGGAATCAGCCAAAGCTGTCTATGGATGCCTTTAAGCCAGGTATTTTGGCTAGTGCTACATTAGACCTTAAAGTGATTGTAAACGATCACCTTGTAAAACAACCCATTCAGTGCAATGAATACCTTTTCTTTCTTTTTTTATAAGTGATCACGTTCCCTCTGTTCTCAGCTGCATAAAGCCTTGTACACACAGGCCAGAATCGTGTCAATTCTGACGAGATTCTTGGCAGGAATCTTTTGCCGCTTGAGTGTACAGACTCTCCTTTCAAAAGAACCACGGTTCTCTTGAAAGGCAAGAATGCGGTGACGTCATCTCCCGTATGACTAGCACGCGCTCGTCACATTTGATGCCGTCGCCGCGATCTGGCTGCACCCTACCTATGCCTAGGAAGCTACTGCACATGCATTTCTGCGGCGACCAGGTAAGTATACACACTCTCGGGTTTCTCGGCAGGAAAACTGACGAGAATCTCATGACGAGAAAATAGAGAACATGTTCTCTATTTTTCTCGTCTAGATTCTGGGCAGTTTTCTTAATGAGAAACCTGAAAGCCTCATACACATGCTCGGTTTACTTTTCTGGCTGGTTCTTGCCGAGAAAACCGAGCGTATGTATGAGGCTTAAGAGTTTCCCAGAGGAAGAGAGATTTCAATACTGAATATATGCCCTGGATGTACTCTGGCCAGGAGGTATAAATGAGGAAATAGAAATCAACACCATACTCTAGAACTGAGTAGGGATGGTCCCGATTTTCGATTCGGGTGTTCATTTGTCTGCAAACGGACCGAACATTTGGGGTGTTCATGGCAAATTTGAGCCCCGCGGAGTGCCCCATAATGCACTGCTAGATAGAAGTGCATTAATGGTTGCTGATTGGCCAAAGCATGCACCTGACCTGCATGCTTTGACCAATCACAGGGTGCCTTTGGCCAATCATGGCTCTTGGGGCCCACTCCCCACACTATATAAGGCTTCTTACATGACAGCTGTATGATGTAGTGTTATATGTAGAGGAGACAGAGAACTTGAGCTAGATTAGGCAGGTTAGTTAGTGGCATGCAGGCAGTTTAGTGTGTATATATATATACTGTATATATATATATATATATATATAAACAAGTTGGTTATATATGGTTACGGGGAACACTATGACAGATTAAGAAACAAAACGGCATTGAGTGCCACCCAAAGTCCATACCAGGCCCTTTGGTCTGTATGTATGTGTAGTTATTGTAACAGGAATTCAGGTAAATCTGTGGGTGTTGTCACAGACGGGAGATACATTTCTGCCTTGTTTAGACAATACACCAATTACTATTAGGTGTCGGCTGCAGAAATAGCCAGAAAGGTTTAGGGCATTGGAAAACTTCAGCTATTCAGAATGAGGCAATTAAGGCCTCTATAAGTTATCCAAAGGATGACTACTGATTGCTGCATCCTGAGGCTTTTTGAGTTAAGGAGAGCAGTCAGAAAGACTTCTAAAGAGGTGGTTGTTGATTTTTCTGTGTGATAAAAATCAAAAAGACTATTGTTTCTCTGCTGTATGACCAGCAGTGTCTGTCCAGCAGTAGGCTGTGCCAGCGTCCATATATAGGTTCCTGTGTGGTAAAGGTAGACACCCCAAGTAGCCAGGGTTTATTTTATGTTTTGTTTTGTTTATGCTGTTTGGATGCTTGCACTTGTTTCCAGCAATATGGAAGAATAAACCATAATCTTTGTTTTCAACCGTCTTCGGCTGCCTCTCTGGATAGTTCAGTGTGTAGTGAACCCACCCAGGGGGTCACACACACCCGCTACCGAGCTAACCCCTTACACGTGGTGGAGAATGCGGGCAGTTAAAGTAAACCCAAAATGGAGAAAATACTGAAACAGCTGGCTATAGCAAATGCAAATCAACAGCAGACAAATGCAGGTTTGCAGCGGAGCCTTGCAGCTCAACAACAGGCTCACGCAGCTCAACAACAGGCTCACCAAGAGAGCATTGCAGCTCAACAACAGGCTCACCAAGAAAGCCTTGCAGCTCTTTGAGAGAGCATTGCAGACTTGGAACAGAGACACCAGCAGCAAATGGAGGCCATCATGAAACAGCTTCAGAGACAGCAGACCGAGGCTGGGAGTCAGGCCAGTAACATACCGACTTTTCGGGTAAGGCACTTATTGCCAAAGATGACTGCAGATGATGACCCTGAGATGTTTCTGACCACGTTTGAGAGAACAGCGGAAAAAGAGAGTTGGCCTAAAGAACAGTGGGCTGGACTAGTGGCCCCCTTATTATCTGGAGAAGCCCAAAAGTCATATTTTGATTTGGAGCTTGCAGACGCAAAAAACTATGATCGGTTAAAAGAGGAAATATTGTCACGTTTTGGTGTAACCCTGGATGTCCGTCCACAATTGGAGTTATCAGCAGAGGAAGCCACCTCGGTCGCAGATTTATGACCTCATCCATTTAGCTAAGAAATGGCTGCAGCCAGAAACTCTGTCCGAACCAAAAATTTTGGAGCAAGATGTCATGGAAAAATTTCTTAGGTCTCTTCCTAACACCCTGCAGAAATAGGTAAACCACGGTGGTCCGGAAACCGCAGACAAACTTGTAGACCTGGTCGAAAGGTACCTAACAACAGAGAATTTGTCCTCTTCCACCAGAGACGCACAGACTTTCCACCCCAAGACCAGACCCTCCCCACCTATAGGTAAGACTGCATCAAGGGATGGGGGTGGAGAGAGGGACCCAAGAGCAACTAGAGGTATTATCGGGACTACTACTGATGTTTGGCGAGAGCGGCCTGGAAGACCAATCCCACAGGAGAGAACCAGAAGATTGATTTGTTACCGTTGCCGGGAAAAGGGACATGTAGCAGCAGTTTGCCCAGCGGGTGATGAACCCATGCAGTGTGACTTTCTGACAGAGAGACGACAGTCCCTTTTTGCAACCACATGCACTGCAGTAAAGGGAAATGAGAAACCTTTATGTAGAATGTGCTTAGATGGTAAAGATGTTGTGGTATTGTTGGATTCAGGTAGCCTGGAAAAGTGATCTAGTGGTGGGAAAAACCTCACATCCTAGGAAAATGGCTGTAGTTTGTGTACATGGGGACACTCGAGAATATCCGGTGACTACGGTTTCCTTTGAAACCTCCCTCGGTAACTTGTTTTACCAGGTGGGTTTAGTTCCCAAACTGCCACATGACGCCATTGTGGGAAGGGATTTCCCAAAGTTCTGGGAACTCTGGGACTGCCCAGATTTCCCAGTAGGTGGTTCTTCTAAGCCTGAAACATCTACTCCAGAATCCTCTAAATGTGAAGATTCTCCTGAGTTTCCGTTCTCAGTCTTAACAGGGGAAACACCAGTCCCTAGGGAGGAGCCTGCTACCTCAGAAGAGAAACAGCGGCCGATAGGGTTTGATGACCTCGAGGTGTACAGGGAAAATGTTATCACTGAGCAATTGAGCCTGGGAGAATGTAGTAAAGATAGATGGGGAGTTAGTTAACCCTGATGAGAGGGTTGCCCTCCCTTACTTCATTATTGAAAGGGACCTGTTATATCGAGTGTCACAGAGGATAGAGGACACCATTGAGCAACTGGTAGTGCCAAAAACCATACTGCAAAAGATGGTTTTGGAACTGGCCCATGGGCACATTCTTGGGGGACATTTGGGAGCAGAAAAAACCCGGGAGAGGATCACCCAGAGGTTTTATTGGCCTGGGATCACTAAGGAAGTGGAATTGTACTGGTCTTCCTGTCCAGTGTGTCAGATTACTGCACCCATGCCACATTTCCGCAATCCGTTGGTACCCCTGCCCATTATTGAGGTCCCTTCTGAGAGGATCGCCATGGACTTGGTTGGCCCCTTACTGAAGTCCACTAGAGGGCACCAGCACATCTTGGTAATAATGGACTATGACACCCGTTACCCAGAAGCAATTCCTCTCCGAAACACCTCTGCTAAAACCATTGCCAAAGAGTTATTTCAGGTTTTCAGCCGTGTGGGTCTTCCTAAGGAAGTCCTTACTGACCAGGGCACCCCGTTTATGTCTAGGGTGACCAAAGAACTTTGTAAACTCCTGAAAGTGACCCAATTACGTACATCAGTATATCACCCTCAAACAGACGGGTTAGTGGAAAGGTTTAATAAAACCTTAAAACAAATGTTGAGGAAGGTGGTAGATAAAGACAGAAATAATTGGGATTATCTGCTCCCTTATCTGATGTTTGCCATAAGAGAGGTTTCCCAATCGTCCACAGGGTTCTCTCCGTTTGAGCTACTGTATGGGAGGCACCCCCGGGACCTACGGAACATTGCCAGGGAAACATGGGAGAGTGAGAGTTCCCCTCATCGAAGTGTGGTTGAACATGTGGCACAAATGCAAGATAGAATTGCCCAAGTGATGCCCATTGTGAAGGAACATTTAGCCCAAGCCCAATTGGCTCAACAAAGGATTTACAATAGTGGGGCCCTGGTCCGTTCCTTTGCACCTGGTGATAGGGTGTTGGTGCTGGTCCCCATGGTCGAAAGTAAATTCCTAGCCAAATTGCCCGGTCCCTATGAAGTGTTGGAGAAAATGGGGGTGGTGAATTATAAAATTAGCCAACCGGGAAGACGAAAAAAATTGAGCAGCTCTATCACGTGTTGAAACCATGGAAGGATAGAGGGTCCTTGGTCCGTGGGCTAAGACTACCCGATTTTCTGCTCCATTTAACCTGGCTGTCCCTGAAGTTGGGATAGCAGAGACTCTGTCCAAAACTCAGCAACAGGAGGTTAAAGAATTTGTGCTCCGTAATAGGGAGAAGTTTTCAGACCTGCCAGGTTGGGTCTCCGGAGTTGAACATGACATTATCACCACACCAGGGGATAAGGTCAAGTTGAAGCCTTATAGAATTCCAAAAGCCTGGCGAGAGGCAATTCGCCAGGAAGTAAAAAAAATGCTTGAGCTGGGGGTGATAGAAGAGTCAAATAGTGATTGGTCCAGTCCCATTGTCTTAGTGCCCAAACCCGATGGAAGTTGGCGGTTTTGTAATGACTTTCGCCGCCTAAATAAAATCACTAAGTTTGACACCTATCCTATGCCCCACATAGATGAACTGATTAATCGTCTAGGCCACTCTTTCCAATATCGGAGGATGCCTTTTGGGTTACAGAATGCTCCCGCCACATTTCAACGCACCATCGAGCCTATGCTGCTGCATACCTCGATGACGTTGTCATCCACAGTGAGGATTGGGACTCACACTTACCAAAAGTTCAGGCTGTGTTGGATTCCATCTGGAAAGCCGGGTTTACAGCCAATCCAAAAAAATTTACCCTTGGGCTAGAAGAGGCAAAGTATCTGGGATATACCATTGGAAGAGGTCTAATCAAGCCCCAAATAAACAAAGTTGAGGCTATTCAGGATTGGCCACGTCCCACCAACAAGAAACAGGTTTGTGCATTTTTGGGGTTTGCGGGTTATTGTCGCCGCTTTATCCCCCATTTTGCCTCACAGGCTGCTCCCCTGACCAATTTGACCAAAGGGAAGGAGTCTGTCATGACCAAATGGACTCCTGAAGCAGAAACAGCTTTTCAGGCTTTAAAACAGGCCTTATGTAGTCAGCCAGTTTTAAATTCGCCTGATTTTTCATGGGACTCAGACAGATGTGTCAAATGTGGGGTTAGGAGCTGTACTGTCCCAGATTATCAAGGAGGAGGAACACCCTGTTATGTACCTCAGCCGGAAGTTGAAGGCCCATGAGGAGAATTATGCCACCATTGAGAAAGAGTGTTTGGCGGTGAAATGGGCTTTGGATTCTCTCCGGTACTACCTTGTGGGTAGACAGTTTAAACTGGTGACAGATCATGCCCGATTAAAGTGGATGGCACAGAACAAAGAGACCAATAGGAGAATAAATAGGTGGTTCCTGGCCCTCCAGGAATTTAGTTTTGTGGTAATGCATCGCCCCGGTGTTAAAATGGGGAATGCAGATGGGTTGCCCCGAGTGCATGCGTGCCTGGTAACGTGTGTCCCAACCCTAGGGTTGAAACAAGAGGGGGGTATGTGACAGGAAGTCAGGTAAATCTGTGGGTGTTATCACAGATGGGAGATACATTTCTGCCTTGTTTAGACAATACACCAATAACTATTAGGTGTCGACTGCAGAAATAGCCAGAAAGGTTTAGGGCGTTGGAAAACTTCAGCTGTTCAGAATGAGGCAATTAAGGCCTCTATAAGTTATCCAAAGGATGACTACTGATTGCTGCATCCTGAGGCTTTTTGACTTAAGGAGAGCAGCCAGAAAGACTTCTGAAGAGGTGAGGTGGTTGTTGATTTTTCTGTGCGATAAAAATCAAAAAGACTATTGTTTCTCTGCTGTATGACCAGCAGTGTCTGCCCAGCAGTAGGCTGGGGGGGGAGTGCCGGCCGCAATTTTTTGCCGAACCGTAAATCAGTTAATAAGGGGGGGGATTGTTTGACATGCCAAATGTGGCATGTTAGGGGGTCACCAGTACTTAAACCCTTTTTGGGTGGAACTCCCCATTAATATAAGATGACAAGCAAGCAGGTAAATGTAAGCTAATTTGACTGGTCTAAATCTTTTACAAATTAGGTTTAGTTCCGCTTTAATCTGCCCATAGATGAGTATTTTGTTTATTCTGCCAGGTGTAGATTCCTTAGTCCACACAAACAAGGAGGACAGAGGAATTCCCCCCCCCCCCCCCCCCCCCCCCCCCCCTCCGCAGCGATACTGTATTCTGACAGCAGGATTTGGTGCTTCCAGAATACACTGTTAAAGTGGCTGCAGATGCCTATTGACTTCTGTTTTCTAATTTGTCTGTTTGACGATCGACTTCTGTTGAGCGGGAATGACCACACATGGATCAAAATTCATCTACTCCCTGCTGAACCGGGCAAATTTCATTCCATCTATGGCCGGTAATACCAGTCCCCAGCAATAGAAGCAAGGTTTACATTGACAAAAAAAATTAACAATCTGTTTATCAGTCTATAACTGTACGATCAGCCCAAAACTTAATAAGACCTTGGTGTCAAAATGAAAGTGATAGTATCAGAACTAGGATCTCCCAGAGAGGGCGGCATTACTCAGCTGTCTTATCCCTTTCATCGAATAAGTTAATGTATATAGAACAGACATTCTTTGTGTTAGCTGAGCCCGGATAGCACAGACACTTCTGTTTCAGGTATAAAAGAGTGTAAAACATAGAAAACCAACCTGCAGACTTGTGTTTTCTGTATACGTGTGCTCCCTTGGCGACTGTGCATCGAAGTAAGATGACGGAAAGAAGTTTGGCCTGGCAGCAGTAGAAGTTGTCGGGGACATACAGGATCTGGTTGCACGGCTGAGCAGCAATTCTCAGTTGTGGGCGGAGAGACAGTCAGTGTGGATTTGTTTTGATGAGGAAATCCCAGCCGTGTACAAAAGCCCCAGTCTTCTAGAAGAGGATGTTATGTTAGTTCTGTGTACAGTAATGCACTGCTAGGCATGTGAAGGTGCAATCATGGTAACAGCTAGAAAATATTTTACTGTTTATGGCATGAGCTAATTGACTTTCTTCTGCTATGTTCAGAAATAGAACAAATTGCTTACCAGCAAAGTATGCATTCTAGTCATTGGAACTGAGACTGCCTGTCAGAAGAATCTCCTACCTCTCAAATTTCTGAGATGAGAAAGGGGCACACCTTCCAGTAGAAAAAATTAGGTCAAAGGTGGCATCCCTTTCACAGACCATGAAGGGCAACAAAAAAAGAAAAATGATCAGTTAAACCCACTTTTATTTTCACACTACATTTCCTTCAAATGACGCTAAACTCTGTTTTTTAAAATATCTATCTATCTATCTATCTATCTATCTATCTTTCTCCCTCTATCTATCTATTATCCATCTTCCTTTGTTTCTATCTATCTATCTATCTATCTATCTATCTATCTATCTATCTATCTTTCTCCCTCTATCTATCTATTATATATCTTCCTTTGTTTCTATCTATCTATCTATCTATCTATCTATCTATCTATCTATCTATCTATCTATCTATCTATCTATCTATCTATCTATCTATCTATCTATCTATCTATCTATCTATCGATCTATCTATCTTTCTCCCTCTATCTATTATCTATCTTCCTTTGTTTCTTTCTATATGTGGCAGGTGCAGCACTATGAAGTGCCTCATGCGCTGTGGCATTAGAAGAATTGTGATATCTCTGACTTTTCAGTCCAACAAGACTGTCTATTACTCTGAAATTCCTCTAGTGCAGTAGGTTTAAAGAGCACACCAAATGCTTAAAATAACTTCTTTATTAACTTTTCTTCATATATAACACTGTTGCTTTGCAGCAGACAGTCCATGTACAAAAACACGTGATGAATAAAGTATAACAGAAAGTGGTGGTTCAAATATTCAATCTTGTCATTTAACATAAGATGGTGGATATATTTCTTTCTTCGGTATTTATACTCTCTCTGTAAGTTATTAAAGCATTCTCTAATTTCTCTGAAAGGTATAGTATAACTCTGCGGTTTGCAAGGTTTGGTGAGGTTGATTTAGCTCTTGAATTAGGTTTGTCAATTAGTTTGGTGGAACTACAAGTGAACACATAACTAGTTCAGTATACAGTTCTAATCACATTATTTACAATAGGAACATATATATAACTGTGCGACATACCTATTTGGCCCCTTTGCTTCCATAAAACTGGACTCTGGTTTGTGTGTCTGCTCTGTTTTCTGTCTGTGGTGGAATACTTTTGCAGCCCATGTGCTAAGAACTTTCCAGACAGAAAGGATGCAAAGCTGGCTGTGACTGGCCAAGACTCCTGCTCAATGTGAGATTTGCTGTGATTGGCCAAGGCTTCTGATGAGTCACAAAAGCTTAACTCTATACTTTCTGGTATGAATTCTACTGTGTTATTGCTTACCTCTTCTGTCATATAAATAAATGATTCTTAAAGGCATATTTTTTATTTTGCTTCTGTGAACACAACATACAACTGTTATATGACATCCAAGCATAAAATCACAGTGAATAACTCACATGTGCACTACATTTAGGTTCTTAGCAGGTTTAGCTGTATATACATGTAGGTTATATTAGCTACCTAGGACAGGTTCTAGCTGGCCAGCTACACTATCTATCTATCTATCTTCCTTCCTTCCTTCCTTCCTTCCATCTATCTATCTATTATCTATCTTCCTTTGTTTCTATCTATCTATCTCCCTCCAATTATCTTTCTTTCTTTCTTTCCTTCATCTCTTTCTTTCTTTTGTACAGACTCCCCTACAGTACAGACCCCCCTACATTACAGCCCATAAAGACCCCCCGCTACATTACAGAGACGTGACCTGCGGGCCGCCATGGCCCACCGGGCATATGCCAGTATGCCCTATGGCCAGTGATGTCCGTCCACAGAATTTGTTATAATTGGCCTTGGAAAATAGGTGTCTGCTGGCCTCCTCCCAAGGTCCCTCAGGTTCACTCGATCAGCAACAATCCACAGTGGTATTGTTCTAAACGGAGGGGAGAGCATATAGTGTAATACTGCTATTTATTTAGAAAATTTTAAAATCATTACACTTACGTCAAAGAAGATAAAATCATGCAGAGATTGCCACCTTGGCGTCCACACAGCCTTCACAGATAGCTTAATGCATGTCGCCCCTCCCACTGGGCATCATCAGAAGCTTCAGTTGGTCGCCGGAGTCTCTATGATCGTCTAAGGACGGACGCAATGTTATGACGTCACGCCAAAAAAAACAGCGCCCCCACAGCTAGGAAGCCGAGATCGTTTTTTTTTATTAGATTTTCAGGCTTCCTATCGTAGAGGTGAGATGTGGGGTCTTATTGACCCCATATCTCACTGTAAAGAGGTCCTGTCATGACATATTCCTATTACAAGTGCAAGAAAAAACAAACAGAAGGCGCCTCCTGGTTAAGCGCTGCAAAGCTTTAATAGATCACAAAAAACAGTGTAAACTTACATTGAAAAGAATAAAATCCAATGTAGAGATACGGTCAAAACAATCCCAAATTGAAGAGGATGTGACGTCTAGCCATGCCAGTTGATGTGCTAATAGTGCCGCCGGGTAAAGTCTCCTGTGTTATTTCCAATCATTCAGCAGGTGGAAGTTAGCTGGAACGGAAGACTGGGTAGGAGTAGAACCCGGAGCGCAGCGTGAGCCCCGATGACGTCACTGGATGTGCGACGACGTTTCGAAGCATGCGCCCGTCGGAGAGCGCGCTTCTTGAGAAAGAAGCATCAAACTAAAAAAAAAGAAAGTCTAATTAACAATAAAAATGCTTCTTTAAAGTTCCCCTGTCCCCGTGTGCTCGCAGGCAGATGCAAATGCATATGTAAGTCCTGCCCACATATGAAAACGGTGTTCAAACCATACATGTGAAATATTGGCACGAACATTAGAGCAAGAGCAACAATTTTGGCACTAGACCTCCTCTGTAACTCAAAACATGTAACCAGTAAAAAAAATGTAAGCGTAGCCTATGGGGATTTTTAAGTACCAAAGTTTGGCACCATTCCACTAGAGTGTGCAATTTTGAAGCGTGACATGTTAGGTATCTATTACCGTGCAAGATAAAAAGTTACAACAACCGCCATTGTATTCTCTAGGGTCTTTGCTAAAAAAACATATACAGTTGAACCTTGGATTACGAGCATATTCCGTTCCAGGAGTATGCTCGTAATCCAGAGTACTCGCCTATCAAAGCAAATTTTCCCATTGAAGTCAATGGAAACAAAAATAATTTGTTCCGCATTGACTTCAATGGGATGCAATACCGAATGCGGCCAGAGGTGACAACAGTTGAAAAGGCTTGAGGACATTTTGGCTCGTTTGCTGCGCCCCCATACCTCAGGCCATATGAGGTACTGCAGGCCTATTTTCGGCTCTGCTCAGCTTCTGCACCCCTGTACCTCAGGGCAAATGAGGTACTGCAGGCCTATTTAGCTTGAATTTTGCTTGTCTTGCGAATCAACACTCGCAAACCGAGTCAGAATTAAAAAAAAAAAGTTGCTCGCAAATCCATACGCTCTCAAACCAAGTTACTCTTAAACCGAGGTTCCACTGTATAATGTTTGGGGTTCTATGTAATTTTCTAGAAAAAAATGATGATTTTTACATGTAGGAGAGAAATGTCAGAATTGGCCTGGGTGGCAAGTGGTTAATAAGAAAATAATCAATACAGTCCATGAACACTATTCCACCATTCTAAACCAGTCTGTAGGCAGGTGCAGTATACTTTCTCCAATGTAGGCACTAATCCATAGTCCATAGTAGCACTGCAGTTGGAGAGGAAGTCAAAAGGAACATAGTTCCTCTATGGTTTCCTGGGTCACAGGGAAAGCTATCTAATTGGATGCTACCGCCCCATGTGACTCTAGCAGCCATCTTGGGTCAGGCAGAACCTATTTAAGGCCCAGGCTTCCATGCAGTTGAAAGTGGGTAGAGTAGGGACAGAACTTGCAGCAGGGAAAGGAACCTGACGAGGAGGGAAAGCATAGGGACCGTAACTTCTCTGGACATCTTCCCACTTGGGCATTAAATGGCCAGGCCACATTTTGCCCCTCCTAACAGGTGTTGTTAGTTCAGCTGAAACCTGCTCTCTACATGCTGTTGGACCCCTGCGTGTTCCCAGTAGGACTGTCTTCCTGCTGGGTTTATTGTGAACTGTTCTTGCATTACTTCAATACAAGTTCTCTACATTGTACTTGGACTGTGTGTGTTACTGCCACCACACAACACTGCACCCCGTCTACAATTCTGATTTTAAAAATATCCATTAATGCTCCTCCCATACCTGTAGGCCATTTGTGAACAGAGTGAAGCATGCCCCCACACAAGTCTTATATTTTTCACAGAGATGCCCTGTTCTCTTCTCTAGGACAGACCTGAAAAATGTGATCGTGGTGTGCAGAAGTGAATGCTCTGTCTAATGTGGTGTGTTGTATTTCCCAAAAAATATAGTGCAGGTATGTGATTTTGTGTATTGAGGCTCATTATTTGCTAACTGTAAGTGGATGGGATACAATGATCTGGTATAAAAACAGTTTAGAGTGTACTCCTAATTATAGTTAAAGCGTTTTTTTCCCTGCTTGGACATTTTTACCTACAGGTAAGTCTATAAGGTTTACCTGTAGGTAAAAAAAACATGTAGGAGAGAAGTGTCGTCAGACTTACCATAAGTAATATACAAATAATTATTATATATTGGCCCAGATTCACAGAGCGATTACGCCTGCGCAACAGGAGATGCGCGTGCGTAAGTCTAAATGTGCGCGTGCGTTTCGTTGCGTGGCATCCCCAGAACGAGATACGCGTAATTTTTTTGTCCCGCGTAATTTCGTTAGACTGGCGCATCCGTCCGCGCAAAAGTGCGATAGACACACCATTGATTTGCTAGTCAAATATGCTAATGAGGGACTTACGGGGATCCACAAAACAACGTTGGGGCAGCGCAGGCGACGCAGTGTGCGCAACAGCAAAATGTCCTGTCTAAAATTAGAGCTGATAAAAGCTGGTCTAAAAAAAGAAAAAAAGTCTACTTGTTAGATAAAGCAACACTGTTAGTGAGCAGCTCAGCAGTCACACGTGTTGCTCAACAATCTGTATGCCAACATGCCAGGGGCATCGTCGCGCATAGCTATACTGACTTTAGATGAACAAAGAAGGAGGAGGGCACGGAGGATGGCACGGGAGAGGATATACCGTACCCGCATAGACCTGTTTGGCATGAGTGATTCTGAGGTGTATCGCATCTTCAGATTCACCCCTCATGCCATCCTGGAATTAACCACAACCCTGCAGGATGACATCACCAGCCCACACCGCTCACATGCAGTGCAGCCACTGGTCAAGGTCCTGGCAACACTCCATTTCCTTGCCAGTGGCTCTTTTCAGCATACAAGTGGAGTGGTGGCTGGGATGTCACAGTCCTCCATGAGCAGATGTGTGCACCAGGTTGTCCCTGCAATACTCAGACGCATGGCCAACCAAATCATCAAACCCACCACTGAGGACCTGCGGCTGAAGGCAATGACAGATTCCTACAGAATTGCCAGATTCCCACGCACTGTGGGGGCCATTGATTGCACACATGTGGCACTCCAGCCCCCCCAGGAGACAGAGCACATGTACCGCAATCGGAAGCATTGGCATTCCATCAATGTACAGGTGATAGTCGATGCCCAAGGCCTCATATGGCACGTCCGTGCCAAACACCCAGGGTCCAGCCATGACAGCTACATATACAATCAATGCCACATCCGAATGGAATTCGATCAGAACGTGTATGGGGACATCTGGCTGGTTGGTGAGTGACATGGGTGGCAGGCATGACTATCCCCTCCCATGATGCACATCACAAGGGGCACAAGCATGACTAACATCCTCCTGTCTTTTCCCTTCCAGGTGACTCTGCATATCCACTGGGACCCCATCTCATGACTCCTATCCGGAACCCCCAAACTCCAGGAGAGGAAAGATACAATCAAGCACATGCTCAAACACGAGCAGTGGTGGAGCGCACCTTTGGCATCCTAAAGTCACGTTTCCGATGCCTGGATAAGTCTGGGGGTACCCTCTTGTACTCCCCAAACTTCGTGTGCCAGATCATCGGTGCATGTTGCATGCTGCACAACTTTGCAGAAAGAAAGGGCCTGCAGATTGACCTACGTGATGACCTGACCCCTGAACCAGACAATCCCCCCCTAACCGAGGTTAACCCGTCTTCTGAGGGAAGAGCAGCCAGGAGACAGCTCACATTGGGCATCTTTGCACGTTAAACATACACATTAATCATGGCACAATGAGAATGCATGCATGCACACCACTGTGGTCCCTAGCACACACACCCCACATCCACATCAAATTGGATTGGCACCAGTCCACCATGCTGGACTTGTGAGCAGCAACGCCACGCCAAGGCTCCAATTATGTCACTGTACATTCATACACCATTCACACGGACCTGGGGATCACTTCTCCCTGGTCCTGGGGAACCCTTCTCCACCAAAATAGAGGGTGACACCCCTTTTCCGGCAGGAATGTCACCCCCACATTCACACAGCATTCACAACCCAAAAAAAAATGACCTGCAAAATCAAAAAATTTCCAGACAAAAAAAAAAAAAAGACAAAAAAAAAAAATTAGGGGAAAAACAAATTACTGCCCTCTGCGTGAGCCACGCCTGGGGCGCCCCCGGCCACGGCCCCGGCTTCTCAGGGGAGACTCATGGGGAAGGGGTAAAACCGGGGAAGGAGGATCAGCCCCTGATCTCTGCCCACCTGGTGGCCTGCCCTCCAAGGCCACGGCAATTCTGTCCAGGGCAGCACTAACTGTTGCCGTGTTGGCCTGGATAGCCAGGGTAAGGGCCCTCACATCCTGCCCAACGCCTGCTGATGTCGTCTGCAGTTCATTTAGGCAGGTTGTGAAAGCCCGGGAGTGGGAGTCCAGGTTCCCCAGCGTATCCTTGATGGAGGACAGGCTCTCCTCCATCCGCACCAATGTCTGGCTGACCTGTCCCAGATGGCGGGTCTGGAGGAACTGGTCCCTTCTCAGGGTGGCGGGCAGGAGATCGGCCAACCCCCTGGTGGTCTGGGATGACATCCTGCCTCCAGCTGATGCTTGTGGCCGGGGAGAAGGGGAGGCCCTTGTGAGGGGAGCCATGTTGGGGGAGGAGGGGGGGGGGCTCCCCCTTAGGGAGGCCTGCCTGTTGGCAGCCAGAGGGGAGGAGTCCTCAAAACCCAAACGTCCAGTGCCTGACATAGACTCCTCCTCCTCATGATTCTCCTCCTCCTCATGATTGTCCTGCTCCTCATGATTGTCCTCCTCCTCTTGAACCTCCTCCGCGGACTCCGGCCTTGTTGGGGGGGCCTCATTAGGCTGCTGTCCTGGGGTTGGTGCGGTCAGGCCAGATGGCCCTGCACCCTCCTGCACATCTGTGGATGACACAAAACATTCACAGGTTGGAGGATCCACACACTTGCCACATATTCCCTTTCACCCCCTCCCCCACACATGCTACACACCTGATATTAAAAAAGAAAACAACTTACCTGGCACCACGGGCTGGGGACTGGAGTCAAAGCCGGGCAGGCCCTCAACTTCATGCCGATGAAAGGTCAGGGCCACTGCACGCTCCTCCGCTGTCAGGCTAATACGGCATGGTGGGCCCCCTCCTGTGCCCCTGGCATGGGCATGCATTCTGGCCAACTTCTTTTTGACCAGACGCCGGAGGTCATTGATTTTTTTGTCAATCCCAGACCTGGTCCGTGTCTCCCCCTGCCCCGCAGAATTCACCTGGTCAGTGATCCTATCCAAAATCTCCCTCCTCCTGGCCGGGGTGGTGTTGGCACTCTCTGGGCCGTGGAGGTAACGCCCATACTCGCTAATGGCCCGGGCAAGAATCTGTTTTTCCACAACTGTAAAATTAAGCTTTCGTTTTCTCTCAGTCATCCTTCCAAAAAAAAACAGTCCCAGTCAACAAAATTCACGCACACAAACAAGCACAACCAATCACAAAAAAACACACACACACAGAGAAAACTACTCACCAAGAAACAGTCCCCCCCAAAAAAAATAAAAAAATACAGCAGGAAAAGAAACAAAAAGAAATATATCAATCAAACAAACAGTCTCTCAAACACTTATCAAAAAACACTTTCAAAAATCTAACAACAACCACTTGATCACACAGAACACTAATCTGACAACTACAAAACACACCGCAACGAACAACAAGAACAAAAGCACATTGTTAAATGGGAAGGGACAAAGGGATGTACTTTTGCAAAGGAAGTGCGTTTGTGTGTGTCTATTTATGCTGTTTGCGTAGTTCACAACGTTGCCCTAGTCCATTTCCAATTTCACTGATTGCGCCGCTCCCGAGTTGTGAGCATGCGCACATCGGAGCTGACATGGTCTCGTTCAAGCGCGCATGCGCGAGCCGGCCGGCCCTTCATTTGCATGGGGTCACGGCCACGTAAATGTAACACGCCCACGTCCCTCCCAATTTGTATTACTCCTCCTTACGCCTCTGGAAAAACGTTACGTATGCGCAATTTCCTGCGCAAAAGCTACGAGAATAGGGTGATTACGCGGCAAAATTGCGCACGTCTAACGTAAAGGCGGTGCGCTACGCCGGTCCAATAATGCGCAGATGTACGTGAATCTGGGCCATTGTTTTTAAGGTAAATTACTACTACTATTTTCAAAAACTATACTCAAGCAGGTGACTTAATGGACAAATTACTGAAGTTTGAAGTTATAACTTCCAACCAGTAATTTCACAGTAAATAGATAAATAAAAAATATTATCTTATAACATATAGCATAATAACATATAATTTAGCTGGTACATTTTCAGCAGCAGCAGATTCTTATTATCCCTCCTAATTGTGTGAGAAAAACAGGGAATTGTGGGTAAATCTTATACCCATAAACACATGTTTTTTCCTTGTAGTTAAGAGTGAGCATTAGTCTTTTAGACACAATCCCTGAATCTATGACATCTTCGAAACCATAGGTCTTAGGAGCTCCAGTGGGGAAGGACTTCAGCTACCTACTCCACAAATGTGGGGTCTCTGTGACCCCAGGTCGTCGAGCTACGACCCTCAAAGTCAGTTTTTTTTAAGTTCACCCTCACCTGCCTCCCCTGACTGCACGTCCCTGGTGTTTATGCAGTATAAACATATTTTTTTCTGAGTTTTTACCAGGGGTATGGGAGTAGCACAGCAACAAAATCTGTAAAATTTCACCTTGCAGTGAGTCCTCCATTCAGTCTGTCAAGAATGCTAATGTAGACTTATCCACCCTACTTACCACTCATTGTCCACCATCCCTCTGAGCCAATCTCTTTATGTGCTTCTGCTTGACCAATTAATAAAATGCAAAGATCAGCCAAACCGTCCTGTCTGTTCCTTCTATCATGCTAACCTCCGGCATTTCAAACAAAAACAAATCTCCTGCGCTCCGGTATCTCTTGCTATGGGGTGGTGTAATCCAATTACACGGTATCTTCTAGAGTCTTGCTGCCCTCCTCAGAATCGTGGGAATTCATGAAACTAGGAGCAAAAAGAAAAAGAACGGAGGGCGCACCGACCTAGTGTGATACCGTTTGGGTAACTTTTATTAAAATATTAAAATCAATCATTATACTCACAATTTGAGTTTTAAAATAGAGCCTTGAAAGACAGCACAGGAACGAAACACAGCAACATCAGCAGACTATGATAGTCACTTGAGTCTACAATCGATGTTTTCAGAGCTGACGCGTTTCAGGGGCGTACCCCTTTCTTCAGAGCTTGGTGGTCTGTAGTGGTCCCTCACAATGATAGGAGCATATATACCCCCACACACATACATAAACACATAGAAGTGGGCATGTGCTGAAAGGTCAGGGTCACCCCTCCCCCACAGAGGGGGAGGGTCTCACACCGGGCACGCCCCCCCTCCCCTCCCCACACACGCCCCCCCCCCAAAAATTCCCCACACCTCCCATGCCGGTCAACCCACCCGCAGCAGTGCACCAGGCAGCCTCCGCAATGGGGGCCAGCCCCAGTGGGGGACGGGAATCCCCACGTCCAAAACGTCAGTCAAGCATGCATAGCAACTAGTGTGCCCGCTCACATGTGCAGGCACAGTGATCAGAGCAGAATGTAAAAAGAGGAACCGTCAGCCCATTGTTGGAAAATAAAATCGTGCCATTGCACGCCTACCTTCTCTCCTAAGAGGTACCAGTTTTCCCCATGTGTTGTCCGGTCTGTACTGCTGATGTATGCTGGAGCGCACGCCCACCAAAACAGGAAGAATGTGCGCTCCAGCTTCACGGAAAGCAGTAGCCATTGCGCATGCGCACGATTGGCGATGCGCCGCGCGCAACAGACTCCCTGCCACCGTCATCAGTGCGTTCCAGCAATCGCAACCAAAAGGCTGGGACGTCACTTCCGCTCATATGCGGCGCTCTTGCGGAGGGGGTTTGAGTATTCGCCCTCTAGTGGTGGGAGGGCGAATGTAGGCAGATGAACTGGGCAAATATGACACTCTCAGCACATACCCAACTACAGGAAAAAACAACAAAGGGAGCTCTAGAATGAGTGTATATGACAGGCATCTATGGAGTGTGCACATATGCACTCTCAGGCATGTGCGGAGCAAAAGCACCGGACTAGTTTAGAATGCATTCAACTATTTAAAACAATTCAAAAATGTGTTTAAAAATATGTTTAAAATAACAGCTAAAATCAAAAGCTAAAATCAAAGGAGGAAGTGTATGCTTATGCCTGGGGACGACCATTCGGATGTACCCCATATTAGAACATTAGTCACATATTGTACCAATGGTCTAGGACTATATTATGTTGCAATGTATGCACATGTAGACAGAATACACATACAACCATCCTATGGGGGGAGCCACAGACCATCATGAAATCTACATTATATACAATGTGCAATTATATTGTTACAGCCTCCCTCCACTCTATTTGGAATTCTTACTAAAGTATCACCCTATGGATCCAATTCGGTCAGCCACAGGTGGCTCTAAAGCCATATACATGTATTAAATTGTTTAGTTTCTATTATTTTGTTTCTAAAGCTATAAAGGTTTATATATATAATTGTATAAAGGGGAAGGAACTTGTTAGTTGATTAAATTTTATTTTGTTCTTATATATATATATATATATATATATACATATATACATACATATATATACACAAGCATTTCCACTACATGGGATGAAGCATTAGTGCAGTGGGGCAATGGAACTACACAGCCTCCTTCTATTGTCAAATCTCATACCCAAATGCCCTTGCTGTAATCAGATACATATATATATATATATATATATATATATATATATATATATATATATATATATACACATATTTTTACTCATGTGATGGTATGTAATTCAATTTCTTCATTCAACCCGTTCGGCACCATGGTACCCAGGGTAAAAATCCAAAAAGCCTCTCTTTTACAAAGAATTTGGTATTTTTTCCCACTGTCCAAACTATTTTGGATAGCCTCTATGCCAAAGACCTTTAGGTCTTCCACTTTATTGTCGTGGACTTCTCCAAAATGTCTAGGTATAGAGCCTTTATCTTTTTTTGTTAGGATACTGCTTCTATGCTCATTCATCCTGGTCCTTAGTTGCCGTGATGTTCGTCCTACATATAGTAGGCCACATGGGCATAGGATACCGTATATGACAAACGCAATTCCACAGTTGATAAATTGATAAATTGCTTAATCATATGACGTCTCCCATCGGTCCCAGTGACATCTCTTTTTCTGTGGTGCATATGTATGCAATTGCCACAATTGCTCACACCACATTTATAGCTTTCTTTTTGGTCGAAAATCGTGGACCATTTAGTATTATTATAGCATTTCACCAGAGTCTCTGCCTCTGAAACTCCCTACACCAATCCAGGGGCGGATCCAGAGTCTAGTTTCGGGAGGGGCATTGCCAGAAAATATGTTTTTTTTGTGGGCAATTTATTGAGGAAATGGTTGGTGTTGGCTGAAGGGGATTTTCTTTTGATTCTTCCTTGTTCCACAAAAAGTCTGCATATGACATCACATTTAAAATTTACCGTGATCCGCGCAAACGCGGAAGTGCACGAGGAAGTCCCAGGGACGTCGTGTCACAGCAACTCGACCGCGCTGTAGCAGTATTTTTGCTATAGCTCGGTCGGCAAGTGGTTAATGGGCTATGACCTTGATGAAATTCAATCAGTCTAATGTCTGCCCAGAACTTATGGTAAGGACAGGCCTTTTAGACTAGGTCAAGTGAAGGTTCAAGAGTACTCACAGTACAGCTGTGACTGGCACTGATTAAAATGTTTATGTTGGAATATTGATATGTTGAACATAAATAAAGCTGTGGCCTTGCCCTTTCCAACTTAACCTGTCTTGTGTCATTTATTGGGCAAGGTTTTTGGTCGATATGGTTGAATTATGGCTCCAACCCTATGCTCCTCAGCAGTCAAGGCTGCAACAGTTTTTTTTAAATTTAGGAGTGTCTGGAAAGCTTTGTCAGCAACTTGAATTTAGTATCAGACAAGAGTTTCCACAGCTGAATGCCAGAAGCAGCCAAGCCCACAGGCAGATCTGGCACTGAATTTGCAAGGGAAGGCATGGTAGTACAGTTGCGGCCTCTGTAGTCAGTCAGACACAGCCTCTGTAGTCTGTGACATACAGTCATGCACTATTGTACTACAAACCTTCTCAGAGAGCAGAGACATCCAATGGTGCCAGAGAAGACTCAGAGGACTAACAATACTATAGGCAATACATTGCATGCATCAGCATTATCAAGGGGTATGCTACAGACAGACCCCAACCTGATAGTGGACAGTGTGCATCCGGAACAGTGAGACTGACTCTCCTGGTTGCAGCTGCAAGTGCAGTAAGCAATGTGCAGGCTTTAAGGTAGGAGGTTTGTTTTGAATACTCATGGGAAGCTGATAGTTGGTAGATAATGCTGGAGGGTCAAGCAGTGTGAGGTGACAAACTGTGACTCTAGGCAGGAAGTACTAATGGATTTGGGTTCAAATTTCCTCACTGTTTTCGTAGCAAAAGCAGCAGTGAGAAGATGTTTTCTCAACACTGTCTGGTATTGCTAGCCTCGAGTCATTACCAGTGGAGTGATGTAAGCACTCCACAGTCCCACAGTGTGCTGGGAAGCTGCAAGAAAGTGATAAGACATCCTGCAGCTACATGGAGATAATTATTGATTGAAGAGAAAAAAGTTGCTAAAAATAGGCTAAAGTAGAAATGTAGGCACATCTTAAAAAGCATACCTACAAAAATAGCAGTTTATATCCCAGGTGCCTCTTCTAAGAGCTTCAGGGCATGTGGCCAGGAAGGCACAGTAGATCACATATGGTGGGCATGCTTGAAAATTAAAGTGATTCTAAATCTTTTTTATTTTTATTTGGGCACAGCGCTGGATCGAGATCCAGCTCAGCTAAGTATATATATATATATATATATATATATATATATATATATATATATATATATATATATATACACACACACACTAAATTACTATCAATTTTTGTTTAAATTGTATTCAGGTTTCCCTTTTGCAAAGATATACCGTATAGAATGCTCTCACAATATTGAAACAAATCCGAGAATGGGTGTATGCTTCTAGTCAGGAAACCTTTTCTCACATTTGTTTACAACATGTAACATGCAAAAGTATATATGTCATATTTTGTATATGAACCTTTGTTTCTAAATCAATAAAATTATTGCAAAAGAAAAATTGAATTCTATTGAATAACATAATCCAAATGCTATGTTAGCAACTGTCTACACTACACTACACTAATCAAAAAATATTTTAGTTATAATGTAATTATAGGAAAAATATGCTTTGCTCCAAGGCTGTCTTTACTTCCTTCAATCAAGTGTCCACTCTTCTGCACTTCCTCCAAAATACTTTGTGGTCGCAGTTTGCATCCACTGTAGACTTTAGGACATGGTGCTGTCATCAGTGAGGCTCTTCCTCTTCTAAATTGAGCAGTCATTACCTTCGTGATCCCAGCCTGCATGCAACTACCAGAAATGCTTCATTTGCAGGAAATGACGAGAAATGTGGTTCCCCCAATCATTCATACAACCAATTTATTTAGACTTTAGATGAGGCACAACACATACGACCAATGAATAACTAATTTCCAACATTGTTGTTTATTAAATAAATAAATATTGCATACAAAAAGAGGATAACGTGCAGTGGTATTGCACATAGTGGTCCCTTAGCCTCCGCTCCATTCTCACAGGTTGTGACTGATAGCAGCTTGAGCCTATGGCTCCTGTTGCACTCAGTCTCCTGTGAGACCAGAAAGAGAAAGCAGCGGTGCTGCAGACAGGACAGCGCTGGATCAGTGGAGGAGTCAGTTTTTTACCTTAATGCAGGGAAAAGGTAAAAATATGTTTTGACTTTAGAACCACTTTTAAAAAAAAGGTCTGTTTACAGAGCTCAGTAACTCATGCAAAAACGTGCCACACTCAAGTGAATTCATCTAAGCAATGACTCATCCACGTCCTCCACCTTCTCTTCTTAAAGCCAATGTTTAGGTAAAAAAAAAACAGCTCCCTTGAGCTGCTGATGGCTCCGACAGGCCTCCCCTCTAGAAGCTGTTCTACAGAATTCATGAAAAAAAAAAAAAAACACTCTCTAAATGGACAGTGGGTGAATCAATAAATAAATAGTCCTCTACCATTCATAAATTCATACCATGAAACTTTTGTTCATTTAAGCTATAACACTACTTCTATGAATGGAGAAGGCGGTCGGAAATGAAAGGCAAATTCTGTATTCTTAAGGAGTTCCTGTTGCAGATCAATTGCCTCTATCAACCCCCACAGCACCAGAAGAATACCCCGGTGGGGTATGGGAGGGGGCAAAGGACTTTGGAGTTTTTGACTCTTGGCACCAGTACAAGAGACCCTTCACATTAAATGTAAGTAACCTCCCTTGTGCTAATTTTTTTTATTTCTTTTATTTTTTTAAAGGTAGGTTGTAAGGTACAGACAGGGTGTCTAAAAGGATTGCAAATTCTGTGATATGTGGTGTAGAGGCCGTGGCCAAAGGTTTTGAGAATGACACAAATATTGATTTTCACAAAGTCTGCTGCTTCAGTGTCTATAGATCTATTTGTCAGATGTTACTATGGTATACTAAAATATAATTACAAGCATGTCATGAGTGTCAAAGGCTTTTATTGACAATGACATTAAGTTTATGCAAAGAGTCTATATTTGGCATGTTGTCAATCAACTTCTGGACCACCTTCTGACTGATGGCAACCCATTCTTGCATAATCAATGCTTGGAGTTTGTCAGGATTTCTGGGGGGGGTTTTGTTCACCCGCCTAAATGGGATTAAGGTCTGGGGATATTCCTGGACATGGACCCAACATTTTGACGTTTTGTTCCCCAAGCCACTTAGTTATCAATTTTGCCTTATAGCAAGGTGCTGCATCATGCTGGAAAAGGCATTGTTCATCATCAAACTGTTTTTGGATGGTTGGGAGAAAAAACTCCAAAGATGTTTTTGTACCATTCTTTACCATTCTTTATTCATGGTTGTGTTCTTAGGCAAAATTGTGAGTGAGCTCACTCCCTTGGCTGAGAAGCAACCCCACACATGAATGGCCTCTGGATGCTTTACTGTTGGAATGACACAGGACTGATGGTAGCGCTATTCTTTTCTTCTTCCGAACAATGCCAAACAATCGGAAAGGGGATTCATCAGAAAAAATGACTTAACCCCAGTCCTCAGCAGTCCAATAACAACAGGTGGCGGTGCAGGTTATAGTATATTAAGAAGCGAACGGTAAGTTCATAAGGTAGTCCTTTGAGCATATATAGCTCTGTGTGAAGATGTCTATGTAGGTAGGGCAGCCTTGTACAGGGAGTTATACAAAAGAGAAAAACAACAGGCGCCTCTTAGACTGTTTAGAATTTAAATGTGAGTGTTTTAATGCATCTGGCTATTAAATTCTAAACAGTCTTACTAAGAGGCGCCTGTTGCTTTGTTTTTTTCCTCAGCAGTCCAATCTCTGTAGAGAAGTGGCTTTTTTGATGCCCTTCTTGACAACAGGCCATCCTCCAAAAGTCTTCTCCTCACTGTGCATGTAGATGCACTCACACCTGCCTGCTGCCATTCTTGAGCAAGCTCTGCACTGACGGTGCACCGATCCCGCAGCTCAATCAGTTGTAGGTGGCAGTCCTGGCGCTTGCTGGACTTTCTTGGACACCCTGAAGACCTTTTTTTTTTACAAATGCAGTGGGAGTGTTTTTTTATGGGATTAATTTTATTGTCACTGCAAAGAGGGACTTTGCAATTAATTTTAATTCATCTGATCACTCTTCATAACATACTGGCAAGTATGCAAATTGCCATCATAAAAACCAAGGCAGCAGACTTTGTGAACATTTATATTTGTGTCATTCTCAAAACTTTGGGCCACAGCTGTACAGTAAGAGTCGGTTCACACTGTGGCGACGACTTTTATACAGAAGTCGTTTTGCAGGTCGCCTCTGAAGTCGTCTTCAGGACGACTTGCAGAGTCGTCCCCGAAGTCGTGCCGCAGGAGTGTGAACCAGCTCTTAAGCCTTTTTTGTCCAACATAAACAGTGACACACAGTGCAGTCACTAAACAAGTAACAGGAAACTAGCTAGTTTCTGTGCACCTAGTTCCTCCTGTGCCATGTTTGTTGTTGACTATAGCTTAGTGTGCCTTTGAAAAATTCAGCACCAATATATATTTCAGCTCAGTCATAAATGTGTCCCTTGCAGATGCTAGGATAGACTTATTTTTAGGAAGAAAATCATCAAATCAAGTAATGTGACTACGGTGAGTAAGGCATCTTCTAAATGATGTATACACAATGATGCTACAATTGGTAAGATGGAATATACATAGATAGAATACATGAGGAACATTCCCTAGTTAGGATTGCAGCAGTTAATACCTCCAACAACCTAGGAAAATGTAGAAAGTAGTTAAGGGAACCACTTTCGCTTTGAAATGTATCTTGGGTCTTTTCTTTGCAGACAGCACATAATTTAACTTTGTATTTCATAATCAAGGAATGATTAGCAGTGATTCAGGCTGCATGGGATCAAGGTTTAGGAGCATTAGGATCCCCCAACATGAACTATGCACTCCAAACTGTAGAGGTTTAGTGATATACCAGTATCTGTGTGATTATATATGCTTGTATATTCTGCACAAGAAAGATTTTTTTTTGTCTTCTCACCTGTAAAGCCGATTTCAAAATTTCTCAAGATCTCTGTGCCTCCTCTTATTACATAACCAACATCAACAAAGTTGAATTTCCCATTAACCACTTTAGCCCCGGACCATATTGCTGTCCAATGACCAGAGCACTTTTTGTGATTCGGCACTGCGTCGCTTTAACTGACAATTGCGCGGTTGTGCGACGTAGCTCCCGAACAAAATTGGTGTCCTTTTTTTCCCACAAATAGAGCTTTCTTTTGGTGGTATTTGATCATCTCTGCGGGGTTTTTTTGCGCTATAAACAAAAATAGAGCGACAATTTTGAAAAAAAAAATGCAATATTTTTTACTTTTTGCTATAATAAATATCCCCCAAAAATATATAAAAAAAACATTTTTTTTCCTCAGTTTAGGCCGATACGTATTCTTCTACATATTTTTCGTTAAAAAAATCGCAATAAGCGTTTATTGATTGGTTTGCGCAAAAGTTATAGCGTTTACAAAATAGGGGGTCGTTTTATGGCATTTTTATTAATATATTTTTTTTTTACTAGTAATGGCGGCGATCAGCATTTTTTGTTCAGTACTGGGACATTATGGTGGGCACTTCGGACACTTTTGACACATTTTTGGGGCCATTGGCATTTTTATAGCGATCAATGCTATAAAAATGCATTGTATTACTATAAAAATGCCATTGGCAGTGAGGGGTTAACACTAGGGGGCAGGGAAGGGGTTAAGTGTGTTCCCGGGTGTGTTCTAACTGTATGGGGGGTGGCCTCACTAGGGGAAATCACTGATCTTCTGTTCATACATTGTATGAACAGAAAATCAGCGTTTCCCCCGCTGACAGGAACGAGAGCTTTGTGTTTACACACATACCTCCCGTTCCCCGCTCTGTAACGAGCAATCGCGGGTGCCCGGCGGCGATCGTACCCGTCGGGGCACGTGCGCGGGACTCGGGGGCAAGCGGGGACTGGTGCTTTAATGCGGACGTATAGCTATGGGCTCTCGCCCAGGAGTGCCACCGTCCCGCAGTAATATGACGGCGGGCGGTCGGCAAGCAGTTAAAGATTGCATTGGGCTTTAAACAATTGAGGGCTTGTTCATACCACGATTGTTCATACCATGATTTCTGCAGTCCAGATAGTTTTTGCATACACTTGAAAGGTGTTTATGTTTTTCATAAACACTAAAACAAACAATACAGTAAAATACAAAGGCATCGTTGAGAAACAGCATGATACGGTCATTAGACCCATATAACGATTGAGTATAACGATAAAAGAACAATAATTCCCAATTCCCACACACACATGGACTTTAATGGCATCCCAGTCTTAGTCTGTAGGGTTAAATATTGAGTTGGCTCACCCTGTGCAGCTTTAACTCTTCTGGGAAGGTTGTCTACAAGATTTAGGAGTGTGTCTATGGGAATGTTTGACCATTCTTCTTCTATCAAGCACATTTGTGCGGTCAGGCACTGATGTTGGGCAAGAAGGCCTGGCTCACAGTGTCCGCTCTACTTCATCCCAAATGTGTAATATCGGGTTGAGGTGCAGGCCAAGCAAGTTCCTCCACCCCAAACGCTCATCCATGTCTTTATGGACCTTGCTTTGTGCACCGGTGCGCAGTTATGTTGGAACAGGAAGGGGCCATCCCCAAACAGTTCCTCCAAAGTTGGGAGCATGAAATTACCAAAAATGTCTTGGCTTTAAGAGTTCCCTTCACCTGAAAAACAACCCCACACCATAATCCCCCCTCCACCAAATTATTTGGAGGGGTGGCCAAATACTTTTGGCAATATAGTGTGGATGAGTGAAGGAATGGTGCATTCTGAGTAATTTATGCCGAGCATTTATATGTGAGGCATAACAATTTGGTGAGTAAGACTGACATAGGCGATTGCTTGTAGAGTGGGATAATCACATCTTTTCTGCATGATTGGAACACAGCTATTTGCAGTTATATTATATTTTGCATGGACTTTTTAATTTACTTTAACACTTCATGCTTTGAATTTCTAGCATTCTTCTAGCGCCTTCTGGAATTTATTAACAGCAGATCACAGGTGCCAGGCAGGACTCCTGCAGACTTGTCAGAGTATCTAAAAATGGGTGCAAAATGTTCCCAAAAAATAATTTATTCTTTAAGCTGGGCATACATGGATCAAAATTCAGCTGGTTCAGTCCATGTATGGGCACCTTGTTTGTACACAAGTTGATTTATCAAGTGTACAACCAGCCTGTCAGGTTTTCTTCTGAATGATTATAGCCGACAACACTAATAAATGTGTTCTGCCGGCAGGGAAGGCTCCCTACAGAACACAATAGCACTAAGGGAGGGATTTCCCCATCAACACTGACTGTGTTGATGGGGGAAAACAAGCAATTTGGTGGAAGGAAAGAAAATTGCATAATACATGCCTGCCTTAAGATGGCCATAGATGGTTTGAATCTAGGCCAGATCAGCAGGAACTAACCAAGATTCGAACCATGTATGGCCAACCTGAATGTACCCAAGTAACCAGCCTGCCGGATTTTACATGTGATTATAGCCGATGGTTGCTAAAGTCGGGAAAACACAATGGCTCTTCAGGCAGAAAATCGCTCTTTCTATGGCTGGCTTTACTTTACTCCACTCTTTTATGGCTTTACTCTATACATTATTACAAGAAAAAAGGTGTGTTTTGCTGTCTGCCCCAATGAAGAGATTTGTTAACACCCAGTAGGACCACATACAGCAATTAAAACATTTGTTAGTATAGCATGGGATGACTTAAACTCATGTCTGCTTCTATTGCTGTCTGTGTCTCCAGTGGATATTTTATCTTATTACATCCTGAAGTCAGAGAGGAGGGGCTGAGGATGATGATGATGATGCTGAAGACCAAGCAAGGCTGCAGCACAAGGATTAATTGGAGCCTTATGTGTGGGCATTAAACACAAGCTTCCATTTTGATTTTTGGACAAATTTGATATTCCCATTATATTTGCATCAAATGAATTATAGGTTTCTTCACTTAAAGCACTGGGACTTTATTTAGCCATTTATCTATTCAGGTGTTGGCAGCAGCTCACATTTTTCACCAAGGTATTAAACAGTTGGCAGCGCATAAGTATCGTTTGCTTTGTATACATAAAGTCACACACTTCTCCCTACTTGGAAGTACTGGGTATTTATACTCCCAAAAGTGCATCTATAAAACAAGCCGGGCTGCTTGCTATGCAAATTTTTGCTTTCTGCATATTAAATATTAAGGAAGTCATTATTAAACTAAAAATGATTTACAACATGTAAACCTATTTTGTAGTAAAAAGTTTTACATGCTTATAGATGATATGTTTTCTTATCTGTGCTGCTTATACGACCAAATGTTCTGCATAAGAAATTATAGCACTTCTAAAATGACAATAAGCCAAGCTATGACACATAAAGGGTGTTTTTCCTTCAGTATTTTGAAAGGGTACAGGAACAGTTCCTTCCTGTACATCTGTTTTATTGTGGTCTTTTGAACCATGAAAACACTTCCTCATCTGAATTCTCAGAACAAAACCAAACTCTTATTTGCACAAATTGTATAATTTGTACTGTATGTACACTCCAGGTAATCCTATTACAAAGAGGTTATGTGTGGAGATTTCTTTTTGCATGGATGGTATTGCTGGGGGGTGATGGTGACAGGGCAGAGTTATGGCCTTGATGAGGTCATAGGACCGCTTTATTGGAAAAATGTAAATGTATAAAAGGACGCGTGTTTCACAAAAGTGCTCTGCTGGCTTCAGGAAGCATGCAAGATATCTATGAAATTAAATGCAGTTTGGTGGGAGGGACAAAAAAACAAGGAGCCCTGTCATGTGACCAGCCCCCCCTCCCCCAATCATTAAGTTCTCCTTGCTGCTTCAAGCAGAGAGAACTCCATAGCATATGGTCGGCTCAATACCATTGAAAAATGGGGTGAAATTACTGCACTTACCATAAGTAGTGATTGATTGATTGATTGATTTAGTAGATTTATAATGCGCCAAATACTGACCCATCAGGGCAGTACCTAAGCTCAGGAAGCATGACCGGAGATAAGTAAATCAAACCGGGGGTGAGAAGAAATTAAGAGCAATAAAAGGGCAAAATTAAACTAAGAAATAGATCAGCGGACCAACAACAAGAGGGACTAGCATGCCTCGGCATGCTTTTTCTCAAAGAACCATGTTTTTACTTTTTTCCGGAAGGCCATGATAGATGAGAGTGACCAAATGGAAGCGGGAACACTGTTCCACAAAACCGTAGCTCTCACAGAGAAGCATCTGCCCCTGAACGTGAGCAGACAGGCCGGTGGACAAGTAACAAGACCAGCTGTTAGTGATCTGAGTGCTCGAGCAGGGGTGTATCGTGTTATCAAAGAATTCAGATATTGTGGGCCCATCCCATGATAAGCACGATAGGCGAGGCAAAGAGCCTTAAACTCGATACGATCTACCACAGTGAGCCAGTGCAGTGATCGAAGGGTAGGGGTGATGTGATCCCATCTGTTTAGTCCGACGATTAGTCTGGCGGCCTGGTTCTGAACGAGCTGGATTTTCTTCAACCACTTTAAAGGCATGCCCAGATACACAATGTTGTTAAAGTCAATCCTGAAGTTGACAAGCGATTGAACCAAAACTTTCTGGTGGTTCTGGGAGAATAGATTTTTAACCTTTCTCAGACACCTGATGTAATACAGTGCGTTGCTGATACATTGCTTGACTTGAGGTATCCAACTCAGGTTGCAGTCAAAAATTGTCCCAAGGACGCGGACTTGATTCACCGGAACAGGACAAGGCCCAAGAGTCTTTGGCCAATTTCCCAGAAAGACCGGAGGATCAGTGTGTCCAGAGATGAGAATTTCTGTCTTTTTGGCATTTAGGCTGAGGGAATTGTAGTCCATCCATTGTTTGATGTCCAATAAGCAGGAGGCGAGCTGCTGACCAGGGGCAGGGTCGGATAGGTTATCAACGACCAACTGAACATCGTCTGCATACAGCCGATTAAACACTGCATGGGTGTCCAGCAAAGTGGCCGAAGATAAACATTAAAAAAGCCACGGCGACAGGGCCGAGCCCTGAGGCACCCCACAGCTCAGGGTGCTGATGGTTGATAAAAAAGGACCGGTTTTGACCTGGAAGGTCCTATTAGTGAGAAAGTCTAAAAGCCAATGCAGAGCAGAACCACTAATAAAAAATACGTCCTGAAACCTGGAAATCAACATGGCATGATCTATAGTGTCAAAGGCCGCGGAAAGGTCGAGGAGCACCAAGGCAGCCGACCCCCCCGCGTCCCTGACCCCTAGCAGCTTCTTTCTGGTAGAAAGGACCGTGAGCTCAATCCCACGGCCAGGACGAAATCCGGACTGGGAGTCATGAAGCAGGCCAATTGTCTCTGAATACGATTGGAGTTGAAGTAGAATTTCATATTCCACTAGTTTGGCCAGGAAACCTATAGCTGAGATGGGTCTGTACAGTAGTTGGAAATACAGCCAGGGTCCAGGTTAGGCTTTTTTAAGATTGGCGTGATAATGGCGTGTTTCCAGCGGGCCGAAACCACGCCAAACCACGCTATGGGTTAAAGAGAAATTGACAATTATCAGAAGATCGTCCACAACAGTCTCGACATTCTTCTTCAGGAGCCAGGCTGGGCAGATGTCATCATGGAAATAGGAGGCTTTAATTTTTGCCATAGATTTCAGAAGATGCTCCCGGCTGACCTTACTAAAAGACGACAAGGAATGAGGCGCTGAAGAATTTGAGGCATTTGGCTTGGAGGGGTATAACCCGGGAATGATCGATTTAACTTGGTCAGACCCTGAAAGTAACAGGGGACTGGACAAGGGTTGGAAATATTCAGTCCGGCTAACCAAGGAGGTTGGTTGACCTATACCTGCATGTATGTCAGCTACTTTGATAATAAACGGAGGAGAGAATAAGGTTTTAACTATTTTGAAAAGCGCCGAAGCGCTATTGTCGGCGGTTTCAATAAGATTGCCATAATGGGACCTTTTTTGACGTTTTAAGGCCTGTGTGTATGTGCGCCATTGAATTCTGTACTGCCTCTTGTCGGCTGGGTTTTTGGTCTTATACCAGTGGCGTTCTAGTGTCCGGCATTTCCTTTTACCAGCCCTGCTGCGATTTTTGGAAGTTATCAAAGGAGCAACAATGTTTAAAATTGTATTTAATTTAAGTTCCCACGCATCTAACTTGGCGTCGAGGACAAAAAGGTTCTTTTCAGAAGGGTCCAGATCTTCATCCTCTGGAACAATGTCTGCACATGAAGGAAAAGCTTCTGTGAATGCCAGGGATTTGATGTCATGTAACTTCCTGTAAGGTTCAGTTACCGGTGGACCTGGGGGATTATCTTTTGGTATATTATAATTGAGGATGGCTGACACGAAAAAATGGTCTGACCAGATCACCTATTTTGAAAAGGTGTTGCATATCAGGTTATTGGAACAGAATATGGCATCAAGCTGATTCCATATCAGTCAACACTTCATGTCCCAGTTTGTCATGTTCCACGTTTAGCCAGATGTTAAAGTCTCCCATTAGAATAAAAGAATCACATAGAGTTAGGCAGCGTAGAGCAAAAGCTGAGAGCTCATTAGCAAAGGAGCTGTCATAGCCAGGGGAACGGTAAACCACTGCAACAAGATAGAAAGGTTGTTATCTAGGTTACAGCGAGTGAGGAGGTGCTCAAATAACCTGTAAGATACTGAGGAAACTTTTGTACAAGTTAAATCCCCACTATAGATCAGAGCCATCTCCCCCCTCTCTTGACTGGCCTACTTTTAGCTAAAATCATGTAATTCTCTGGCATGAGCTCGTCCAGATGGACCAAACCTCCCGGGACAAACCAGGTTTCGGTCAAGGCCATCAGGTGGAGGTCATTTTCAATAATTAAATCATGAATCTGTGCTGCATTCTTATAGGCTGATTGAGCATTGATCAGCCCCACCCGTGGAGAGTCTACTAAAAGATGGTCTTTTTTAGCTGGGTGTCTGAGGATTCCATTAGACAGACAAACAGTCTTGGTCTCTTTGGAAATGGTACAGTACACATGGTTCAGTTGAGTCAGTTGCACCTTACTGTAAGAGCGGCATGGAGCCTGCAGCTCTAGAGGTAGCATCCTCAGGGCATGGTCCTCGTGGAGCTGCATTTGGACAGCATGGCGAACCCGGACGGGCCAAGATGGGCTTGCCTCTGGCGTGCCCACGGGGCTCGCGTGTGCCAGAACTTTTATGGGCAGCAAAGGAGGCGTGTCAGCAGACTTCCGAGTCACTTTGAGGGGGAGGCTTCAGCGTTGTCAGCATTGTTATGGAGACCTGACCACGGCAACCGTGTGGGGTGGCAGAGGCAACCGTGCAGCACGTCAGTTGACAAAAGTCATGGTAATACAGGGTAAGTAGCGGGGCGTCGGATCACAGGCCCAGCAAAGAAGTACAGTCCACCAGTGCTTCAAGACGCGGGGCGCGCGTGCCCCAGAACTTTTATGAGCAGCAAAGAAGGCGTGCCAGCAGACTTCCGGGTCACATTGAGGGGGAGCCGTCAGCGTTGTCAGCATTGTTATGGAGACCTGACCACGGCAACGGTGCAGGGTGGCAGAGGCAACCGTGCAGCACGTCAGTTGACAAACGTCATGGTAATGTAGGGTACGTAGCGGGGTGACGGATCACAGGCCCAGCAAAGAAGTACAGTCCACCAGTGCTTCAAGATGCGGGGTGTGTGTGCGCCAGAACTTTTATGGGCAGCAAAGGAGGCGTGCCAGCAGACTTCCGGGTCACGTTGAGGGGGAGGCGTCAGCGTTGTTATGGAGACCTGACCACGGCAACGGTGCGGGGTGGCAGAGGCAACCGTGCAGCACGTCAGTTGACAAAAGTCCCGGTAATGCAGGCTAAGTAGTGGGGCGTTGGATCACAGGCCCAGCAAATAAGTACAGTCCACCAGTGCTTCAAGGTAGTGAAATATAGGAAAGAAGCTACACTGCAATAGACAAAATTGAATAGGTAAACAGGAAAAAATGTAACGCTAGCAACTAAACATGTGAATGTGCATATGTGGAAAAATGCATAACTATAACATGAAAAAAAATGAAAAAATATACAGAACCAGAGAGTGTACAAATGCGACCTACTATACACAATGCGGCGCCAAAAGTGCTTCACTATTCACGGGTCACCTTAATAGTGTTGCAGGTAAATGTGGTCCCTTAATCTTTAAATAAGAACAGAGTATTTCTGAATCAGCAGTTGTTTAAAATGTTAAATACTACAAAATAATAATAAAATAATAGCATCAAAAGAGCAGTCCAATTTTTGTAACAGTCCAATGTCAGAACAGTGCCAGTGTTGATTTATACCTGTAATGTGTCCAACTTCACAATAAATCTATGGTGACAATTGGGTCAATCTAAAATATTCTTGGGTGATCCTAGATGTCAGTGTGTGTACCCCACACCGACTCCCAATCTTCACCACGTGAGGCACACTTTCCTCCTAAGGGTTTACACTCACCAGAGCATTGAAATTCCTAAGCCTTAGGAGAATGATATCTACTCTTATATCAAGATATCGCTTGTATAGCAAGGCAAAATGTATTAAAAAATGTTGCTTGCCTTGCAAAACGCTCTTAAACCAAGTTACTCTCAAACCAAAGTTTTACTGTAAAAATTTAATTAGCTCTTTTATTATTTTTAAATGCCCACCACTCCCACATACATAGGTAAGTGCGCATGTTGTCTGCATATGCCTTAGAAAATGATTACTGTACAAAACATATATGTTGTAGGGTTGTGCACGCCATATTTAAAGCAATATTTCTAGAGCTATAATTCACTGTTACCGCTAATGTCTTTAAAAAAATAATTGCCCAAGAACAATTTTAGATACTTTTTAGATAGTTTTATGGCTTAGTTTATTTGGTATCTACTTGATTCAAGCTCATCTTTTACATGTCTTTCTGTTCACTAAAATTAAGTTTATTTTTTTATTTTTTTACTGGAAAAGGCCGTGTGTTTTTGGTCTCAAGGGTCCCTCGGGCACATAGTTCGTAAGGAAGAAACCCAAAGAACAGCACTGAAAGTCAAATATATCATAAAACAATTATACACAGGTACCAGATATGGTGTCCTGGAAGACTATTGGAAAAAGTCACTAGTAAGTTTAACACTGCTTTTTCCAGTGGTCTTCCAAGTACACAACAACTGGGGGGACCACAGCTTCGGAGACCTTCCTTCCAAAAGCTTGACCCTGGCTCGACAGGAGATTGAGCCCATAATGGCGAACAGATGTAGAAAAGTTCGACCATGTGACTGTCAGCACCAACTTTTTCTGGCCAGGATGTTTATAAAAGCCCTGGTAGAATGAGCAAGAAAATGCAATTAACCATCTCTCATGATTTTTTAGGATTCCAAAATTGCAATTCTAATTCACTGGGTCAAGATAGATTTGTAGGCCTGCTTACCCTTGTGGGTACCCGGATATAGAACAAATAAAGCGTCTGAAAAAATCTAAAGTCCTTTACAGCCGACAGGTCAAAAAACACCTACGAACATTTTAAAGATTGAGCTTTCATTCTTTATCTTTTGAAGGCCTGACTGTTACAGAATGAGGGGAGCACAATATCTTGTGATCTGTGAACTGCCAAGACATCTGGAAGAAAAACTGGATCCATTTTTAGAATTACTCAATCTTCTAGGACCATCCAAAAAGGTTCTTGGATGGTGCCTGCATTTCCCTAATTCTGCAGGCTGATGTAATTGCCAACAAAAATACAGTTTTTAGCATTAAAAATCTCAAAGATTTCTCGTACGACTAGCGACAAGTTCTAACTAGGACACTTCCTCTCCTTGATTGGCCTTTTCCTGGATAAGGCTTTAATAAAGCTGTAAACAAGAGCATCCTCATGGGGACCCCTTTGCAGAAATACACTAAGGGTTGCCATCAAGACCATAAGCATGCTCAAACACAGCTCTTTGTCTGCCCCTGTGTAAAATCCAGGCTGGTGACCATATTAAACTGAGAGCTTCCCATTTTCAGATATCCAGAAATGAAACTGCTTCCATATTTACTGATTAATCAAGAGTGCAAATTGGCTGCCCCTAAAAAAATATCAATTCATAAGCTTTCAATTGTGAACATTCAACGACATAATTCTTTAAATGATCAAAATAAACAAAATTAAGTGATCAAAATAAAATAAATTATAATGTAAATTTTCTGTGAAAATAAAGTTCATAAATATTTTCTTTCTTAAGGAAGTCACATGATTGTGATGATACACGTTGGGCCGAGTCAGGTGACGTAGCAGAGTATGAGCGAAACGGGAGACACAGTCCCATCGGATAGCTATATGGAAGTGCTTTATTGCCTTTAAATGTAAAACCGTTTTAATACTACCCCATGGGAGCAAATCTGTTTTAATTGAGAAATGGGAGGAACGAGAATTTACACATGAGCAGTTAACCTGAAACCAATCAGAAAAAGACGCTCAGGGTCCAGGCTTACCAACATCAAACAAGTCCCTCAGTCAGTGCTGAACACCATCAACAGTCTCATTGAAAGCTTAGCTTTAACCCACACCAAGGGGTCCCAGGTTAACCTACCGACCATAACGTGCACCCAGAAAAGCACAGAGATCGACCAAAGATCAACTCCTGATGAATGGACCTGTTGGAAAAAAGCCTCTCGATCAGCGGCTGCAGTGCGGATCTGGGTATTCTGACAATGGAGAATTCCTCCATCCACCTTAATTGTGTAGATGGGGGAACTAGTTCAGTTTTTTTCCATTCAGCCTGCTTGCTGAACAAAAACAAGCTGAGCCAATGCATGGCTAACCTGAGGGGGGATCTTTAGCCATTAAATCGATTTTTCAATATATAGTCTTACTGCACACTAAAACTGGAGAAGTGGGCACCACGGCTGAAGCACTTTCATTGTTTACTACTTGCTGTTTACCTGTTAATGTGTTTATTCTTTATTAAATGACCCTATATCTACCTCAATAGACACGTGGAGTAAGACGCTTGTCTTGAATCTATCCCCCTCTTCTCAAGCATCCACTTTGAGGCTTTGTAAGGGCATCACTGTATCCAGCATTATAGAATAAAAATGGAAAGGCTTCATATAAAGGTACAATCTACTGTGCACTTGTTACAGAATCACCCTTTAAATTTCCCCAAGATAGTAAATGTCCACCCTTGCCCCATACTAATTACTTTCAACCGGTTGTCCCAGCCTTTCCTCTTCTGTTGCATAGCTAGAGCCTCTTCTGCCTGGAATTCATTCCTCTGTTTCTGATCCTGGACTAGGGATCAATCTATCCTAATGCCCTGTACACACGATCGGTTCATCCGATGAAAATGGTCTGATGGATTTTTTTCATCAGATAACCCGATGAAGCTGACTTTCAACAGTCGTACCTACACACCATCAGTTAAAAAAACGTTTGTGTCAGAACGCAGTGACGTAAAACACAACGACGTGCTGAGAAAAATGGAGATCAATGCTTCCAAGCATGCGTCGACTTGATTCTGAGCATGCGTGGATTTTTAACCGATGGACGTGCCCACAGACGATCGTTTTTTTCTATCAGTTTTTGAACCATCAGATAATTTTAAAACAAGTTCCTAGTTTTTTTTCACCGATGGATAAAAAAACTGATGGGGCCCACGCGATCGGTTCGTCCGATGAAAACTTTTACATCAGATAAACTGATCGTGCGTACGCGGCATAAATGCTAGTTACAAGACTTGGCCTTGCTATGATGTCATTCTGGTCAGCCAAGATATTCCACAGTTTATATTTAGGTGTTCTTCACTTTTTCATTGACATCCCTCCTTTTCAACATTTCTCTTCCTCACCCTCTCTCAGACCCAGCCAATACTTCCCATCACTTTGAAGCTTGTACACCAGGGGTCTCCAAACTTTCTAAAAAGCCAGTTTACTGTCATTTAGAGCAGTGGTTCTCAACCTTCTAGGGCCGTGACCCCTTGATAAATGTTCCCAAGTTGTGGGGACCCCTAACAGTAAAATTATTTTCGTAGCGTGGGTTGTCAGCACCCAAGGCAAGACAAGTAATTTACACCCCAAACCCACAGACATTTAGCGCTCCCTGAGTCCTTGTAATGGCAACTATAATCGCAGGTAGCGTCACTCACTGTCTCCGGCTTCACTGTGTCTCCAGCTCTGTGGTGTCTCGTAGCAGTGACACCTATGCCGAAATCAGGAGATAGGGTCTCCTCCAGCCCCTCCCACTTCACATTCCTCACCAGTCAGCTGACCTCTAGTCTTTGCCCCCCAGCCATGCCGTAAACTGAATGGGCGCCTGCGAAGAGGCTGAGTGGGCAGCTGCGGGCTCCAGGAACAGCCCAGATGGGTGGCCACATGCTCCAGGGATAGCCCTGCTGGGTGGCTCCGAAAATGCTGGGAGAGTGATACGGGCTTCAGGAACAGCCCAGGATTTGGTGACCCCTGGTAAATCATCGTTTGACCCCCGAGGGGGTCCGGACCCCCAGGTTGAGAACCACTGCTTTAGAGTTTATGTAGGCCAGACTGTGGCCAGTAGGAGTAGAAAAGGCAGACGCATCAAAAGAAGTAAACAATGCTTCATCCTTGGTTTTAGTGGAAAGAATAGTGCCCTATTGTTGGCATTAGTGGGAGCAATAGCACCCCACCCTTGGTGTCAGTGGGAGGAATAGGGCCCCATCATTAGTGTCAGTTGTGGATGGAATAGTGCCCCAAGGGCTGGAGAGTGGCAATCAAAGGGCCACAGTTTGGAGACTACTGTTGTACACTATTTCCCATCCTCTTTCATCATGGTTCTTAACTAGCTGTCTGTAAATATACAGAACCTGAACAGGACTAAAGGTTTTTTTTTTTTGCAAAATCTATATTTATTCAACAAAAAGGCAAATACAAGAGAAAAATAAGACAAAGAAAAGAAAACAAAAATACAATTGTACTGTTCCAAACTTCACAGTGGTGCATGGTATGCCCATTAGTTCCTCTTTAGACACACAACAACCAACCTTGACAGTATAATCCCTCCATAGTGTCACCCACCGGCACCGGTGCCAGCACTCACAGTCCCACCTCCTGGACCTGGTACTTTGATAGACAGATCACCAGTTCAATCCCGAGACGTGTGATGCATATCCAAAGTCCCCGGGCCAGAAGGTGAGGCTGTATATGACAGCGAGCAGTGGGAACTAATGGCAATTGAAATATAAGCAGTTATAGTGATGTCCCCGCTCTCCGATAATCCGGCCGCCTGCTCTCCTTTCTCTTTCCCTGCACAGGTAGGCTGCATTGAAGGACAGAGGCGAGGCTGCATTGTTGGGCACAGGTGAAGCAGCATTGATGGATACAGGTAGGGTGCATTGTTGGGCACAGGTGAGATATTTATAACTTACCGTATTTTCCGGCGTATAAGACGACCTTTTGGATGCAAAAAAATGTATCCAAAGTCGGGGGTCGTCTTATACGCCGGGTCTGACTCCGGTCAGGCTGCGGGCACGATCTTCCTACCTTATTTCTGGATTCCAGGCTGCGGGCATCCATAAATCAAAAGCCGCGCTTCTCCTCAGACTGTTCCGTGATAGGCGGAACCCACATTTTCCCAGCAGGGCCTCTGTTCTGTGTTCCTCCTATCACGGATGCCTTCTCATCCTTGGACGAGAGGACATCTGTGATAGGCGGAACACTGAACAGAGGCCCTGCTGGGAAAATTTGTGTTCCCCCTATCACGGAAGTCTGAGGAGAAGCGCGGCTTTTGATTTATGGATGCCCGCAGCCTGGAAGGCAGAAATAAGGTAGGAAGATCGTCTCGGCCGGCACAGTGGGGGCAAGTGATGGCACAGTGGGGGGCAAGTAATGTAATGGCACAGTGGGGCATGTCATGTAATGGCACAGTGAGATTTGAAAAAAAAAAGCCTGTTTCTGTCAGCGGTTGTTCTTGCTACCCCTCAGCTTCCAGTTGGATTAGTAGGAAGGGGGTAGTCTTATATGGTGAGTATATCCCAAAACCAACATGTTTCCTGGAAAAATAGGGGGTTGTCTTATATGCCCAGTCGTCTTATACGCCGGCAAATACGGTAATTCTGCATAAAACATTTAAGTGTCATTTCATGAGACAATGTATGAGGACATGTTTAGGGGAGGGCCAGGGAAGGAATTGGGTGAGGCAACTGGTAGAGAGTAACCCTTGAGGCCTGGCTGGTAGCTCAGGACTTTTTTTTTATATAGTCATGCTCCTGAAACCAACTAACTTTCACCCTCATTGTTAAACATTAAAATATTAACCAAACTCCTGGCTAAACAACTGAATTCCTTACCCAACTATCTCATTAACAGAGGCCAGGCAGCTTATAAAATTGGACATGTTTTTTCTCAACTTAGCCAAGCAGAGATCATGTGGATATGCTTAAAACAGTCAAAACTTTGTCACAGACATAACTGCGCAATGCTTTAAACCAATGGGGCCTCAGTAATGCTCTTCTGAAATAAGTCAACGCTTTATAGGACACCCCATCAAATATCATGGAAATCACTTGTTTTCTGTAACCATCAGTTTTGGACCACTTTTCTTTTGCCAACTGTTCCAGGTCTTTCAGATTGGAAAAGTTATTTTTCCCAACTACTGTTTTGAGATCTCTCCACAGGTGCTCTTTGGGATTTAGATCTGGACTCATTGATGGGCAGTTCAGTACTCTCCAGCGATTTGTCTTAAACCATTTCTGGGTGCTTTTTGTCTTCTGATATGGAGGACCCATATCGCTATCACTGGTAGAGCTCGCATGCCTTTGTTATGGTCTATTTGCTTTTAGACATACAAGGAACCTACTACATCTCACTGAAGGAGAGAAGGCTTCTCATCATACATCCAGTCTCTGAAGATGTGAAGGGGCTTTTTAAGTGGGATTTGATGACATACCTGCGATTTAAATTAATTTGTGAGTATTTTATTAAGAAAATTCACGAGGTGTTGCACTAGGCTGATGCTTTGCGGCCTCAGCAGGAAGTATACCCCATCATATTTGGCGGCACTACTAACCACAGAATGCGACAGTGGTTAGCATTTAGGGGTTAAAACAGGCAGTAAGGGGGCAACATATTGCCTCCTCACTGCCTGTCGAATGGCTCTGAAAAGCAATCAATCCTTGACACTAGTGTAAACAAGCCCTAAAAATACAGTCCCTGCTAGCTTAGAAAAGCAGTTCTGATCAGAGTGTAGGGGTCAGGATTAACCCCTTTACAACCACCTAACACATTTATGTGGCGTCCAGGAAGTGGGCTTTAAAGAGTGCTGCATATGTGGAGTCCGGTAAAAAAAAAAAAAAAAACAACTAGTGCAATGTAATTTTCAGTTAGTGTCAGTGTAATTGTGTTGTGTTTTAGGCGAGAAAAAAAAAAAGGTTTTATATTTAAAGTCACTGGGAGTGTTCGTGTCAGTGCATTTAGGTAGGACAAAAAAAAAACGAAGTACTGTACTACCGTTTCCTGGCCTTACTACACAAAGAACAAATCATACACACGTGGTATCGCCACAAGTAACATTTATTTTGAAGGTATTTTGGGGTGGTATATGCTAATGGATTGGGTGTTCAGATTTGTTTTGACCCTGGTCAAGGAGTTAAATGTACCATATACAGTATAAACATATAATCAAACCCACACACATATAGCCTTGTAAATAAAAACACAGATTTACTTACCTGGCTGATCCAAATGCCTTCTCTGCTTGACTGGCTTTACTTTTAACCCAGGTGCACATTGAGCTGCGGGAATGTCAGTTCACTCCCACTTGTCAGTCCCGATTTCAGCCACGATTACAGAGACATGTACAAAGAAAATGTAAATCGCAGTCCGAAATTGCAAAAAGTAGTACAGAAAATACTTTTTGAAATCAGTGCAGCGTCGCAGATGTGGAGTCGCACCGATTAGGATGGTGCCATTGCTGGCAACTGCCGCTGATTTGAACCAGGGCTTAAATACACATTTATAGGGGTGCAACGGATCGTGACCGATCCGCGATCCGTACGGGTCGCCCTGTACGGATCGGCACAGATTGCGGAACGTGGCTTTGGCCTAGCTCCGGAGCAGTCGGCCATCTTGGTACACCCGGCGGCAGCGGTGCGCGCCGACGTCATCACCCCTCTGCTCGTGGATCTTGTATTCTACGAGAGAGCGCGCAAAGCAGGACAGTCAGTGCGGTGCAGTACAGTGAGTTAAACTATTGGCTAATGGCTACTATTACTACTATGAGTATGTGGGTGCAATGTAAAACTACTGGTTATTACTATAAGGGGGCATTGTAAAACTACTGGCTATTACTATAAGGGGGCAATGTAAAACTACATTGCCCCCTTATAAAAATGTAAAACTACTGGCTATTACTATGTGGGGGCAATGTTAAACTACTGGCTATTACTATGTGGGGGTAATGTTAAACTACTGGCTATTATTACTAATGTGGGGGCAATGTTGCACTGGAACAGTGATGGTGATGACGAGTGGGGGGCAATGGTGGACATTACGTGATGAGTGGGGGGCTGGGGGCAATGGTGGATTGCGGGATGCAGTAATTTCAACACAAACAGGGCTTATTTTCTTTAAATACAGTATTTGTAAATCCGACGGACTGTTTAAATGTTAAATTAAAAGTGAATATCAGACGTGTTCTGTCACATTAGCAACCATGTGAGGTCAGCAGGTTTGCTGCAGCTTTTAAAAATTAACATTAAACAGTCCGTCAGATTTCCAAATACTGCATTTAAGCACATGAGCTCTGTTTTGTGTTGATCCGAAAATGATCCGATCCGTGACTTCTGATCCGAGGATCGATCCGATAGTTTTTTGATCCGTTGCACCCCTACACATTTAGCACCCGCAATACCGAGTGACATGTTTGTTATTACATTGCTCCTTGCTAGAGAGGTGGAGCATGTCATGACTTAGGAATAGGGATGAGCTCCAGGGGGTGTTCACACACTCCACGTGCTGAGCCCGCCAGGAAGTCAGCAGGGCGCTGCGCTAATCACAGGCAGGGAGACATTGTCCCGATGCGCTGCTGCAGAGATCGGAAAAATGTCTCACTGCCTGTGGTTAGTGCAGTGCCCTGCCATCTTCCTGGCGGGCTCAGCACGTGGAGTGCGCAAACATGCCAAGGCTCATCCCTACTCAGGAAGAAGCCTCCTCCATCCACCGCTCTACATTACTAACTCCCCGATTCCAGCTTCCCCTCTGCTGACATACAGTCTGTTACGTCTCTGCCTCCAGTGGAGGCAAACACCAAATTGTATGTTGGCAGAGGGGAAGCTTGATCAGAGCAACAGTATGCCTTTCTCAACCAGGATGCTGCAGTAACCCTGATGAACTCAGATGGCACCCTCCGTTGACAAAAGGCTAGGCCAGTGATGGTGAACCTTGGCACCCCAGATGTTTTGGAACTACATTTTCCACAGGGCTTATGCAATCTGCAGTGTGGTTGAGCATCATGGGAAATGTAGTTCCAAAACATCTGGGTGTCAAGGTTTGCCATCATTGGGCTAGGCTATTTCTAGAAGTGTTAAAACCCTGAGTATTTTAACCTCCCTAGTATATTCAGAGTAGTGCTGCTATAAGCCATCAGTAATTTTATTAAAGGCATTTCATTAATCAAATGATCAGAGCACTTTAAGGTACTAGGAAACCCATACCTTCTGGTGAGTGTGCTTTTTCTACTTGCCAACTATGTTAATCTATCTAGCTCTAGTATCAAGCTTTTTGCAGTCATGGTCCATTTACACTTTAGTGGTCTGTTGCAGTGTGGTAATATGCATTGCATTATGGTAACCCATTTATTATAATGATGTGGTATACGGTTTCAGAAATACAAAAAAAACGAGAGACACATTGGTCAGTAAAAAAAAAAAAAAAAAAAAATTTATTATCCATATAAAAAGTGCCAAAATATTCACCAACATTGTATCCTATTCCAACGACTTGCTCACTCTAGTGACCAAAAACCGCACAGACAACTAATCACATTGCTTTGCACGCATATCCTTTTCACATATTTCCACAGTAGCCAGAGTCCCTTGACACTGGATATGTTGTATTTCTGTTAGCAGATGTCCAAATGTCCAGATTCATATAGGCATGGAAAGGATTGAATCTGGAAGAATACTCCTGCTTGCACATCATGGAGTGACTTCCAATATGGTCAGAATGTGGAGGGGAGCCGCTAACAGGGCAGAAGCCATCAAATACGTCATTCTGTGGAGCCCAGATAGATCCAAACAGTCCAGACATGGGAGACAAACTTCTAGTGCTGGAGAGGTATGGCTGTAAATACACAACAAATATTAAAATCTAAGCCAGAGAAGACATTTGCTGGTTCAAAAAAAAAAAAAAAAAAAAACGTATATGTTGGAAAACCAGCAACTCCCAATGGCAGAGAGCACTGATCGGACTGTTCTGGTCGGGGGGGGTGTCACTCTGTCAGAACACAACAGCTCAGCAGAGGGCGATCACTGAACTAACCTCACATGGTTAAAAAAAAACTGTAGTGTACCCGGCTTAGGGTTAAGCCTGGTACACAACCCCGACAGGTTCGCCATACATCCACACAAGCGATGTAAATGCAGTGATCTCCCCCGCTGTGCCTTTATATTCTGACAGGGGCACTCTCTCTCTCTCCCTGATCGGATGGGAGGATCCAGCATGTCCCTTCAACTAAAGCCAGACATTGGAGTGGCTTCTGTCAGACAAATAGCTGTACATACTGACCGAATGTTTTGGGCCCCTATTTACCCAGCATTAGCTCTTGAGCCCAGACACACACACACACACGTGTTATCTATTTTTTTTTTTTAAACTGAGAATGTTTTAATTGCATTTCTATTGATACAACGTGACTGTTGCTGACTTCTTGTTGCAAGACCTTTTTCACACTGAGGCACTTTGCAGGCGTTAATGCTCTAAATAGCGCCTGCAAAGCACCCTGAAAGAGCCTCTTCTCTCACTCCAGTGTGAAACACGGAGGGGGTTTCACACTGGAGTGGTGCGCCAGCAGGACGCATCTCTGGAGCGGTGTGTGTATACGGCTCCTGCCCATTGAAAATTGCGAAATTGACGGTAAAGCGCCACTAAAAATAGCGGCGCTTTACCGCCGACGCACCCACCGCCCCACTGTGTAAGGGGCCTTACAGACCGTTTTCACTCTTGAAATAAAGAATGAAAAAGAAAAAAAAAAACTTGCAAAAATTAACACAGGTATTTTTCATTAAATTGTCAGTGAAAAAAATAAATACAAATTGTTCACATCCTGTAGTGAAATTACAATTTATAAAAAAAAAAATGTTACATAAGGGGTTAAAATACAAGGTAAACACCATGAAACTGTATTCTAGTTGCATTTACTTACAGAAGTGCTAACATAACTTGCTGGTTCCCAGGAGTTTGGCAAGGAAGGTGCGGGTGGAGGGGGTGGTGGAGCTTCTGGTGGGTTTATGTTCCAGGTAGACTGACAATGATCAATGAAAGCCGGATTCTGGACTTCAGGGCATGAAAAGCCATTGTGGTAGTTCATGTTTTCTGGAAGAACAGCACAGTATTGACATACTCTGAATATTTTAAAGTTAAAAAAGTGGATTGTACAAAACTGAGATAAGACAATAGCTCACACAACACAATGATAAAAAAACACCCACAATTACTCAAATGCATTTTGTCGTAAATGATATTAACCTTTTAATGGATTACTTAACAGCAAGGATTCAACAATCTGCAGATTGAGGTTTCCAAGCACGGGTCTCACATTTGACAGTTAGTAGCATACTCCGTATCCAGCTGCCAGACTGGAATATGGTTCCCAAGCATTTGATTTCCATGTCAGCTATGATAGCAATTTGAAAGCAAATCTCTCCAATCTACTGTTATCACTGTAATTCCTTCTGTGTGCACAGAAAAAGCGCCGTCTGTTGATAACCTTAATTTACACATTGCTATATATGTCCCATAGTTAGGAGCTCAGATAGCTTAACATTGGAGACCAAACTTTATATGTGCCTTGACATGCATTTGCAAATGTAAGCTACAAAAAATAGGATTTTTGTACTTTTGCTTGGAGTCCATTTAAGTTGTAAACCCCTATATATATGCAGCAAAGTGGCTGGCTTCAGATGATACACAGAGATTAAACAGATCCTCTTACATAGGTTGTAACTGTTTTAGTATTTTCTTCTCTATATCAGTTCAAAGTCCAGAATTTATAAAGCTCAGAAAAACATGGGCAGAGAGCTGAAGTTACACTTTGCAAAGCTCAGTAAGGAGAGCGCCGAGCACCAATTGGAGGTAAGAAACACACCTTCCTTTACACAACATTATTGGAGGTAAGAACCCCCCCCCTTTTTTTACACAACATTATTACACAAAAATAATTCTGCTGGAGATCCCTTCCCTGTCATCATTTTTCTCTTGGTTTCAGGCCAACTAGTCAGAAGAAACACATGCAGATAGCAGGGGGTCGAGGCAGCAGACAGACATTACACTTGGTGATCTTGATAAAGAAAAGTACACACTACAGAGGGATATGCTTAGTTCATAATTCATGTCTGAGGATTACAACCACTTTACGGGACCACTGAAATCGTTATGCCTCTCGGTTTAAATGCGCCCTACAGGAGAAATGAACAGTAGCAAAAAAAAAAAAACACACCAAACCTTTTAGCCAGCACAAAATAATGCCACCTACTACCAGCATGAGTGTTTTCTTGCCATGTACTACTGAGAGCATGAAAATAAATACAAGCTAGGACTTGTGTGCCTCATCGAACGCCAAGAAAGGGTCTTTACATTGAACACAAAAAACTCCTAACTTCATTATAATCAATAGAGGGACACAGCAATTCTTTGACATCCAAAAGTAGTTCAACACAGCAAAATTCTAAGAGGCCCATCAAATGACAGAAAATTGAGGAGTTGACTGGAGCAGACGTCAGATGCCCAAGACGTCTACCTGGTAAAGCTTGGAGAACATGTAAACAGAACGTCACGTGATATTCTTCCAAATATGGAAAACACAGTTTGATGCCTAAAAGCGCTTACAGGTCTAGTAGGGTAAAACCTAATCCTTGAAACCATAAGCATAGATGATGGTTTGCCTCAAAGTTGTCTGGCAGGAGAAATCAAAGTACCCTTCCAGAGTCCCCTCTAGTATGATATAAAGAGAATCAGTCATTTGAAAGAAGCAGCAGCTGAGATAGTGACTGTAACAGCCCAATGCACATCAAGACAATGGAAGGAGTTTGTCTTTTGGTGAACTGGAACCAGACAGTGATGCAAAAACAATGTCCTAGTTGAGATGAAAGGCTTGACTTACCTTAGGCAAGAAGGAAGTCCTGGGCCTTAAAAAATACCTAGTTCCTACACAAACCACAAAGTTTGAAAACTAGTTTTAAAAAGGTGCACATCACACCGATGAGAGCTAAAATGTTCTTAATTTGAGAGTAACACTGAGGCGTTTTTCGAGAGTTATTACAGCGTTATTCGAGCAAAGCCTTATCTGCAATCCCAATGTGTTGGTAAAGCACAGATAAGACCCTAAAGTTTTAGGGCGTTTTTGCAGTGCCTCAGTGTGAAAGGGTAAGGCGTTTTTACAGCGCTTTTCAATTCATTTCAATGGAGAGGGGTGTTTTTGGAGCGTTTTTTTCAGCGCTCCAAAGATGCTGCTTGCAGAACTCGGTGTAAAAAGGTCCATTGAGATGCATGGAGATGGTTTTAGGAGCGTTTTAAGAGCACCATTTTTAACGCTAAAACGCTGTAAAAACACTTTAGTGTGAAAGGGGTCTAACAGCAGTTAAGTCCTCAAGGGAAAGTTCATCAGTCAAGGACTGGGTCAATTCAGTCTTTGCACCCAATGACTCAAAAGCTTCCAAAGTCTGTGAGTGAATCAGATAAAGAATCTGCAGTGCAAAGCACAGGAAGGTGCTTGTGTCTCCTACAATTAGAGTGGGCAAATAATTAGGTAATTTGTGTCAAAGACTTGAACAACTGTAATTAAAACCTCAGCTGAAATGGTCAAGAAACTGGCCACACCCAACGGTGCTAAAGAGAACCCGTAGCCGTTAGTAGAAAGAGAGCTGGGGGCACCTGGGTACAGTATCAGAATCAGACATGTAGCTGTAAAGCAACATAAGGTTCAGGGTATGACGCAAGGCCTCAGACACTCACATAACCCAGATAGCTGTTAGTAGATGAAGGTGATATAGCCGCATGTGACCAAAGTCACTAGTTAGGCAGCAGAAACAGCTTGAAGTTCTATGTGGCTCTTCACAAGAAGGAACACCAACAAGAAGAAAAGGCATGGGGTGCACACTATACTCCTCCCCTTCTGGGGTGGAAAATGCTACTCAATAAGCATGTCTTTTAGAGGCAGGATAAGCACTGTAGAAATGTTAGTGGTTCTGGACCTGGAAAGAGCACTGATGACCAGATGCATAACTCCACAAGGCAGGGAGGGGACAGCTGCACAACATAAATCATATGGAAAAAAGGAGCTAGCAAAAAATGTACTGCAGCACAATACACTAGGAAAAAGAAAGAAAGACAGAGAAAGAAAGAAACAAACGAAAAAAAAAAACCCCAGAGGCATGCTGTTAGGAGAGGTCATCATGGGATGGCCTACAATTTTTTTGTGTTGATTGGCAGTATCCAAACCACCTGTAGGCAGCTGTACAATTTGAAGGTTAAAGACTTCCTCTATATTTCACTGGACAAGAAATAAAGCCCCCACCCCCCCCCCCTTTTTTTTGCGATTAAGTGATTTAAGTGATTCCAGCAATTTGATCCAGAGTAAGTTTTTCATTAACAACTCGGCCCTTTGATCCCTACCCCCTCTCGAGTCTCAAAGCATACAGGTGGTCTCAGTTGCATTTGTTCTACCTTTTAGCGCTTGAAGCCAACCCCAATGTTTTTACCACTTTTTTCTGGACAGATAAAGCTTGAATTTGGTAGCAATTTGGATACATATATACTATTTCCTTGTTTTTGAATTAGTAAAAAATTAGAAAAAGTATTTTCCTGCAATTTTTCCCAAAGCAACATTTACATTATCTGTGCAACCCCACATTTTTACATCAAAACATAATCAACAAAATCTGCTGATTAAATTTTGCCTTTTGATGCCATTATTCTGCGGCATATGCAGCAAGGAAAAAAACTACAGGGTGGGCCATTTATATGGATACACCTTAATAAAATGGGAATGGTTGTTGATATTAACTTCCTGTTTGTGGCACATTAGTATATGTGAGGGGGGAAACTTTTCAAGATGGGCGGTGACAATGGCGGCCATTTTAAAGTCAGCCATTTTGAATCCAACTTTTGTTTTTTCAATAGGAAGAGGGTAATGTGACACCCTGTATATCTATAAATTGATAGTCTAACATGAGGATAAGATTAAGAGTGGTTGGCAAGGACACAAATTAGTATGAGGGCTTCAAAGTTGTGACCATCGCTAAAAGTTTGAATAACATTGTGTTTACTTATGTGAGTATTTGAAGGTCATGCAGTGACACAAATGTCATCCATATCATTTGGCATCCTTGTTTGGACATGAGGCATAAAGTAGAACAAGCGATAAAGTGAAGAAAAAATGAATAAAAATGTTGTGTTGTCCCCAGAAGAGTGATAGAGAATGTTTTATTTTTTACTCACTGTGGTGAGATTTCCCCTAACTTCCTGTTTTGGCTATGGGAGGAAACGTGAAGTGAAATCTTCCTAATGGGACACAAATAGCAAAAATAGCACAACAAAAATGATGGGGGTTATAAACCTCCCTTATATCCAAGATAGCCCCCATAAGTGCCTCTATGCTGGTATTGGAAGTAAACATCGGATGGCTAACAGCCGAGTGTTTCAGCTTTTGGGTTAGGCTTTATAGCGACACTTACGGTTGTCACGCCTCTGAAAAGTGATCCGCCAAGCCATTAGACAGGTGGGGAGGAGAAAATATGTTGACTCTTTACAGCCTGTTTAAATCTCATAAATGCTGCACCACAACCACATGCATTGCAACCAACTGCAGTGTGGCCACAGTCACTTGAATAGTCAACTTTGTTGAATGCAGCAGGGGGTTTAATTCTTGCCACAAAGCATTGCGGCCAAAACGTGTATATCGGAGCCATTGGATGGCAGTAAAAGAGTAGCTTAACCATATGTCTTTACCACACACAACTGCAAGTGTAAACTAGTCTTTAGTACTGGATGCCAGCTGTCAAGGACAGATGGTGGTTCTAGTCTGCACTCCCACAGGGACCAGCAGAGACCATTTTAAAACAGGACTGGAAGAACTATGCGTTATTCCAGTGCTATCTTAAATTAAAATGGGGATTGAAGTGGTTAACATACAGAAGGAACAGACAGACAATAAATATCTCTCTCTACTTGTGAAATAGGAGGAAGGCAACAGTTTCATTTCTCAATCCAGTTTTTTTGTCAGAGGGAAAGTTTAGTATAGGTTCAGTAAACACATATGGTAAATATTTCAGAACATTTACACTGTTGCATGACTGCTCTTATTTGATCTGCTCTACTACACAGAAATTTGCAAATTAGCCACCTGAAGCTCTGAATTCCTCTACAATCTCTTGGCCTCTCTATTAAAGATGAGCTCTGGCGTGTTTGTATGGTACACGTGCAGAGCCCGCCAGGAAGTGTGCATGGGGCTGTGCTAATCACAGCCAGGGAGACATTGTCCCGATGCTAGGCTGCAGAGATCGGGAAATGTCTCCCTGCCTGATTAGCGCAGCGCCGTGCACACTTTCTGGCGGGCTCTGCACGTGTACCTTGCGAACACGCCAGAGCTCATCCTTACTCTCTATCTAACAACTACCGAGATATTAGTAGCAAGAGCGCATCGTTTTTAATTAAATGGCTGAATCACAGATTTGTATTGGCATACGGCTTTCTCCATGTACAGCGAGGGAAAAAAGGATTTGATCCCCTGCTTATTTTGTACGTTTGTCCACTGACAAAGAAATAATCAGTCTATCATTTTACTGGTAGGTTTATTTTAACGGTGAGAGACCGAACAACAACAAAAATATAAAGAAAAACGCATTTCAAAAAGTTATAAGTTGATTTGAATTTTATTTGTGAAAGAAATATTTGATCACTCATCAATCCGCAAGATTTCTAGCTCCTATGTGTCTTCTATACAGGTAACAAGCTAAGATTAGAAGTACTCTTAAAGGGAGTGCTCCTAATCTCAGCTTGTTGCCTGTAAAAAAAAGACACCTGTCCACAGAAGCAATTAATAGAATTCCAATCTCTCCACCATGGCCAAGACCAAAGAGCTGTCCAAGGATGTCAGGGACAAGAGATTGTAGGCCTACACAAAGGCTGTAATGGGCTACAAGACCACACCAAGCAGTTTGGTGAGAGGGTGGTAACAGCTGGTGCGATTATTTGCAAATGGGAAGAAACACAAAATAACGGTCAATCTCCCTAAGTCTGGGGAGTCATGCACGATTTCACATCGTAGCTTCAATGATCATGAGAATGGTGGGGCCTCAGCCCAGAACTACATGGGAGAATCTCGTCAATGATCTCAAAGCAGCTGGGTCCATAGTCACCAAGAAAACAATTGGTAACACACTAAGCTGTGAAGGACTAAAATCCCGCAGCGCCCGCAAGGTGCTCCTGCTCAAGAAAGCACATGTATAGGCCCGTTTAAAGTTTACTAATGAACATCTGAATGATTCAGAGGAGAAATGCTGCCCATGACCCCAGGAACACCATCCCCACCATCAAACATGGAGGTGGGAACTTTATGCTTTGGGGGAGTTTTTCTGCTGAGGGAACAGGGCAACCTCATCACATCAAAAGGTACGATGGATGGGGTCATGTACCCTCAAATCTTGGGTGAGAACCTCCTTCCCTCAGCCAGGGCATTGAAAAGGGGTCCAGGATGGGTATTTCAGCATAACAATGACCCAAAACACATGGCCAAGGCAGCAAAGAGGTGGCTCCAGAAGAAGCACATTAAAGTTCCTAGAGTGGCCTAGCCAGTCTGCAGACCTTAATCCCATAGAAAAAATGTGGAGGGAGCTGAAGGTTCCAGTTACCATTATTCAGCCCAGAAACCTTATTGACTTGGAGAGGATCTGCAAAGAGGAGTGGGACAAAATCCCTTCTGAGATATGTGAAAACCTGGTGGCCAACTACAAGAAACGTCTGGGATTGCCAACAAGGGTTTTGCCACCAAGTACTGAATATCATGTTTTGTGAAAAGAGGGCAAATGCTTATTTTACTCATTAAAATGCAAATCAATTTCTAATATTGTTGCGTTTCTTTTTTTATATTCTGTCTCTCACTGTTAAAATAAACCAACCATTAAAATTATAGACTGATCATTTCTTTGTCATTGGAAAAACTTACAAAATCAGCAGGGGATTACCTTTTCCCCCTCACTGTAGGATATATGGCATTGCAAGGGACATTTGGTTTTGGTTTACTTCCTTTTCTTGGAGTACATCACAGGACTTAGTTCATATTCATGACTACTTGGGATATGCTACCACACCTTCAGGGGAATAGGCACTGGCCAAAGAAGCAGAAATCCTTGTTGAGGCATTACCTCTCCTAGTTGGCTAAGCCTCAGTTGTGTAGCAAGCAATTTGCAAGACAGTCAGAAGGGAAGGGAACTCTGTGCCCTGTGATGTATTACAAGTAAAAGATTTCACAGGAAAACCAAAATAAGTAATTTCTTAAATTGTACATCATGTCCCAAAGCCTTGAACTTGAAGGGTGGGCAACACAGCAACAAGGCCAAACACAACCAAGACACAAAACAGAAACTAGGGAACCACACTACAAGGCCTCCTGAAAACCTACCATCCAAAACATTTACCTGTTAACGATTGGTAAACATGTGAAAAGAAAACCAGGTAGCAGCCTTATAAACTTGAAAAACAGAAGCTTGAGGCTGGAAGCGCCAACACTAATGGTACGGAAAAGTTTAATGGGACTGAACAAGATCAGAAACTGTGACCGCATGCTAGCTGATCTGGAAGAGTCGATATCAAAGGATTCACAATGTCACTATAAAACATTCTTCAATACCATCCACCTTTATCCTGTGCAAAAGATGAGGAAACCGCTGAAGGGGACGTGTAGTTAGACTACTCATACAAGGAAGTCCCCCTGATGAACTAAGGTAATCAACTACAAGGTGGACGACTTTTTGAATTTTTGTACCTTTAGGAATTGGTTGAGACAATTGAGGTCCAGAATAGGCTGAATGTCTCCATTTGGCTGGGGAACCATGAACAGAATGAAACTAAAGCTGTGAGACCTCTCCTCTGCCAGCATAGGTGCAATGACTTACTGGGAATAGCTGTCTTTACAGGGCCACAAAGTGCGTGCATCTGAAGATGCCCTTGAGTGCATAAAAGGTGAAGGAGGAAAGCAATGAAAACCCAGCTTGTAAAAAAAACACACCAGGATTTACAGGAATAATGCCCACGAAAATTTTCAGACACGGAGAGGCAGATCCATCATCTAAAGCAGTGTTTTTCAACTCCAGTCCTCAAGGCACACCAACAGGTCAAGTTTTCAGGATTTCCCTCAGACGAAATGGCTGTGGTGATTACTAAGGCAGTGAAACTGATCAAATTACCTGTTCAAAATAATGGAAAGCCTGAAAACATGACCTGTTGGTGTGCCTTGAGGACTGGAGTTGAAAAACACTGATCTAAAGGACACTAGCTAAAAACTTTGGCTTAGCTAAGATTGGAGGAGTTGTGCCTGGGTAGAGATTCCTGCTTTTTTAGCCAATGTTCATTCACCTAAAATGTTCATGCATCAAGATAAACCCTTCTGTGTGTAGCAGCCCCCCTCAGACTTACCTGCCGCATTCCTTCTCTCTGCAGTGATGTCCACGAGTGCCCTAGCTGTCCCAGACACTCCTCCTGATTGGCTGAGACACAGCAGCAGCGCCATTGGCTCCCATGGCTGTCAATCATAATCAGTTAGCCAATTAGGGGAGAGAGAGAGGGGCTGGGTCAGGTCAGGGGCTCAGTGTCTGAATAGATACACGGAGCTCTGATTAGGCTCAGGTGCCCCCATATAAAGCTTCTGGCTGAGGGGGCACTCACCAGGGGGAGGGGCCATGAGAGCAAAAGAGGGATCCGAGAAGAGGATCCAGGCTGCTCTGTGCAAAACCAACTGCACAGAGGAGGCAAGTAGAACATGTTTTTTTTTTGTCGGGAAGTATAGACCTGCTATACTCCAGAACTGTGACACTAATACACTGACAACGCACTGTCGCTTTTCTGCCATTCATAGAACACAAATGTTCTTTAATTACGCCAGATAAAAGAGGCAGACAAGCAACATCACACTCATCTGCAAGCCTAAAGCTTACATAACCCGATAGCCACTCTCACTTTACTTCTGTACCTCTTAACACTTAAAGGGGTTGTAAGTGTACATTTTTTTCCCCCTAAATAGCTACCTTTACCTTAGTGCAGTCTTCCTTCACTTATCGCATCCTTCCATTTTGCTTTTAAATGTCCTTATTTCTTCTGAGAAATCCTCACTTCCTGTTCTTCTGTCTAACTCACCACCGTAATGCAAGGCTTTCTCCCTGGTGTGGAGTGTCGTGCTCACCCCATCCTTTGGACTACAGGAGAGTCAGGACACCCACTAACACACAGCTCCTTTATCTGCAACGTAGAGAGCGTCCTGACTCTCCTGTAGTCCAAGGGAGGGGGCAAGCACGACACTCCACACCAGGGAGAAAGCCTCGCATTACTGTGTGTAGTCAGACAGAAGAACAGGAAGTGAGGATTTCTCAGAAGAAATAAGGACATTTAAAAGCAAAATGAAAGGATGAGGTAAGTGAAGGAGGACTGCACTAAGGTAAAGGAAGCTATTTAGGGGAAAAAAAATTGTACCTTTAGAACTCCTTTAACTTACACTGCAGATACACTAAGGACCACGTTCTTGTGAAATTCAAGCGTAAACTGTCCCTAACTACTGTGGTTACTGGGCTTTTCACAACAAACAGTGCACTTTGCAATCCCTTATATCATCGTGGTGTTTGTTTATCGCATGTTCTAACCTTGTGGTGTTTGTAGCCTTCCAAAACAAAACAGTTATGTTTTGCATTATATTTTAACGTTGAAACTCCAAGAAAACAGCAAATACAAAAAAAAAAAAAAAAGGCTTTCTAAGGCTTTGCAATTCTGGTCAGCTAATCTTATGATTTACATCTCTTTTCCACACTGCACAGCCAGACAAGTGACATACTTGTTTGCTGGTTCAGCATTGTAGCTCCCTGTCACCTTTCCACCTGCGGCCTGATTATTCCAATCAGCATAGTTACATAGTTACATAGTTAGTCAGGTTGAAAAAAGACACAAGTCCATCCAGTTCAACCATAAAAAAAATAAAAAATAAAACAAAGTAAAACACAGTACATCCTCCCATACACCCAACTCCATACCCACAGTTGATCCAGAGGAAGGCAAAAAACCCCAGCAGAGCGATGATCCAATTTGCTACCGGAGGGGAAAAAATTCCTTCCTGATCCCCCGAAAGGCAATCGGATTTACCCCGGATCAACTTTACCTACAAAACTTAGTACTCAGTTATATTATGTACATTTAGGAAAGAATCCAGGCCTCTCTTAAAGCAATCTACTGAGCTGGCCAGAACCACCTCTGGAGGGAGTCTGTTCCACATTTTCACAGCTCTTACTGTGAAGAAACCTTTCCGTATTTGGAGGTGAAATCTCTTTTCCTCCAGACGTAAAGAGTGCCCCCTTGTCCTCAGTGTTGACCTTAAAGTGAATAACTCAACACCAAGTTCACTATATGGACCTCTTATGTATTTGTACATGTGGATCATATCCCCCCTTATTCTCCTCTTCTCAAGAGTGAATAAATTCAGTTCCTCTAATCTTTCCTCATAGCTGAGCTCCTCCATGCCTCTTATCAGTTTGGTTGCCCTTCTCATAATCTATGTGTTAGAAGTTGACTCAGGAAACATTAATGGTAAACCAGAAGTAGCTTAGTGGTCTTCCCGATTGGCAAAAATGGCTGACCAAAGTTCCAAATAATTGGCAGGTACAACAGTAAACATATGTATTTGAATTTGTGAATTTGTGAGGCTCTTGCGCCACCAAATAGAAAAAAGTGAAAAATAATATGAATGCTGCTCGATCTAAGTTGTAGTGAATAATAATACAATAGTGATAAGATAACGGAGACATTTACTCCACCAAAATGGCCGCCTATACACTTCCGGTTTTAACATATAAAGGACAAAGCTAGGAACCAATCGGGTATCTCTGATGAAGCTGCGAGGTGCAGCGTAACATGTAAGACCCGGAACCGGAAGTAGACATGCTACCCGATCGTTTTACTCGTCTGTTTGTTTTACTTTAAATGTAAGTTGCTACTTTTTTAATTAAACCGTATTTTACGTACTTCACTATGGTACCATTCTTCTTTATTTGAGTACTACTGGAACAGCTCCGACCACACACCCTGGAACGTTGGACCCACACTAGGACTACCACACCATCCCATATAGAGGATAGAGGGACATCTGCTGGAGATCCATCTAAAGTGTTACACATATTAAGGCTTTTCCCTTGCCTTACCAAGGTAAGCGCAATGAGAGCTCACTTCATCCAAGAATATCACCTTTAAAACGTATCACAACACCACGGACGGAACTTTTTGTCTATTTATTTGATATTTATTATTTATGCATTTGCACTTTGCTGCACGGTTTGCACTTTGTTGTTTTTGCCCTGGCTTGATGCCAGACTCTCAGTGGTAAATGTATATGCGCTGATCACTTTTTATGTTATCTAGTAAACATATGTATCTTAATTTAGCTCTCTATTTAAACGCTGCATAAATACATTACTTTTCCAGTATAACTTTTCCAGTATAACATATTTTTTTTTTACAAACAAGCAAATCTTCCATTGTACATAGCATTGCTGACATGGGACATAGAGGCATTACCTTCACTATAAGTGTTAAAGTCATTTAACTCCAGGGAACCATACATGCCAGAAAACTGACCATCACGTGTTGAATTCCAATTGATGAAGCTGAAACACACAAAATGGTTACATTTAAACAGGAACTTATAACGCAGAAGAATAAATGAGCAAAGGGATAGTAGAAACGTAGCAAACAAAAATGATCAGGTGTAAATCATTCTGAGATTCCAACCCCATCCTTGCCAATATCTGTTGATTTGCCTACTAATTTCTGATACACATTAAAGTAACTTTGTCAGAGCCACTGTATACTTTCTAGTCACCAAACATTATATTGTCAGATAATCTATGTTAGGAGGTTGGCAACCTTTTCCACATTAAGGCTTGGTTCACATATATGCAAGTCCAGTTTCAGGGCAGAGTCAGGGGCGGTTTCTATTAATCGGTTCAGGTGCAATTTAGGACACGCGTGAGACACTTAAGTACGCACCACAGACGACCCGCATATACGTGAACCGGCTTCAAGGAAAGCTGGTTCACATGTTATGTGAATCGAATGCCGTTTAAAACCCAGCAGGTTTAACAAAAAAACAAAAAAGAGTGGTGTATACTAGGCATTAGTGTTAAATTGTTAAACCAGCACACAAGTGAACACACTGGGCCAGATTCACAGAGCCATTACGCCTGTCTAACTGGTGTTAGACTGGAGTAATTTCAAATTACGCGCGTTTTTTAGCTAGTCAAAAACCTCAAACCATGAATAGACGGCTGCGGGCTTCAATTCGACTGGATTACGTGTTCGTACGCCTTCGGATCTACGCTGCAATAAAATTGCGGCCACTGGGTGGACTTCCCGTAGTTTTCCGCGTCGGGGTATGCTAATGAGCTTTTGCCGGCAATCCCAGAAATTACGATCTTCAATCGCAATCTCTTACGGCACCTTTAGTCATCTTTTTTTTACGTAACACTATACCAGCTTTTTGCTGGTCTAATATTAGACAGCCCATGTTAAGTATGGCCGTCGTTCCCGCGACGAATTTCTACGTTTTACGACGTCTTTTATTATTTTTTACGTAAGTCGTCCGGGAATAGGAATGTTCGTAAACGACGCTACTCAAACAAAGAATGACGTAACGACGTGATTTCGCGCAATGCACGGCGGGAAATTTCTGAACGCATGGTCGATCGCCGCGGGGACGCGCTTAATTTAAATGCTTCACGCCCCCCAATCGCGTATTTCGATTACGCGCCGAGAAATAGACTACGCCGCCGTAGCGTACGGGCAAAAATCTACCAGGATTCGGTGTAGAGCCTGGTAAAATACGGCAGCGTAGAGTATTTCAATTACGCAGCGGAATATTAAGTGTATGTGAATCTGGCCCACTGTATGTAGGCCTCAGATAAGCCACAATTTCTAAGGTCTGATTGTAGAATGATTTGCTTTGCACATAACAATCAGGTTTTTCAATGCATGTTCCCAAATGTAGGGAGCAGTCCATCTCTCAGAAATATACACCTTTCCCATTCATCACCTTTATAAAACATTTACAAAAAATATCACCCTTTTCAGGCCTACTTGTTACTCTCAGGAAACATGGGCAGTAACTGATACCTACTAAGTATGTGACGTACCTGTTCTGTACTGGTGGAGGATCCTGTGCTACACATGTCACTGTGTTCTCAAGATTGTAGTTGAGATCATTGGTTAGGCACACAGACTGTGCAGGCCATACATCTTCCTGCCTATATAAACCTACAGAGACAGAGGTAGAGAGGTAAGTATCAGCCAAAACTCATTAGAAGTCTAAAACCAATCATTTGCTGGAAATGTTTCCCTACAGTTATACACAGTGTACCATTATTTAGATGTTGAACACATTAACCACTTAAGACCCGGACCAAAATGCAGGTAAAGGACCTTGCCCCTTTTTGCGATTCGGCACTGCGTCACTTTAACTGACAATTGTGCGGTCGTGCGACGTGGCTCCCAAAACAAAATTGGCGTCCCTTTTTCCCCACAAATAGAGCTTTCTTTTGGTGGTATTTGATCACCTCTGCGGTTTTTATTTTTTTGCGCTATATACAAAAATAGAGCGACAATTGAAAAAAAAAAATTTAAAAAATGGACACTTACCTGTCCAGCACGCCCGCAATCGCTCAGTCCTCGGCTGCTTCCACCGCCATCCTCGGTAAGGGAATCAGGCAGTGAAGCCTTGCGGCGTCACTGCCGATTCCCTACTGCGCAGACAGTGGAGGGGGGGTTACGTGACAGGCTGGATTCCCTGCGGGCAGGGATTTGGGAGTATAACTTGCTGGGGGATTTGGGAGTATAACTTGCTGGGGGGGAGCAGCTATCAGAAAACACTGTCATTTTGCTCGGAATTGCCACTGTGTTACCACTAGTGAGAATATTAATTACCAAACACATTTTACAGAAAAACAATTCTGAATTTTGCTGGCTATACTGTATCTACTTTTTTTTTTACAAACCTCCACTCTTGCACCAAACCCTCCCTTACTGTATCAATAAGGGGGGAAACAAAAAAAGGGTTTTGCTTTTCATTACACTTTAATTATATATATATATATATTCACTGTACCTTTCGTTTTTTCAGCATCCGAGGCCTCAGAAAAGGGTGAAGACAAGATATCTGGATAGTGGGAGATGGTGTTTATGTCTGAACTGCAATGATAAGCAGATAACATGTTTCAAATCAATTACAAAGACCTGAGTTGTTCATTTTCTTTAGTTTACAAGTTAAAGTGTATGTAAACCCTCACATATACCCAATGAAGTGGGCAGCCTCTGATACACAGGGAGGAAACATATATCCTTACATGTATATCTGCGGTCTTCAGTTTCACATTGTGTTACTGTTCCTGTTCAACACTGAGTGTGAAGTCTGGGCATATGGCCAAGACAGCTGATTGGAGGAAAGGCACACCCCCCCTGACAAGTCAAACTGTCTGCTAATCTATTCATAGCAACCTCTCACATTCCTGGACTCTTCCTGAAAGAGTCTTATCTTGCCTTTCGCAAGGTAGGAATCACAGACTAAGAAACCGCCGTATTCTTTAATATCCAAGTTTCAACTGCCATGCTGACTGAGAAGGGTGGAATAGAGGGCCTGGAGAGAACAGATCTGACCTGTTTGCTTATTTTCTAGAAGTCTGAGTATGTCTGTGTATTAGGTTCCATTGGGTTAGTTTGGTGCAAATAAAAATAGATTTACGCTCTTCATCTATTTTCTTTAGCAAATGAAGTAGGATATGCACTGGAGGGAAGGTGTAAGTAACCCTGAACTGAGAACAGAGGATTATTAAAGGCATCAGGGGCTAGACCTAGAGCAGGGGTGTCAAACTCAATTTAATCGTAGGCCGCATCAGCATTATATTTGCCCTCAAAAGGGCCGGTTATATTTGTAAGATTAGATGTCCAGCACATCCCCTCCCCATATATTGGATGTCAAGGGCCACCACATTATCAGAAATTGAGTCCCCCACTCTCCCTTACATCACAGTGCACCCCTCTTTCCTTATGCTGCTGCTGTGAAGCAGCTGGATGCATTGCTTGAAAGCAGAAAGTACAGGGTCTGGAGGAGAACCAGAGGGCTGGAACTCTACTGCAGCTGCAGGAGAGGTGCGAGGGCCACATGAAAGGGCCTGACGGGCCGTATTCGGCACCTGTGACCTAGAAACAACCTGGAAACAAGGTAGTTTGTTGTTCGATTTGGAGGCTAGGATATAAACATCTGGAATCCCCAGTGTTATAATGGCTTCATATGTGCATAAACCTATTAGTTGATAGCTTCTTGGGCGCGCTGTTTGGACTATCATCAGTTAGATTGTTCTCAGCTGTCACTGAGGGCTACTGAACCATGCCCCTCCATTTTAATAAAAGTGGGGTGGAGTACTGTAGTTCTTTCTAGCGTGTTTTGATACAGAAGGGTGGGTAAGTGTTGTCATCCTAGACTGGAAGTGTGTTATTGGCAGAATCAACAAATGATATCAAACAAAAAAAAACACACACACAAAAAAAAAAAAAAAAACGAATGTCGCCACCAAATCTAAAGACTAGTAAAGTACAATATATATAATTTTTCTTCTGTTGAAAACTCTTACCTTGTGTTACAAATGTTGTGTGACAGATTTAAAGCAATCGGGCTCTCTGCAGGAAAACTGCTGTGTGACGTGTTTTCTCCTAAAAATAAAAAACAGTATAAGAAAGGTATGCAAAATAACCGTATGCAGTTTCCATGCTAACCACAAGCCCTGAAAATGAATTTTATTTTTGAATAGTAAAACCTTTTTCCTTAGCCGCTAGAGTAGGATGTCTAATTGGAATCAGTACAAAGTGAAGTCCTAAATAAAGCCAGTTAGAGCAGAATTTGGATGAGTGGGTCAAAAAAATAAATAAAAATTGGACAAACCTGACCATATCAATCGAACTACAAACACATCTACACACATGACTTTTCAGCTTCCTGGCTTGGTTATTTTTTATTTATTTATTATATATAACCTGGCTTGTTAGTAAGGCAATGTGGCTACAAATGACCAAATCAAAACCACATTTGAATATAGTACAACAGGGTTTGACAAATTTGCTTGGAATCCAGGAGCCAGCTAAAAAAGTTAAGAGCCAGAAAAGCACCCCATTTTTGTTGTTAAAAAAATGTGTATTTTTTTCCAAAAAAGTGCGCTTGTAAGACCGCTGCACAAATATGGTATGACAGAAAGTATTTCAACGACAGCCATTTTATTCTCTAGGGTGTTAGAATAAAAAATATATATAACGTTTGGGGGTTCTAATTAGAGGGAGGGAGATGGCAGTGAAAAAAGCTTCATTAGCATTGCTGGTTGTCTTGTCATACCAATGGCCACCACAAGATGGCGCCAGATCACAGAAGGAAGCATAAGCCTGCAGAAGGTCACAAAACTTCGGTCTCTGTGTGCCCCCACCTCCCCTGCTGTGCGATCACGTCAGGCCGTGCCGGCCGGTAATGGAGGCCGCGGCCTTCTGCAGACCTATGCTTCCTAAGGGGCGCCAGGTCGCTAATTCTAGTCGCAATTGCGACCTGGTGCCTGGATTTTGTCGAACCCCGTAGTACAATATATTTATCATCTTCTAGATTGTAAGCTCTAACGAGCAGGGCCCTCTGATCCCTCCTGTATTGATTTGTATTGTGACTGTACTGTCTTCCCTGATGTAAAGCGCTGCGCAAACTGTTGGCGATATATAAATCCTGTATAATAATAATATACAGACATGAAGAACCGATTCAATGATTGAGTGTTAAACCAGGGATAGTCACTTACTTTGTGGGAAGTAGAACCTGTTGGGAATGACAGTTTTCTTGTCCCCATCAGAACTACTAGCACTGCTCCAGCTTCCCCAGCTGCCTCGACTAGCACGCACACTGCCGCGAGAACTGCCACATTCAGAGCTAGAGTCAGAAGAAAACTTCTCAACAGATTTCTTTTTGAGAATCTGATAGCATTCTGAAAAGAGGTGTATATACACATGTCAGACATAAAATCAGAAGATAGCAGTATGCTGCAATAAACTGAAATGATCACTGTGAAAAATGTAACAGTCTAAAAAAAAAATAAGAAAAAAAGAAAAGAACGATTTGTCTTATTGTTATACAGATAGTATATAATTGGTATGTCTGTCCTGTGGATAGGAGTGAAATGTTTTAACATTCAGCTGCACCCCACAAGGTATGCAACGATTTTATGGTACATGCAATAAAGATTGAAGTAGTGCAGCAGATTCCAGATCCTTTTCTTCTCTTACTGATCATATAGAACTAAAAGACTGCATGTAACCTGTGTTAATGACAAGTGTTTAAAATACAGGCCTAGTTCAAAATCTCAGCTTGTATGCAAAGAAAATGAATTGCATATAAAAGGGACCTCAAATTTTTAAACCTCTTAGCAACATCCAATTGGCGTTCCTATTTAGCACAGTTTACCTGTATCCCCACGTGGTGGCATTCGGCTGTTCTTTGATTCTATCCTGCAGACGTCACCATTTGGCAAAGCACCCCAGGTTTTCCCTCTGTTTGTAGCTCTCGGCTCTGGTCTGTCCACATCTTGATAGCTGTGTTTCAAAGTACTTTGTTCTGCAACTCTGGTAGTTTTAAAGAGAAAGACAACGCTTTGAAGGTATTTTTTAAACTCGGAACATTCCCATCTTTACCCAGTTTGTTAGAACCCATTAAGTCAACCTTGCCCAGCCACCCTCTCCCCATTTGGTCTTTATTTTATCTGCCTCCGTATAATGGCATGATTATTCACTTTAAAGAGCCCCTTCTATAGCACTTTACAGAAGGCTATACAATATACATGCATACATATCCAATATAAAACATACTAGTAGCAGTATGACAGCCCTGCCTGATACAGCTTACTGCCCAAAGAAGCAGTGAACGATATACAAAAGACACCTAATATCGCATGAACGTGGTTTTAGATACAGTGAGGTTAATTTAAAATGTACCCCCCCCCCCCCCAAAAAAAGATAACCTGCCATGCAACTGGTAGAAGTCTGAGTAAAGTTAGGCCAGCCATAGACGGGTCGAATCGTGGCCGGTTCAGCAACAAATGGCGAGATTCAAACAGTGTATGGGCAGGCTGAATGTACCAAGTTGATTGATCAGCTTGGGTACAACCAGCCTGCCTGATTCACTAGCAATTATAATAACAATAAGCGTATATTGTTTGGTTTGCACAAAAGTCATACAGTCTAATAAGAATGGCAGAATTCTTTCCCCTATTTTGTATAGGCAGATAAATAAAAAAAACAACAAAACAGAAAATAATTATGGTATAAAAGTCTATATATAGGAAGAAACAGGTACCTTGCAGGGAAAACGCTGTTCTTCTTTTTATTTTTTCTAGCACACGTCCTGTTTTTATTCCAATTTAAATTTGCAAACACACCATCCCTTTTTTCTGATGGGTTTTTCCGCCGAAACTGCTCCTCCTGCTGGAAGATACAAAACACCTTCTATATAAATTGACATGAAAAGTATATAGTAGTCATCACTAAAACAAAAAAATAATACTACTTTTCAGAAAATCTGATTACTTGAAGTGGTTGAAAAGCCTTGCACCCAAATAGTCCCATGCAGTCATTAATATAATATAGTATTAAAGTAATTGATGTGCCCCAAAATACAAAAATCGCTGTTTTTATACCTTTGATTTGGGTGATTAATTGCCTGTCCCACAACCACAATCCTCCTCCCTTCTGGGACTGAGAGCAGGAAGGGGGTGCATACAGCAATTATGGGAAGTTGCAGAACAGAAAATAATTAACACAAATGTGTATTGAGAGAAATAATAGGACATGTATACACATCACATTTCTTTCCCCAGAGTCCGTTCAGATCACAGGAAGGCATACTGCTGGCAAACACAAGGAGTGGACAATGGCCAAAAAAAAAAAAAACACCCGAAAAGTAACCCATCTGTATCTAACATGTCTCATACAAGCAATACCAAAATCATGTTCATAAACAAAGAGGGGTGGGACCGTTGTCCCTCAATGGCCTTAAAAAATAAAAGCAGATATTCCAATTCTTTCTTGTACACAAAGACACAAAGGGTCCTTTCACACGTACGGACCGTTCGTCCGATTTTTACAAGTCAGTTTACGGACTTGTAATGCATCCCTATGGGATTGTGTTCGTTAGCGGATGATGCATCCGCTAACGTCCGCAAAGATCCGCGTCCGCAAAGATCCGCGTCCGCAAAGATCTGCTTTTTATTCCGTCTGGTGGATCGGATGAATACGGACAGACGGTCCGTATTCATCCGATTCCCCATAGGGGAGAGCGGAGGAAAGACAGGGCAGTCTCTGCACAGTGTGCGGGGACCGCCCTGTCCGCCGACAGCTCAGCGGGGATTTACGGAGGATCCCAGCTGAGCCGACGGACACACACGGAGCGGATCAAAAACCGTCCGCTCCGTGTGAAAGGACCCAAAGTCCTTTATTGTCATGAAGTTAAACAAAACAAAACTGGAGACTTTCTGCAGCCCAAAATCCACCTGAGAGATAAGAACCTGAAACAAACATTGGATGAGGCCTATGCTCCTGCCTCATATGGGAACACAACTAGAGTAAAGACACAAAAAAACTAACCGAAAGCCCCAGACCAAAAAAAAAGGTCACAAACAAGAAAGGAATGACCACCAAAGAAGCACCAATCTTTCAGTGAAAAGCTGACAACCTTAACCCACCAAAGGGTGGAACAATAACACATTTCAGGGAAGAAAAAAAAAATGGTTAACAAGGAAAGGAAACAAAGTCCCTGGTAGAAACAAGACACTGGACCTGAAAAAAAAATCCTTGTAAGGGCAAAGACCAGCTGGCCTACCATGAAGACCCTAAGGTAGGGATCCTCAAACTACGGCCCTCCAGCTGTGTCTGAACTACAAGTCCCATGAGGCATTGTAAAACTCTGACATTCACAGACATGACTAGGGCATGATGGGAATTGTAGTTCCTGAACAGCTGGAGGGCCGTGGTTTGAGGACCCATGCCCTAAGGCCTCGTACACACCATCGGACTTATCCGATGAAAACGGTCCGCGGACCATTTCCATCGGATATGTCCGATCGGGAGTTTGATCCGATGGCGTGTACACACCATCGGATCAAATTCCCCGCCGCCGGACGGCGCGGTGACGTTGACGCCGCCACGTCACTGCTACGTCACCGCACCAGGAAGTAAAACACTTCCGCGCATGCGCCGAATACATTCAGGTGGCGGCGGTGGGGGACGACATGTCTGCTGGTAAGTGTACTAACCAGCAGACATGTCGGGCGGACAGATTCCCACCGGATAGATTTCAAAGCTTGCTTTGAAATCTGTCGGGTGGACAAATCTGTCCGCTAGCCCATACACACGAGCGGAGATGTCTGCTGAAACGGTCCATCGGACCGTTTTCAGCAGACATATCCCCTCGTGTGTACGAGGCATAAGCCTTTACTTATCTAAACCCTTATAAAAAAAGAGTCAAGAAATGAGAACTCCATACCTCATGATATTGTCAGAACAAGATGAAAGGTGAAGATGAAAATGAAAGGAAAGAAATGAGCTTGAAACTACAAGTACTACAGGTTCACCTAACGACCAGGTTCCATTCCAATGTGTATACCTGATGAATAGTGTGAACAAGAATTTCGAGTTCAGAGGAGAGAGATTCCGTCCCATTCAAGTTGAAACAAATAATGGGATAAGATGCAACATCAACAAATTAACAAGTAGGCAAGAGAAGAGTTGTAACCCAACCATAGAGTAGTGACATGTGTTATAAAACTGATGAAGGGGAGGATGAGCTAGACAACCTCACAAGTACGGTATCTCTGGGGCAAGCCCTAATAAGGATCCTGCTAAAAGAATATCACTTGTCTTTCCTAGACATTAAGAGTCAGCAAGTTGGGAAGAGCTTGCTTCCCGAGGATCGCCCTTAGGCTCCTTTCACACGGAGCGGACTGTTTTTTGTGTCCACTCCGTGTGTCCGTCAGCTCAGCGGGGATCCCCGCTGAGCTGTCGGCGGACAGGGCGGTCCCCGCACACTGTGCAGGGACCGCCCCATCTCTCCTCCGCTCTCCCCTATGGGGAATCGGATGAATACGGACCGTGTGTCCGTATTCATCCGATCTGATCCTTCAGACGGAAGAAAAATAGGGTTTTCTTCCGTCTGAAAACTGGATCTTTGCGGAGGCGAATGATTGCGGACATTAGTGGATGCTCATCCGCTAACGGCCGCAATCCCATAGGGCCCCATTACAAGTCTGTTTACGGACTTGTAATGAACGGACGAACGGTCCGTACGTGTGAAAGGGCCCTTAGGGTGATCAGCTTGGGTAAGACTTTTACCTACAATATTATAAGTTCATAAAGAACTCAGCCCAACATATATGGTATTATGCTATCACAACCATGCATGTGAAACCATTTATTGTTTAGGTCAGGGTTTGACAAATTCGCTTTGACTCTAGGAGACAGCTAAAAAAGTTAGGAGCCAGAAAAACGCGCCCGTCGAGCTCGCGCGCAGAAGCAAACGCATACGTGAGTAGCGCCTGCATATGTAAACGGTATTCAAACCACACATGTGAGGTATCATCGCGATCGTTAGAGCGAGAGCAATAATTCTAGCTCTAGACCTCCTCTAACTCAAAACATGCAACCTGTAGATTTTTTTAAACGTTGCCTATGGAGATTTTAAAGGGTAAAAGTTTGTCGACATTCCACGAACGGACGCAATTTTGAAGCGTGACATGTTGGGTACAAATTTACTCGGCGTAACATTATCTTTCACAATAAAAAAAAATTGGGATAACTTTACTGTTGTCTTGTTTTTTAATTTAAAAAAAGTGTATTTTTTCCCAAAAAAAAGTGGGCTTGTATGACCGCTGCGCAAATACGGCGTGGCGGAAAGTATTGCAATGACCGCCATTTTATTCTCTAGGGTATTCGAATACAAAATATATATATAATCTTTGGGGGTTCTAATTAGAGGGAAGGAGATGGCAGTGGAAATAGTGAAAAATTACACATTAGAACTGCTGTTTAACTTGTAATGCCAACAGCAACCACCAGATAGAGCCAGGTCGCAGAAGGAAGCTTGGGACTTCACAAGGCCGCAAAGCCGTGGCCTCAATTACCGTCTGACGCAGGCCCAGCCACGTTCGCGTGGTGGGGGAGCACGGAGACACAGGATCCTGTGCCTCCGTGCGCGGCTGGCCCGGCCACAAGACCGCGGCCTCAATTACCAGCGGGCGTGGGCGCCAGGTCACAATTTCTTGTCGCAATTGCGACCTGGCGCCCGGACTTTGTCGACCCCTGGTTTAGGTTTGTATTTCCGCTTTTTTTCTGTATACACATTTTTGATCACTTACATACACCGATTGCTCTTTCAGCTGCAATAACTTAAGTTGTGCAAAGTATTTTTTCACACATAACTGGAATCAGACCATCTCTGAGCATTCCACCAGGGACTGACCATTCCTTCTTGACAGTGAAGAAGCTACAGTGTCTAGTGGTGTCACAACCAGGAGACCTGACCTAAGAAGGATCCCACGAAGTAGAATGTACCACCAGTTTTGGAATTCTAAAAATGTGGCCCCAAAGACAATGATTCTCTTATGAGAAGAAAACCCCAAAGATGGAGAGAGAAGTCCTTGTCAAACATCTGATGGGGAAGCTGAGCGATCAGGTCAGGAACTACCTAATCCCTAGGAGTAGACACACATGCTTGTTCAGACCCTAACAACATAGTAAGATACTGAGATGGACAAAGAGGAGATGAAGACAGGGCAGTGACTCAACAACCAACATTCTTTTGCCCCTCATTAACCAGTGCTCCAAAAGAGGAGAGACTGGTATAGTCCTTCCTGTCTGATGACAAGGGGCTTGGGGGAACCATGTTGTGGGCCCCTCAATCAAGGAGCTATGCTAGTTACTGTCTCCTACAGGTGAAGGCAATTTCCAATACTGAAACCAGATGAAGCGAGACCCTTCTGGATTTTGCGGGTGTATAGCCCCTTCAGAAATAGTCTGCTTGAGCTTGCAATGAATGCTCTCTTCACAAGGGTCATCACCCTGCCACATGAGGGAAAGCCAAGTAAAGAGACAAATAGATGCGCACCAGATGTGAAGGGGCCACAATGAGAATAACAAAAAAAAAAAGTTAGGGTCGACGACAGCCAAAGTTGGTCCTAGATGACTGGGTAGGTCAGGAGTCTTATAGTAAAAGGACAGACGGACTCTGAGGGGTACAGTTATCACGCATGACCTTGCATGCCTCAAGTAAGGAACATTTTCAGGAGGCCAGGCGTGATGGCCAGGATGGGACATAGCATCAGAGATTGCTCTAGGCTGAGAAGGTTCCCGAGGGGCAAGGGCATTAATCTGTGCAATGGAGAAGAGCATGAGTAGCCGAAGCTGCCAAGTGTAAGGGGCTATCCTGACATCCTGAAGAGGTGCTCTCTGCATCCAAATGCCTAAAGAAACCACTACCTATGGACCTGCAAGGATTAACAAACATCCCACAACTTCTTGCTTTTAGCCTTGTGGATTAGATGTGTCTAGATGCAGAAACAGAAGGATGAGATTGTCTCTTCCTTGGACTTCTCATGCCAAGGCAGGTCTGTCCCTCTATCAGAGTACAATGGATACAGCGGGAGAGATCCCTGCATCAACATCGCTTGTGTGGATGTGGGGATATGTCAGTATTTCTTTTTTGATCAACCCATTAGTTTAACAAAAAAAAAACAAGTAGTGGCCCCTGAGGAGAAGGCCGGGGACTCTGGCTTACCAGAGAGAACTGACCTGGATTTTAATAAGGTACACCCTATAACCAGAGTCACAGGATTCCAGTTTTCAGATGTCACTTAAGACTGATTCTAATTTTGCACAGCAGATTTTGTTTTATCAGAGTGAAAGAGAATCTACAACATTCAGCCAAAAAAAAAAAAAACATACCTTGATTGAAGACACATCTGGTTTAGCACAGGTCTTCTCCCGCATACTGTTTTGAGGAGTCTTTTCTGCAGAAGCTTCTCTGTCTGTTGACTTTCTGGGTGTTTCTACACATTCCTTGTGTGCTGTGGGAGAAATACGATGCTTGTTTCCTGTAAAAAGCCATAAAGTGGATAATACCACAACATTAGAAGATCTACAAACAGAATAATCAACCCAGGGTATAAAACCTTAATAAATAATGGTCTTTTTTCTTACCAACTAGAGCTTGAAGCCCAAAATATTTTCAAGTGGCAATCATATTTCAATTAAGGTGGCTAACCTAACCAGATTTTCTTTTAAGCTCAAGACCAATAGAAGTCCACACAGTAGGCAAATGGTTGTAGCGATATCTGGTCGCATTTTACCCTACTTTTGAATTAAAGCTTGTAAGGGTTAACATAAGTTGTCCATATATTGCATATATGCTGTCTGTATATCAGAATGACATGAGCAATTCTTGTGATGACCATATATAGTAGTAGTCAGTTTGAATGTCTTGTGACCTAAGTTTTGTGGTTTCTATAACCAGTTTGTGGCGGTTGACATATATACAAGCCTTAATCATGAGACGAGTTCTAACTTAAGCAATAAATAACGGTAACTTTTAACCAATGATATTTTAACAGCATCACCCAAAAGGGGGGCGTCCGCCCAGTAACAGTGTATTAACCAATGATGTTAAGACATGTATTTGTGTATTTCCTTTGAATCTCTGTATGTTTTTATAAAAGAAACTGTCCGTGCCATATTAAACCAGAGTGACTTTAACCTAATACCGTGTGTCTTGTTACTGCAAGGTTAAACTCATTCTCCCGGTGCCGAAGGGGTCCTTTTACCAAGGTGGGCATATTTTATCTTACCCTACAATTTGGAGGCTCGTCCGGGGATTTAGGTGGTCTCCCTGTAAACCGTTCATTCGGTCAGCGGGGCTCGATCAATTCCTGAATTCCTTATGAATCCAGGCAGTCAGGGACTGTAAATTAATTGTGCTTTAGATACGGGTAAGAGTGGTTGGCGCCATATATAGACATCGGGGATGTCCAGATAATATAGGTTATCAGGGATAACTAAGAATCAAGTGTCTCGGGGAGGCATAGAAATCACCTTGGTACAATTACCCATTACTGCTGCTTATATTATTTGCTGCTTAAAATTATTGCTGTTTAGAAGTATATGTTTAAAGTATTAAGAATTTTAGAGTAATAAGATTATCCGTTTGTGTGGTACAAGTGTCTAGAAGGTGAGCTAGACCAGGGCCACTTTGAGACGTTTTGTGGCAAACGTATAAGACGCCCCATCTCCGTGGCTAGGCGAAAGCTATATGACCCACGGTTGATGAAAGCAAGTGATACCGAGCCGATCGTCTGTGTAATATTGTATGATGTGTCCTTGATGTAAAATTTGTTTAGTATTTAATATAACTGAGTGGAATTTAAAAAAATCTGCCAAAGTTAGTTTTAATAATCTCTCCCAAAGAAAGTACAGAGTATTTAGGTCGCAGGGTAGATTTTCCAGATAGACAATAAGGTTGTACTTTTCACAATCTGTCTTGCCAGTGGTGAATTACTAACCACAACGAGCGAGCGTCTCGTGACGAGGCTGTATGAGGAACTAAAAGAATAAGAAGGAATTTCTACTAAGCACGTAAGACTGGCTGTGATGCTTCACAGCCCGCATTACCTTTAACCACTTCTAGAGGGAGACTCCACTCCAATCCAACTAGCTGACCACACACAGGCAGATACAGATCTTACATACAATCTGCTGCACGCTAAGGGTTGGGAAACAGTCTAGCAATTACTACACACTTCTAGGGTTCCTCCAGCTATCCTGTAAGCTTGAATCCCAGTGTTAATCACTCTTTCCACTGTCCCCACACACACACAGATCTCCGTCTGGCAGATCTGTTAGCTTACAATCAGCATGCAATCTAGCAACATACAGTGAAATTGCATACCGATTGACACATAACATAGATTGAGCACTTAGACACTAAAATACAATAACCTCTCCAGAGATATGAGAAGTACACAGAAGTCACTTATTAATTTAATAGTTTAATAACCCGAAAGTGGACAGCACATACAAAAAAAAAAAAAAAAAAAAAAAAAAACTTTCATTGTGAAGTCGACACTTCCTTAATTGGTATAGCATATAGATAGCTTACTGTCGTCTTGTGTAAACCAATGACTTGCTTCCTGTGTCAGCGCAAAATGCCAAAGTTACTTTCATTTTGCAAAACACAGACTTTACTTATAAGAATTGTATTATCCAAGCCATAGTTAAATTGCCCAACACAATCTGTACTGTGTGGGATCCGATCAAACCGGGATCCTGTTTCCAGTGTGTGTGGCACGAAGATTTTTGCATTGATACAACTGTCGGAAGAAAATTGGGATCAGTATATTATACTGACCAACTCCGGTGCTTGGATCAATGGGGACCAGACATAGTAAACCTACCTCCTACCCATGTCCCAACGTCCAAGAAACCTGCAAAGAATACGTTGCCCGAGTAGGAGGCACGGATTATTTTCTTATTAATCCCTGGGTGGATAATATAGCAGGATGGACAGGGATCACATGAATAGAAACGCACAGGACCAACCTTGTTACAATTGCGGCCGTTCCGGCCATTGGGCCAGAAATTGCCCCCTACCTGACAGAAGGGCCAATTCCCAAGACCAGAACCCTGGCCTGCCCAAGACAAATACCCAACATAGATTTGACATAGAATGGACTCAACACCCACGGTGACGAGGCCCGGAGGATCCACTCGGGTCCGGATGGACTCAGTATGGAATCTAGGGTGATACCTATAACCCGTCCCATTTTTGTCAGTTTAGCGGTTTCTGATGAACTACTCACTGTTGATAACGGCATATGGTCACAGAACGATTTTGACACAGGTCTCATTGATTGTACCCCTTATCGGGCTACCCTGAAACCAGGTGCTCAACCAGTGTTTCATAAACAATATCCTTTGTCAAAAGAGAAACTAGATGGAATCAGACCCATGATACAGGACTTTTTTAGAGGAGGGAATCTTAACCCCTATCTGCTCTGCATATAGTACCCCTATCAACCCTGTTTCCAAACCAGACGGTAGTGTCAGATTTGTTCAAGACCCAAGGGCTATCAATAGTTTAATCATCCCACTTTCCCCGATAGTGCAAGATAGTGCAAGATGTCACCTCTCTCCTTTCCTCCATCCCTGCACAGGCCACCTATTTTTCTGTAATTGATTTGAAGAACGTTTTTTTTCAGTATACCTGTACACGAGGACACTAGGCCTCTGTTTACATTTTCCTTTGAGGGTCAACAACTCACCTGGTGCCGTATGAACCAGAGATATGCTGATTCACCTGTTGTGTACAGCATAGTCCTCCAAGCCACATTAAAACCCTGGCACCCCCCCCAAGGTTCTGTCCTGCTACAATATGTGGATATCTCCTCGTTTGTAGTCTATCAAGGGAGGCCTGCAGGGAAGATTGTTTATCGTTGTTAGGTTGGTTACATGAATGTGGGCACAAAGTTTCACCCAAAAAGTTACAATGGTGTAAATTGAATATCTTGGTTTTGTCCTCAATCAAGGGAGTAGGAAAATCAGTCCTAGCCGTATCCAATCTGTCATGGGCCTGGTCAACCCAAATACTCAGAGGGAAATGCTATCTTTTCTGGGTATGATAAATTACTGCAGACAGTGGATACCGGACTGTTCTTACTATGACAACATTTTGAGGCAATGTACACTGTCAGACAAACCAAAAGATATAATATGGTCACAAGAAATGTTAAACGCTTTTGAAAAGTTGAAGTTAGCAATGATGTGTAGTTCTGCTTTGGGCCTCCCTTAAATATGTAAAGCCATTTCAGCTATATACAAGGGACAACTGTAAAACCATGGCGGGGGTACTGACACAAGAACACGGAGGAAAGTTTAGACCCGTAGTTTTTTTCAAAGGTAATGCCAATTTCTGTACAAGGTATGCCCGCTTGTTTGAGAGCCCTAGCGGCATGTGCAATGGTGGTGAAAATGTCAGTAGTTTTCACCCTGGGCCACCCCACCACACTTTACACTACCCACCATGTCATCCATCTTCTAAGAGGGGTACACACCCAGCATATGTCAGCCCAACATCTAAGTGGATACAAAGTCATCCTCTTAGGAAACACATCCTTGTCAGATACTGTTCCCCAAATGCAGGCCCTGCCCCTATCTTAAATGCATTATTGGGATTGAAAGGTGAGGCAGATGACATTCCACAATACCATGACTGTTTGACTTCTGTAACAACAGAGACTTCCCTAGACTAGACATGGCAACCCTGCCCATACCAGATTCACATGTTGTGTTTGTGGATGGGTCATGCACAAGACCAAATGACACCACATACAACGCAGGATATGTCGTTGTAAGTTTACCTGACTGCATACATGAAGCAGAACCCATCCCCTATCAGTCGGCTCAGGCTGCCGAGCTGATAGCCTTGACCAGAGCATGCCAGTTGTTCGAGGGACAGTCTGTCACCATTTACACAGATTCAAAGTATGCCTTCTCCGTGGTCCATGACCACGGAGTGATCTGGGCCAGAGGAGGGTTCATAGGAGCGGATGGGAAAAGAATTTCTCACTCCCAGTTGATCAATGATCTACTAGCATTGTAGGGCACACACGGTGGGCAGTGATCAGATTTCCAGGGGCAATGCCTTGGCAGATAGAACAGCGAAAGAAGCCGCACTCCAACAATTAGCTACCTTACAAATGGCCGTACTAACACCACCCTTGTTAGATGACACACAAATGATAGTGGAACTCCAGTACTCGGCAAGTGACACAGATCTAAATGACTGGTGTTATCCAGTGTTGCAAAAGAGTCCAAAGAGTGGACTAATTTGCAAAGAGGGGAAACCATGTATCCCACAGGCTAGTGCACCACTTTTTATAGCCCAGCACCATGGGGTAGGCCACAACAGTAAAGCCACAACGCTACTACTGCTAAAAAAAATGATTTTTACATTACTAAGTTTGATAAGTTAGTAGCTGGGTTTGTACAGAGGTGTATTACATGCCTCCGGGCAAATCCTAACAACCCTAATCGGGCAGTCCACCAACACCTCAAATATCCAACAACTCCATTAACACACCTCCAAATTGATTTTACACACATTCCCTGTGATAAGGGTAGGCAGGAATATGCCCTGGTAATTGTGGATATGTTCTCACGATGGCCAGAGATATATCCCACTAAAACTGAGAAAGGCCACAGGAGGTACCTTTCATAAATGAAAGGAGGTGCTACAATTATTCTAGCAGAAATAAGAATGACACCCCACAAATCTTTAAAATTCTCGCCATTCGAGATTTTAATGGTAAGGCCATTCCCCACACCTTGGGCCAAGAAACCCCTCACTCTACAAGAAGGAGATTTAGAGCAGATTCAGGATCATTATGTCAGGTCACTTATAACAAAACTAGATGAGATAGAACAAAAAGTTGTCTGTAAGTTTCCTTCTCTTCCACAGGAAAACACCCACCCTTTTATACCAGGAGATGTTGTAGTTGTAAAACGATTGACCAAAGATAAAAGAGCCAAAGACTGCGCTTATGGTCCAGAGATGATAGTGGTAGCCGTTACCCGGACCGCAATACTGACGGAAGAGAGCCCAACATGGATCCATGCCACCCGAGTAAAACTGGTGCCTAGAGCCAGACAAAGAGAGGTACTAACGGGGGCGGACAGCCCTGGCCTCCGACTAGAAGCAAGTACAAGTGAGGTACTAACGGGGGCAGACAGCCCTGACCTCCGACAAGATGACGTTGCTTATTTCACCACAGACTTCTGGGAAAGCCTTGTGCCTCCTATTTTGGACTGTCCTGATCGTATTCCTGCCAGTTTGGCTGATAACGAACTGTATCTATCACCCTGAAGATTTGGGACATATAAAGAGCATTTGTGGAAATTCCAACACTCCACAACAGGACAATATGAATAACACACATAATAGACACAAGAGAAATGAGAACTCAGAAGGTTTTACAGATAAAATGTTATTATTGAAGTTTAAATATGCCTATGCCCTGAAGTCTGGATATGAAAAATGTTGGATATGGCTGTACTTTTAAATATCACAAATGTTCTATTATTGTTAAAATACAATTATTATTACAGTGACAATTAGAACTGAGGAAGATCACCCCAGGGAAGAGATAGAGTGTTATCAGATTGTCAGATTAGTAGATTCGTATGATGCCAAGATGGGTGATATGAATGAGTAAAGATATGTATCCACATACACCTTAAGAAGATCTTTGCTCCACATAGATGTGAAGTAGTACTGTGGACCCTTTGGTGTCATACTAAGTAGAGAAGATATGGAAGTGACCCCACAATAGGGTACTGATAATGTTGAGATATATATATCTATAAAGAAGTTATTTCCCAGACTGGTGTTTTGGGTTGGGGAACTCCACTAAGGGAGCTGAAGTTTGCCAACAAGCTAAAATTAATTTTTCAATGACTTCAATTGAGAGCCCTTATTTTCACACTTCAGAACCTGCCCTAAACACCACTCTAATGAACTTTCTTAACCGTGACCTCCCCAGTGGGACAGTTATTGATGAGTTTAACCCTTTCCATTTTTTTTGGTTTTACTCTTATATGCTTGCTATAGGCTTATAATGTGCATAGTTGTTAAAATGTCCCGAACACCCGACCCAGCAGCTGCGAATAGAATCTATCTGAACATGTATCATGATAAAAGAAGGATGGAGAAGGAGAACCACATAATTTAGAATTATTTGGATTCTAAGAGGGGATTGTAAGGGTTAACATAAGTTGTCCATATATTGCATATATGCTGTCTGTATATCAGAATGACATGAGCAATTCTTGTGATGACCATATATAGTAGTAGTCAGTTTGAATGTCTTGTGACCTAAGTTTTGTGGTTTCTATAACCAGTTTGTGGCGGTTGACATATATACAAGCCTTAATCATGAGACGAGTTCTAACTTAAGCAATAAATAACGGTAACTTTTAACCAATGATATTTTAACAGCATCACCCAAAAGGGGGGCGTCCGCCCAGTAACAGTGTATTAACCAATGATGTTAAGACATGTATTTGTGTATTTCCTTTGAATCTCTGTATGTTTTTATAAAAGAAACTGTCCGTGCCATATTAAACCAGAGTGACTTTAACCTAATACCGTGTGTCTTGTTACTGCAAGGTTAAACTCATTCTCCCGGTGCCGAAGGGGTCCTTTTACCAAGGTGGGCATATTTTATCTTACCCTACAAAGCTGAACTCCAGACAAGTAGTTAAAGCGGGGTTCCAACCACAATTAGCATTTTTTAAATGTATGTCCTTTCATCCTGCGTTTTTATAATATAAATCCGGTCACTTACTATTTTACAATACGATGTTCCGCATAGTTATTAAAAAAAGCTTATAAAACTGTAAAATGTCCACACCGTTGTCATTTTGCTTGTGGGCATTGTGAAGCCCACAAGCACTTACTTCCTGGAAGTCTTGTTGGGGCGTTATATATGACACCACACATTTCCCTGGAGCATTAGCGTGCTGAGGAGCAGAGGAAGATGATGTCAGAATCCTAGGTGATTCCAAAGCCAATTGCTTTCACTCCGTTCTTTCCTACTGTCAGTATGACCCCGGGTAAGCGCATCACTACCGTACACAGTAGAGACAAAAGGGACAACAAATTGAACCACATCGTCTAGCAAGAAACCAAGCAACTAACACGTCTGGTAGCAGGTCAGATAATAAAGGTTCTTCCGCCACCACAGTTCAAGAGATCAAAGATAGATGGTGCAGGTGGCAGGATAGGCGAGTATTAAAGATTAAAAAATATATCCTATTCTTAAAACACTGAAGGTAATACGCAAAGGGTGTTTCTTGAAAAACGATCAGTCATGGAAAGATACTTTCTACAGTTTCTTAACACAGAAAATAATGGTTATAAATGGTTATAAAATATTAAACAATTCTTACCTAGGCTGTGAACCAAAGCATTACATTCCTACATTCCTGCAGAACAAGGAGGAATCCGGTGAAAATGTCTGATCCTGCAGTCTGGTAATCTTTGAACCTTATGCCGCGCACACACAATTGATTTTCGGCATGGACAAAAACAAAGTTTTCAGCCTCCAGAAAAAAACGATTTTTTTTCCAACTTCATCATTAAAACGACGTTGCCCACACACAATCGTTAAAAAAAAAATGCTCTAGCAAAGCGCGGTGACGTACAACGCGTACGATGCAACTATAAAGCGGAAGTTTCATGCGGATGGCGCCACCCTTGGGGGTGCTTTCGCTGATTTTGTGTTAGTAAAAGACAATTCATGCTTTTCAGTCTGTAACACCGTGATGAATGTGCTTACTCCATTATGAACAGTAGTTTTACCAGAACGAGCGCTCCCTTCTCATAACTTGCTTCTGAGCATGCGCAGGTTTTTCACGTCGTTTTAGTTCACACACGATCATTTTTTACAACCCTAAAAACGACATTGTTTAAAACGTCGTTAAAAAATGCAGCGTGTTCAAAAAAAATTTCAGTCGTCTTTCAAAACCCCAAAAATGATGTGACATTTTTTTTAAATGTCGTTTTTTACATGCCGAAAAACTATTGATAGATCCGATCGATTGCTGCAAAAAAAAACTGGTTGATATTGCCAGAAATCTTGTGAGCGGATAATTTCCTGTGCATTTTCTCAGCTATCTTTAAAGTGGTTGTAAACCCTTACAGGCAACATTTCCATGCAGGTAAGCCTATAATAAGGTGTACCTGTAGGTACTGGAAATATCTCTTAAACCCGCACGGTTTAGAAGATATTCACTATATACACTAGTGCCAACGTCACCGGCACATGCGCACTGAAGAAAGGGCACGTTCACGTTGTTTCTAAAAGGCCCATGCCGTGACCGTCGGCTCCCACACAACTCTGCATGAAGAAAACAAATGCAGCCAAGACATTCAAGAACTGGGGAGCTGCAATGATGGGACTGTTGTACTTACCATAAAATCTTTTTCTTGGGTTTCATTGACAGGTACAGAATACAGAGACTGTTGGGTTATACTGCTGCCTACAGAAGTACTGCACACTGAAAAACAAATTGAAGGCCAGCCCAGGATAATCTGTTCTACTCCCAGCGTGCCCCGGTTACGTTTTATAGCAGTACACCAAGAGATCATAAACCCCAGAGGGGTGGGGCCTGTGTCCTTCAATAAGCTCTAAGAAATGGATTTTACAGTTGGTACAGAAATCACATTCTCTCTCTAAGGGGTGAGTAACAGAAACAAAACACTAACAGGTCCACAAAAACAGAACTGGGTACTGCCTGCATCTTAAATTGATATTAGTCTTATTTTTGACCTATAATAAGGCTTACCTGTAGGTACAGTGAATATCACCTAAACTTGCACAGTTTAGAAGATATTCACACTGCGTTCAGCCGGAGACGTCACTTCAGAGCTCCGTGCCGCGGCTCCAATGCGCATGTGTGGGAGTGTGGTAATCGCAGCTCAGCCAATCATTTGACAGAAGCACTCGAGCCCGGAAGGAAGACTGGGTGACGATGGAAGCCCTATCAGTGGTGACAGCCTGACACCAGGGTTCGTTCTAAGGCAAGCATTTCATGTGCTAGTACAAGATTTAACCACTTGCTTACTGGGCACATATATCCCCCTCCTGCCCAGGTGAAATTTCAGCTTCCGGCACTGCGTCGCTTTAACTGAGAATTAGCGCGGTCATGCGACGTGGCTCCCAAACAAAATTGACGTCCTTTTTTTACCCACAAATAGAGATTTCTTTTGGTGGTATTTGATCGCCTCTGTGGTTTACATTTTTTGCGCTATAAACCAAAAAAGCAACAATTTTGAAAAAAAAAAAAACAATATTTTTTACTTGTTGCTATAATAAATAGCACATTTATTTTTTATTTTCTCAGTTTAGGTCGATGCGTATTCTTCTACATATTTTTGGTAAAAAAAAAAAATCGCAATAAGCGCTTACAAAATATGGGACAGAATTATTATTTTTTATTATTTTTTTTTTTACTAGTAATGGCGGCGATCTGCGATTTTTTAATTGGAATTGCGACCTTATGGCGGACACATTTGACACATTATTGGTGCCAGTCACATTTATACAGCGATCAGTGCTATAAATATGCACTAATTACTGTATAAATGTGACTGCCATTGAAGGGGTTAACACTAGGGGGTAAGGAAGGGGTTAAATGTGTACCTGTATTGTGTTCTAACTGTGGGAGGAGGGGGGTGACTGGGGGAGGTGACCGATTGTGTCCCTATGTACAAGGGACACAGATCGGTCTCCTCTCTCCCCTGACAGGACATGGATCTCTGTGTTTACACACAGAGCTCCACGTCCCTGCTCTGTCATTGCCGATTGCAGGTACCTGGTGGACATCGCGACCGCCAGGCACGCGCATCTCGGGGACACGCCACCCAGTGGCCGGAGGAATCCAGGACGTCAATTGACATCCTGTTGGATTTTCAGAGCCACCATGAGGCCGTCAATTGACAACGGCCCGGGGCTCAGGTGGTTAAAGATCTGCTGTGTGGTGACAGAAGCAGGTTGGGAACCACCACTCGTACCACAGCATCTCATGGCCTCTGTAGTCATGATCAGCAATCAGTAGTGCTATGTGGCTTAAGGTCCTGCATGCCTGCAGTGAAATCATCCCTGCGTAGAGCGGAGAAAGTGGCCACAACCAATGAAGCCAAAGAAGAGTCCAAAGACAGAACAAACTAGGAGAAATTCCAGGTCATTGGTGTCAGGCACTTCAAGGTGAACACTAAAGGCAGCTGAAGGCAGCACTGGAATGATCAGTGGAATGTAAGCTGAAGACACCTGATACAGGTTCACTATGTAGCCAGACCCAGACATACGGCACCACAAGGTGGAATGTGCTCAGGGTACAAAGCAAGGCCTCAGGTACTCCTGACCCGATGATCTTGTGCAGCAAGTGTAGGGTTATGCAGCAAAGGTGACCTAGACATCGGGCAGCCAACATCGAGGAGAGCTCCCTGTATCTCTTGCAGTAGGGGCAACGCAAAGGTACTTCCTCAAGGCTGAACGGTGGGGGGAAGAGCACAGCATACCCAAGAAATTCCATACAGCTGACTCACAGAGCAGGTCTTCCAAGGCAGGGTAATGCCAACACAAAGGTTCTGGACCTGGAAAGCTCTCTGCGTCTGACTTTTACCTAAACGCACAGGTGCAGAAAGTATCACTATGCAGGGTCCAGTGTCCGAAACGTCACTTTCCAAGCAAGCCCCTCAACATTCGGTCCAGCAGGATCCACAACTGACACTCCAAAGTTAGGTCAAGCCGAGGAAAGGCAAAACCAGGCAGTTGCATATAGAAATTAGCTCAGCAGCAATGTTGCAGGACTCTTGATTTTAAGAAAAAGGGGTAGCTAGCAAAAAGCTTAGACTTTTCTCTGCAGAGAGGAGACGAGATGTCCATCCTCCTTGGACACCAAAGAAAACTTAGGTATGCTGGAAGTAGAAGGGAATATACCAGGCCGGTCCACAATTCTTTTTTATTTATTTTTTGTGTCCAACAATGGATGAAAAACAAATGTTACATTTTGAGAGCAATGCCAACGAGAAGGATTTAGGCAATTTGTGTGTACTTTTACCAGCATTGAATTGCTGTTGGGTGGCATTCACTTTTGTGCATTTTTTGACCAAAGACTGCTGAATGTTAGCGATAAAATGTTTATGTGATGACAGTTCTTTCAGCACAGAAAATGAAAAATCAAAAGGCAAGACATTATATTCGCAAAGCCACTTGCCACTCGAGCATATACTAAAAGAACTATATGTTCTAAAAGTACTATTAAAAGGGTAGTTATTTATCATTCAAAAGTAAGCCAATATCTAAATGCCTTTTTAAAGCGGGGGTTCACCCAAAAAAAAATGTTTTAACATTACATTCAGCCGAGTTGTGAGATAGAGATTAGGCTGTTTTTTTTTTTTATTTCATTGCAGTACATACCGTATTTTCACTGCGGCTTCTGGGTATGTAATCTGCGGCACTGGGTGTTCCTAATTGATTGACATCCTTCTGACCAGCGCATACAGCGCGTCACGAGTTGCCGAAAGAAGCTGAACGTCGGTGCGGCTCTATACAGCGCCTGCGCACCGACGTTCGGCTTCTTATGTGACAAAACTGAAGAAATTACACTTTTCTACAATGTAAAGTAGCGAGTGTACAGCTTGTATAACAGTGTAAATTTGCTGTCCCCTCAAAATAAGTCAACACACAGCCATTAATGTCTAAATCACTGGCAACTAAAGTGAGTACACCCCTAAGTGAAAATGTCACAATTGGCCATTTTCCCTCCCTGGTGTCTCAGGTGTAAATGGGGAGCAGGTGTGTTAAATTTGGTGTTATCGCTCTCGCTCTCTCATACTGGTCACTGAAAGTTCAACATGGCACCTAATTATTATTTATTATTATTATTATACAGGATTTAAATAGCGCCAACAGTTTGCACAGTTCTTAACACAATTAAGGGAGGCATTACAGTTACAATTTGGTACAAAAAGAATCAGAGGGCCCTGCTCGCTAGAGCTTATACATGGCAAAGAACTCTCTGGGGATCTGAAAAAAAAATATTGTTGCTCTACATAAAAAGATGGCCTAGGCTATAAGAAGATTGCCAAGACCCTGAAACTGAGCTGCAGCACGGTGGCCAAGACCATACAGCGGTTTAACAGGACAAGTTTCACTCAGAACAGGCCTCACCATGGTCAAACAAAGAAGTTGAGTGCACTTGCTCAGCATCATATCCAGAGGTTATCTTTGGGAAATGGACTTGCGAGTGCTGCCAGCATTGCTGCAGACGATACGCCGCACACTGCATCAAATTGATGTGCATGGCTGTTGTCCCAGAAGGAAGTCTATTCTAAAGATGATGCACAAGAAAGCCTGCAAACAGTTTGCTGAAGACAAGCAGACTAAGGACATGGTTTACTGGAACAAGATAAATGTATTTGGTTTAGATAGTGTCAAAATATTGACACTTTGGGACCCAATCTGGACATTTTCACTTAGGGGTGTACTCAATCTTGTTGCCAGCGGTTTAGATATTAATGTGTTGAGTTATTTTAAGGGGACAGAAAATTTACACTTTCATACAAGCTGTACACTCACTACTTTACATTGTAGCAAAGTGTCATCTCTTCAGTGTTGTCACATGAAAAACATAATAAATTATTTACAAAAATGTGAGGGGTGTACTCACTTTTGTGAGGATGGAGATTATATATATCTCTCTATATATATTATATCTATCTATATATCTATCTATATATATATAGATATAGATATCTATATCTATATATATCTATATATATTTTTATACACACACAGTGCGGTTCACACTGCGGCGGCATGACTTCGGGGGGCGACTCGGCAAGTCGTCCTGAAGACGACTTCAGAGGCAATTAGCAAAATGACTTCTGTATAGAAGTCAATGCAAATCACCTTGACCCACCCCCAAAGTCGTACAAGAACCTTTTTCTAAGTCAGAGCGACTTGTGTCGCTCCTATTAGAACGGTTCTGGTGAATAGAATGGGACGCGACTTGTCAGGCAGCTGAGTCGCCCCAGTGTGAACCGGCTCTTAAATTGGTCCAATGTAATTACAGAAAGAATAATATAATAGCTAATAATTCATCTCTAACAAGTGATTTTTTTTGCAACAACATTGGAGATAAGAATACAAAACAAAATTACCCTCCAATTTCCGAGGAACAATCTGTGGTTCAGTCCGTGACTTATGCAGACTCCTGGATATGAGGTCTTCAGGTAATTTACCAGATACAGAAGAAAAACCACAAAAGTTCTGTTTAGGCTCAGTCATGCTTTCTGAAGTTTTATAAGCCGTTTCCATAGGAAACATACTAATTATTGGCTCCTCCTTAAAAGTGCTTTCACATGCAGTTCTTTGTGGGAGAAGTGGGGGAGATAGTAGTGCAGACTGTTCTTTACCCAGACTGTTGTCTGAGCCCGTTAAGTGCTTTTGATTACCCGTATCCACGCTGTCTAGAGAGTCCAAATCCGTCCATTTTTCAGCTAGAGCGTCACTGTAAGTAGAGTCTTTTGGCGAGGGGGATCGCATGTCTGAACCGATTTGTTGGCTTGCATCATAAGCTGCTGTATTACTGGCTACACTTGATTTCTGTTTTATGCTGTAATACACCGAGCACTTGTGCTGCTTCTTCTGAGAGTGGCTGTAGGTAGCAGGACCCCTCTTGGACGCATTCTGGCTGCGGACCGGTACAGCAGCAGCAACAGCCAGGTAGCCCTTTCCTTTCCCCTTATCAGGAGGACTGCTGGAGTCAGTAAAACTTTTACAGCTGCCCCTGTAATAATGCAACCAAAAAGAAGTACATTATAAAACTTTACAGGAGAGTAAAAAAGTGCAATTTGCCAAACGAAATGAAAATCTGCTTCTGGAGTAAATGAAAAAGCAGGGCTGACACAATCACATAGTACACAACGGGGGTATTTACGAAAGGCAAATCCAATTTGCACTACAAGTGCAAACTACAAGTGCAAAGTTCACTTGAGCTTGAAAGTGCAGTCGCTGTAGATCCAAGGGGGACATGCAAGGAAAATAAAAAACAGCATTTATCTTGCACATGATTGGATGATAAAATCAGCAGAGCTTCCCCTCATTTCAGATCTTTCCCTCAGATTAACAGCAACAGCACTTCCAAGTGCACTTTCAGTGCAAAGTGGATTTGCATTTTCGTAAATAACCCCCAAAGTCTACCTCTGAACACTGGGAGCAGAACAAACACCTTGTTCAAATTTAAATTCTAAAATTGTTTAGTTTTAAAGTGTTTGCTATATGCTATATGAACTATCCCTTTAAGGTAAAAAGAAAAACTCATGCTTTTAGAACCACGTTAAGCTATGATCCTATTGTTTATTCGTTTTTTGGTCCAGCTTTCCCTTTTCTACCAGAGTGAGAGCTCTAATATAATCCAAGTTATCAGCTGGATGTTTTTTTGCAATGTGCTACTGCAGTACTGAATAGAAAGGAAACAGCGTTCCAATGCACCAAAAAACAGAAATGCACAAGTTGTCAGATATAGAGAATAAACCAGTTAAAATATACTCGGAGCTATAGTAAAGCTACCTTTAGGTTGGTTGGGATTAATAAAGATCCTCCTGGGAAAAAAAATCTGGCTGCAAACTCACCTACACTTTTCCCCCGCCCCCCTAGTAATTGTTTTCTGCCACTAGATACTCTCTTCAGAGTTGAATGACACTGCACATATTTAACATGGAAGACTGAGGACATCCTGTGAGCACAGGGAATCATAAACCTTCCTCCTGCATTTACATACAATGATGTAGTAAGCAGTATGAACACCATCACCCCAAAGCTGCTCACTGCATCATCAATGTCTTCCACCTTGGCAGGAGATGGTCCCAAGAGGAGCCTCAAGTGTAGAACTTTATTTTAAATAGGATAAGACATGAGAAGTATTAGTTTTGCCAGACCAAAAAAAAAGCATTCCAAAACTTACCTGTAGGATTCAGACGTGATTGTATCAACTGCACTAGAACACTGCTGGGGGGACGAGCTGGAGTGGTTTCTTTGTCTTATCTTTAAAAAGTCTGAAAGAATATACTGTGCTTGCTGAAAGGCAATTAAAACAACTCCAACAAGAGACAAACTGCAAAACAAAATAAATAAGTCAATTAATAAATAAATTAAGCAAAGACTTACAAAAATATGTCACATTGCTGCTGTTTTGCCACGTACACACGAGCGTTTTTTAATTTCATGGAAAAACCAAAGTTTTTCTCAACGTGATTCTTGTCAAGCCTGCTTGCATGCACACAATCGTGGAAAAAAAACGTACAATGCGCAAGACAGCACTATAAAGGGGAAGTTCCATTTGATTGGCGATACCCTTTGGGCCGATTATGCAAATTTTCCTTCTCATAACCTGCTTCTGAGCAAGCACATTTTTTTCCCTATCGTTAAAGCCTACACACGACCATTTTTCACGACATGAAAAACGACGGCGTGAAAAACAACGAGAAAAAATAGAGCATGTTCGAAATTTTTAATGCACATTTTTCACGTGGAAAAAATGCTCTGGAGCCTACACACGGTCGTTTTTAATGACCAATTTAAAAAATTGCATTTTCCTAGTCATGAAAAACAGTTGTCTGTACGCGACATTAGAGATAATGGTACTTCGCTGCCTAGCCAAAATAATGGAGCCCCCTAGGAAAACGTATATTCCCTTTTATACTCATCACTTTAAACTCTATTCAGTAAGAACAGAAAACAATGGCAATATTTGGGAGCCTGTTATGTGGGGGAGCTAGCCCAAGGAGAAAGACTGGACTGCAGTGTTACACATGCAAACATACTGTTCCTGACATCACAACTGATATGAGCCTAGGCTTGAAGATGGACAAGATGTGTCATTGTATACCTCAGTGATATCATACAGTCCACCAAATATTAGGCAGGGCTTGACCACACCTGTTTGTGCCATGCCCATTCTGTCCCTGGGCCCCGTTGGCTGCTGACACTACAGTTAGGCCTCGTACACACTATCGGACATATCCGATGAAAACGGTCCGCGGACCATTTCCATCGGATATGTCCGATCGGGAGTTTGATCCGATGGCGTGTACACACCATCGGATCAAATTCCCCGCCGCCGGACGGCGCGGTGACGTTGACGCCGCCACGTCACCGCACCAGGAAGTTAAACACTTCCGCGCATGCGCCGAATCCATTCGGCGGCGGCGCGGCGGCGGTGGGGGACGACATGTCTGCTGGTAAGTGTACTAACCAGCAGACACGTCGGGCGGACAGATTCCCACCGGATAGATTTCAAAGCATGCTTTGAAATCTGTCGGGTGGAGAAATATGTCCGCTAGCCCATACACACGAGCGGAGATGTCTGCTGAAACGGTCCATCGGACCGTTTTCAGCGGACATATCCCCTCGTGTGTACGAGGCCTTAGAAGTATGGACACTTTAAGCATTTGGTGGTTCTATTTTTAACCATCAACATAAGCAAAAAAATTGAAACCAACTGTCTGGTAGAAACATACAGGAAGACTCTTAGAAAGTTACTTAAAAAGACCATCTTCATCTACCTAACAAAGAGGACGGTAAGTCTCCAGAAAGACTCTTCCCAGCTGGGCCCGGGAACTCCATCAGCACACAGAGGTAACAGGTGATGGGGCAGAGTCACATTGAGGGTGAAGCGGAACTCCAGATTGGAAGCACTCACTAGTGTGAGCTCACGAATTACCCAGGATGAGGTGAAGTCGGGAATGAACCTGTCCAGTGCAAGATGAAATATTGTTAGTTTTCTGTCTCTGTGTAGAAGATACATAAACACACTATAACATGCTAATTTTCCAACAAGTTCAAAAAGTTGAAATGCAGATACACATATTTAAGTAAGAGCCGGTTCACACTGGGGCGACTTGTCAGGCAGCTCAGCCACCTGACGAGTCGTGTCCCATTGAAGGCAATGGAACCGTTCTAATAGGAGCAACGCAAGTCGCTCTGACTTAGAAAAAGGTTCCTGCACGACTTCGGGGGTGGCTCGGGGCGACCTGCATTGACTTCTATACATAAGTCGTTTTGCAGGTCGCCTCTGAAGTCGTCTTCAGGACGACTTGCAGAGCCGCCCCTGGAGTCGTGCCGCTGGAGTGTGAACCGGCTCTAAGCATCAGAAAAAGCAAGCTAGCATCTAGGAAAACATAAATTCACCTTTACAACTGAAAGACGATACTGTTCACTCCAAATGTATGAGGTCCACCAGCTATCAGACTATATTGTTTACAAAATGTTTCTGGGGAAAAAAGAGTGCAGGCAGCTGTTCCGCTCCGAAAATCATTGTGTACCGAGAGGTCACTAGATATCTTGATACGCAGACACACTGCTCCTAAACAATGTGATTACCATTCATAATAGTTTACTACAATGTAAAAAATCCATTTAAGAAGAATTTCCTCTAACCTCTTGTTTTGGCCACAGAACCGGAAATAAATTATCCCAAATGAGGATAATTCCTCTATCCATAATAATGATAATAATAAATAAATAAAAGTTTACCTTTAGTTCTACTTTAAACCTACACCTCTCTTATCATACACATTAATCCCTTCACCTCCTCCTGTACAATAATGTATTGGTGCACCATTACCAAAACTCCATATTTTAACCCCCAAATACCAGCATTTTCAAAAAATTATGGCAACTTTTTGGGGAGTTTACTAACTAAAAAGAGGTAAATTTGGGGACTTTTCATTCTGTCCTAGCATTTTTATTTCCTTTTTATAGCAAACAATAAAAAAAACTGTGGTTATTAAATACCACCAAAAAAAATAAATAAAGTATACACCAAGCCTAAATGTTTGAATACATCATTAATAAACGTTCTACAATATTATTGCTACAGCACACCGGTATATTTAATGTGTTTTTATTAAAGCTGGGATTTGGGATATGCAAATGTTGTCTGAATACAAGAGGCATGTATTGTTGTTAGTGTGCTCTATGTATTTCTTCCAGATCTGTGCAGTAATCTAGTGTGAAATGTTGCCTCTGTGCATGGGATTCCTGTAAAAAAGGCAACTCACTGCTGCTCCCCTCTCCTCCTGCAGGGTTATTGGTTTGTATCCATCACATCCCGTATTTTCCTTTAAGTTACCTATAGTGAATTGGGCCAGTTGGCTCCCTCCTATATCTCTGCTGCCTGCAAAGGCTTTGTACAGCACAGTGATGATGTCACTGCTACTTTTCCAAAGTAATATTTGGGTTTGGAAAAGCATCAGATGGACACAGAGTGGATTTCTACATTTTGTAGCTCTGATGAGGTATATACAGTATTTAAATAAAAAGTTGTGACCGGAACTCGGCTTTTTAAAAAAGAAAATTGTAGCTGCACTTGGATTCTTAGATATTCACGGTACATTAAAGGAATACTTAAATGCCAATTTAGTTTGCGTTTAGCTTAGTAATTTCTTCATAGCTCACACTACTGGTGCTCCTTTATTAGAGCAGGCCTGCATTTTTGATGTGTAGCTTAGACCTATTAATTCAAATTTATGTTATATCAAACTCTGCTTTTAGTTTAGAGTTAAAAATCAGATTTTAAGCTTATGCCGCCACATCCTAATAGGCCTTTAAAGGGGATCTAAATGACAGAAGGCAGTGTTCCCAATCATGGGACAAATGTGACTGTCAGTCACAGTGTGTCGCATGATTAGGAACAGGAACATTCCTATGATTAGGAACAGGAACACTGCCTTCTGTCATTAAGATCAGCAGTCCCATGATCAGGAGCACCTTCCACCGTCACCCAGTCAAACTGTGAAAGCTCAGTTGGTGTTCTGGCACCATACAGTGTGTGCAGAACGGCAGTGTACCACAGACACATATGTGCAGCACATGGGCATTAAGACCCACCCTACTGCTGAACATGTGTCAAGCAGTCGGCAAGACGTATATTAGGTACTTTTGCCATTTGGCAGAGCCAAGTACTGGTGAATCGTTTTTGATTGTACGAATGAGCACATCAATAGATAGGACATTTACTTTATGCCTAGCTGACAGACTAACATGGAAACTTACACAATGTTGATTTCCCGTGAGGCATTCTGGCTAAGAGAAAACGTGTGACAGTCTAGGACTTCGAACCCAAAACCTTGGCAGTTGTATCCATTAATTTTCATGGCCACAATGGTCAAGGGCAGAGAACCAATGTTTTCAACCTTAAACATTTTTGTGATGGACAGAACCTGCTTGCTATCCTTTAACTCTGCAGAAAAATAAACAAAGTTTTGGTAAGTTTTACAGTCTTGTAAAACAATGAAAACCCATATTGATGAATATACTTACGTTGTCTACAATCCATTAGTGTGGATTCTGGGACTTTGAATCGAAGGGACCCTCCGACTCCTGGCAGTCTTCCTCCAACACGCAACATCTCTTTTGCTCCATGACCCTCAACAGTGATCATATCCAGAAAAGTCAAATTATTCCTGTCAAGAAAGGTGCACTTACTATTAAAGAGAAGCTTTTGTACATTGACACATAGGATAACACCATTTAGAGCCCTTTCATACTGCCAGTAGTGTGAAAAACGCCGGTAAACGCTGGTAAAGCGCCACTAAAACTAGCAGCGCTTTACCAGCATTTTTTGGGCACTAGCTGGGTGCTTTAACCCCCCGCTAGCAGCCGAATAAAGGGTTAAAAGCACCTCCTGTAAATCTGTACTTCAAGAGTCCATTATTAGTTATTCTGTTTTGTAAAACAGTTGTCTGCATGCTCTGTCAGTTACTTCCTGCACAATAATGTGACTGTTGATGCAGGTAGGGTGACCAGAATATGCTAGGGATTCTGCTGGTGTTACCTCCGATACTGGGGGCCCACAAGGTAATAAAAAAACACTGTTATCAGCAGTTATTGCTGATAGAGAGCCCAGCGTTTTCAGAATTGACCTAAAATAAAGTATAACTATTTACATGCAAGATGAATATTTGGCTCCAGGTGCAAGCATGTTGGTGACATTTTTAGCAGTCATAAAAAATACATACCGGACAATTATAAGTGAGGTAACTTTTCGGTAATCCAGAGGTGCAAAGACTATTCCAACTTTCCGACACTCCCAAGGTGATAAATGCAATTCAAGTACTTCACCATTGCATTTCTGAGATTTTTCCTGTAGGATAGAAAGAAGGCATTGTCTTTTTAAAGTTGTGATGTGTAAATGTAAACCGACCCAATTCTTTTGTTTCTCAAACTTTTCTTTTCCATCAACATCTCGTGACCTGGATGCCTCCAAGTACAACACACCAAGTTGTTTTTTTTTTTACTGTCCGCTCTGGTCGAAGCCACTGTACCAACAATCTCTCCCTCTGAGCTGCTGTGTTCTGCCCCTCCAGCGCTCACTGAAGTGTTAGGTTGTGGAACGGGTGGGAGCGGCAGGCACAGATTTTCAGTGGCTCACTGAGAGGCTGAGCCGGGTGCCAGTCCAGGAATGTGGGCGGATCCTGACGATATGGTTGTGATCTTTCTCAAGCCTGGACCGTCTCTGTGACTTCAGCCTGCTGTCTGCTAAAAACAGGTTACCGGACTGCAGAGCAAACTGCACTCCTGTGCTCTACTGGAGAAGTACAGCCAAATGAGATTTGGCTGTACTTCTCCTTTAAGAGATCAAAGTACAAACCTTCACAAACACTCAACCTTGTCTTGTATTCTTTCACAAACACCACAGCGTGAATCCTTCCTTCCTACTACTTTTCTTCTGCTGCCCCATTATATACTTCTCTTTACTTTCATATCATCAACCTAAGACAAAACCTGACAACACCACAAAAACAAAATCTTGACGTCGCCCTCCTTCTCAATTATATATATATCTCTCTATCTCAAATAAAAGTGATTCAATATGCATAGATATAGCTTTCGATTTCAACGTAAAACGGATTCCGTGTTATGTTTATATCATTTAACACACTACATTTTTATGTAAAAAATCTACATATATTACCTGCATGTCACATTGTTTTTGCAGCCTGAATTCGCCTGTTGTGAAGTCAATATCCTGCTCAATTGCACCATACCTAAAAGCAAACAGAATTTTTTATATATATATATTTATTTATTTATAAAAAAAAAAAAAAACTGGACACACAAAACTAATATGTTGGGGTGCTGTGATGAAAAAATAAAAACAAAAACAAAAGGGCCAAGCACATGCAACAATTAGGTTAATGTACATACCATTTGCCAAGAAGGCTGAGAGCAGCTTGAGGGTTGGGATAATGAGAGAGAGGTAGTAGTTGCACTGTTACTGGAAAGGGAGATGGGTTCTTCAGCATAACATATTTCACCTAAAACAAAACACCAAAAAGCATGAAACTAAATTGCAAAGATATAGTTCCTTGAAAAATGTATTTTATTGGCATTTTATGTGATAGACCAACACAAAGTGGCACATAATTGTGAAGTGGAAGGAAAATGATAAATGGTTTTCATTTTTTTTTACAAATAAATTTATGAAAAGTGTGGCGTGCATTTGTATTCATTCCGAGTTAATACTTTGTAGAATCACCTTTCACTGAAATTACAGCTGCAAGTCTTTTTGGGTATGTCTCTACCAGCTTTGCACATCTAGAGAGTGAGTTTTTTGCCCATTCTTATTTGTAAAATAGCTCAAGCTCTGTCAGATTGGATGGAGAGCATCTGTGATCAGCAATTTTCAAGTCTTGCCACAGATTCTCAATTTGATTTAGGTCTGGACTTTGACTGGGTGATTCGAACACATGAATATGCTTTATTGTAAAGCATTCATTCCATTGTAGCTCTGGCTGTATGTTTAGGGTCGTTGTCCTGCTGGAAGGTGAACCTCCACCCCAGTCTCAAGTCTTTTGCAAGTTTTCTTCTAAGATTGCCCTGTATTTGGCTCCATCTATCTTCACATTAACTCTGACCAGCTTTTCCTGTCCCTGCTGAAGAAAAGCATCCCCACAACATGATGCTACCAGGCACTGTAGACATTAACCCCTAAATATAGATCAAATATACTATTCTACATATAAAAATCTGAACATTTTTCTTTTTTTTATTTCTTTACGAAAGACATGTTGGCATGTAGACTCCAAAAGATAGTAGCAATAGTAAAAGGTGCAGTTTAATTACCGAGTTGTTACTTAGTGCAGTTGCAGTGAAATTCACAACAAGATCAGGCTCAGCAATCAACTGGGGTAGAAAAATATCTTTCTTCTGTTGGGTATTGCTGCCATTCTCTACATTCTTCTTCCTGCACACAACAAAAAAATAATACATACACATCACCTTGGGTTTTAACTGCTGAACATCTTCTAGAAATGTTTAAAAGGAACAACAAAACAATTGAATTATCCTTATTCTTCAAATATAAGTCAGTCCATACACATATCCACAATGTAACCTTTTTTTTTTTTCATGAAATATTTTCTTACTGTGTTTTTCTGCCTCCTTACAACATTCTTTTTGAGAGCTCCCAAACCTCTAATTTCCCCAGTCTTCTGTTTGTTTGCAACAAGCCGTGCAGATTAGTTGCGATCATGTGCACTGCTATATGCAAACTACACATCCCATAGTCCCTAGTCCAACTCGGGAGTGAGCAAGAGTGGCAATAATCCTACATACAGTGGAACCATGGAGAACAGACCCTTTAATACCAAGTTGGATCACAGAAGCAAAAGAAAGGGATTTGGAGGAGGTCGGGCGCAATAGAAGATTCCTTTTTGCGTTAATACATACTTTCAATCAGAGCTCAGTGTTACTTTAAATCTTCTTTATTGATAAACATACAATTCAAAATACACTAATCAGTAGACCAAAAACGTACTTTATAAACTGAAATAAACTAGAAAAAGCAGCACATATGTAACTCCTACCTGCACGTATCAGCATCATGCATCTTCTGAAAATTTGCATAGAGCTCAGACCCCAACTCATAGTCTATACTCCAGGCAGACATCCCAAGGGAGAGGCTATGATGCCAGCGCGCACTTTCGTCTACAAAAAAAGAAATACAAAAATCCACAAATTATTGTCTGGGCAGGAAAACAACCTAAATAAATTAGAGCACACACTTTCATTTTAGAACATCAGCATTGGAAAAGAAAAATTATCGGTTCAATGTAAGGATTCATGTGACTGCCATCTGTCTGCTGGCCATCCCTTTCCAAAACTTCCAGGATTCCCTGCTTTGTTTGTAGCTTCTGATCGGCTGTTGACTTTTGATTTCTAAAGACTAAATACCCAATGGTACCTTGCTGCCTGTAATCAGTAATTCATGTACGGACTAAGTAGTTCAGAAGGCAGGCTCTGTGAATTATGACACAGCAGTGCCTACTATAGTGTATATATGTGTCATGGAAGTGAAAGAAGTAAATGTGTGGGGATCTTTACAAACTTCAAGATCATTCAAATTAATAATACACACAAAAGAAAAAACTAAGCTGGCTATTGGTGTTAAAGCGGAGGTTCACCCAAAAATCAACTATTTACCATTAGATCCAGCATACTGCTGACATCTGCAGAATGCCGTTTTGTTTTTTTGTACTTATCGTTTTATCAGGCTCTGAGCAGGGATTCCTTCCGGGTATAGGCGTTCTTAAGACAAGCGGAGTTGATTGACGGGCTGGTAAAGCGCGTCACGCCTTCCGAAAATACCCGAAGTGACACTCTGCAATTTACGGCGCCTGCGCAGTCAGCTCTACGCAGCAGGCACCGTATAGCGCCGTAAACACCCGAGTGTCACTTTGGGTATTTTCGGAAGGCGTGACGTGCTTTACCAGCCCGACGATCAACTCTGCTTGTCTTAGGAGCGCCTATTCCCCGCAGGAATCCCCGCTCGGAACCTGATAACAAAGCCTGATAAAACGATAAGTACAAAAAAAACAAAAAAATTTAAAAAAAGCATACTGCAGATGTCAGCAGTATGCTGGATCTAATGGCAGATAGTTGATTTTTGGGTGAACCTCCGCTTTAATAAGACAAGTCAAAAAGGGTGCTGCTGCTCTCTATGGATCCCCTGGGTGGCAGGAACACATCTAGACAAAACACCAGAGAGAGCGCAAAGCCGCCCTAGTATAACTCGGCTTTAATATAGTAAAGTTAAAAAAGGGATTTTTAAATACAGCTTACCTGTAAAATCCTTTTCTTGGAGTACATCACGGGACACAGAGCGGCATATTCATTACTATATGGGTTATATGGAGTACCTTCAGGTGTGGACACTGGCAATCTCAAACAGGAAGTCCCCTCCCTATATAACCCCCTCCCCTAGAGGGAGTCCCTCAGTTTTGTAGCAAGCAGTATGCCTCCCAAAATGTTCCCAAAAAGAGGGGTGGGAGCTCTGTGTCCCGTGATGTACTCCAAGAAAAGGATTTTACAGGTAAGCTGTATTTAAAAATCCCTTTTTCTTTCTCGTACATCACGGGACACAGAGCGGCATATTCATTACTATATGGGATGTCCGAAAGCAATGCTTTAATGAGGGGAGGGAGACATCTTCCAAAGAAGGATTTAATTTTAGAGGTATACTTAGATACTAGTAAATCCAACTTAAACGAGAAATGTAAATCTCAAATCAAATCAAGGGAGCCCCCTCAGATCCCGAGGAGCTTGAATCGCGGCCTGTAGTACTGACTGCCCAAAGGCTGTATCCGCATTCCTTCTTACGTCCAATTGATAAAATTTTGTAATGACTACGTTGCTGCCTTGCATATTCGAGCCCTAGAGATCTGATGATGTGCTGCCCAGGAGGTGCCCATGGCCCTGGTAGAATGGGCCTTTACCGACAAAGGAGGAGGCACCTCTTCACACCGCAGGCCCGAACAATTAATTGTTTAATCCATCTTGCGATGGTGGATCAAGCGGCTGCCTGACCCATCTTGGGCCCTTCCGGTAAAAACGAACACCACATCTGTTTTCCGAACCTTCTCTGTAGCTTTAAGATAGGCCCTTACGGCCCTGACAATATCCAACGTATGCAGCAACCCCTCCTTTCTAGAGGTGGGTTTTGGAAGAAGGATGGAAGTACCACATCCTGGTTCAGGTGGAAACTGGATATAACCTTTGGTAGAAAGGAAGGATGAGGACGGAACCCCGCCCTATCCTTATGCAAAATGAGATATGGTTCCTTACAAGATAAGGCTGCCAATTCCGATACTCTCCTGGCCGAAACTATGGTGATCAGAAATACCGACTTTCTAGTCAGTAAAATCAAGGTACCTCAGCCAACGGCTCAAGGGGTTGTTTCTGTAGGGATGACAGAACAAGATTTAAAGTCCCATGGACAAAGTGGTGACTTGACAGGAGGATTAATACGCAAGACCCCCTGTAAGAAGGTCTTTACCAGCGAGTGGGTGGCCAGCGGCCTCTGAAACCACACTGACAGAGCTGAGATCTGTCCCTTGATTGTGCTTAGTGCCAGGCCTTTATCCACTCCTAGCTGGAGAAAACTTAACACCCTGTCAATAGTATATTTACGGGAATTCCATCTTTTGGATTCACACCAGCCTACGTAATTCCTCCACACCCTGTAATAAATCACCCTGGAGGCCGGCTTTCTAGCCCTAATCAGGGTAGGAATTACCTGCCTAGACAGACCTCTACCCCTGAGAATCAGGGATTCAGCCTCCAGGCCGTCAAATTTAGACGCTGTCATGTAGGGTGGAGGATCGGGCCTTGTGAGAGTAGGTCTGGTTGTAGAGGAAGAGTCCAAGGGTCTCCCACTGCCATCTTCAGGACTAGTGAGTACCAAGTCCTCCGGGCCCAAGCCGGAGCTACTAGAATGACTGGCTTGTGCTCCACTCTGATCCTGCGCAACAGGCGAGGGAGTAACTGTAGCGGAGGGAATGCATATAGAAGTTTGAATTGATGCCAAGGGCAAACCAACGCATCGGTTCCGCAGGCCATAGGATCCCTCGCTCGAGACACGAACCTGTCTAGTTTCTTGTTGAACCTGGATGCCATTATATCTACGTCCGGCATTCCCCACCTCTAGCAGATTGTCTGAAAGACCTGGGGATGCCGAGACCACTCCCCTGGCAACCGACTCTGGCGACTTAAGAAGTATGCCTGCAGGTTGTCCACTCCGGGAATGAATATCGCCGAAATGCAGGGTACATGAACCTCTGCCCACTGAAAAATCAAGCTCTTGAGCGGCCTGACTCCTGGTTCCCCCTTGGTGGTTTATGTATGCCACCGCCGTGGCATTGTCTGACTGGATTCTCACCGGGAACCCCTTTAATCTGGAGGTCCATGCCAGAAGGGCTAGGCGAGCAGCTCTGATCTCCAAGATATTGATGGGGAGCTGCCTCTCTGCTTTCACCCAAGTTCCCTGGCGAGAGAACCCCTCGAAGACCGCCCCCCCAGCCTGCCAGGCTGGCGTCTGTGGTAACTACTTCCCAGACAACAGGGCTGAAGGATTTTCCCTTTAGAAGATTCTGGGGGTTCAACCACCAGGCCAGGCTTTGTCGGACCCTTAATGATAGCGTCAAAGGGGACTCTAAGGCATGTGCCCTCTTGCCCCAGGCTGCTAGAATGGCTGCCTGTAGGACGCGAGTGTGGATCTGAGCGTACGGTACTGCCTCGAACGTGGCCACTAGCTTGCCTAGTACTCGCATACACAGGCGAATAGTTTTTTTTTTTTTCTTGTTTAGAACCAACTGAACCAACCCCTTGATAGCCTCGATCTTTACAAGGGGCAGGAACACCCTTTGCTGTTCTGTGTCTAACCTCATGCCGAGGTATTCCAACTGCTTTGTAGGCTGGAACGCTGACTTTCCCCGGTTTAGGACCCAGCCGAATCCTTCGAGGTACCGAACCGTGAGGTTTACTGCCTGTTGCAGACCCGGCCGTGAGTGATCTATGATTAAAAGGTCGTCCAAGTATGCTAGGACTGTGACCCCTTGGATCCTTAAATTGGCCAGAACTGGGGCTAGGATCTTCGTGAATACCCGGGGGGCCGTGGCCAGCCCGAAGGGGAGCGCCCTGAATTGGAAGTGTCGCTGCCCCACCGCGAAGCGTAAAAATCTTTGATGCGACTGAAAGATTGGTACATGAAGGTAAGCATCCTTTATGTCTATGGAGGCCAGAAAATCGTCCCTCTGAAGCGCGGCGGCTGCTGACCGGATGGATTCCATCCGGAAGGAACGAACCCTTAGGTAACCGTTTAACCTCTTTAGGTCCAAGATTGGCCTGACATCGCCGTTGGGCTTTGGTATGACAAAGAGATTGGAATAGAAACCTAGCCCTTGCTCTTGGGCTGGCACCTCTATTATTACGTCCTGGCAAAGCAGGTGATCCAAAGCTGCCAGCATTGAGGCCTTCCTTGCTGGATCCTTTGGTAGCCTTGATTCTTGAAAATGAGGCGGAGGACACCTTAGAAACTCCAGTCTGTAGCCTGTGGTTACAGACGCCCGGACCCATTTGTCGGGGATCTTGGCTTCCCAAACTTCTGAGAAGAAACGAAGCCTTCCCCCCACCCGCGAGAGTGGGGGCGCCCCTTCATAAGGCAGACTTAGGGGCTGTCTTTGTCGGCTTGCGATACCATGGCCTCTTGCCCCCAGGGGCCTGTCCCTGCGATCTACTGTTAACGTTGGATCGTGCAGGCGGCCGTCGATACTGCCTGGAATTTGAGGGCCCCGAGACAGGAAAGAGCTGCCTCTTAAATGTAGGACCCCGGAATGTCTTTTGACCGGTAAAAGGGGTACTCTTGCCATTTGAAATAGTCTGAATATATTTATCCAGATCCTCTCCGAAGAGTCGTCCTCCATGGAAGGGAAACCCTGCCAGAAGCTTTTTGCATGGGGGCTCCGCTGCCCAGTTCTTCAACCATAAGAGCCTTCTCATGTGCACCAAAAATAGTGATAAACGAGAGGCCTGCTGGATGGAATCTTTTATAGCATCTACAGCAAAACACAGAGCTCTGGGAATGTCAGAAAACTCTTCTGCTTGTTGGGTAGGCATGTCCTTTAACATTTCTTTTGTCTGGTCTTTTAACGCCTGACAAACACCAATCGCAGCCACAGCTGGCTGTACCACTGCTCCTGCCGTAGCAAAGGATGTTTTTAAAAGTGTCTCTAACCATTTATCAACCGGATCTTTAAACATATTTTTTTTTTACACCGGGCAAGTTAGTGATTTATTCACACATGAGATGGCTGCCTCCACTACTGGGAGCCTCCACCTCTTGGAGAATCTTTCCTCCATGGGGTAAATGACCGCAAATCTTTTCGGTGGCAGAAAAATCCTATCCGGCCGTACCCAATCCCGAAAGATCAATTCCTCCAAGAGAGGATGGACCGGAAAAACTGCGTTGCTTAACGGAGCTTTCAAAGAGCCCAGAGAGGATACCGGAGGAACCTGAGGCTCTGGCAATGGTAAACTAAATGCCGAGCGGACCATGTCCGTCAAAGACTGTACCCACAGTCTTTCTGTCTGGGAGTCTGAAAATGGTTCCTCAGAGGCAGATCCCTCAATCCCTGAACCCTCTTGGTTCAGGTCTAGTTGATCCTCCTGTGATTCCAATTCCTTCGGAGAGAGAATCTCAACATCTGAGGATACACCTCTTGTGATGGGGGTCTAACCCGTTTCTTACCAGGAATAGCTCTAGCGATTAATGCTGCTATTCTCTCTTCTAGCCCCCCTAGGGATACGGCTAGCATCTCCTCTGTGATAAACACAGGGCTGGGCTGATCTGGGCCAGCCTCCGCACCAGATCCCCCTAATGGCTCATCCAAGGCGCCCTTTATGTTAATAAGTTGCGGGGAAAGTATCGCATATCATCAGAATCAGAAGGGGAACCCCCTTTGTTTTTGGTTTTTTTTTTTTTTTTTTTTGTACCCTTTGACCCCGAACCTTTGGAAGCCATAATACAAAATCGAGGGACTCCGCCCACACAACAGACTGTAGTGGCCAGGAGTACAAAACCAGAGCTTAGGAGACAATAGATCACTAATGCCCAAAAACTGATGGGATCCCGTATGTTTTTCTCTTTTTTTTTTTTTTTTTTTAAATATATATTATATATATTTTCTTTTTTAAAACATACAGTGACCCCAAACTTAGTTTGCCAGCCTCCAACCTGCTGCAAAAAGGGGAATTTCTTGGCTTAACAAAAAAGGCATTGGAACAAAGTCCAGCATGTACTACCCCTCTTCCGCCACCGGGAGTCACTGTTCTGCCGCTCTGCGTCCTCTCCTTCTGAAATCAGCCTCAGACTGAGCACTGACAATGCCTGCTGATCTATAACAGCACAAGGCGCGCCCCTGTATGACGCCGCAGGCACGCCCCCCCCCCGCCCTCCTGTCTGAACGGCGCGAAAAACGTCTATAAGACGTGCACGCGCGCGCGCGCGTATGCCGGAACAGGAGGAACATGGAGGAGCCGCGCTGCTGGAGACCCAGGACTGCAGAAACAGGCGGCAGATTCAAACCCCCGGCCAGGTAGGACTCTCCAAAAGGCCCCTAGGGATCCTTACTAGTCCTAGGAAGAAAGCAGCAGGTTAGCTAGCAACACATTCTTAGACAGGGGAACCTAGTGATGGGGGAAAAAAGGTGTCATCCTGTCTCTCTCAGACATAGTGAGCAAGGTTGCCCATGCAGAGCATACTTAGGCTATCCCCCCTTTTAGGTTACCCCGGAGAGCCTGCTGTCGAACCAAGTCCCGCAGGCTCCCCCTTACCTGCTCCATGCTGCAGGATGTTTGTCCAGCAAACTGATCCAATCTTCTCCCATCTCCGTGGGTAGCGTAGTAGACCTTCAGGCCCTGGGGTCCTATGAAGGTACCCACTGTCCTGGACCTATATAGCACCCTGGCAAACAGGAACTTATGGTTTTTACAAACTCCAAGTCCTGGGCCCAGGGTCCAGCCCTCCAAAGAGGAGCATTATAGGCAAAACCCCACGGTTTGGGGCCCGGGTACTGTCCACTTTGGCACTGAGGCTCCTTGGACAGATCCGGTTAGCCCGCCCTTAATCCCAAGGATGTGGAGCAAAGCTATTCCGTGACCAACACCTAAGACACTGGCGAAAAAACTGAGGGACTCCCTCTAGGGGAGGGGGTTATATAGGGAGGGGACTTCCTGTTTGAGATTGCCAGTGTCCACACCTGAAGGTACTCCATATAACCCATATAGTAATGAATATGCCGCTCTGTGTCCCGTGATGTACGAGAAAGAAAACCCTACAAGGTCAAACTCACATTGCGTAAAGATAGATACAGCATCAGGATTCCGCACTCCTAAACCACCTCAAGATCTTGACAGGGGAAGGGGAAGGCATAGACATTCAACCTAGCTGCGTGGATCCTGGCAGCACATTTGAGGCTATAGCCATAACGCTCGACATGCAGATCCTAAAGCGCTTGCGTCCGGTCCAGCCGGCGATGCTCTTTGAGAACACAAAAACCTACAAGAGCAGGATACAGGGGCGGAAGAGAGTGAGGACGTCATACAGTTGCGATAGCAACGCGTTTCGGAGGCATGGTCTCCTTCCTCAGGTCAAGCGCATTAGAATCTGCACACAGAGCATGGTGATGGATAGCCTCAGATGTGCTATCAGGATCTGGGTAGCTAGGTTGAACCTCCATGGCTCCCCCTTCCCCTGTCAGGATCTTGAGGTGGTTATAGGGGTGCGGACACAGTGGAATCCTTATGCTGTATCTTCACACAATGTGAGTTTGACCATTGTAGTGTTTTTAACTTTGCCATATTAAAGCCGAGTTACACAAGGGAACGGCTTTGCGCTCTCTTCTCTTGTGTTTTATACAAACGAATAAGTATGCTAGAAATATATTGTGGAGATTAATATATGATTTTATGTTTTGACCATAGATATACTTTTTTTTTTTTTTTTTTATCAAAAAGGTTTTTATTGCTCACAAAACAGAGTATGAAAAAATGACATACAGTACACTATGTTCAGACGTAATAACAATGCAACAACAATCCTTGAGTACAACAGCCCATAAGTACAACTAGCAGTATGCTCTTGACCCCTACTTGCCTATAAGCCTCAGTTAATAGCCCGGCAGCCCTTTTTATGGCATGCCTTTGATTTCCTCTGAACCAGGTGGGGATGCAAGACCTGGTCACAGAAGTCAACTCTATCCATGTATTTGTTGTATGCATTAACACATAGAGGCTATTTCTTTCTGTGTAGTGGACCCCTGTTCTGTTACAGCCACTGTACCCTCTAGGTGGATTGTTATCAGTATATAGACAGTTTTTCTGTCTGGGAATTTGATGGCCATGAGTTCCTACTGTTGGCAACTGAGCAGTTTGCGGTTTTACCATATGGTCCCCCACATGATCCCACGACAGCAGCATGCAGAGACCAAAAAAACTGAACTCTGGTATAGTAATTTTACACAAAGTTGGTAGCATTGATGGAGAAGAGGTTGAATCAGCAGCCAAAGTTTCCCATTGACTTGAAGATGATCTGGGTAGATCTGGGAACTGACTTATCTGTTCCATCCTTCATAGATTATTTTAATCTGATTGTATTCCCATTTGTACTTTCGCACAGTCTGTACATATTTATGCCCTATCAGGCATGCTTGGAAGGCACGAATCGCCTAAAATGCAGTTGGCCTTGATTATTCATTAGGGATTCATCAATGAAGATTTTTTTTTTCGGGGGTATAAACTGCTGAAAAGGTTCCAAATCATTTTTTTTCTTTTGAGGGGCCTTTAATTTGAACAGGTAGTCATTTCTGGGAGTCACTGCTTGGTAGACGCTGGGAATTACCATTAAATATAAAAAGTGCAGGACTACTTGGTCATAATAACTGCTGAAAAAGATGGCTTAGCATAGATGTGCTATAGGCCCAACAGTGCTGAATTGTAGGCTTTCAGACAGGCCCTTATATAGAAAGGCAACCAGTACAGTTTTAACTTCTGTAAGGCGTTTCCTGTGCACCCAGTGCCTTTAGTGAATAAACGTCAGGCGTTACCCAGAAACTGGGTGGCATAAAGATTAGTTTAAGTTACAATAAGTTCTAGATAGTCGTCACCCACAAATACCTTGAGAAAACCCACATAGCCAAAATCTGTAACACTGATATTTATGCGTGGTGAGGCATGTTGGTATTTGGGGGAGGTGAAAAATCCCACCGGAATCCACTGAGCGATGTACTGCTGTGCAGAAACTGGTGTGATGCTACCCTGTGCGTCCTCTTGCTCCCTGCTAGTACTGGGCCTCACAGTCGTCGGAGCTGCCTGAAGTGACACTCTCACCGTCAGCCTCACATTTCACTGTCCCAGCACAGGAGGCATATGCATCTTCAATGGTAAAGAGACTTTTTTTTTTTACATAAAAGGCAGGCTAAAGACCAAACACTAAGCAAAAATAAATCAGAAGCCTTTTGGTTTAATTATAAAACACTGAGACACACACACACAATGTTTTTAAATTCTAAAACACAGACACTGGCCTTAACACTGAATTGGCACAAATGGTGGCACTATAGGCAAACAATTATATGCACAATAATAATAAAAAATAATATAAAAAAGATTTACAAAATAAAATGTATACACAGACACACACAAAAAAAATAAAAACATAAAAGGGACGCCAAAAAACCAACACTTATCAACCTCACACCATAAAACAATAATACATCTAAAAAACGTAAGAACACCAATGGTGACAGAAACAATGACACAGACACTAGCGATGATAGCAACACCAACACTGAGATTAACAGTGGCAGGAACACGAACACTAGCGGCCACAGGGCCACTAACACGGACATTAGAGATGACAGGATCACCAACATTAATACTGACGCTAATCTTAAAGCTGAGACTGTCACTATTATAAATACAAACATTGGCAGTGAAGGTCAGAGCCTGATCTAGCTAATGTGAACTGATTTTACGTCATTAGACTGTTACATAAACCTCACCTCCTCACAAAATGTCCCCTGCACAGATACAAATTATCTAGTTTTCCTCAATTCTGAGTAGAAGGCTAATAGGGAGACGTTTTACAGGCTTCCCATTCATGTAATCACTGTCATTGGCTGTCACAGTGATCACATATTTGTAGCCAGTTCTCATGCCTCCCAATCGCTAATCCAAAACCCGATACGGTCACTGATGCGGTTAGCCCAGCCTCTTCGCTGGGGACGCGCTCCTAGCCTGAACACATGTACATGTATATACAGCCCTATGGATAAAGACCCACTTCTATGAGGCTGCATATATGCATACACTCGGCAGGAAGGGATTACATTCTGTTATGTTATAAACAATTTAAAATGAAATGTTTGTACTGGTTACAGTAAACCAACAATGTGCATTACAGTTGCTTGTATTAACTAGGTAAAGCTAGTATTCTGATGCAATTATTTAAAGTTATATATTTTTAGTAAGTACAAAATTAAGTCATTTACCAGAAGATAAGTGCCTGATAATGGGATGAACTCCACACTGTGCAAACGTTTTAAGATGTTGGTTTTCAGACTGAAATTGAATTTGAAAAATGTCAAAATGTAAACAGAATTATTTAAGCAAAAATGCTCGAAACATACAGAAGAGACCTCTAGTGAAAAGGAGATATAGGATTGGTCTACCAAACAAAGGATACCGTTTAAAAATGAGGCGCTGTTTAAATCACTAAATACAGCCATTATGCACAGCAATATACCAAGGATGTACTCTAAAAACTTCAACCCACTTTTTTTCCCTCTTTACATAATACTGCATAGTTGATTCCTGCAAATGCTGAAAATGATTTATCTAATTTTTTTTCCTAATATGCAGAAGTTAGAAGTATATAATTTATTCTACACATTGTCAGCATCAACAATTGCTTGTCAAAATCTTCCCGGCCAGTCCTGTGTATAAGCTCTGCACTCCCTTTTTATTCTCATGGGGAGTTTGTACTGAGCCGCAGAACAAAGCACAACCCCTCAAATGAATAAATGGACAGTGCAGAGTGAATGGGTGGCCCAGCTAGGAAGATTTTGACAAGCGGCTGGTGAAGTAGCACGGCCAATATCTAGGACAGGTGAGTAAAAGGCTAGGGTTACATAAGCCATTAAACCCCCCCCAACAAAAAAACAACAATACGGTATACATTCTATAGATTTAGCAGCCTCTTTGCCAGTGCTGTGATATTGCAAGTTGTTCCTCTTGAAGTTTTCAGGCTAATGGTCTTCACTACAGCACTAAGCCCTGGTTCACACTGGTGCGATTTGACGTGTTATATCGGCGGCATTTGCCGGCAATGGCACCGTCCTAATTGGTGCGACGCCGCATCTGCAGCTCTGCACCGATTTAGAAAAGTCGTTTCTGTACTACCTTTTGTGATTTCAGCACGCAATTTACATTAACATCGGTGCAGAAACGTGCACAGATGTCTCTGTAATCGCAGCCAAAATCAGGACTGAAAGGCGGGAGCCATGAATAAGCACTGAATCAGTGTAAAAAGCGTCGACTGTTCCTGTTTGCCTTGCTGTGAATTTTGTGGTGCATCAATTTGCTGTTTTTACCAATAAAGACAACTCTACAGTTTTTTGGAGTGCGGCTGTCCATCCCTTGAAATTCATATTAACTCCCGCAGCCTAGTCTGAACCTGGGCTGAAGGGCATTTACATAATGCGATTTTAGAGCCATTAAGTGCATCAGTTCTGTAAATCCAGACCACTATGATGATGCCCCCTCAAAGGAAGCCTGGCCACAACAGACTGGGCTCACACGAGGTGGAGTGAATAATGACGGCTATCTTTTAACCCAAAAGAGCAGTGCCATTTAGTGGCCAGAAACAAATAACTTGGGAGACCGACAGATTGAAGGTAAGTGCATTGGGTGGGTATTTTCTTTTTTTCTAACTTGACTGGACACATTAATGATGTGGCATTTAAAACTTAAAGATATGCTAAACTGGAAAAATAATCCCACGTCCTAAACTAATGTATGGGTCAGTATGCGTCCACAGACAAATGCCTGGACGCACACACTTCTTGCATTAAATCGTCCCTGTGTGATAGCATAAGGCTGGATGAGACACTTGTGTCCACTGCCTGCAGCCAAATGCCAGAGCCTCATGCACCAATGTTAAATGTCCAGTGTGCATGGGGAATCACTCACTAGAGTTATATAAAATATTGATCTCTGCACCATCATAAACATGAGTGTAGTGTATGGGCGCATGAAAATACACTTTTGTAGCATACTGTAGTGGACAGCCATTCATGTACATGAAAGGCTGTATGCGGCACCTGGGCTGCCCTGGCAGAGGAAAGATGCTGGCATTTACATTGAATGGACTCAGCCGTTTTTGTGCAAGGACTCTAAAGGCCCAGCTTTTGGTCAGATGGTGAACTATTCAAAAGTAAAAATTATTTTAATTTTCAATACCAATGGAAAATGTATTTTTATTTCAATTCTGTATGTGCACCATTATATTTAAGAACAAGTTTGGAAGCAGACAAATTAGTAAGGTGAGCACAACAGACTTTGCCTGAACAAAAGCTTAAAGCGGAGTTCCACCTGTTTGTTAGTTTATTGAAGATCAGCAGCTACAAAAAACGTAGCTGCTGAAATTTAATAAACAGGTACCTCACCTGTCCCACGGTCAAGCAATGCGACCACCCAGGGCCTCGCTCCCCCCCCCCCCATTTCCGTGGCACCATCATAGAAACTGTGGGCACCCGGGCGTGACAGCTTATGACTGTGCTGTGCTCTGCTATTGGCCAGGCAATCTTGTGGGATCTGCGAGGTGTCTCAGAAGATTACAGGAAGGGAGGGGCTGCCTAGGGGCAGTGAAGTCGCTGCCGAGGCGGCAGAGAAGCAGGACAAGAATTCCCTCTAAAAATAAGGTGCCCACTCCCCCCTCGAAAAAAAATTACATGCCAAATGTGACACGTAAAGGGGTGAGGAGTGCTTAAAGCGGAAGTTCCACTTTTGGGTGGAGCTCTGCTTTAAGTATATTTTACCCCCCACACTGTTAGTCCTACGCCTTTTTCTGAAGTTCATGACAGGAAAAATACTCACAGGTCCAGCATAGTGGATCAGCACAGGAATCTCAAATGTAACACCAAATGAGGTAACCATCATAAGGTTGGTCAACAAATTCAATGGCAAGTCTTTGGCTTTGATCTTCCATGTAAATATGTTCCAGCAGCCAGGAGGTATAGTAAACAAGTGAGTGAAATTAAGTATCTGCAATTGGAAAAGAAAGCAATAGTAGGTAAACCTTCAGTCTAATTATGTGAAACAGATTGGGAAAAAATAAATAAAAAAAATTAACATTCAATATTTCACCGCTACTCTCGGCAAGCTCAAGTGAAAAAACGATAAAGAGCGTCCTCAGCCTACATGTCTCCTTCAAACCATACATCCTGATGCATTTTGCCCCGTCATAGGGCCTAGAACATGTAGGCTGAGGATGCTCTTTATCTTTTATTTACTTGGGTTGGTCGGGAGTAACAGCGATCCATTCCTCCTTACATTTACTAACCCCCTGGATTAGTATTAAGACAAGCCTGCATTCCATGTTCTGGGACACAGAGATATGCTTTCATCCCTACTTTGATCAGCGTCAAAAGCAATAAAACAGGTCACATTCAACATTTCACCATTACTCTTAGTACAAATCAAATGTTACTTAAAGCTAATCTCCATGTTCTGCTTAAAGTAAGGTGACCAGATTTTTAGAATTAAATCCGGGGACATATTTTTGTTTACTATTAATAGTAAAACAGTAAAAAACACACTAAGCAGGAGAGCACACCATTGTTAGCTCTCTAGTTATGCGGAGAGCTCAGCCTGCTCTCTTCCAACAATCAGACTTGCCCTGACACATGCCACCCCAGTTTCACTGGAAAGACTAGTGTCTGCTGTTTCTCCATCCCTTAGCAATTATGCAGCTGACAACAGAGGGTATTCGATCAAGAGGAAAAAAAAGTATATATATTTTTTCTATTACACAAATGTTTTGCCTTTCATTTCTATTTTAACCACTTCCCGACCGCTGTACGCATATATTCGTCCTAACTTTAAAGATGGATATCTCGGTAACGGCAGCAGCTGCTGCCACAACCGAGATATCCATCTTTAGTGTGAGTGGTCCTGTAAAACATAACGGCGGTCTCCGCGGCGGATTCACCGCGAGATCGCCGTTATCGGCGGTGGGAGAGGGCCCCCCTCCCGCCGCTCTCCCGCGCCCTCCGCCGCTTACCGGAGCCGTCGGTAGCGGCAGAGGCGATCGGGTACGTTCGTCTGCTGTGTGGGGATGCGAGTGAGGGAAAACCCGTCCCCATAGCTCTTCTGGGCGGAAGCAACGTCAAAACGTCAGTCCCGCCCAGCATCTTAAAGAAACATTTTTTTTTTGTATTTTGAAAAAATATTAGTTTCAAATTTTCATTTTTATTTTGCATTTTAGTCTAAATATGAGATCTGAGGTCTTTTTGAACCCAGATCTCATATTTAAGAGGACCTGTCATGCTTTTTTTCTATTACAAGGGATGTTTACATTCCTTGTAATAGGAATAAAAGTGATCATTTTTTTTTTCCAGTGTAAAAAAGAATAAAATAAATAAAAATAAATAAGAAAAAAAAAGTAGCGCCTGCATATGAAAATGGTGTTCAAACCACACAAGTGAGGTATTGCCGCGATCGTTAGAGCGAGAGCAATAATTATAGCCCTAGACCTCCTCTGCAACTCAAAAAATGCAACCTATAGAATTTTTTAAACGTCGCCTATTGAGATTTTTAAGGGTAAAAGTTTGACGCCATGCCACGAGCGGGCGCAATTTGTAAGCGTGACATGTTGGGTATCATTTTACTCTGCGTAACATTATCTTTCACAATATATTAAAAAATTGGGCCAAATTTATTGCGGTCTTATTTTTTAATTCAAAAAAGTTAATTTTTTCCAAAAAAAGTGCGCTTGTAGGACCGCTGCGCAAATATGGTGTGACAAAAAGTATTGCAATGACCGCCATTTTATTCTCTAGGGTGTTAGAAAAAAATATATATAATGTTTGTGGGGTTTAAGTAATTTTCCAGCAAAAAAAACTGTTTTAGTCTTGTAAACACCAAATCTGAAAAACACCCATGGTACAGAAGTGGTTAAACTGAATAAGTTAATTTAGAAGGTGAGGGTTTAAAATCGCTTTAACTTGTTCATTTAGACCATGCTGGCCCTAACTATTTACTTCACTAACCATTGCAGCAGCTGAGTGCTCTATAAAAACTGTATGCAGCCTCGGCTATATATATATTATACCGCTCTGTGTTTTGCCAGACGGATTAGAACATCCCACTCCACTCTTGAAACAAAACCAAGTCAGGCTGAGCGCTGCTGAGCCATTCAGAGGATGCTTAGTATGTTATGCATTAATGCAATGCTTCCTCTAAATGGATGATACAGAGTATATGACACCATCCGCCCACTTTTTTCCGAAAAAAATATCTCAATTTAATAAGACGAGATAGATGAGTGATTTTATCTTAAAGTTTCAGCATCATCTAAAATAACCGCTTTTGTTGTACGTCACCGCGCTTTGCTAGAGCATTTTTTTTTCACGATTGTGTGTAGGCAAGGCCGTTTTAATGATCGGGTTGGAAAAAAAAAAAAACGTTTTTCTAGAGCCTGAAAAACTTCATTTTTTACAACCCGAAAAATGATCGTGTGTACGCGGCATCAGACTAAAGAAATTGGTGACCTGGAGTAAAACTGGGATTTTGATTTAGGAAAGAAAATAAAAAAATAAAACCACAATACCTTGAAAATTCCCCTGACTTGCTCTGGCACAAACACATCACTGAGACGGATATGAAAGTTTAGACGACTTTCTAGCCACATGGACCATGATCCAAGAGGGTCCGGAAGTTGCTGCATGTAAAATGATATTTTTGAAGTATCAAAATTAAGGTACCTGAGGAAAGAATTACAGCTGATGAGACAACATGTCACACAATAACAGGCATAGAAAAAAATACCAAAATTAGGGGAAAAAATAAATACTCAGGTAAAAAGACATTTCAAAATGCAACGGAAACATTTCACAATCAGAGTAGAGGTTATTTTAGCAAGGTATCTCTAAGCTACGCTAAATTATTTTTCCAAAATGTAAACCAATAAACAAAGACATTTCTGGAACTTACAGTTAAAAAAAAAAAAAAAAGAAGGAATTCTGACTTGCCTGTAAATTCCATATCTTAAAGTCCAATACAGGCATCAGGGTGGATGCTCAAACCCTGGATTCAGGTGATTGGACAAGCTCCCTTTTTAACCAAACAGTACAGGACACAGGCAGTATATTTAAACCCTAGGATGTCGGTGGGCATCAACAAAATAAAAATGTGTTGAATAAGCCAGAGACCGAAAGCTGCTCCTGCAAATACTAGAACATCCACCTGGTAGAACTTGGAGAATGTGTTAACTGAAGTGGCATCCTTATACCTGGTACACATCAATGGAGTTTTTTTTCGGGGGGACCCATTGGCCATGAGCATCAATTGGCAGGTATTTTCCTGGCATGCATGTTCTACAGATGTGGACGTTCAGGCTGCCGTACAGAATGTCTCTGTTTCTATTGAACCGGCTGCTATTCGGCTCTTGTGTGTAAAGCTTAACAAAGCGGAGCAACAGGCGCCTGATGATAGAATGACCAGGAAAACCCCACTAATCTTTTGAAGTCAGCACATAAGAGTACTGGAAGTACTATATCTTAGAGAGGACAGGCTCTAACAATAAGAGCCACCTGCCAATAGTTGACTTGGAAGCAAGGTGTCCTTTTTAAGACTGTCAGCAGAACAAAGAGGATGTCTAAAACGGGAGAGTTTGATATACAAAGACCACATAGACGAGTTTTCTAAAAAAAAAAAAAAAAAACAACATGGATTCCTGAAAGACAAACCTCATTTCTTTTTATGAGGAGGCAAGTAAAACCTTGGACAGAGGGGTGGCTGTGGACATGGTATACTCGGATTTTGCAAAAGCGTTCCCCACACGCGGCCAAGATCTTCTTTTACGCCCCCCCCCGCCCCCCAAAACAGTGATATGTTTAGACTTGTGCCTTTTTGCAACCTATGTAATTACGTCTGTTTTTTGTATGGTGTTTTTCAGATAGACACGGACAGCCTTTGGTACATCCAAATGACGGAGAGCAATATCCTTGTGGTGTGTGATGTGAAGACAAGGAAAGTAACACAATGTCTTCATTAAGGTGGAAGGCTGACACCACCTTAGGGAGAAAGGAGGGTTTTGAGCGCAAGATTTTCTCTTTTTGTCAATAGACTTCTTAAAAGATGACAGACGTGACAATCACCAAGAAGGCCATTTTGTAGGAGAGAACACCCAAGGTGAATTCCTTAAAGAGGAGTTCCACCCAAATTTGGAACTTCCTCTTGTTCCACTCCTCACCCCCATACATGCCACATTTGGCATGTAATTTTTTTTGGGGGGGGGGGTGGGGGCTTCAGTAGGAGTGGGACTTCCTGAGCCTTAATCGCCTACACCAGACCCTGACCCTGTAGGCGATCACATGGGACACTGACAGGTCCCATGTGATCGCCTCTCCAATCAGCGGCGAGCCGCGCCCGCATGCGCAGTGCGGCTCGCGCATGCGCAGTGGGTGCCCGGCCGTGAAGCCGAAGGCTGTCACGGCTGGGTGCCCACAGTCGAGATGGAGACGCCGCCTGGGGAGGGGGGGAGAGGAGTGGAGCCCCGGTCGGCGCGTCGCTGGAACGCAGGAGCAGGTAAGTGAGTGTTTATTAAAAGCCAGCAGCTACACTTTTTGTAGCTGCTGACTTTTAATAAACACAATTTTGCCTGGAACACCCCTTTAACCACTTAAGACCCGGACCTTTAGTCAGCTAAAGGACCCAGCCAGGATTTGTGATTTGGCACTGCGTCGATTTAACAGACAATTGCGCGGTCGTGCGACGTGGCTCCCAAACAAAATTGGCGTCCTTTTTTCCCCACAAATAGAGACTTCTTTTGGTGGTATTTGATCACCTCTGCGGTTTTTATTTTTTGTGCTATAAACAAAAATAGAGCGACAATTTTGAAAAAAAAACAATATTTTTTACTTTTTGCTAGAATAAATATCCCCCAAAAATATATAAAAAAAAAATTTTATCCTCAGTTTAGGCCGATACGCATTCTTCTACCTATCTTTGGTATGGCTGTAGGTGTGACGTCATCAATTGTGTCTCCCTATAAAAGGGATCATGCGGTCGATGACGCCGCCGTTTACACACGGCTCTCCCCGTTCTTCAGCTCCGGGGACCGATCGCCGGACTCCAGCGGCGATCGGGTCCGCGAGATGCAGGAGGCGGTCCTTAAGTGGTTAATACAACCCAATGCCTAAAAAAAAGTTGGGACGCTAAATCTACATAAAAATCGGATGCATCAATCTGGAAATTTCAATTTGATAAACCCATATTTTCATAACAATAAAAAATACAAAACATATAAAAATATTTAAAACTGAGACAAAGTACCATTTAAAGAAAAAAGAAAGGTCATTTTGATATTTATGACAGCAACACTGCTCAAAAAAATTGGGACAGGGCAAATAAAACCTGTCAAAGTAAGTAGTACTAACAAGGGACAGCTGGAAGAACATTTTGCAACTAATTAGGTTAAATGACAACAGGTCAGTAACATGATTGGGTATAAAAGAGCATCTTAGAGAATCAGGGTATCTCAGAAGTAAAAATGGAAAGTTTCACCAGTCTGTGAAAAGCAGTGTCTAAAAATGGTCAATTTCAAAAAAATGTTCCTCAACATAAAATTGTTAAGTCTACTTGTAAGTGGAGGACTGGAGGAGCTTTATGCCTCTCTATAAGTGAGCTCTAATCTGGTGCTTGAGGGAAGCAAGCATTAATGCAATTAAACTGACTGGGAAATATGATCCATAGCAGCGATGAGAGGCTTTATCTAAAGAGTGTGTTGGAGCTCCAGCCCATTGTGTTTATGCCTCAACAACACACTAATGTACACTTAGGAGTTAATTTGCAGAGACAAACTTACCAGAGAAATGAGCCACAGTCATTGATGAGAGGCTTCATTTAGGGCCAGTTCACAACAGATGCAGTTCAATTCAGTTCCGTGTGCACCAGAAACTGACTGCATGGTGTAAACTAGAGCCATTGGAATACATGGAAAACACTGTGCATGCATTTTTATTGCATAAAAAATATGCAAAGAAATGAACGGAACTGCATCTGGTGTGAACTGGCTATTAAAGAGTATGTTATAACCATACCGTTCAAAGCAATCCAATAGTATTGGTGCAGTGATTTTTTAAAATACAACCCATATATCATTCCATAAAGTATCAATTTTCTGCCAGAAGAAAGAAAGAAAAATTAAGAGAAAACGAGAAGTGAAGAAGTTGTGGCCTGTCCGAAAGCCAAACCCTACCGCCACCTCAGCTATTAGGACAGGATTTGAAGACCGTTATTCCAAACTTTCTCAAACCTTGAGGTGTCTTTTAAGATTTGAACCATATTTTTAGGTGATAATTATCCATGGTAATTTCATTTTCATTACATTAAAGCGGAGTTCCACCCAAAAATGGAACTCACCCCCTTACATGCCACATTTGGCATGTAATTTTTTTTGGGGGGGGGGGCCTCAGGAGGAGTGGGACTTCCTGTCCCACTTCCTCCTTCCGCCGAGGGGCTGGTAAGGCAATTAAGCTTAATCGCCTTATTGCAGCCCCTTCCTATAGGGCGATAGCCTAGGACACTGACAGGTCCCAGGCGATCGCCTGTCCAATAGGACGGCGCAGCGCCGGGCCATGCGCGCATGCGCAGTGCCACTCGCACATGCTCAATGGGTGCCCGGCCGTTAAGCTGAAGGCTGTCATGGCCGGGTGCCCACAGTAGCAATGAGGATGCCGGCCGGGGAGGGGGGGAGAGGAGCGGAGCACCGACCGGCGCGTCGCTAGAACGCTGGAGCAGGTAAGTGTATGTTTATTAAAAGCCAGCAGCTACACTTTTTGTAGCTGCTGACTTTTAATAAACATAAAATTTGGCTGGAACACCCCTTTAAGGTCCACTGCTGCAATCTTTCAGGCAGTTGAAATTGCAATTTTAGCAGTCAAAAGCAAAGCATAATAAGGTTTAAGTGATTGATTCAGGAAGGAGGGCAACTTTAGTTTTTTTGACAATGTTTATCATATGGACTGAATAAACCAGGGTATGGAACCTCACCCAGAAACGTTTGACCTTAGAAAAAAGCTACCATATGTGGTACATCAATCCCACCTAACCAACCCCCTGGAAACAGAGAGAAGAGGAACCAGGGAATACATCTTCGATAGGCATTCAGGAAACAAGTACCATTGAAAAAGTATTTTATAATCAGCCTCGATAAATTTGCAACTTTTATGATACCTTTATGTATTCTGGAAGGCCTGTCCCTCCAGTCCTCCTCTTCTATCTCCATTCCTAAGTCCTTTTCTTAAGCGATCATGTGAGGAAGCTTACCAATTATACAAACAAATTGCTTGTACAACATTGAGATGCCGGCCTTCTGGGCCTTACCACTGCTTGTTATTAAACTATGTTACTAAATAGTGTCGCCACTGGTGTGTGTGTGGAGACTGAAGTGTGATTGACTTACAAGAAGAGTCCCATAGGTTTAGGGAATACGATAATGTAGGACAAAGGACCGCTTTCTGTTTTTGGGAAGTCCACATCAAGAGATCTATGGGCATGGAAGCACAGTATTGCACCCCCAGAACCGGCCCATTTGAGCTTGTAAGGTTTGGAATAAGGTTGAAGGAATTGGGTTAATTGTGCTTCCCTATAATATTTATTTTCCAGAACTCCCAACTCTGCAGATTCTCACGGTGTGTAGAGCGCACAACAAGCCCCCCTATGACCTCTGGGGCCGCAAAAGAACTCCAGGAGCCGGGCCAGAAACTTCTGGAGCTGGGACTGCCATGGGTAGGGTGCAAAAGAAGTATAAGATTTTGGTTAACAATACAATTTTGACTGAAGCAATCCTACCCACTGCAGGATGAAAGAAGGACCACATCTTCACTTCCCATAACAGATGTTCAAAAAGTGTGGGTAATTGGCCTGTTAAAAGTGTAGCTGCATCAATAATATTCTGCTTTTAAGTTTAACCACAGCCATGTGGAATGGTTTTATGGGTATAGCTTTACATGTTATACACTTATCTACTCTGCCACAGTACTTTAGGCAATAATTAGAAGTCAGGGCGAGTTAAAAAAAAAAAAAAAAAAAAAAAAAAAAAATCTCTTTGTATCCTATAAGGCAAATTATTTCAAAATGAATGTCTAGAAAACATGAGGGTTTCATTTCATATTCAAAGGGCCCTTTTATTTAGTTCACCTCCTATTCATTTTGCAATAAACACGAGGGTTAAAAAGCAATACACAGCTTTGTCCTCGAATGCATGGAAGTTGTCAGTATTAACAAAACTCTTCTACCTGCTGTGACTAATTTAATAAGGAAAGATCACCAATGGTGTGGTAAAAGATGGTGATCGAGGATTGAGCAATCAGATACCTTTTGAAAAATGTGCACCCCCATTTCCAAATAAATATCTTATATGTGAAATTTAAGGAGGGAGCTAGGTGTTTTGCCTGCAAAAGTAGACGTTGCTAGGGACTTTAAATAACACTTTATATGTGATACTGGACAGCTCCAGCCCTTCCAGGGCACCGTTTAAAGTTGTACTCTGGGCACAAATGTAATAAAATATATTACTCTATAGCCACAAAGCATACAAACCTATATATGGTGCATATGCATTTGCAAACCCAGATATTGGCTTGGAAAAGTAGTTATCAATGGGCTGCATATAGTATGCGCACTGAGCAGAGCTGTTAAAGGGACCCCAATATGGACATTCTGGCCTCAGTGCTGCCCTTCACCATGCCCTATAGCAGTGGTCTCCAAACTGCGGCCCTAGGGCCAGATGTGGCCCTTTGCTTGCTTTTATCCGGCCCTTGGAGCACTATTTCATCCACTAATACCAACAATGGGGCATAATTCCCCCCCAATGACAGCAATGAAGGGGTATAATTCCACCCACTGAAATAATCGATTGGGTACAATTCCTTCTACTGCCACCGATAATGGGGCACAATTTCTCCCAATGATGGGACATAATTTCTCTCAATGACACCAATGATGGGACACAATTTCTCCTGACAACACTGATGGGGCAACCATTACTCCCATTGACATCAATGATGGGACACAATTCCTTCCACTGACACCAAAGATGGGGCATTGTTTTTTCCCCACCGAAATCAGGACCTTTCCCAAATGGCTACAGTCCGGCCCTCCTGAAGCCCGAAGCACAGTAAACCGGCCCTTTTGTTTAGAAAGTTTGGAGATCCCTGCCCTATAGCAACCAATTTATGTACCCGTTTCCAACAGGTACATGACTGTCACAGACACAAACATTTGTGGTAAGGAAGCAAGCCAGAATTTAAGAGAGTGTTTACGATGCTCTTCATGAATTCCAGTAAATATTCTTATTTACCTGCAACACAAAAATCTGGTTAAAACAGATCCAGCACTCTTGTTAGCCAGCTTTTCTGTGGGCATATTAAGGCAGTACATTACATCCTGGTCTGCGTACACAAGGTCAAAAATAGGATTTTTTATGACAGCTTACCTGTAAAATCCTTTTCTTGGAGTACATCACGGGACACAGAGCGGCAATCCATTACTATGTGGGTTATAGAGTCTACCTTCAGGTGTGGACACTGGTGTAATTAACTACACAGGAAGTTCCCTCCCTATATAACCCCTCCCATACTGGGAGCTCCTCAGTTTTTGTAGCAAAGCAATAAGTGTTCCAATATCCCCAAACAAGAGGGGCGGGAGCTCTGTGTCCCGTGATGTACTCCAAGAAAAGGATTTTACAGGTAAGCTGTCATAAAAAATCCTATTTTCTTTATCGTACATCACGGGACACAGAGCGGCAATCCATTACTATGTGGGATGTCCGAAAGCAATGCTTACTGAGGGAAGGGAGACACAAACAACGCAGGCCGCCATCAGATGTGAGGATCTATAATGCTGCCAGATGCATACTGCGCCAAAAAGCTGCATCCTTTTGCCTTCCTATGTACATCTGACAAGAATCAGTGAACCTAAGCACAGACGCCAAGTTGCGGCCCTGAAAATGTGCGTCATAAATGCTCGGTAAAGCATCGCGCATAAAGCGCTTACTATCCTGGTACGGAGCACCCCCCCCCCCCCCAAGAAACAGGGGGAGTCCCACTCTCCGAACCACAAGCCTGAATAATACCCTGATGAATCAATCTTGAAAACAGTTGATTTTAGACGCTGCCTGCCCCTTCCTGGGGCCTCCTGGTAGCGCAATAACATCAGCTTTCCGTATCCGAGCAGCCGCTTCAGATAGGCCTTGACCCTTCTACTCCAAAGGAGAGAGTGTAACCATTTTAATAGCTGAACTGAACACTGCCTGCCCACATCTAGGGTCTTCTGGCAGCACAATAAAAACTTCAGATTTCTATATCTGAACCTTCAGATAGATATTTAACTGCTCTCATCTCTACTGAGAGAAAGCAATAACCTTTCCTTCCGAAAACAAGGTTTTGAAAAAGGGGGAGGTAAGAATATCTAGATTCAAATGAACACTAGATCCTTCTAGTAAATAAGGCTGGGTGAGGATTAACATCACCCTACTAGTAAGAATAAGTATGGTTTTATACCAAGAGGTTGCCAATACTGAAACTCTCTTGGAGGCTACCACAACCAAGAACACCAATTCCCTTGTTAAAGGCTGAAGGGAAATATGGTGCATCGGCCCACAGAGCTGACCCTGTAAGCCGACAAAACTAGAGCCAATCCTCCAAGCACAAGGGCGACTAAACTGGTGGACTTATGCGCGTCACCCCTTGTATAATGGCTCGGAACAAAGAGTGTGAAGCAAGCGACCTTTGGAGGCAAGGCCGAGATCGGATCCTTGATGTAACTTAAGGCTGGCTCCGTCTCCTTTCCAAATGCAGGAAGGCAGGAATTTTATCTTTGACAAACTTCCAAGGATGCCACCATCTGTTTCATACCAGGAACATGGGCTCTCCCGATCCTGGGATATCTGGTCCTGGAGGCCAGCCTTCCTGTATGAATCAAGGAAGTGCCGTTGATTCTAAAAACCCTGATCCTGAAGAATGTGGGCTAAAATAGCCAGACCATTAATTCACCTGTTGCACGACAGGATGTAATACCCCCTTCGAAGTAGGCCTGGACAAGATGTAAGGGACCGTGGGTCCTCTACTACCACCCCTACTGTCCCTGCACAGAAAAGGTCGTCAGGGCTATGCCGGAGTAATCAGGCCAGCTTCCGCCATCCTCTAATGTTGCATGGAAGCCACAAACGCCGCGGCACTGGGGGGAGAGACATAACCAGTGACCACTGGTCCCACCAGATTACTAACACATCTGCCCCGCATGCGGGTGGATCCCTTGTCCTTGACCTCAAGCTGTTCAATTTCTTGTTGAGCCTGGACGCCAATACATCTTATGTACAGGGTACTATTTCTGTGGCCCTTGGCCAGGAAAACAGTCGGGGTGTAGAGGTCCTTCTCCTGGAGACACTTGTTGACGGCTACAGCGAATCGCCTGCCAATTCTGCATTTCATGAAATGACGAATGTCAATAGGCAAGGCACAAGCTCCTCCTTGGTAAATTAAGTAAATCACTTAATATGGTATAGTCTGATTGAACTCTGACCGAACCAACCAGCCCCTGAACGTTCAGGCCCCTAAGCCAGATGCTCCATCGGTAGCTCTAGCTGACAGATAAGGCTCCATTGGAGCTCGACTACTTCCCCTGGGCCAAGGTCTCTTCCTGACCTGGCAAACCCTTTAGTTAAGAACCACCAAGAGGAATTCCAGCCTATCTCTGGGACCGGTTCTTTGGATAATGCTAGGTCAAGATCCACTCCTTCTAGGCCAACACAATACTGTTTATAACAGTCCTGAATAAAAGTATAGGGAACTGTCTTGAATGAAGCAGCATCTTCTCTAGTGCCTTAAGCAGAAGGCCAAAAGTAAGGAACTGTTCCTTGCCGTAACCACCTAGACCAGCTTTCTTATAGCGATGGTCTTGTCTTAGGCCAAAAGTACTCTCCTGGTGCAAAACATACCCAGCTTCTTGTCAATGAAGAATGTATCTTTAGACTGGAATCCTAACCCAGGAGATCCAGATACCTGACCATGCTGGACACCCTTAGGTCCAGCCATGCTGCTGACTGATCCATCAGCAGGAGTCTGCTTCCGTATGCCATTACTGCTATACCCTGGGCCTACAGACCTGCTAGAGGCGGGCCCTAGCACCCTGACAACCCAGACACGGAGGCTAACCCAAAAGGGCAAGACCACCAACTGGAGATAGTGCTGTTCCCCTGCACAACGCAGACAACCTCTGCAGTCCCAAGTAAATAAACACATATGCAACTGGCTCCCCATATGTGTATGTGGCAAGTGTTAAAGCCATATGCCTCAATGGAGGCGTGTGTACATGGCAGCGTGTGTTCATGGAAGCATGAAATCATATAAATATGTCTCACGCCAAACATGCATATAGCATGTGTGCTCTGGAACGAGCATCCTTGCAAGCAAGCAAGCATGTGCTATAAACGTGTTATGCAACTATGTGCAACATGAACCCATGCAGACACGTATCTCTATGCAAACACAAGGCATCCTGTATTGCTTAATTAAGCCACCATGTGCAACTTTACAGTAACCATGCATGCGATTCAGCATCTTCCATGCGATCAACATCTTATGCATTTTAAGCACTACTGTGCGGACAAGAACCCTTGTGTGACCAAGCACCCCTGTGCGTTCCAACATCCTTATGCACCCAAGCATCTTAATGCGACTTTAGGCATTTCTGTGAAACAAGCCTCTTTATGTGATCAAGTATCCCTGGGTAATCCAGGACTCTGTTGATCCAACCACCATGTGTGATCCAGCTTCTTTTTGCATTCAAGCATCTTTAAGCGATCCCTTTAGGCCTTGAGTAATCCAGGACTTGGGTGATCGGGTAATCCTGTGTGATTCAGCATTTTTATGCCTTCAGGCCTCCTTATGCGATTCTAGACATTTCCGTGGGAACAAGCCTCTTTGCATGACCAAATATCCTTGGGGAATCAAGGACTTGGGTGATCATGTAATCCTGTGTGATTCAGCATGTTTATACCTTCAGGCCTCTTTATGCGCTTCTAGGCATTTCTGTGGGAACAAGCCTCTTTGCATGACCAAATATCCTTGGGGAATCAAGGACTTGGGTGATCGGGTAATCCTGTGTGATTCAGCATGTTTATACCTTCAGGCCTCCTTATGCGCTTCTAGGCATTTCTGTGGGAACAAGCCTCTTTGCGTGACCAAATATCCTTGGGGAATCAAGGACTTGGGTGATCATGTAATCCTGTGTGATTCAACCTTTTTATGCATACAAGCATCCTTTATGCGATTCAGTATTTTTATGCATACAAGCATCTTTATGCGACTTTAGGTACTTTTGTGGAAACAAGCCTATTTGTGTGACCAAACATCCTTGGGTAATCCAGGACGCTGATGATCAGGTAACCATGTGTGATCCAGCATCTTTTTTGCATCCAAGCAACTTTATGCGATTTTAGGCCTTTCTGTGGAAACAAACCTCTTCTGTGTAACCAAACATCCTTGGGGGAAACAAGGACTTGGGTGATCAGGTAATCATGTGTGATTCAGCATTTTTATGCATACAAGCATCTTTATGCGACTTTAGGTACCTTTGTGGAAACAAGCCTATTTGTGTGACCAAACATCCTTGGGTAATCCAGGACGCTGATGATCAGTTAACCATGTGTGATCCAGCATCTTTTTTTGCATCCAAGCAACTTTATGGGGTTTTATGCCTTTCTGTGGAAACAAACCTCTTCTGTGTAACCAAACATCCTTGGGGGAAACAAGGACTTGCGTGATCAGGTAATCATGTGTGATTCAGCATTTTTATGCCTACAAACGTCTTTATGCGATTCAGCATTACAAGCATCTTTTATGCGACCTCTTTTGTGGAAACATGCAGCACCATATAGACAGAAACATGTATGTTTATGCGATCCACAATAGAATCTGCTCTGTTACTTGTTTTTATCCCACATGCATTCCAAACTCATGTATGTTATGCAACATGCGGACTGGTAAAGAGGAAATTATCCTCTGCAGATGTGTGTTTCCTCAATTAAGAGACATTAGCAATGTGTGCCCGCAACTGTGCATCCCTCCGATGCATTTGGTTAGCCTGAAGCCGACACCAGGCTGATGATTATATGGAGGTCTTACTAGCCACCTATAGGAAAACCTCTCTTTACACTCTAAGGAGAAGATAGAGGTGTAATCAGAACCTGTAGGGCTTTTGATAGCTTCTCCTTGTTAGGCTGCAGCTCCTGTCTCCTGTCCTCCGACAGTGAAACTTTTATCCCCAAGCTTTCTAATCCCTTTGTTTCAGGATTAAAGCAGGAAAAGGGGGACACCCCCTTTATTTATTTTTTCTTACAAAACATAAAACACATGCAGAGTGATTGCAATGTTGGGGGAAGGCTGCATTGCCTGACAGGTCTGATGGCTCAATCTAGGAGCTGTTTAAGTCTCTTCAGAGGAGAATAAGGGTCCACCAGGTTCAGGTGGCGATCCCTCTTTATATTCCTACCCCTGACCTTAATTAATGGGGAGACCAAGTCCTAAGCTAAAGCAGAGGCACTTAACCCAGGTGCATCAAATAGCTGAATTTAGTCTGACACAATGCCTGCTAATCTGCACAGCTAGATGCGAGTAGGCGTCTTAGATGAATCTGTATCCAACTCACACAAGGTGCTTACGTTTGTGTCCCCCTAGCTTTACAGAGCTCTGACGTCCGGGCCCTTTGAAGAGCCTTCTCTGCGACTGCACTGAGCCGGTGAGCACGTGCAACATGGTAGAGCCTGAAGCGGAGGAAGTGGGACACAATAGATCAGCTAACACTTAAGCTTCCGTTTTCTGGAAAGCATGGTAAGCAAAAACATCAGGCATGTCTTCTACTGCCCATAGTAGTGGAAACACAGATAAGACTTGCAACTACTCACGGAAGACAATCCTTTGTATAGGATTAAGGGCATATTTTTTTTTTTTTTTTTTTTTTTTATGTACCGGCCCCTTCAAGGGGAGATATATAGGTACTGCAGCCATCCTGTCTAACAGACATGGTGGGCCAGGCTGCATGCCGGCTAGGGGAGGTATATGGGTGCCCTGAGCCATCCTGTCTCAGAAGACATAGTGGTTTACATTGCCCATGCATAGAAGCATAATATAGGCGAGACCCAAGCCCCCCACGGAGGACCTACTGTCGAACCAAGTCCCGTAGGCCCTCCTCTTACCTTCTCCACGCTGCAGGGTATTGCCAAGCAAGAGGCCCAATCTTCCCCCTTCACCGTGGGTATTGTCCTAGACCTTCAGGGACCGGGGTCCATGGCAGGAACACCAACTCCCCTGGATCTATATAGCATCCTGGCAGCAGAAAAAACATTTGGTCCTTAGAAGGCACAAAGTTCTGGAACCCAGGATCCAGCCCTCCGCAGAGAGGCATTATAGGCTAAACCTCGTCCTTCGTACCGAGGCCCGGGTACCGTCCACTTTGGCTATGAAGCACCTTGGACGGATCCGGATTTATGGAGGTTTTTTACATCCAGCATGGATCCCTCCAGTGGAGCTCCTAAGAGCACATGTTCACTCGTGACCAACACCTTAGACACTGATGAAAAAACTGAGGAGCTCCCAGTATGGGAGGGGTTATATAGGGAGGGAACTTCCTGTGTAGTTAATTACACCAGTGTCCACACCTGAAGTTAGACTCTATAACCCACATAGTAATGGATTGCCGCTCTGTGTCCCGTGATGTACGATAAAGAAATGTTTGTTTTCCAAAACGTTTGTTTGCTTTTCGAATCATTGGTGCGGTAAAATCAATGTTTTGAAAAAGGAGTCCTGGTATGGATTTAAAGGGGAACCCCCCAAAATCCATACCAGACCCTTATCCAAGCACGCAGCCTGGCCAGTCAGGAAAGGGGGTGGGGACTTGGGAGAGTCAGATCATGCCTTGGGACTGCGACATCATAAGGGGCGGGGTCACATCACCTAGTGACCACGCCCCATGCCTATATAAATCGTTGCGCACCGCGCACACTGCATTACGGAGGGAGAGAGCATTGTGTCAACATCGGAAGAAAAGAAGAGGGAAGAAGACAAAGAAGAAGACTGGCCCGACGCTAGTAAAATAGCTGGAAGATAGCGGAGGAGCCCAGCAGAAGGCACCGGAGAGCGGGAGAAAAACCGGAGAGTCGTAAGAAGATCCCTGGAGCTGCCTAATAAATGATTTTAAAAAACTGTCTAGTGTGTTTTTTTTTCTTGACATATTTTCCCCCCCAGGTGAATGGGTAGGGGTACGATGTACCCCATCCATACTCATTTACATAGGGTGGGGGGCCAGGATCTTGGGGCCCCCTTATTAAAAGAGGGCTCCCGGATTCCGATAAGCCACCCGCTCGCAGACCCCGAAGCCAACATCCAGGGTTGTCGGGAAGAGGCCCATGTCCTCATCAACATGGGGACAACGTGCTTTGGGGCAGAGGGGCCGCAGGGCACCCCCAAGCACCCACCCCCTCATGTTAAGGGCATGTGGCCGTGTACGGTTCAGGGGGGGGCTCGCTTGTACCCACCCCCTTTCCTGAATGGCCGGGCTGTGTGCTTGGATAAGGGTTTTGTATGGATTTTGGGGGGACCCCCACGCCGTTTTTTCAGCGTATGGGGTTCCCCTTTAAATCCATACCAGACCCGAGGGTCTGGTATGCTCTTGGGTGGGAACCAAATTTAAAATTTGCCGTGGAGTTCCCCCTCAAGATTCATACCAAACACAGTGCATGGTATTGGCAGGGATCCAAGTTGGATCCGCGTTCATTGAAAGTCGAACCTATGTCGGCTTCAAGTCGGAGGGCCAAGTCGGATCCAAAGTAGGACGGCTGTCGTGTGAACCCAGCCTTAAAGCCGTTTATACTTTGACCCCTTTCGCTATTAAAACGCTCATAAAACACTCTCCATGCATCTCAATGAACCCATTCACACGGAGTCCTGCAAGCAGCATCTTTGGAGCAGCCTTTGGACACTGAAAAAAACGCCACTCTCCATTAAAATGAATTGAAAGCGCTGTTAAAACGCCTTGCCCATTCACACTGAGGCACTGCAAAACCGCCCTAAAACGTTAGGGTCTTAGCGGTGCTTTACCAGTGTTTTTCGGGGGCCGACAGTGTGAAAGGGCTCTAGAAGCACTCTGGCTTTCACATTGGGATTGCAGATGAGGCTTCGCCTAAAAAACTCCTGAATAACGCCCGAAAAACGCCCCAGTGTGAAAGGGGCCTTTAAGATGAAGTAATGTGCTTCCTTGTGTTCCCAACACCCAAAAGAAACACTGGTTAAACTATTAAATATGGAATTAGTACTTTACCTATAATAAATGATACTGTTTATTTACAAGCACGCACATCCCCTTTACGGTTTACTAGCAGGCCACAAGAATGCAGTAATAGCATATCACTAAACAAAAATCTGACATGTACCGAAGCCAAGCTATGAAGTGAAGCTTCGTGTTGTGACCAAGCAGTAACTCATGACTCACGCTGTAGAGTAAATAGAAACATACCCTTCTGTTATGTTGTGAGAACTACACAAGGATGGTGGGGGAGCAGCTTGTACAACACTCAGCTTTTTTTCTTTGGAGCAGACAAACTCCAATTCTTGTGAGGCTCCTGTAAACAAAACAGACAGCTGCTAAAAAATGCTTATAAAAATCTATTTCACACATTCATTTATAAATTGCCCATAAATACAGACGATGAATCTAACATACTCTGACAAGTAGTAAAAATGCTACATTCAAGCCCCGTACACACAGGCAGAATGATGGAAGACAATTGGCAGTACAAAAAATAGCAACCGACATTCTGCCCATGTGTATGCCGCTCTGTTCGGCTGGTTTCTTTCAGATGTGCATGCCCAAAAACCAGCAGCTGGCAGAGTGTTCTGGTGGGAGCGTCCCCTGTCAGAAAAAAACAGCTCAGCAGGGTAGATCACTGGACTAACCTTGCATGGTTAGTACAGCAGCTCCCGACCGGAGCTATCAGTTTTTTTTTGTGTTTGTGTAGTGTGTGCCACTCTTTATGCTGGCCATACATTATACAATCTTCCTTGAGATCTATCAAAACCATATAACTTTAATTTGTATGCAATCAGGCAGGCACTACTTCATTGGAGGCAAATCTAAAGGAAATGTATGGCCAGCTGAAGTTATTTTCAGGAAAAGCTATAAAGAGCGCACCCAAATACACCAAATGTCCCCCCCGGGCCAGCATGGCCCACTGAGTCCCTGCTACTTTCAGATCCGGGGTATTGATTAAAATATCACTGGTGCTACACCTGTGTCCCTCCAGCTGTTGCTGAACTATATGTTCCATGAAGCATTGCAAGGCCGACAGTTACAATACACAAAAGAAAAACTGTTACGTCCCCATTGGTGTATATTCTCCAAACGGGGTAAACAAGCAGGTAATGAAAGGCGAAAATAGGCTTGTATTTATTGTATCAAAAAGTACAAAAAAAATAGTAAATTGAATAACAAAATGATTCTCGTGAATTGCACAGTATACCAAAAACAATGCCCCATCACCCAGTACAATACTAAAAACAATGTCACTGGAGTAACGTCCGGACGTCAATATCTATGTGAAATACAAACATCAGCATTGAAATCCCTGCATATCAATAATAACCAATGCCAATTATGCCGATATGTGTAGCCCACATAAGCCCCAGGGTTCTACACTATAACCTCCCTTGGCTGATTGCAAAGAACAGAAGTGTAGTCGCATGCCGCGTACACACGAATGGAATTTCCGATGAAAAAAGTTGGACTTTTTTTCATCGGAAATTCCGATCGTGTGTGGGCCCCATCGGACTGGTGTTTAGAAATAGAATATGTTTTATCTTTTTCCGATGGAAAAAAAAACAATCGGAAATTCCGACAGAGAAAAAACTCACACGTGCTCAGAAGCAAGTCGACAAAAAATTCCATCGGAATTTTAGGCCATCGGAAATTCCGATCATGTGTACGGGGCATAAAAGACATTATTTGAAGTATGGCTAACAGTTCACAGCACACTAATAAAATAGCCCAACTTCGATGTTATAACCGACATAGTGCTTGTTGGAGGGAGGAAGTGTTGCTTTCATTAACTGCTTGGTCACTCCATTTGGGGGGCTTTACCCCCAATGAGGACGTAGCTTTTTCTTGATGTGCTTTGACCTAGGAGGAGTGTAAAAACAACATATTTGGAACAATTTTAAAGTGAAAACATTAAACTTGCTACAGTACCTGAGCAAACAATGGTTGCTGCTTTTGTAAAACTTATGGAAGAGCTTAAAAGCATCACAGGCTCAAATTGGATAGAAAGTGCATCACCTAAAAAATGATGGACATCCTGCAGAGAGAGAACACAGTATGGATTTTGTGCATGTACATTGCTCATTATCAACACATTAATAGAACAAAAGGTCTACAGCTCATTGGCAACAGGAGAGAGAGCGAGAGCGTGCAAAAGAAAGACACACACACACACAGCTCCCAGAGTCTACACAGGCTAAGATGAGCAACTTTTCTTATTCAGATGGCTGAGCTAATCTTATTTGTGTGGAGACAGGCTGAAGTGCAAATAAAGCAAAACTTAGCCACTGAGAACCCCTGTGTAGGAATCCTGTTGGAGAACTCTTTTGTTGAAGTAGGTGAAAGTCCCTAAACACAATTTGGCAAATTAACTAAATGTTTAAAGCTCTACCCATGACTAAATCTTTGCAATTGGTTGTAGCTGAATGGCTGGATGATGGGAGTTCCTTCTTCTGCTGGCTGTCTGCTGATTCTATCTAAAACATGACATTTTTGATTGTGTGCAGTGTCCCTGCAAGTGTAAGAGTCGATTCACATATAAGCGGCACAACTTCGGGGGCGACTCTGCAAAGCGTCCTGAAGACGACTTCAGAGGTGACCTGCAAGATGACTTATGTATAGAAGTCAATGCAGGTCGCCTTGAGCTGCCCCCAAAATCGTACACAAACCTCTTTCTAAGTCGGAGATGCAATTGGATGCATTTTTGACTGCATTCCCACTGCATAGATAGTCCAAAATCCAAGTTATCCTATAGGCATAGCTCACACCATTGCAGTGCAGTAGGGAAAAAAAAGAAAAAAGTACAGCAAGCTGCATTTTCTGCACAGCAAACATGCACAAGCATATGCAAATGCACACAACTGCACCACATAAAAGCCCAAATTAAGGAGGATAAGTGACCTCAAAGGACAAACTGAAGGGAAAAAAAACACACGTCAACTGCATGTAAACATGTATTAAAAGCTTGCAAATGTGCATGCAAAAGCGTTTATGGTGTGAATGGGCCCTGAAAGATGCTGTGAACTTTGTATGAGGCGTGCCTGCAATATAGGGCACCAACAATGAAAAGATGGTGCTAAAATGAAAAAGAATTCTGTAGCTGGGAGGAATTTTACCCACATGTCCAAAGAGTAACTGCCAGTTTGGGATTCTGCCATGGGCTGGTAAATGCATTATTTGGCAGCTGTGACCGCCAGGTACAGAGAATGGAAAGCCAGCTCTGCACTGACAGAGCCAATGGGTGTCCAGTAGCATGAGGTGAGTGCTGTTACCCATATTGGACCTGCTGACTTTTTGCAACCAATCTTGCTACTGATGATGTGGACATCTTTCTCACTGCCTTTGAAAGGGTTGCTATGTGAAAATCGTGGCCAAAAAAACATTCCTCTCAATTATTACATCCCCTTTTGTTAAATTTTTGTTTAACTTGAGGGTTGGGGCTGCAATGACTATGACAAGTTTAAAGTTTAACCACTTGCCTACCATGGACGTCATATGACGTCCTCCACTTTGTGCGGGGATATCTGAAAGATGCCTGCAGCTGCAGGCATCATTCAGATATCGCCGTCTTCAGCCGGCGATTCTGTGCACCATAAGAATGATCAAAGTGGTGGAACCGCCGATTGATCGTTCTTCTAGGGAGCGGGAGGGGACGCCCCCCCCCCCTTCCGCCGCCATCCTGTGATTCTCTGGGCTCTCCCGTGCCATCGGGGGCCCGGAGAGCGAATCGGCCGGTGCTTGTAGCAGATCCATAGAGATGACTGGTGACCAGACGGTCACAGTCATCTCTATGACCGTCGGAGGACCGGGCGCGACGTTATGACGTCACGCCCAGTACCCGGAAGTAAACAAAGCCGCAATCGCGGCTGTAGGCATGTAATCGGTGATTTTTTTTCCACCGATTTCATGCTTGTAAGCCTGGAGGAGAGATGCGAGGTCTTATTGACCCCACATCTCTCCATAAAGAGGACCTGTCACACGGATTCCTATTACAAGGGATGTTTACATTCCTTGTAATAGGAATAAAAGTGATCCAAAAAAAAAAAAATATGTAAAAAAAAGTGGAAAAATAAAAAATATTAAGTAAAATAAAAATAATTAAATAAAAAAAAAAATTCAAAAGCCCCTGTCCCTGTTATCTCGCGCGCAGAAGCGTACACGCATACAAGTCCCGCCCACATATGTAAACGCCGTTCAAACCCTACATGTGAGGTATCGTCGCGTGCATTACAGCGTGTGCAACAATTCTAGCACTAGACCTCCTTTGTAACGTGAAAATAGTAACCTGTAAAAAAATTTAAAGCGTCGCTTATGGAGATTTTTAAGTACCAAAGTTTGGCGCCATTCCATGAGTGCACCCAATTTTAAAGCGTGACATGTTAGGTATCTATTTACTCGGCGTAACTTCATCTTTCACATTATACAAACAAATTGGGCTAACTTTACTGTTTTGTTATTTTTTAATTCATGAAACCGTTTTTTTTTTCCGAAAAAAAGGCGTTTGAAAAATTATTGCGCAAATACCGTGCGAGAAAAAAAGTTTCAATAACCGCCATTTTATTCCTTAGAATGTCTGCTAAAAAAATATATATAATGTTCGGGGGTTCTGATTAATTTTCTAGCAAAAAAAAAATAGATTTTTACATGAAGGACAGAAGTGTCAAAATAGGCCCGGTGGACAAGTGTTTAAACTCATGTTCTCCAGCAACGAGTAGGCATGTGTCATCAGGAGACAAAATCTCTGGCCAAATAGAAAAGCAAGTGCATAGCTGGTGGTGCAATGCGTGTCGATAGGTGTCCACTATTCTTGGGTACACTGCAATGTAAGCCTCAGAGCTCTGCCGGGGTAAGTTTCAATGGAACCCCTCTCTGCAGTTACCCTTAGCAATTGTGGAAGCCTGTAGGGGTCGACAAGATGCACAATGCACCTGCTGCTGTTTCTAGCGGAATGGCAGGTCCAAGAAAGAAAACAGGCACTGGTAGAGCGGTCACTACTTCAGAGCTCTCAAATGCAGGGGCAAGACTTTCTTCAAAAGAAAAATCAATGGAACTGCTACATCACTCTATGTGCCATGAGAGGCAGGAAAACTATCGTACTATCGGCCATGAGAGGCAGGAAAACTATCTGCCATGACTGGAAGAAAAACCATGTGCCATGACAGGCAGGAAAACCATGTGCCATGACTGGCAGGAAAACCATGTGCCATGACAGGCAGGAAAACCATGTGCCATGACTGGCAGGAAAACCATGTGCCATGACTGGCAGGAAAACCATGTGCCATGACAGGCAGGAAAACCATGTGCCATGACAGGCAGGAAAACCATGTGCCATGACAGGCAGGAAAACCATGTGCCATGACAGGCAGGAAAACCATGTGCCATGACAGGCAGGAAAACCATGTGCCATGACAGGCAGGAAAACCATGTGCCATGACAGGCAGGAAAACCATGTGCCATGACAGCAGGAAAACCATGTGCCATGACAGGCAGGAAAACCATGTGCCATGACAGGCAGGAAAACCATGTGCCATGACAGGCAGGAAAACCATGTGCCATGGCTGGCAGGAAAACCATGTGCCATGACAGGCAGGAAAACCATGTGCCATGACAGGCAGGAAAACCATGTGCCATGACTGGCAGGAAAACCATGTGCCATGACTGGCAGGAAAACCATCTGCCATGACTGGCAGGAAAACCATCTGCCATGACTGGCAGGAAAACCATCTGCCATGACTGGCAGGAAAACTATCTGCCATTATTGGTGAATTGTGGAAATATCTAGTTAATGCCTGGTTTTGGTTTTTGTTTTGTTGTTTGATTTTGGTGGTAAAAAGTGGGCAGAAAAGCCCTCAAACAAGTTGGCAACTGGAGTTGAAGCTCTACCCTTGCTGCTAAATCCCCTAAAAAAGTGTTGCATCCAGAGCTAAAAAAAATACTATGGCTATAAATACACTTTAACCACTTAAGGACCATGCACTGTATATATACGTCCTCTTTTTAAAGATGGATATCTCGGTAACGGCAGCAGCTGCTGCCACAACCGAGATATCCATCTCTTCAGTGCAGGGTCCTGTGTACAATAACGGCGGTCTCCGCGGCGGATTCGCCGCGAGATCGCCGTTATCGGTGACCGGAGAGGTGCCCCCCCCCTCCCGCCGCTTTCCCGTGCTCTCCGCCGCTTACCGTTGCCTGTCGGTAGCGGCGGAGGCGATCGGGTCTGTGCGGCTCCTCTGCTGGGATACGAGTGAGGGAAAAATTGCCCCCACCCGTTCCCCATAGCAGCGCTGGGCGGAAGTGACGTCAAAACATCATTTCCGCCCACTGTCTTAAAGAGATATTTTCTTTTTAAGGCTATTTAAAAAATGAAATTTTCCTTTTTTTTTTCTTTTTAAGCCTAAATATGAGATCTGAGGTTTTTTTGACCCCAGATCTCATATTTAAGAGGACCTGTCATGCTTTTTTCTATTACAAGGGATGTTTACATTTCTTGTAATAGGAATAAAAGTGATCAATTATTATATTTTTTTTTTTTCAGTGTAAAAAATGTTAAAATAAATACAAATAAATAGGAAAACAAAAAAATAAATTTTTAAAGCGCCCCGTCCCGACGAGCTCGCGTGCAGAAGCGAACGCATACGCGAGTAGCGCCCGCATATGAAAACGGTGTTCAAACCACACAAGTGAGGTATCGCCGCGATCGTTAGAGCGAGAGCAATAATTATAGCCCTAGACCTCCTCTGTATCTAAAAAAATGCAACCTATAGAATTTTTTAAATGTCGCCTATGGAGATTTTTAAGGGTAAAAGTTTGACGCCATGCTACGAGCGGGCGCAATTTCTAAACGTGACATGTTGGGTGTCATTTTACTCGGCGTAACATTATCTTTCACAATATATAAAAAAATTGGACCAAATTTATTGTTGTCTTATTTTTTAATTCAAAAAAGTGTATTTTTTCCAAAAAAAGTGCGCTTGTAAGACCGCTGCGCAAATACGGTGTGACAAAAAGTATTGCAATGACCACTATTTTATTCTCTAGGGTGTTAGAAAAAAAAAATATATAATGTTTGGGGGTTTTAAGTAATTTTCTAGCAGAAAAAACTGTTTCAGTCTTGCAAACACCAAAACTGAAAAACACCCAAGGTCCTTAAGTGGTTAATTACCCATACGCTATGCAGGATCTAGTGCCCAAAGCAATATTATAGGCCATTTCCATGGCGCGAGGTCTGGGTGCAGCAGGTTTACAAAGGTTACACGAATCTGGATGCGCTGCTTCTTTGTTGTATTATAAGACAGCGAAGAGTTAATGGAAGATTCCAAAGATGAATTAATACCATAATTAAGCTAAGGGTGATTTCTTCAGAAGGGAGAAGAAGAGGTGGTGGACATTAGGACACTAGCAAAAAACAGAGGACTCTCAGAGTGGGGTAGGGTTATACAGAAAGTGTCCACAGGACTTGTTCTCAAAATCTTTGCCAACATCCAGTCCAGAAAGTATGAGCCTATAACCCATGGTCTATGAATGCTTAACCTGTGTCCTGTACTGTATGATCAAGATATAAAGTTCTGGCTATACATCATACTTTCATTACCAACAGAAAATAAAATTCAATTACCTGCATGTGAACCAGGCCACTCCCAGAGTTTAATACATACATAGCCATTGAATCACCTGCATAAAAGAATGGATGAGTGTCATTTTACAAACATAAAACGTACATATTGCTTCTTTCACTACTGTAACACATCTACATTCAGCAGTTTCTATTAATTTACCAATCAGCCCACCAAATAAATACTTTGTTTTTGGTAGAAGTTGGAGACATGTAAAGAGAAAGTTCACCTTTACATAAAAACGGACTATGCAGATAAGGGCGCCTGTTAAAAAATAAGCAACATGTTATACTTGCCTGCCTTGTGCAGTCGTTTTGCACAGAGCAGCCCAGATCCTCCTCTTCTCAGGCCCCTCTTTGGTGCTCCTGACCCCTCCCCCCACTGTTGAATGCTGAGACACGACCTGGCCCCACCCCTGTCTCTCCTCATTTGTTGACTGGCTTTGATTTACAGCAGCAGGAGCCAATGGCACCGCACTGTTGTCTCAGCCAATGAGAGGAGTTGCCGGGCAGCCGAGTCTCTAGAGCAACATCGCTTGATCTAGATGGGGCTCAGGTAAGTATTACAGGGGCTGCAGCACACAGACGGCGTAGAATGCATAAAATATATTAAGATAAAAAATCTTCTGCCTTTACAACTACTTTAAGCTACAGGGAAAAATAATTTGTAATTAAAACTTTAGCTTTAAAATGTCATTCTTCTTGAAAACCTCTTTGCTTTCCATTTTTTTTACAAGTTCTGACAGCTTTTTCATAGTACTGAACATGCAGCAGTTTCCAAGCCTTGTCCCTACAAATGCTGGGCTGAAAACCAACCAGACTTCTTACATCTGAATAGTCACTTTAAAGGGAAAACTACTCTTTTATCCGGCTATAGTACACACAAGAACCAGATTGCTTACATCACAATGTCTCACCATTTTGGTCAGATGTTACAAAGATCATAAAAATGTTCTCTAAAATGTATTTCCTGAGGGTCTCCAAGTCATGTTGGCTTCCTTCCAATCTGACCGCAAAGTAGACCTGCAGTAGTAGCGACTGCCCAGACAGGAAGCAGCTCTGCAAGTCACAAAATAAAAGGTCCAGGGGATCAGAAGACAAGCAAACGTGGGGGGGCAACATAAAAACACCCTCTGGGTGGACGTCACCTACCCTGCAATGTCGATGCTGCTGGAGGGGAACACTGCACTTCAGACGAACCTGCCATACACTGGAGGAGTTTATGGCTTCTGCCTACATAAGAAAATGCATATAAAACAAGGAATCCGTAGTAAAACAGAACGCAATCTCAAACTGACAGTATAAAACACACAATCCCACAAGGTCCAATTATAAAAACTTGTCTAAATATTGATATACTATATACATGTGCTTGTAACTTTTATTAGCCAATCTTTGGGGAAAAACAAATAATTTTAAACAGGCCATACACGGTCGAATTTCGAAATCAGAAAGTTTGTTTTTTTGTGATCCGATGATGCCACCACTGATTTTCGAAATTCGGCCGACAAAACCTTCATGTTGCCGGGAATCTTGGTTTCTCTCCAGGAATCTTCGTTTATCTCCGGGAATATTCTTTTCTTGCACATGCGTATTTTTTTTTCTATTACATTTCTCGTACGATTCTCCCATCATTGAACAGAAAATCGTTAGTTTTTCAAAAAATGTCCAACATGTCGGATTTCTCAAATTTGTTTGCCGCACGAAAATCGGCTGTTGCTGCAGCCCACCAATGGTGCGAAAATTCTTTAATACGATTTTCGTGTGAAAATTCTTACGAAATTGGAACCGTGTATGGCCACCTTTAGGAAATACAATCATTTCACTAAGAGCTAAAGACTTTACCTCCATGCACCTGATTCATATTGAAGAGTGTAGGTCAATAGATACATTTTCCAAATTTAACATGCAAAGTGAGTAGGGAAGGGTTTATAATGATTTCATAAGGTCCCTAACCCACTTTAGCCAACACAATGCAATGTTGGAGTTTCTAATATAGTAATCTATATTGCAAAGTGTTGCGCAAACTGTATCCTAAATCCTGCATTATAAAAATGTTAAATTGGGTCCAAAGGACAAAGAAATGGCAAATGTGTGTTAAAAGAGAATGTTTTTATAATTTTTTTTGTCCATCATACTTACCATAAACCCAGTCTAGAAGCCCCGATTTCTGATTCACAAGATTTTTGCAACTAATTATCGGATTATTTCATCAATAAAATTGAAAGAATCCGTGAAAGTATTCAGCAAAATAGAACCTCCATCTACCCCCCCTAAATCACAAACCTAACACCTACATAATTCCGCCGCAATCATCTAACTTCACTATAAAACCCATTTCCATCGATGCCACTAAAAATATCATCGGGACTTTGCGAAATAGCACAGCGCCCAATGATATCACTCCCACAAAAACTGCTGAAAGAATGTGCCGATATTTTGCCACCAGCTATCATGCAGCCCATAAACCAGTCATTCAAGGAAGGCATGGTGCCACCCTTGCTGAAACAAGGTATAATCAAACCAATGCAAAAAAAAAACCACCCTTGACCCCAAAGACCCAAACCACCGTCGTCCCATAACAGGCCTAAATGTCTTCTCCAAGGTAATTGAGAAAGTAGTTGTACGACAACAGCCACAGCTACAACATCATTTAGACACCCATAAATTACTCGATCCATTCCAATCTGGTTTCCATCCTGGTCGCAGGACAGAAACAGCACTGCTCAAAATAGGGGATGACGCTCTAGAGGCCGCAGACATGGAGAATCTTGTCTTCTAGTACTACTGTACCTAAGTGCAGCTTTTGATACGGTAGACCACCAATTATTGCTGACATGGCTAGCTGAAGTAGCCAAAGTCGCGGAATGTGATTTATCTTGGTTCTCCTCCTTCTTGGAAAACCGATCACAAATAGTGAAACTTGGTCCTTTCACTTCTGAAAAACGCACGGTGTCATGCGGAGTCCCTCAGGGATCCCCATTGTCGCCTGTTCTATTCAATATCTCCGCCCTCTTTTTGAAATCATCAGTAACCAGAAGTTACTTTACCACTCTTATGCAGACGACACACAACTATATTTTCGCATCTGCAACAAAAAGGATCATTATTTTGGACTAGAGAAATGCCTCTCTTTGATAGAAAATTTGATGACAAAGAGTTATCTTAAACTCAACGGCTCAAAAACAGATCTTCACCTGTTTCAGGCCAATCGAAAGATTCATCCCACAACATGGACGCTCCCACCCATTCTGGGTCAAACAATCACCCCTAGCACCAAAGTCAAAAGTCTCCGAGTCATGTTCAACACCTACATGACAATGGATGCACAAATAGGGTCAGTAGTCAGCGGATCTCACCATCTGCTGCGCCTACTATGCAGACTCATTCCTTTTATACCAAAAAAAGACATAGCAGTCGTGGTAGGAACAATTATCAACTCCAGACTTGACTATGCAAATAACCTCTATCTTGGACTCCTAAAGTACCAAATCACTTGTCTGCAAGTCGTTTAAAATACAGCCGCTCGACTGGGAATCAATCTCACCTTCACTGAGATCCCTTCATTGGTTGCCAGTAAAAGACAGAATCACTTTCAAGGCACTCTGTCTAACGCATAAGTGTATTCTGGGAAATGCCCCCCAATATCTATGCGAAAAACTAAAAGCTCACAACACCAATTACATTCTGCAATCCACTCTACAAGTCCAAAGGAGAGCGAAGATTTGCGGTCCAAGGACCCAGACTATGGAACGCTCTACTAACCAACATCCGGTTGGAGGTGAACCACTTGGCCTTCAGGAGAAAGCTCAAAACCCATCTCTTCTGAGGGCTCAGGGAATGGATACCAAGCGCCAAGAGGCGATTCAGTTCGCATGTGTTGCGCTATATAAGTTTCTGACTCACTCACCCTAGGGCAGTGATGGCGAACCTTGGCACCCCAGATGTTTTGGATCTACATTTCCCATGATGCTCAACTACACCGCAGAGTGCATGAGCATCATGGGAAATGTAGTTACAAAACATCTGGGGTGTAAAGGTTCGCCATCACTGCCCTAGGTGGATGCAGCATCGGACCAATGATGCATCTGTCCCCTGCTGCCTCTGCACTGAGAACCGAGCCATCGAACACCACCAATGGCTTGGTTCTCACAGCTGCCTGTCAGTCAGCAGCTCTCTGCACCTCCCCGCTCACTGGAGCACTGAGCTGTGGAGGGGAAGGAAGTGGCAGTCTCCAACTTTGATTGTCTGGCTGAGAGTCTGAGACAGGCATCAGTCCAGGCACCTGGCGGATCCAGATTTTGTCGCGATGACGCAGTGCCTGGACTGATATGTGTGACTTCAGAGTGCTCTCTGCTCAAAATAAATCACAGGAGTGCAAAACGAATTGCACTTCCGGGACCCATAGGAGAAGCGCAGCCAAACGAGTTTAATTAGTTCCTCCAGTTGGGCGAGGCTTCCAGTTAAATCTGCATTCTCATGAAAAGCTCACGGGGCAGGCTGTACATTGACTGATCCAGAGGTAGATGGGAACAGGACCTTCATTCGTACAACAGTGAGAGCCCGTACTCAATGCTGGGAGAACACTGTGCAGCTTGCTCCCAGCACAAAAACTTGTACGCATATATACAGTCTCATAGAAAGACAATCCAATTCAGTGTGGCAGCATATATGTATTCAGTTGGTGGCCAGGGTAAGGTAGGTAGGTATCAGTATCTTGAAAAGTACAATAATGTAATTATGAAACTTAAAGAGCAACTAAAGGCACATTTCGGATAGAGAAAGGGAGGATTATAACCCCTGAAAGGTTTATTGTTGCCCTATTTGTCCCAAAGACGAGATTTACCTTCACTTCCTGTCCCATAGCCAAGACAGGAAGTGGGAGGATATCCCTGCTAAAGGGAATTTCTTGGGTACCCCCAGGTCACCAGAGATAGTATCCCACGTTAAAATGGCGCTCCTCTTTAATAAAGCAACTTTTTTTAGTTACTAAAATGAGGAAAATCATACCTGCGATTGTGAAAGATGGATGTTTGCAATCCTTGGAAACATGACTGTTGTGTTTTGAAGAGAGTGCTTAGGGTCATCAGGAACGGCAGGAAGCACACCTTGGCCAAAGACCTATAACAGAACAAGGCTATTTAGAATAAACTTTGCCAACACTTATTCAATAAAGCTGTTAGGGAATGTAGCGTATCCAAAGTAGGATTTCAGATTTAGCCAAGCTACCTGACCTATATATTCAAGACAGGAGGGACGAGAACAAACTTGCCTGCCCTTGATTGAAAAATCAGACTCCACTTGCCAGGTTATTATTTTTTTTTTATAAGACAGGAACATTTCTGTGTGCAACAGCTAACACTTAAAGGGAAAGTAAAGACAAAAACCTAACTCTATACCTACTCTCGGCCACATTTTAAGCCTTATCTATCTAGTACTGTAAGAAAAAAAAATGGAAGCCCCATAGTATGGGTGACATCACTTCCCTTATTATCAAAGGGGTAAACAGCATTGATAAGCAGACATAAATAGGACCCTCAAAGGCAAAGTATAAGATTTTTATTATTGTTAAAAAAAAAAAAATGTAAATTAAGAAGTTCACCAAGGCATACAGCAATCAATTGATATTGATGGTCATGTACAGGTTTGGATTAAAAAACTGACAGTACCTGGAGGCTGGAGCCGAATGGATGACACAGGGGCTCAGGGAAACCCAGCACAAAGCCGGTGGACAAAGAACACAAACGGGCAGCTGGTGGGGGGTCCGTCCAGGACCGTGGGGCCAGGGGTCCAATGAAGGGGGAACCAAACTGCAGGTACAGGAACTGTTGGGGCCAGTATACAGGGGCCGCTCGCACTGTGCCCGGAAGTGATGTCACAGCCTGGCGGAAGTCAGCCAAGGGAATGCCAAGAGTATGGGCAAACCCTACTGCTGGGGCCAATTAGCAACTGCCGATGCAAAGGGAGCAAAGAGTGTCACACATCGCCGACTGGAGACACATGTTTTGGGGACACACCCGTTCTTCAGGTTATCTGATTAGTCGGCTGAGCGTAAAGATAAAAAAAAGGGATTTTTAAATACAGCTTACCTGTAAAATCCTTTTCTTGGAGTACATCACGGGACACAGAGCGGCATATTCATTACTATATGGGTTATATGGAGTACCTTCAGGTGTGGACACTGGCAATCTCAAACAGGAAGTCCCCTCCCTATATAACCCCCTCCCCTAGAGGGAGTCCCTCAGTTTTGTAGCAAGCAGTATGCCTCCCAAAATGGTCACCCAAAAGAGGGGTGGGAGCTCTGTGTCCCGTGATGTACTCCAAGAAAAGGATTTTACAGGTAAGCTGTATTTAAAAATCCCTTTTTCTTTCTCGTACATCACGGGACACAGAGCGGCATATTCATTACTATATGGGATGTCCGAAAGCAATGCTTTAATGAGGGGAGGGACACATCTTCCAAAGAAGGATTTAATTTTAGAGGTATACTCAGATACTAGTAAATCCAACTTAAACGAGAAATGTAAATCTCAAATCAAATCAAGGGAGCCCCCTCAGATCCTGAGGAGCTTGAATCGCGGCCTGTAGTACTGACTGCCCAAAGGCTGTATCCGCATTCCTTCTTACGTCCACTTGATAAAATTTTGTAAACGTGTGGACTGATGACTACGTTGCTGCCTTGCATATTCGAGCCATAGAGATCTGATGATGTGCTGCCCAGGAGGTGCCCCTGGCCCTGGTAGAATGGGCCTTTACCGACAAAGGAGGAGGCACCTCTTCAAACCGCAGGCCCGAACAATTAATTGTTTAATCCATCTTGCGATGGTGGATCAAGCGGCTGCCTGACCCATCTTGGGCCCTTCCGGTAAAACGAACACCACATCTGTTTTCCGAACCTTCTCTGTAGCTTTAAGATAGGCCCTTACGGCCCTGACAATATCCAACGTATGCAGCAACCCCTCTTTTCTAGAGGTGGGTTTTGGAAGAAGGATGGAAGTACCACATCCTGGTTCAGGTGGAAACTGGATATAACCTTTGGTAGAAAGGAAGGATGAGGACGGAACCCCGCCCTATCCTTATGCAAAATGAGATATGGTTCCTTACAAGATGAGGCTGCCAATTCCGATACTCTCCTGGCCGAAACTATGGTGATCAGAAATACCGACTTTCTAGTCAGTAAAATCAAGGTACCTCAGCCAACGGCTCAAGAGGTTGTTTCTGTAGGGATGACAGAACAAGATTTAAGTCCCATGGACAAAGTGGTGACTTGACAGGAGGATTAATACGCAAGACCCCCTGTAAGAAGGTCTTTACCAGCGAGTGGGTGGCCAGCGGCCTCTGAAACCACACTGACAGAGCTGAGATCTGTCCCTTGATTGTGCTTAGTGCCAGGCCTTTATCCACTCCTAGCTGGAGAAAACTTAACACCCTATCAATAGTATATTTGCGGGAATTCCATCTTTTGGATTCACACCAGCCTACGTAGTTCCTCCACACCCTGTAATAAATCACCCTGGAGACCGGCTTTCTAGCCCTAATCAGGGTAGGGATTACCTGCCTAGACAGACCTCTACCCCTGAGAATCAGGGATTCAGCCTCCAGGCCGTCAAATTTAGACGCCGTAATGTAGGGTGGAGGATCGGGCCTTGTGAGAGTAGGTCTGGTTGTAGAGGAAGAGTCCAAGGGTCTCCCACTGCCATCTTCAGGACTAGTGAGTACCAAGTCCTCCGGGGCCAAGCCGGAGCTACTAAAATGACTGGCTTGTGCTCCACTCTGATCTTGCGCAACAGGCGAGGGAGTAACTGTAGCGGAGGGAATGCATATAGAAGTTTGAATTGATGCCAAGGGCAAACCAACGCATCGGTTCCGCAGGCCATAGGATCCCTCGTTCGAGACACGAACCTGTCTAGTTTCTTGTTTAACCTGGATGCCATTATATCTACGTCTGGCATTCCCCACCTCTGGCAGATTGTCTGAAAGACCTGGGGATGCAGAGACCACTCCCCTGGCGACAGACTCTGGCGACTTAAGAAGTCTGCCTGCAGGTTGTCCACTCCGGGAATGAATATCGCCGAAATGCAGGGTACATGAACCTCTGCCCACTGAAAAATCAAGCTCACCTCCCTCTGAGCGGCCCGACTCCTGGTTCCCCCTTGGTGGTTTATGTATGCCACCGCCGTGGCATTGTCTGACTGGACTCTCACCGGGAACCCCTTTAATCTGGAGGTCCATGCCAGAAGGGCTAGGCGAGCAGCTCTGATCTCCCAGATATTGATGGGGAGCTGCCTCTCTGCTTTCACCCCAGTTCCCTGGCGAGAGGACCCCTCGAAGACCGCCCCCCAGCCTGCCAGGCTGGCGTCTGTGGTAACTACCTTCCAGACAACAGGGCTGAAGGATTTTCCCTTTAGAAGATTCTGGGGGTTCAACCACCAGGCCAGGCTCTGTCGGACCCTTGATGATAGCGTCAAAGGGGACTCTAAGGCATGTGCCCTCTTGCCCCAGGCTGCTAGAATGGCTGCCTGTAGGACGCGAGTGTGGATCTGAGCGTATGGTACTGCCTCGAACGTGGCCACTAGCTTGCCTAGTAATCGCACACACAGGCGAATAGTTGGTTTTTTCTTGTTTAGAACCAACTGAACCAGCCCCTTGATAGCCTCGATCTTTACCAGGGGCAGGAACACTCTTTGCTGTTCTGTGTCTAACCTCATGCCGAGGTATTCCAACTGCTTTGTAGGCTGGAACGCTGACTTTCCCCGGTTTAGGACCCAGCTGAATTCTTCGAGGTACCGAACCGTGAGGTTTACTGCCTTTTGCAGACCCGGTCGTGAGTGATCTATGATTAAAAGGTCGTCCAAGTATGCTAGGACTGTGACCCCTTGGATCCTTAAATTGGCCAGAACTGGGGCTAGGATCTTCGTGAATACCCGGGGGGCCGTGGCCAGCCCGAAGGGGAGCGCCCTGAATTGGAAGTGTCGCTGCCCCACCGCGAAGCGTAAAAATCTTTGATGCGACTGAAAGATTGGTACATGAAGGTAAGCATCCTTTATGTCTATGGAGGCCAGAAAATCGTCTTTCTGAAGCGCGGCGGCTGCTGACCGGATGGATTCCATCCGGAAGGAACGAACCTTTAGGTAACCGTTTAACCTCTTTAGGTCCAAGATTGGCCTGACATCGCCGTTGGGCTTTGGTATGACAAAGAGATTGGAATAGAAACCTAGCCCTTGCTCTTGGGCTGGCACCTCTATTATTACGTCCTGGTAGAGCAGGTGATCCAAAGCTGCCAGCAATGATGCCTTCCTTGCTGGATCCCTTGGTAGCCTTGATTCTTGAAAATGAGGCGGAGGATACCTTAGAAACTCCAGTCTGTAGCCTGTGGTTACAGATGCCCGGATCCATTTGTCGGGGATCTTGGCTTCCCAAACTTCTGAGAAGAAACGAAGCCTTCCCCCCACCCGCGAGAGTGGGGGCGCCCCTTCATAAGGCAGACTTAGGGGCTGTCTTTGTCGGCTTGCGATACCATGGCCTCTTACCCCCAGGGGCCTGTCCCTGCGATCTACTGTTAACGTTGGATCGTGCAGGCGGCCGTCGATACTGCCTGGAATTTGAGGGCCCCGAGACAGGAAAGAGCTGCCTTTTAAATGTAGGACCCCGGAATGTCTTTTTGACCGGTAAAAGGGTACTCTTGCCATTTGAAATAGTCTGAATATATTTATCCAGATCCTCTCCAAAGAGTCGTCCTCCATGGAAGGGAAACCCTGCCAGAAGCTTTTTGCATGGGGGCTCCGCCGCCCAGTTCTTCAACCATAAGAGCCTTCTCATGTGCACCAAAAATAGTGATAAACGAGAGGCTTGCTGGATGGAATCTTTTATAGCATCTACAGCAAAACACAGAGCTCTGGGAATGTCAGAAAACTCTTCTGCTTGTTGGGTAGGTATGTCCTTTAACATTTCTTTTGTCTGGTCTTTTAACGCCTGACAAACACCGATTGCAGCCACAGCTGGCTGTACCACTGCTCCTGCCGTAGCAAAGGATGCTTTTAAAAGTGTCTCTAACCTTTTATCAACCGGATCTTTAAACATATGTATGTTTTCCACCGGGCAAGTTAGTGATTTATTCACACATGAGATGGCTGCATCCACTATTGGGAGCCTCCACCTCTTGGAGAATCTTTCCTCCATGGGGTAAATGACCGCAAATCTTTTCGGTGGCAGAAAAATCCTGTCCGGCCGTACCCAATCCCGAAAGATCAATTCCTCCAAGAGAGGATGGACCGGAAACACTGCGTTGCTTAACGGAGCTTTCAAAAGAGCCCAGAGAGGATACCGGAGGAACCTGAGGCTCTGGCAATGGTAAACTAAATGCCGACCGGACCATGTCCGTCAAAGACTGTACCCACAGTCTTTCTGTCTGGGAGTCTGAAAATGGTTCCTCAGAGGCAGATCCCTCAATCCCTGAACCCTCTTGGTTCAGGTCTAGTTGATCCTCCTGTGATTCCAATTCCTCCGGAGAGAGAATCTCAGCATCTGAGGATACACCTCTTGGTGATGGGGATCTAACCCGTTTCTTACCAGGAATAGCTCTAGCGATCAATGCTGCTATTCTCTCTTCTAGCCCCCCTAGGGATACGGCTAGCATCTCCTCTGTGATAAACACAGGGCTGGGCTGATCTGGGCCAGCCTCCGCACCAGATCCCCCTAATGGCTCATCCAAGGCACCCTTTATGTTAATAAGTTGCGGGGAAAGTATCGGCATATCATCAGAATCAGAAGGGGAACCCCTTTGTTTTTTGGTCTTTTTTGTACCCTTTGACCCCGAGCCTTTGGAAGCCATAATACAAAATCGAGGGACTCCGCCCACACAACAGACTGTAGTGGCCAGGAGTACAAAACCAGAGTTTAGGGGACAATAGATCACTAATGCCCAAAAACTGATGGGATCTCGTATGTTTTTCTCTTTTTTTTTTTTTTCTAAATATATATTATATATATTTTCTTTTTTAGAAACATACAGTGACCCCAAACTTAGTTTGCCAGCCTCCAACCTGTATGCAAAAAGGGGGATTTCTTGGCTTAACAAAAAAGGCATTGGAACAAAGTCCAGCATGTACTACCCCTCTTCCGCCACCGGGAGTCACTGTTCTGCCGCTCTGCGTCCTCTCCCTTTGAGATCAGCCTCAGACTGAGCACTGAAATTGCCTGCTGATCTATAACAGCACAAGGCGCGCCCCTGTATGACGCCGCAGGCACGCCCCCCCCCCCCGCCCTCCTGTCTGAACGGCGCGAAAAACGTCTATAAGACGTGCGCGCGCACGCGCGCGTATGCCGGAACAGGAGGAACATGGAGGAGCCGCGCTGCTGGAGACCCAGGACTGCAGAAACAGGCGGCAGATTCAAACCCCTGGCCAGGTAGGACTCCAAAAGGCCCCTAGGGATCCTTACTAGTCCTAGGAAGAAAGCAGCAGGTTAGCTAGCAACACATTCTTAGACAGGGGAACCTAGTGATGGGGGAAAAAGGTGTCATCCTGTCTCTCTTAGACATAGTGAGCAAGGTTGCCCATGCAGAGCATACTTAGGCTGTCCCCCCTTTTAGGTTACCCCGGAGAGCCTGCTGTCGAACCAAGTCCCGCAGGCTCCCCCTTACCTGCTCCATGCTGCAGGATGTTTGTCCAGCAAACTGATCCAATCTTCTCCCATCTCCGTGGGTAGCGTAGTAGACCTTCAGGCCCTGGGGTCCTATGAAGGTACCCACTGTCCTGGACCTATATAGCACCCTGGCAAACAGGAACTTATGGTTTTTACAAAACTCCAAGTCCTGGGCCCAGGGTCCAGCCCTCCAAAGAGGAGCATTATAGGCAAAACCCCACGGTTTGGGGCCCGGGTACTGTCCACTTTGGCACTGAGGCTCCTTGGACAGATCCGGTTAGCCCGCCCTTAATCCCAAGGATGTGGAGCAAAGCTATTCCGTGACCAACACCTAAGACACTGGCGAAAAAACTGAGGGACTCCCTCTAGGGGAGGGGGTTATATAGGGAGGGGACTTCCTGTTTGAGATTGCCAGTGTCCACACCTGAAGGTACTCCATATAACCCATATAGTAATGAATATGCCGCTCTGTGTCCCGTGATGTACGAGAAAGAAATAGGGAAAATGACCCGTAAGTATAAGTGTGGGTGGGGGAGGAGCTAGCAGCCCGTCATCCATACGGCTCCACACACCTGCTGAGTGGATAGTAACAATACCCAGTGCACAATACTTTATCAACAATTATGTATACATTAATAATAAAAAATAAATACAACTAAAAACAACAACAATAATAATAATACACATGTGTATACACACACACACACACACACACACACACATATATGTGTATTTTGTATAATATACACAATTCCGGGCAGCACAGTGGTGGACTTTTAATCCAGGCCTCTGCATGACCATCAATTGACTGCTGTATGCCTTGGTCAGCAACTTCATTTAATATATATTTTTTTTTTAACAGTAATAAAACGTTTTTACTTTGCCTCCGAGGGTCTTATTTATGTCTGCTGATCAGCGCTGTTCACCCCTTTGATTACATCTTCAAAACTCAGACAAATGAGGATAGGACAGCAGCGGCCACAGCTACATTAAATTTTTATTTTTGACTTTTCCCTTTGGCCTCTGCGCCTGGATTTTTGTTTTTAGTGACATCACTTCCCTTGCATTTCCCAACCTTGTTGGCTTTCTCCTGCACACAGAGGGTACCACTGAAGGTCGGACCAAAACATCTGCAAACAAGGTAAGTATAGCAATTTTTTCTTTACAGGGTTAGATAGATTAGGGTTAGAATGTAGCTGAGAGTAGGTTTACAGTTAGTAAGGTTTTGCCTTTACTTCCAATTTAAAGTCAGAAGCACTCTCGATCCAGCAATGCAAGTAAAAGATTGCCTGGGGAACCCTTGCCTTTATACCAAGTTTTTTAGAAACAAATATAGCAACAGCAACCAATTTAATAATTTACATTAAAAAAAAGTTATTTACGCTCTTTCTGAACACATCAAAAAGATAAAATATTTTTAAGGACTTTGCCAGCATGAAAGGGCTTCATTCAGCTCACCTGATAGGACAGAATCCCATTTGTAGTAGTATTTATAAATAATGAGCCCTCAAAACTTCCTTCTTCATCTGGCAGAAACACGACTGTGAACGACGATTTCCCTCTGGCTGGGATGACCTAACAACCAGAATATCAAAAGAAAAAAAACTTACACTCACATCAAAATGGATTTTGGTAACAATTTAAAAACAATTTAAGAAGTAAAAAAGAAAGGCCTTTACAGAAGTGGTCTCCAAACTGTAGCCCTTTGCTTGCCTTTTCCTCCCACCCACACCAACGATGGGGGATCTATTCCTCCCACCGACACCAACGATGGGGGATCTATTCCTCCCACCGACACCAACGATGGGGGATCTATTCCTCCCACCGACACCAACGATGGGGGGGGGGGGGGGGGGAGATCTATTCCTCCCACCGACACCAACGATGGGGGGGGGGGGAGATCTATTCCTCCCACCGACACCAACGATGGGGGGGGGGGGGAGATCTATTCCTCCCACCGACACCAACGATGGGGGGGGGGGGAGATCTATTCCTCCCACCGACACCAACGATGGGGGATCTATTCCTCCCACCGACACCAACGATGGGGGATCTATTCCTCCCACCGACACCAACAATGGGGGATCTATTCCTCCCACCGACACCAACGATGGAGGGGGGGGGATCTATTCCTCCCGACACCAACGATGGGGGGGGTCTATTCCTCCCACCGACACCAACGATGGGGGGGGGGTCTATTCTATACACTGTTCCTCCCACTGACACCAATGATGGGACACTGTTCCTCCCACTGACACCAATGATGGGACACTGTTCCTCCCACTGACACCAATGATGGGACACTGTTCCTCCCACTGACACCAATGATGGGACACTGTTCCTCCCACTGACACCAATGATGGCACACTGTTCCTCCCACTGACACCAATGATGGCACACTGTTCCTCCCACTGATACCAATGATGGAACAATATTTCTCCTACGGACACCAATGATGAGGCACTATTCTTCTAACAGATACCAATTATGGGGCACTATTCCTCCCCCTAACACCAAAGATGCATTGTTTACTCCCACTAATGCCAGGACAATTTCTACTTCCAATGGCCACAGTCCAGCCCTGCTAAAGTCTGAAGGACAGTATACTGGCCCATTGTTTATACAGTTTGGAGACCCCCTGCTATACAGGGTAGTCTGCTAAATATAATAAACATAAACTGAAATTGTTTAAATCAATCATATAAGAATTATAGCTCATGCACAAATGATGCGTTAATCTCATTCCTCCTAAAAACCATACACTAGCATCTTTGGCCACAAATTAAAAACAGAGAAGAAAACAACTAGCTTTTCTCTTCGCCTAGATTTCCTCTGGTCATTATGCACTGGACGTTTATGGCACAAATAATTCAGGCATTTAAATTATGCTTTGGAAAGTCTTGAACACAACAAAAATAAATTTAGCTGCAAGGCAAATATCATTCAGACGTGAGAAAGTCTTGCAGGGAATGGAATGGGAGTGAAACTGAAGGGTGTGTCACTAAGGACACTGCTTTTCAAAACAACCCTGCAAATGCTTTTACAAACCTCACATGTTAAAACTCACACAACACATGTATGACTCGTAAAAATGTTTCATTATTGCAGCCAAACTCATATCTGCACTGTTCGATTTCAAATGATTAGCATGGAGCTAGTATGGAAAAAAAACTCATTCCTAGGGCACCCACACCTTGAAAAGCACGAGAAATCAACCAGAGACAAATCTACAGAACGGCAGACTACTTTTATTTCTCATTGGAGTCTGTTCACTCCATACTTGCATAAAAACTCATCTAAAATGCATGCGTGTCGATGTGCATTTAACATGCATGTTTATGTGCTTTCACGTAATCCAATGTAAAGTGACAGAGCCATGGACGTGACAGATCCATGGAATACTTGCAAGTTATTTTATTTTACATGCATTCATGTGTGTTGTGGTAAAATGTAGACAGGTTGCATGTACACAACACTGTGGTTTAAACGCAGCACACAGAAAACCATTGTTGATAACGTATGGCGTTATCTGATTTTCTGCCATATGAATTGCATGGTCATGCAAAAAAAAAAAAAAAACGTTGTTTAGTTTCTGTTGTAAATTTTGTAAAAAAGTAATTGTTCTACTTCACGAATGTGCTGATGAGGCGGCACTGATAATCAGTGCTCCGATTATCTGTGCACATGTCCCCTGCCAGGATTGCTGGTTATCGGCTCTCCTCATGCTGTGACAGTACATGAGGAAAGTACTGCCGATAACCAGCAAGTCTGTTTAAACTTCGATCAGTTGTGATTAGACACAGCTGATCACATAGTAAAGAGCCACTGTGATTGGCCCTTTACCACGATCTGTGATCACTGTGTCCCGAGGCACACTAGGTGCGTGGTTCCCATCCATGAACGCCCTCCCCGAATGACAGAAGCCATCTTTTGGCTATAGCGTGGTAAGGAAGTGGTTAAACATTTCACAGAGCTGGAGGAAATCACGAGTGAGCCATTACTTAAAAGACAGCTAATTGCAATCAGCAGTTTGAAATGGTTCAGACCTACTTTGATAAAAGACACACAAACATTTTAGGATTGGCCTTCATAAAAAGCATCATGCCTTTGAAAAGGGAGCTCTCTGAAGATATATGATCAAGAGTAGTTGATCTGCATAAGGTTGGAACAGCATATAGTAGTTTCAAAGTGTTTAGGCATCTATCAGTCTACACACAAATTGTCTATGAATAAAGACAGTTTAGTATTGTGGATACTCTTTCTAGAAGTTGGACCTCAAGCAAAATGACTTCCAAGGTACAACGCAGAGTCCTCAATGAGGAAAAGAATCACCCACAAGTAACCGCTAAAGGCTTGAAGATATAACTGAAACTGGCAAACATCCCTGTTGGCAAACTGCAATGCTACTTGGAAAATAATTTGTAGATTTATGTAACAAACATTGAATTATTTGGGAAGAATGCTAAGCAAAAAGGGCACAGCTTACCAACATAAAAACATTATCCCAACTGTGAAGTATGGTGGAGGGAACATCATGATTTGGGCTCGTCTTGCTGAATCAGGGCTTGGACCACTTGCCATCATTAAGAGGAAAATTCTTGTTTACCAAAATACCCCACATAATAATGTCAGGGTGGCTGTCTACCAGCTGAAGCTTAGTAGAAGTTGGATACAGGCATACCCCGCTTTAAGTACACTCACTTTACATACACTCGCGAGTAAGGACATACCCGCGAGTGTATGTAAAGTGCCTTACAAGTACTGTTCAGACATTTTGCAGCCGCAGTAGAAGGAGCTGAAGCTCCAAGAGCATACCCCGCCCTGTTCCAGTGTGCCCCTAAGGGCTCTTTCACACGTCCGTTCAGTTTTTTAGATCATTTTTTTCCCCTTCAGTTGATCCGTTTTTTTCATCCGTTTTCCGTCCGTTTACATCCGTTTCCGTCCGTTGACGTCCGTTTTTCATCAGTTTTTTTCATCCGTTTTTTCATCCGTTTTTTTTTTTTTTTTTAGAACTTTTTTTTTTTTTTACATATTTTGATGAAAAACTGACGTTAGCGGATCGGATGGTAAACGGATCATCCGCTAACGTCCGTTTTTCGTCCGTTCCGTTTTTTTTGACGGAAGAAAAATAGGGTTTTCTTCCGTCCAAAAAAACGGAGCTTACCGCAGACGGATGTTAACGGACGTTAGCGGATGCTCATCCGCTAATGGACGCTAACCCATAGGGAAGCATTGAGGTCCGTTAACAGACGTCCAAAAAACGGACGAACTGAACGGACGTGTGAAAGAGCCCTAACACCCCCACTACAGCTACTGACCCCCCACTACACCCTAGGAGTGAAAAAAGGTATTGTTTCACTTTAAATACATTTTCGTTTTACATACATGCTCTGGTCCCATTGTGTACTTAAAAGTGGGGTTTGCCTGTAATGGAGTAGGAGGACAATGACCCTAAGTATTGAAGTAAATCAACCATAAACTGGCTTCAGAAAAGGAAAATGTGCCATTTTGAGTGGCTCAGTCAGAGCCCAAACCTTAACATCATAGAGATGGCTTAGAATGACCAAAAGGGAGCTGTAAATACTAGACATCCTACAAATGTGTCTTAGATGAAGCAGTTTTGTTAAAAGGAATAAATTCCTCCTGAACATCGTGCAGGTCTGATCCAGAGCTACCGAAAGCACTTGCTTGAAGTCATTGTTGCCAAAGGAGGTTCCAGATATTAACTCCAAGGGTTCACTTTTCTCCTCCAGCACTGTGAATGTTTAATGGGTGTGTTCAATAAAGTCACAAGAAACTATAATTGTTAGTGTGTTATAAACTTGAGCACATTTTGTATGCCTACTGCTGTGACTAATGCCGCGTACACGGTCGTTTTTTGCGATGAAAAAAAAACGACGTTTTTTAAAACGTCATTTAAATTGATCGTGTGTGGGCAAAACGTTGTTTTTTGTCTTCAAAAAAACGACCAAAAAAAAATTCCAACATGCTTGAATTTTTTGTGTCGTTTTTCAAAACGTCGTTTTTTGTTTCACAAAAAGTCACCGTGTGTAGCAAAAACGTCGTTCAAAACAACGTTTTTCAACCCGCGCATGCCCAGAAGCTAGTTATGAAGCGAGCTTCAATGGAAAAGAGTGGTGAACGTTACGTGAAAAAACGATGGTGTGTACGCGGCATTAGAGGAAGATCAGATCACAGCTTATGGCAAATTATTGCAAAAACAAAAAAAATTCTAAGGGGTATACATACTTTTTCTTGCCACTGTAAAGTCTATGCTACAGTGGGGCAAAAAAAGTATTTAGTCAGCCACTGATTGTGCAAGTTCTCCCACGATGAGAGTCCTGTAATTGTCATCATAGGTATACCTCAAGAGACAAAACGTGGAAACAAATCCAGACAATCACATTGTCTGATTTAGAAAAAATGTATTTGCAAATTATGGTGGAAAATAAGTATTTAAACAATATCAAAAGTTCACCTCAATCTTTTGTTAAATATCCTTTGTTGGCAATGACAGAGGTCAAAAGTTTTCTGTAAGTCTTCACAAGGTTGTCACACACTGTTGCTGGTATGTTGGCCCATTCCTCCATGCAGATCTCCTCCCCAAAGGTTTTCTATAGGGGTTGAGATCTGAAACTAGCTAGGCCACTCCTTTGTTGCCCGAGGTGTGTTTGGAATAATTGTCATGCTGAAAGACCCAGCCACGTTTCATCTTTAATGCCCTTGCTGATGGGAGGAGGTTTGCACTCAAAATCTCACGATACATGGCCCCATTCATTCTTTCATGTACACGGATCATGTCATCCTGTTCCCTTTGCAGAGAAACAGCCCCAAAGCATGATGTTGCCACCCCCATGCTTCACAGTAGGTATTGTGTTCATTGGTTGCAACTCAGCATTCTCTCTCCTCCAAACACGAGTTGTGTTTCTACCAAACAGTTCTGCTTTGGTTTCATCTGACCATATGACATTCTCCCAATCCTCTTCTGGATAATCCAAATGCTCTCTAGCAAACCTCAGATGGGCCCGGACATGTACGGGCTTAAGCAGGGAGACACGTCTGTCACTGCAGGATCTGATTCCCTGGCGGCGTAGTGTGTTACTGATGGTAGCCTTTGTTACGTTGGTCCCAGCTCTCTGTAGGTCATTCACTAGTTCCCCCGTGTGGTTCTGGGATTTTTTTCTCATCGTCCTTTTGTGATCATTTTGATCCCACAGGGTGAGATCTTACGTGGAGCCCCAGATCGAGGGAGATTATCAGTGGTCTTGTATGTCTTCCATTTTATAATTATTGCTCCCACAGTTGAGTTCTTCACATTTCGTCTCTCATAGTTGAGGTATACCTATGATGACAATTACAGGCCTCTCATCTTTTTAGGTGGGAGAACTTGCACAATTGGTGGCTGACTAAATACTATGGTATATGGTACAAAAGTGTTCTGAATATTATGATCACCTTTCTAAACCACAATTTAAACTGTTTGAGCTCCTATTAACACAGATACCCAGTCTTGATCACACATCTTACAGAACAGTGGCAATTTAGATCTTGGTCCAAAACCTGGAAAATAGAATATACAAAGAGGCCTGAGAAACTATTAGAAAATAATAATAGTGAAGTTGCCCTTGGCATCAAATCAGATTTCACCCTTTATTCTCTAAACCGGCAAATGAAAGACATAATTGACTCGTTGCCATGGGGGACTGCCCTAATTTTACATCAGCAACCGTTTATAATATGAACAAGAATATCATTTTTTAAGCCAATGTAAATGTACAACCACAAAATAATATGGTATATATTTAAAATATAGACTAAAATGTATACAAAAACAATAATCAAAAATATGTGCCACACTACCACAGAGGATCCAATAATGACGGTTTCAAAGGCATTTTAACCACTTCCCGACCGCCCACCGCAGGTATACGTCGGCACTTTAGAGATGGATATCTCGGTAACGGCAGCAGCTGCTGCCACAACCGAGATATCCATCTCTTCTGTGGGCGGTCGGGTAAACGATAATGGCGGTCTCCGCGGCGGAATCGCCGCGAGATCGCCGTTATCGGTGGCGGACGAGCGTCCCCCCCCCTCCCGCTGCGCTCCCGCGCTCTCCGCCGCTTACCGGAGCCGTCGGTAGTGGCGGAGGCGATCGGGTGCGCTCGTCTGGTCAGCGGGAATGCGAGTGAGGGAAAAAATTTCCCTCGTCCATCCCCGTAGCTCTGCTGGGCGGAAGTGACGTCAAACGTCAGTTCCGCCCAGCCTCTTAAAGAGACATTTTTTTTTAAATGTCATTTGAAAAATGACATTTAAAAATGTTTTTTTTTTTTTTTGCATTTTAGCCTAAATATGAGATCTGAGGTCTTTTTGACCCCAGATCTCATATTTAAGAGGACCTGTCATGCTTTTTTCTATTACAAGGGATGTTTACATTCCTTGTAATAGGAATAAAAGTGATAATTTTTTTATTTTTTTTTATTTTAGTGTTTAAAATTGGTAAAATTAATCCAAATAAATACGAAAACAAAAAAAAAAATTTTTAAATCGCCCCGTCCCGACGAGCTCGCGCGCAGAAGCGAACGCATACGCGAGTAGCGCCCGCATATGAAAACGGTGTTCAAACCACACAAGTGAGGTATCGCCGCGATCGTTAGAGCGAGAGCAATAATTCTAGCCCTAGACCTCCTCTGTATCTCAAAAAATGCAACCTGTAGAATTTTTTAAACATCGCCTATCGAGATTTTTAAGGGTAAAAGTTTGACGCCATGCCACGAGCGGGCGCAATTTTTAAGCGTGACATGTTGGGTATCATTTTACTCGGCGTAACATTATCTTTCACAATATGTAAAAAAATTGGGCCAAATTTATTGTTGTCTTATTTTTTTATTTAAAAAAGTTAATTTTTTCCAAAAAAAGTGCGCTTGTAAGACCGCTGCGCAAATACGGTGTAACAAAAAGTATTGCAATGACTGCCATTTTATTCTCTAGAGTGTTAGAAAAAAAATATATATAATGTTTGGGGGTTTTAAGTAATTTTATAGCAAAAAAAAATATTTTAGTCTCGTAAACACCGAATCTGAAAAACAGGCCCGGGGCTAAAGTGGTTAATTACAAAAAAAATAAGCTGCCAACATAAGTGGATCCAGCATACATTAATATATTGTTAGCAGAGTTTATTGGGGAATAAGGAAAGGCTGAAGTCTGTTATGTAACACGGCCCTGGCTATCGCCACCAACATTCCTGCACTCCGTGCGCCAGAACCTCCTGAAATTACCATGTTACATTTCTATTCACCACAGAATAGAAAAATGATATAGAAGCAAACAAACTGTACCAGCCATGCAGAAAAGAGTTTATAATAAGAACAGGGTCTTTATTTTTAAATGTATTTTCTAGAAGAAAAAAAAAGTAAAAAAGAATGCAGACAAAAATAAAGCCTCAGTAATGATGTTGACTTGTTCTACAGAATTGATGGAAGCCTGGTCAGCCTGGCAAGCAACATTTCCACCATCAGCACTTTCTTACACAGGGACCTCTGTTTTACTACTTAATGTCATATTACCGTTTGCCATTTTAAAACTTAAAAAAAAATGTCACCCTGTTTTTCAGGTTAAAAAGAAAAAAAACTCTAGCTCCCGCATGCACTAGGCTATATATTTTGACGACTATGCAGTGATTTAGGTTACAGGAATGCATATGGCTTGTTTTTCAAGTTCAGCCTCCAAATCACTGTATTCCTAGAAGCACATCTGCAGCACATTAGAGGCTACAAAACAAGGGGAGCAATGTTCTCGCTTTGGATGTCAGGCACATGGAATAACTATGATGAAAACTCACCTCACATGGCCTACTGGTATCTTGCACGCACCCAAACTACAGCTGATTAAAGTAACAAAGAAAAATCTACGACTGTCACCATAATAGTGTCACACAAATCTTACTCACACATAATACCTTAGTCACAATACAGCAGACTACTGCTGTTGCTTAATATGTTAGAAAAAAGTTGGGTATGACATAATCCGTGGCTGCAAACAAAGCCTCTAATTAGGGCAAAAACCTCTGATGCTGCCGCCCAGCCCCCCCCCCCCCCCCCGAGCCCCTATTATACTTACCTGACCCCTCGAAAGTCCCACGCGTGGTCCCGAGATCCTGGCCTGGCTGCTGATTGGCTAGAGCGGATGGATTGAGAGCAGCGCAACCATTGGCTGGCGCTGCTGTCAATCACATCCAGTGACGTGGCGCGCCGAGTGATACAGTGAGCGGCTATGGCTGCTCGCTGTATCACGGGAGCGTGCCTGCAATTACTCACCGCCATGCGAGCTCTCTCGCATGACTGTGGTCAGTACTTGCGGGGAGAACCAGAGACAGCCGCCGAGGGACCCCAGAAGACGTGGATCGGGACCACTCTGTGCAAAACGAACTACACAGTGGAGGCAAGTATGACATGTTAGTTATTTTAAAAGAAAAAAAATTTCCTTTACTAACCCTTTAAAGTGATTGTAGCCTTGTAAAACAACCCATTCAGTTTACAATTTTAATATAAGGTAAAACACACTTGTGTATTGAATATATATATATATATATATATATATATATATATATATATATATATATATATATATATATATATATATATATATATATATCACACACACACACACACAACGCTGTATCTTGGCCTAGGCCAACAAGGCCCAGGCCTAGAGCAGCACTTTGCAGGGGGGCAGCATGAAAAGAGTCCCTGCCGGCTTGCGCTACACTTTCAGTGCAGCGCCAGTCTTTTGAGGTGGACTGGGCCGCAAGACAAATCGGTCTTGTGCCCCCATAAAGCGGCAGCACTGCTGCCGGTATAATATGGATGGTGCAGACACAAGGGACACTGACATTGTCACCTACACCTGTCAGTTAGATAGTAGGACTCTTCTGCAATTCTTTGCTTGTGTCAGTTGTACATATTAGGGAAACTTTATTTTATTTCTGTTGCTTGCTGATGAGAAAAATAAACAGTGGATGTATTTGTTCCTGCCCTCAATCCTTCCTTTGCTCAATGCCTGGACCACTTACCTTCATCACCGGGCTATATGTTTTCTGCTGCACCACTGGCATGGTTATATCCTCTTAGTCCTCCATACATTTTGCAGAAATTTGTGCTTAAAATAGAACTATAGGCAACACTTTTTTTTTCATTTTGGATAGCGAAATTCGTTCATTTGTCTTTATTTCCTGCTCCATAGCTAGACAGCAAGGGCGAGAAAATCTCTGCAGATTAAGGGAAGGCCCTCAGAACTAGTGTCCCCACTGGAAAATGTCAGGGCGGGTCTTAAACAGGAAGGGGTGGATCATATTTAAATTAGGGGTTGCACGAGTTTAGTCAGGCCTAGGGCAGCACAAAACCTAAATACATCACTGTACATACATACACATACACACACACACACAGAGAAAGAGAGAAAAAGAGAAAGAGAAAGTACAGTGGAACCTCGGTTTAAGAGCGTTTTGATTTGCGAGCAACTTTTTTTTTTAAATTCCGACTCGGTTTGCGAGTGTTGACTCGCAAGACGAGCAGAATTCAAGCTAAACAGGCCTGCAGTACCTCATTTGGCATGAGGTACGGGGGCGATTGAGCCGAGAAAAGCCGAACATTGGCCCGCAGTATGTGCGAGTAAGAGAAAGAGAGAGAGAGATCCTTATATACAGATCCCTATATACAGATATATTTTCGGAAGTTTTCATCGCTCTCTGGTGCCCCCCCCCCACCTCTGGCCACATTCGGTATGGCATTCTATTGAAGTCAATGCAGAACAAATTATTTTCGTTTCCATTGACTTCCATGGGAAAACCCGATTTGATATGCAAGTACTTTGGATTACGAGCATACTCCTGGAAGGGATTATGCTCGTAATCCGAGCTTCAACTGTACATGCAGCAGGCACATATCAGGAATAGAAGAGACTGGTTGGAGAACTCCTACTGGTGAAGTCTCCAGAAGACAGGGGTTGACAATATCTGGGCGCCAGGTCGCAATGGCGACCAGAAATTGTGACCTGGCGCCCGCGGCAGCTGGTAATTGAGGCCGCGGCTTTGCGGCCTACAAGTCCGCGAAGCCACGGCCTCAATTATCGGCCGCCGCGGTCCAGCTGCGATCGCGAGGTGGGGGAGCACGAAGGCACAGGATCCTGTGTCTCGGTGCGCCCCTACCTCCCCAGCCGCGTGATCGCGGCAGTTCCGCGACGGCCGGTAATTGAGGCCGCGGCTTTGCGGCCTTGTGAAGTCCCAAGCTCTTCCTTCTGTGAGCTGGCGCCATCTGCCGGTGGCCGTTGGCATTACAAGTTAAACAGCAATTCTAATGTAATTTTTCACTATTTTCACTGCCATCTCCTTCCCTCTAATTACAACCCCCAAACATTATATATATTTTTTATTCTAACACCCTAGAGAATAAAATGGCAATCGTTGCAATACTTTGTGTTACGCCGTATTTGCGCAGCGGTCTTACAAGCGCACTTTTTTAGGAAAAAAAATAAAAAATAAAACAGTAAAGTTATCCCAATTTTTTTTTTATATTGTGAAAGATAATGTTACACCGAGTAAATTGATATCCAACATGTCACTCTTCAAAATTGCGTCCGCTCGTGGAATGGCGTCAAACTTTTACCCTTTAAAATCTCCATAGGCGACGTTTGAAAAAATCTACAAGTTGCATGTTTTGAGATACAGAGGAAGTCTAGAGCTAGAATTGATGCTCTCGCTCTAACGATCGCGGCGATACCTCACTTGTGGTTTGAATACCGTTTACATATGCGGGCGCTACTCACGTATGTGTTCGCTTCTGCGCGTGAGCTCATCGGGACGGGGCGCGTTTTCTGGCTCCTAACTTTTTTAGCTGGCACCTAGATTCCAAGCAAATTTGTCAAGCCCTGCCAGAAGATATAAGAAACCAGTGGGGGACTGCCAAAATCCACATGTAACCGTGTTAGTAGATTTTATGTGGATTGGTCTTAAATAAAGCAAACAGAAGTGCTGGCATGGCTACTAGCCAACAACTCTGTTCTTTTGGGCACTTTCTAGTTCTGAAAAACTAAAGGCCACATTTTCATTTTCACAATACAGCAAAAATGAAAGCACCAACTACAATAATCAGCATTTTGTTAGAAAACACAAACGACTCTGTACTGCTAAAGCATAACCTGCTACAATACTTGCATTTTTGTATCATACTGCATGAAACATTTTGTAAAGTGCAGGCAAATACAGATGAAATGCGCAATCAAATCTGGTTTACCTGCCAAATGATTTATATTTCTGTCCATACAGTTCTGAGATTTATGGACAGCAGTCAAGTTGGTGATCAGACTTTTTTTTCTACTGTGTAATCCTTTTCCATGTGCATGTAAAATACCCGACTGGTCCCTAGAGATAGTGCCGCCTCTTACTAGTCTGAGTGAAACTCTACAGGAGATTCCAAGAAGCCGATTACAAGCCAGCTTATTCTATTTGCATTTACCAGTAATATTTTTGTTTTGCAGCTCAACTTCAATACAGCAGAAAAAAAGTGATCACTTTTCACTGCACTCTCAGTGAGCAACAGTTTAAATGGCAGTACTGGAACTACACTAAGGCCCAGCCATAGACAGTGCAAATTTCAACCACAGGTTTCAGGAAAGAAATTTGCATGATTCCCTCATCAACACAGACAGTGCCGACAAAGAATCCCTCCTGTCTTCCATTTGCTTTCATTCAAACCTCACCATCATAGACAAGACCAAAGGGCTGTCAAAGGACATCAGGGACAAGATTATAGACCTGCACAAGGCTGGAATGGGCTACAATACCATCAGCAAGAAGCTTGGTGAGAAGGAGACAACTGTTGGAGCAATTATTTGCAAATGGAAGAAATATAAAAGATAACTATCAATCACACTCGGTATTGAAAGATGAGGCAAGATTTTGCCTCATGGGGTAAGGATGATCATGATAAATGTGAGGGATCAGCCCAGAACTACACGGGATGAGCTTGTGAATGACCTCAAGGCAGTTGGGTTACCAAACAAACCATCGGAAACACTATACACCGCCATGGATTCAAATCCAGCAGCGCCCTTAAGGTCCTCCTCCACAAGAAGGCACATGTACAGGTCCGCAAGGTCCTCCTCCACAAGAAGGCACATGTACAGGCCCACAAGGTCCTCCTCCACAAGAAGGCACATGTACAGGCCCGCAAGGTCCTCCTCCACAAGAAGGCACATGTACAGGCCCGCAAGGTCCTCCTCCACAAGAAGGCACATGTACAGGCCCCATCTGAACTTTGTCAATGAATATTAAATTAATCAGAGAAGGATTGGGAGAAAGTGTCATGGTCAGATAAGACCAAAATTTAGCTCTTTGGCATTAACTTGACTCACCGTGTTTGGAGGAAGAAAAATTACGACTACAGTAGGTGACTGGGATATTGTGTCAATCTCGCTCCCTTTCTCGGCGAGATTGACCACCTACGAGCCCCATCGCGGGAGCCAGCGCCGAGCTGGCTTGCCGCGATGGAGACAAAGCCGTCATAGAAGCGACGGGGATCCGACGCGGATTCCCGCCAATTCTACACGTGGGCGGAGTTTGTTATGAATCCTGAAGGAGAAATCCCCGCCGGATTTTTAAAGAAAAATCCGGCATGGGTTCCCCCCTCAGGAGCATAACGGGCCCTTAGGTCGGTTATGGGTTGTAAGGAGACCCCCTACGCCGAAAAAACGGCGTGGGGGTCCCCCCACAATCCATAACAGACCCGTATCCAAAGCACGCCGGCCGGCCGGTCAGGAAGGGAGTGGGGGCGAGCGAGCGCCCCCCCCCTCCTGAGCCGTACCGGGCAGCATGCCCTCAACATGGGGGGGTCAGGTGCTCTGGGGTAGGGGGCGCACTGCGGCCCCCCACCCCAGAGCACCCTGTCCCCATGTTGATGAGGACAGGGCCCCTTCCCGACAACCCTGGCCGTTGGTTGTCGGGGTATGCGGGCGGGAGGCTTATCGGAATCTGGAAGCCCCCTTTAATAAGGGGGCCCCCAGATACCGGCCCCCCACCCTAAGTGAATGAGTATGGGGTACATTGTACCCCTACCCATTCACCTGCAAAACAAAAGTTTAAACACAAATAAACCACACAGTGTATTGAAATATTTTATTAGTTGGCCGCCGGGGGGGGGGTGTGTATGATCGCTTTTAGAAAAGCGCCCCCCTCCGGCGGGCTTCTGTGGGGGGGTGGGTGCCGCCGTCTGGTTCTTTTCCGCCGCCGGGGGGGGCGCTTTGATAAAAGCGCCCACCACCCGGCGGGCTTCTTTCGACGTCTTCGGCGGCTGGGGGGTCTTCTCCCACTCTCCGGGGTCTTCTCCCGCTCTCCGGGGGTCTTCTCCGCTCTCCGGGGGTCTTCTCCGCTCTCCGGGGGTCTTCTCCGCTCTCCGGGGGTCTTCTTCTTCTTCAGGACTCGCCGCCGCTATCTTCGTGTGTTAGCTCAATTACTAGCGGCGGCGGTCCCCTCTTCTGCGACGTCGGCGTCTTCTTCTTCTTCTTCTGCTGTCCAGATGTTGACGCGACGCTTCCTCCCGCTGTTATGCCCGGCGCGCGGCTCGCAGCGAAATATATAGGCCTGTCTTGTGACGTCGCAGTCCCATCATGCTCCGGTAGGTACCACGTGATACCTACCGGAGCATGATGGGACTGCGACGTCACAAGACAGGCCTATATATTTCGCTGCGAGCCGCGCGCCGGGCATAACAGCGGGAGGAAGCGTCGCGTCAACATCTGGACAGCAGAAGAAGAAGAAGAAGAAGACGCCGACGTCGCAGAAGAGGGGACCGCCGCCGCTAGTAATTGAGCTAACACACGAAGATAGCGGCGGCGAGTCCTGAAGAAGAAGAAGACCCCCGGAGAGCGGAGAAGACCCCCGGAGAGCGGAGAAGACCCCCGGAGAGCGGGAGAAGACCCCCCAGCCGCCGAAGATGTCGAAAGAAGCCCGCCGGGTGGTGGGCGCTTTTATCAAAGCGCCCCCCCCGGCGGCGGAAAAGAACCAGACGGCGGCACCCACCCCCCCACAGAAGCCCGCCGGAGGGGGGCGCTTTTCTAAAAGCGATCATACACACCCCCCCCCCCCGGCGGCCAACTAATAAAATATTTCAATACACTGTGTGGTTTATTTGTGTTTAAACTTTTGTTTTGCAGGTGAATGGGTAGGGGTACAATGTACCCCATACTCATTCACTTAGGGTGGGGGGCCGGTATCTGGGGGCCCCCTTATTAAAGGGGGCTTCCAGATTCCGATAAGCCTCCCGCCCGCATACCCCGACAACCAACGGCCAGGGTTGTCGGGAAGGGCCCTGTCCTCATCAACATGGGGACAGGGTGCTCTGGGGTGGGGGGCCGCAGTGCGCCCCCTACCCCAGAGCACCTGACCCCCCCATGTTGAGGGCATGCTGCCCGGTACGGCTCAGGAGGGGGGGGGCGCTCGCTCGCCCCCACTCCCTTCCTGACCGGCCGGCCGGCGTGCTTTGGATACGGGTCTGTTATGGATTGTGGGGGGACCCCCACGCCGTTTTTTCGGCGTAGGGGGTCTCCTTACAACCCATAACCGACCTAAGGGCCCGTTATGCTCCTGAGGGGGGAACCCATGCCGGATTTTTCTTTAAAAATCCGGCGGGGATTTCTCCTTCAGGATTCATAACAAACTCCGCCCACGTGTAGAATTGGCGGGAATCCGCGTCGGATCCCCGTCGCTTCTATGACGCGCTCGCTGGAATGTACTTTTACTATTCCAGCGAGTGCGAGATGTCGGCAGCCTGTCGCCGAGATTCAGCGCGATGCTGGCGTGCTGAAAACACATTCTCGGCGGCAGGCACTGTATGGTCCCAAGAACACCATCCCTACAGTCAAGCACGGAGGTGGAAACATTATGCTTTGGAGCCGTTTCTCTGCTAAAAGGCAATGACAGTGACCCAAAACATACCAACAAGGCAAAAGGAGTAGCTCAAGGAGGACATTAAAAGGTCAGGGAGTGGCCTAGCCAGTCTCCAGGCCTTAATCCCATATAAAATGTATGGAGGAAGCTGAAACTTCGAGTTGCCAAGCGAAAGCCAAGAAACCTTATGGATTTAAAAAAAGATCTAGGAAGAGTGGACCAAAATTCTTCCCGTTATATGTGCAACCCTGGTAACCAACTACAGGAAATATCTTACCTATGAGTTTGCTAATGAAGGCTTTCTCCACCAAGTACCAAGTCATGTTTTTCTTGGGGATCAAATACTTACTTTACTCACTGAACTGCAATTTAATTTTAACATTTGTATCACGTGTTTTTTTCTGGATTTTTGGTTGATATTCTGTCTTCATCATTTAAAATATAAATAAAATATACCTACGAAAAAAATCATAGACCCTTCATTTCTTTGTAAGTAGGCAAACTTACAAAATCAGCAGGGATCAAATTATTATTTCCCCCTCTGTACAAGCTACCAACAATTAAAGATAATGTAAAAAGTACTTTAGCCAGACTGTGCACCAACCCTCTGGCTGTTATAAAAGATCTTATACAGTATTTACCTTCTTAAAAATAAGATTACCGATAACATTAAATCAATGAGTATGCATGAAGTCAGACACTTTTAAAACATACATTGTCTTTTTAACACTGCTAACCCGGTTTTCAGAGTTGTGTAGAGAGAAAAAAAAAAAAAAAAACCCACAACAAAACAGGAAGAAAAAAAAAAAAAAGTGTTATTTAAATGAGAAATGAACTGCATGTTGGGAAAAGGGGTCTTGCTAGAGGCTGGATAATTGTGCCAAGAAAAGCTAGATTCTTTGGCCATCATCCAGGACATAGTTTCCAAGAGCACATCAACACTCACCCTGCTATGTATGGGAGACACATGGAAATTTCTACCACTTGTAAACACTGAATTCACTTCAACATTAGTGTCCCTGCTAGGGTTGAAAGCACAGAATGACTGAGCTTTAGGGAGCCCCACTGACCTAAAAATAAAACAGAAAAATAAATAAAAACACATGTTGCATCACAATAGAAAAGCATAATATTAACACCAAGAAAATAAGTCCTAAAAGCATATAAACACAGTGATTGAGGACTACTGACAGAGCAGGGAATTGTTCGAAGCCTAACAATATTTTCGCCTTGTCCCTTTGGGGAGATTTCCCTTAACTTCCTGTGCCAGGGACACAACAATGTAAGGAAATCTCTTTGCCAGCAGTTGTCTCCATTTAAGGATTTCCCCTCAACTCCTGTGTCCAGTGAAATATATACAGTTTTGGATTTAATATAGTCTACTTTTCCACCAAAATGGTCACCAGAATAAACAAAGGTTGGTTCTTACCAGTAGGGGAAAAGGCCTGCAATAAAAACCTGAAGCTTAAAATAACAAAATGTTGGCATTTTAAGACTATTACATTTTATTTATACGTTTCTTTTCTTTAAAATTACAAACATGACATGTGGAAAAGAGGGGTACAGCACTCGTAAAAGTTTGAAAAGGATCCTAATGATGGATCAATATAAAATAAACAGTGATAACTGCTATGTGAAATAAATTATATAAATATATATATATCACATCAATATAAGTGAAAACAATCAGTGAATAATGAGAAAAATCACCAATGGTGTACACAATGTATAAAAATCTCAATATAGAGAACAACAATTCACACTACTATATTGATGAATGTGATAAGTAAAAGAACACGTGAAAACATTCATCATAGATTGTAAAAAGTCCCAAAAGAGTGAGTCCAATTAGTCATCTATTAATGGATAGAGGGATAAAGTGAGCTTCATCCACCAGGGTAGGGTTCTAGCCTTCCACCAATTGACAAACCCTTTACTTCCGTTCCATGTTACAAAGTTGACACTAGTATAGAAATGGAGAAGAGCTCTCCGCAACAGGGACATACAGTATACCGCAAAGAAAAATATAATTTTGGTAGCTTGGAAGAGGACTCGTACCCTGTAAATTTTTTATTGCTATTCAAGATTTCATTAAAACAACATATCCTTTTGTGGATATACCACTTGTGTTCGTAATACTTTTCTATTTTTTGTATTAAAATTCTTAATAAACATTAAAATTATAATATATATATATATATATATATATATATATATATATATATATATATATTAATATATTAAAGTACCAAAATAAAAAAATTCATGCCACATTCTGTTCTCAAGAAATACTTACTGAGTTCCAAAATCTAGTACAGAAGGCTGTAGGTGTAAGGCCCTCCCACTAGGCCTTGCTATACTGAAAAAACAAAACAAAAAAAAACCCAGCAATGGTCAGATTTGAAGCAAACAGCTGGACAGCATACTACATTGACATATTACAACGTTACAACACTTGCTGTATTAGGCCGGGTTCACACTGGTACAACAAACACTCCGACATTTGCATGACGTGTGAAAATCAATGTTTCCCTATGAGAGCCGTCTTAACTGGTCCGACTCCCTGTACTATTTTGGTCCAACTTTGATCCAACTTCAGCCCATTGAATATTATTGAAGTTGGATCAAAGTAGGATCCTTGTCCTTACCATGCGACTTTTGACATCCGACATGGTGATTACAGCAGCAGCAAAGGGACTTTATCTCACACTGGGATTGTTTTGATTGGTCAAAAAACAAGTCAGACTGTCACAAAGTCGGATCAAAGTAGTATCATGTTCATGAAAGTCGGATGATGTAGGACCGATGTAGGACCAATGTATGACCAGTGTAGGACCGGTGTCGTAGACCAAAGTAGGATGAAAGTCGTATGACTGTGGTGTAGTATCAGTGTGAACCCAGCCTTATGGCCCGTACACACGATCCGAATATCGGACGAAAACGATCGTCCGAGGAAGAATCGTACGATTTTCGGATCGTGTGTACACTACTTTCGAGAGCCGATCACGACAGTTCATCCGATATTATTTGAACGGACAAGCATGTAAATTTTCCTCGTACGATGTCAAATCGTACGCTTTTCGTTTAGTCTGTATAGTTGTCGTCCGAAAATACAATACAAATACATTACAACACATGACATCACCTCAGATTTATTTTTCTGTCGTATGAGAATTTTCGTGACTTTAATAACCTACTTCCTATTACTTGCGACTATTAAGCGAAAAAAGTCGTACGATCTGTCGTACGATATTCGGATCGTGTGTACGGGCCATAAAAGTGAACAACATTTACTAATTTACTAAACCATAAACTCTCCCTATATTGGCATGCATTATGCATAATTGCATTATGCTAACATTTCTAGGAGACTATCCACCATATATCCATTTAATAAGGCGTGCCAGTAGTAAAAAACGTAAATCAATCAAGGAATAGTCTTGCCAAGCTAGTATTTTAGTATTGCGCAGCTGGACGGGAGAAAATACATAAAAGCCTGGGAGGGTCAGGCTACCAATATCTATAAACCATAAAACATTTTATAGCTTCTTAGCACAGCCATTTAAAGAAGGAGGAACCCTACAATTAAGACCCAGTATGGGGCAAAACATGTCCAATAGAGGCGCAGGGTGGAGTTTCTCAACAGTGCTGGAACAATAAAGCTTCCATTCTTTCAAATGGTGGAAACCATTAGGTGTCACACAAAAACCCTATACATGTATACAGAAATTGTAAAAAAAATAATTACATATAAACTTCTGTTTTTGTTGATGCCACACTTAAATTTGTGCAAAGCAGAAGAGTACTTTAGGAAGTTTTATCATCTTTGGGTACAAAATGTAACTGAACTAGTGTAGGTAATAAAAAGACGGTGTTGTGTGAATTTGCACGGTTCAGCATGAAGAGCACCGTTCAGGAAGCACATAGGTTCATACACCAAGACCACAACTTCTGTAGTCGCCTTCAACTTCCGATATGAAATTCTCCAACTTTCACTACAGAAAAAATACATTCAAAACTTTTACAAGAACTTATTTTTTTGTACTTACAATATACAATTTTGTCTGCCAAGTACAATTTACACTTGCACCATTCAGAACTGCAAAACGCATTGACCATAATGTATACATCGCTATTGCTCACCACTCTTCTGAAAATGCCAGATGATTGGCTATCATGCAGTTTCTGCGGTTTCCAAGCATTGAGTCAATGCCAAAGTATGCAGCATCAAGTTAAGCCCTAGTTCACACTGATGCGATGTGGGAAAACACAGCAAATCCTGTGCATTTCCCACACCGCATTGCATTCACACAAAGTACATGCAATCTGATGGGGGTGTCACTGTTAGATTAACAAAACCCTGAAACAGCTCGCAAAATGCAGTGCGATTGCCATAATCAGATCACATGGGTGTGAACACCCATGTGATGCGAATCCGTTGCAAAAAAAAAAAAAGGGTCCTGCACCCTTTTGGTGCAGTTTGCTTTTCAATTGAATTGTACAGTTTATAGGTCATTAAAGGTGGAAAAGCTTTGAAATGATTTATCTTTGTCTCATTTTTTTACATCACAGAAACCTGACATTTTAGACTTTTCATATCCACTGTATCTAGCCCTGTAAAGAAATCAGTATACATACCTTTTCTGAAGCTGATCCAACCCGATCCCACGCTGAGCGGTCAACTGCGGCTTTGCTGTGTAGGCAGGTGCAGAGGACACAGCCGACAAGAGAAGCCCCATAGTAACTCTATTGGTGACATTACATTCAATTCATTTCACAACCGTTGTCGACTGTGTCCTCTGCAGAGCTTCCTCCATTGGAGATAGTTCCAAAGTGGCTTAAAAAAAGGTACAAATACTGATTTCTTCTTTACAGGGCTAGATAGATTAGTGTTAGATTGTGGATATCTATAGATCGTGGAGGTCAGTCTGTAAGGATTTTAGTGTTAGGGTGGACTTCCACTTTAAGGCCAATGTGTACACACACTCAAACTGACCCTGATTGGAGAAGAAGGTGCAGTTACTAAGTCCTAGGCACACAACTGTAGGGTATGTATGTGTTATAAGAGGCCACAGTAGCCAGTACTTATCAGCCAACAAGAAAAAGATCAGTTCTGGGAAAGGCAGTCAGAAGGATTCTGAGAAACCTTCAGTTTGGATAGTTGAATACATCAGGTTTGAAAATTAATGCGATTGATTCTAAACTGAGCCTCTCCACAAAATTATACCAGGGGTTTCTGTACGTAAAATGCCCAGAATAAAGCTGGCAATACACTAGTAGATGTTTGAATAAACAGTCATTGGCAAAATCTCATTCGATGACAAACAAAAACAATGCAATGCCTTTATATAGAGAAAACGTAAAAATTTTAATTTTGGATAAAGTACAGGAGGGTTATAGTCCCCGTCAGATTTTTTATTGCCAACTGAGTCCGATTGCGGAGATTTCCCTTCACTTCCTGTCCCATACCAAAATGGGGTGTGAGAGGAAATCCCTGACCAAACGCTAAACCGGTTCTGTGCCACATTCTAAACCTAATCTATCTAACCCTGTATAGCAAAACTCTGTACTTCCCTATCCTACACCCGATCCCGTCTGGTCCAAGCATCATCTCTCAGCGGCGGCTTTGCTGTGTAGGCGGGTGCAGGAGAGGCATCCGACAATAGTAAGTCTATGGGTGACATCACTTCCCATTCACTTCGCAGCTGTCGTCGGCCCTCTCCTCAGACAGTAGCCGCTGGAGACCAGCCCGGATCGGGTGCAGAATAGGTAAGTACAGAGTTTTGCTTTGCAGGGTTAGATAGATTAGGTTTAGAATGTGGTACAAAGCAGGTTTAGCGTTAGTTAGGTTTTGCCCAGGTCACCAGAAGTAGTGTTACCATTGAAAGATTTCCCCTCTATATTTTGGGGACAACTCAAAATTTGAGACTTTCTTTTACTTTCAATGAAAAATGGTAAACAGGACAAAGAGAGAGGGTGAAGCTCCCCCCCCCCCCCCCAAGGAGGGCAAAGACTGCAATAAAAATCTTCAGGGGTTCTGATCCATCTCCACTCTATAAAAAAACTAAAATAAATAAAAGTGCCTTTAGTTATACTTTAGCTAAAGCATTAAATCCTTGCACATTAATGTAACACAAATGATTCTGCAATAGTACAGGCATAACAACTTCAGCTATCCTGTTCCTACTGGTTTGCCATGGCCCCAACATACAAGGCTTCCACAGTTATGCATTTTATTTTCACAGAACTTTGCTGGGAGGAGTGAAATTAGGACTCCTCTGAATCTACCGATATATATTCCTAATAGGGTCGATGAAAGACGTTTTTCCATGCAGTCTGTGTCCATTATACCACATCATTTATGATTTAAATTAGGATCATTACAGGCCACTTATTATTATGTGCATTTGCCTCTGTAGTGTAATGTCCATGGAAATATGCAGTAAAAGTATGGACAGTCTCATAGTTACAATGGCAATTCTGGAGCAGTTATTCTACTACTTTCTAGTCACAGTTCCTAGAAACATAACCATAGAGATGCTGGATTTATGGTGGACACCACTGTTATTTCTCAGGGATATCAAGTTATTATGGAAGCACATAAAATGGAGGATGCGGCATGAAAGGCATACACACCAATCATACAAGCTTTTTTAGTGTTGATGAACAGCAAAAACAGAACATCTGACGCAATGGTGGATTTTTTTATATAATCATTCAATCTAGAAATGCAAATACCCTTTTCCCCACCCGCCAATATGGCCCAAAACTGCTGCAATCCTGTTCATAAAGTATCAGCACATAGCTTGGTAGACATGTTGCCTTTGTATATGGTATTCTGCTTCCTATATAGCTCTCTCCACATAAAATATACCATAGAGGAGGCCAACTCCAGACCAGAGTTAAGCTAACCACCAACCTAGACCTAAACCATGTACGGACAATCAACTTTACTCCAGACACATGGATATGATCATTTATAGTTCATCCTATCCATGAACTGTAGTCCAGTTCTGTAGAATCACACTTAGCAGTTCTCCTAATCTAGAATTGTAGCCTTCTGGCCTGTATATGCATTGCATTATATTTGGTTTTCACTCCAAGACCATTGCTTGAAATTCTGTAGGTGTTCAGTGAGGAAAATCATACAACACACTATAACCTAGTATGGGGTATCACTGTCATCAGTGTTATTTACAACTCGTACCCCTAAAGTCATATTCAGTGCAGCATGGCATCTACTTTCACTCACTACACAAAAGGGAGATGCCATTGACCAAGATAAAACAGACATTTCTGCTACTTCTGTGCAGGAAAAAGGTGAGAGAGGCCGCGCCATTAAAAGCAATGGAAGGCTACTGAATTTTGCAACTAGCATTTAAATCGCACATGAATCGATCAAATGCAAGTGATCAGGCCTCAGGCTGCATTCACACCTGAGCGTTTTGACGCCTGAAGCGCGATGCTCAAAGACGCTAGAGGGGAAAAATAACATTATTGTCTATGGAGATGGTTCACATCCAACGCCGAACGCCTGAAGCTCAAACAAGTCCCGGACCCTTTTTTGCCGCGCGTATCGGGTGTTTTACATTACTGACAATGACCTGCACAAAACCGCGATGAAAACCCCTGCGTTTTGTCGCGGCAAATCGCGTTAAAAAACGCCGCAATTTGTCGCAGCAAGTCGCGGTAACAAAACGCCGCAAATCGCCTACGCTTAGGTGTGAATACAGCCTTAGTGAAGAGAGAGATTACAAGTGAGTGGCCATGATTAGCTGCGAGAACCGGTACCAATCCATTGCTTTCAATGGGGCTGCCTCTCACAGCCAACTATGGGAACCACAGCTGGAGTTCTCACATCTAAATCACAGGCAGGGCGAATTCGCAGATGTGAATCCCTTAATCCTTGCAGCAGTCAGATAAAAAAAAGGTATATTTTTTACTGTATAGGTAGTCCAAAAGGATTACAGTTAAAATATATGAAGAGGGTTCAAATAAACTTTAAATAAAATAGAGATTTGTTAATAAGCTCACTTTTAAATGATGAAATGCAAAAGTGGGAGAAGTTGCTCTACCAGCAGGCTGGCAAAAAGGAGAGTACTCTAGATTGAAATATCTAACCTAGCACAGCCTCCCGCGACCTGGTCCGAAGCTCCGGGACCCGATCACCTCTCGAGTCCCACGATCGGTCCCCGGAGCTGAAGAATGGGTAGAGCTGTGTGTAAACACGGCTTCCCCGTTCTTCACTGTGGCGGCGTCATCGATCGTGTGATCGATTTTATAGGGATACACAATCGATGACGTCACACCTACAGCCACACCCCCTACAGTTGTAAACACACATTACGTCACACATAAGCCCTTCAGCGCCCCCTTGTGGTTAACTCCCAAACTGCAATTGTTATTTTCACAATAAACAATGCATTTTGGTCCCAAAAATGTGTCAAAATTGTCCGAAGTGTCCACCATAATGTCACAGTCACGAAAAAAAAAACGATGATCGCCACAATTAGTAGTAAAAAAAATAAAAAATGCAATAAAACTATCCCCTATTTGGTAAACGCTATCAATTTTGCGTAAACCAACCGATAAGCGCTTATTGCGATTTTTTTTAATCAAAAATAGGTAGAAGAATACATATCGGCCTAAACGGAGGAAAAAACTTTTTTATATATACTTTTGGGGGATATTGTTATAGCAAAAAGTAAAAAATATTGAATTTTTTAAAAATTGTCGCTTTATTTTTGTTTATAGCGCAAAGAATAAAAAACTGCAGAGGTGATCAAATACAACCAAAAGAAAGCTCTATTTGCGACGCAATGCCGAATCGCAAAACCTGGCCGGGTCCTTTTGCTGCCTAAAGATCCAGGTCTTAAGTGGTTAAAGAGGAACTACAGTCCTAATAAAAACACTTTTCCCGACTTGTTCATTCCCTGACTTAGTTGGGGTATACAGTACACTTTGGTGGGTATGGTTCAGCCATGCCTTGTGACCTTTGACCTCTGGGAACCCACCTTCTGACCTTTGACCTCGGGGGAGGTCCCTGATCCAATTCCTGAGTACTAGCCTTATACTTCAAGTGAAAACCCCAACCCCAACCCATCCCTCGGCTCCCAGGTGCAGGCGCCAGCACCTTCACTAAAGGGAATCAGGAAGTGAAGCCTTGCGACTTCACAGCCTGGTTCCCTACTGGGCATGCGTGAGTCACGCTGCGCCTCCTTACTGGTCCCTGCTGTCTTCTGGGACCTGTGTGTCTCCCAGAAGGCAGCAAAGGGGGGTGGAGGAGGGGCCGAACATGGCGTAGATCACCGCGAATACAGTGGCGAGCTTTTGCCAGAAGTGGGAGCAAATACCTGAATTAGACAGGTATCGGGTCCCCCCTAAAAGGTGGCAAAAGTGACACGGGGGGGGACAGGATCAGCTGAAGTTTCATTTCTGGGTGGAACTCTGCTTTAATACCAGCATAGGACAATTAAAATGTTTGCGATAGCTACAGGCCCATTATAAAATTATATCCTCACTGCGCTTTTTTCCCCCCAAGAGTTTCATTCATATTTATAGGAGAACTTGGCAATAAGCCTTTTTGGCGACATGAAGAAGGAACACAGTATAACAGCCAAACATTGTTTCACAGTGTTTAATTTTACGGAGACAATGTATTCTTCTTTTTAATAATGTACAACACAAACAACGATTTCAAAGCAGCAGGCAACACAGTGAAATATTCAGGTCCTTAGTAGAGACATCCGATGCTTGTAAGCTGTAAAGGGTGGAAAAGGCTTGCCCAGACAAGACTTGAGCAGTGTCGCTGCATAGGAACCCTACAAATTATCCCTGCTTTATAGGCCTTCGCAGTATGGAAAGTTAGCAGCTTATCCAAATGCTTTTTCAAAAAGCAACAGCAACTACTGATCTTGGGAAAGTGCTTAGGACACAGACACTTCCTATCTTGAGTTTTGATCCAGGCGAGATTACAAGCATGTACGGTATAAATTTATAATAACAAGTACCAAAAACTGCAATATACAGATTAATGTTACTTGATCCTCATTTTAACATACGTTTTCAGAGTGGAATGTATATCTAACTGCACAGACAGAAAACATTTGTGTGTAGAATGCATAGTGTCTCTACCACTGAAAAAAAAAAAAAAAAAAAGGATTGGTTCCCTATGGGAGCCCATTGATTTGAATAGAGGTTGCGCCAGAAGTCGGCTCAAGATGATCCGACTTGCGGGGCGATTCGTGTGCTGAGAATCTTAAATAGGAACCCTGCGAAAATGAAAAAGAAAAAAAAAAAATTGTGAGGTTCCCCCTCAGGCTGATACAAGACCAAAAATAAAAAAACGCGTAGGGGTTCCCCCAGGATTCATACCAGACCTTTATGCGAGCATGTAGCCTGGCAGGTGAGGAAAGGGGGCGAGCCAGCGCCCTCTCCTAGACCATACCAGGCCACATGCCCTCAACATGAGGGGGGGTTGGTGCTTTGGGGGGGGGGGCACTGCGCCCCCCCAAAGCACCTTGTCCCTATTTTGGTGAGGACAAGGGCCTCTTCTCGACAACCCTGCCCATTGGTTGTCGGGGGCTGCAGGCGGGGGGCTTATCAGAATCTGGGAGCCCCCAGATCCTGGCTCCCCACCCTATGTGAATGCAGGTTTTTAAAGTAATTTATTAAGCAGCTCCGGGGGGTCTCCTTTAGACTTTGGGGGTCTCTTCTGACTCCTCCGATCTCTCCGGCGTCTTCTCCCTCTCTCCGATGCCTTCTCCGCGCTCTCGGCCTTCTGCCGGGCTCCACCATCTTCTTCCAGCTCTTTTACTAGCCGCAGCCCGGTCTTCCCTGTCGTCTTCTTCCTTCTTCTCTTCTGATGTTGACTTGACGATCTCTCCCGCTGTAATGCCGCGTGCGCGGTCCGCAACAATATATATATAGGATTGGGGCGTGCTCACCGTGTGATGTCACCTGATGACCCCGCCTCTTATGACATCACAGTCCCATCATGCTCCGGGCGGTGACGTCATAAGTGGCCCCCCCTTGAGGGCAGGTGGCCTGGTATGATTTAGGAGGGGGGGCGAGCTCCTAACCTGCCGGGCTACGTGCTCGGATAAGGGTCAGGTATGGATGCTGGGGGAACCCCCATGCCATTTTTATTTTTGCAGGAGTTCCCCTTCAAGATTCTTCTAACGCGAGTCGCCCCGCAATTCGGTTCATTTTGATTCGACTTTTGGTGCAACCTCTATTCAAATCAATGGGCTTCCATAGGGACCCATTGATTTTGAATAGCGAAAGAAAGGCCAGATGAGGCTTAACACAGTGTTAAGCCTCGTTAAATCGCGTTTAACACCCTTTGCCGGCATCTGTCGTCTTTACAGCTCTAACATTGGAGCTTCAGGATGCACTGGTCCTGGTTTTTCTTTGCAGCTAAAAAAACGGCCATAGGCTAACATTGAGAGATGTTTTTAAGCTGCAAAAAACGCTCATAAAAGTGTCTGTAAAAACGTTTGACCTCAATGTTGACTGAACAAGCCCAAAAGGGTATGTGCATGGTAAACTGTACAAAGGTTTCCAACCACATTGTGTAGCAGAACACAAATTTATGTCATTTCCAATTCAAGTTGCAAGAGACAACTACCTCCACAATTTTGAGACTGAGACTTTAAACTTCTAGTCAAAGTCCTGCATAGTAAAAAGACCATTAGACTGCCCATTAAAAAGTCTCTTCTGCGTTCCGATGTTTCTAGGTGCCTGACTTCAAAGCTAGACCCAACTAACAAAGATCCACCATCCACTAAGAATTCCTAAGGGGCAAACAAGAGCATTCTCCCTAGGCAAGGAAATTCCAATTTAACTGCACTTATTAGCGTAGTCGTGAAAGTCAGGCTCAGTCATAAAATGAAATCAGTTAAAGCCATCGTTCACATTGGAAGCGGGTTTGAAATCGTGCAGGTTTGAAAAGCACAATTTCAAACCTGCATTTTATTGTGAATTTGGGGGCGATTTAAAAGACATCGTTGTGGGTTCACGCACAGATGTCTACTGAAATCGCCCCCCCGAAGTTGCCAAAATCAGTGCAGGAATTGGTTTTAGAAATCGGTGCCTGGAACCACACAGCTTTAAAAAAAAAATTGTCCAGGCTGGGTCCATTTCATCCAGTGCATGCATGCTGTCGTTCCTCTGCTGTAATCCTGAACTGCAAGTGATGTCCATTTCAGGACGTACAGACATAAATACAAATCCTTTGGCAATAGACACAGCTCACATGTGGATTTCATGAGTCTCTAGCTGCTTGCCTGGCATTCAACTTTAATGCTTCTTATGATGAATCGCACAACATTTTTCTTTAGGAAGTCAAATAAGTTTCATGCTGAAGCAAATATGCAACAGCTATGGCTCCTAATGGACGTTTTATGTTTTAGACATAATCCCATCCTATACACACACACACACTCATGGTTACAGGTGCAGAAGCACAGACCATTCATATTTAGGACAAACAGCTGCACTCATTGCTCCAACAGTAATCAGAAACACGTTGTGTAAACACGCCGAGACTGCTCCTACATAACAGACTGGGTGCCAGATTTATGAGATGATTCACTTAATGGCACACAGACTGCAGCAAATTCAGCCTGTGAGCCAAAGCAGAGCAGCTTCACGTGTTATGTTATATAAACAAAGCAAATCAGTAAATATCAGAGTTTCCACCGATCCATACTGCAGATCATAATCTAATAGCTGTACAGTTCTTCCATCTGTTATGAACTATATATATATATATATATATATATATATATATATATATATATATATATATATATATATATATATATATATACTGCACTTTAGTAAACAGTCACATGAAACCAGTGGCAGCTGGTGCTCAAAATATTTGGGGAGGGGGGCGCAAACAAACTAAAAAAAAAAACATCAATTGCCACCACTGTGCCCATCAAACGCAGTCACTGTGCCCATCAAACGCAGCCACTGTGCCCATCAATTGCAGCTACTGTGCCCCATCAAATGCTACCAGTGTGCATCCCCCGCCCGACACTTACCTGTCTGGTGGGGCAGCGAGTCCCGATGGCAGTGTCCTCCACCAGAGGCGGCTCTCTAATTAGGCAAATTAGGCGGCTGCCTTAGGCCCCGCAAAGTCAGGGGCCTCGCAAAGTCAGGGGCCCCGTGCGGCCGCCTAATTTGCCCATGCCTCACCTTCCCTTTCCTGGCTATTGTTGTTCCCGCGCGCTGCCACAAGCTCCACTTTGTATGGCAGAGAGAGAGCCGAGTCAGCCAAAATCTCTCCCTGCAGTCCCCGGGTGCCTGGTCATCACACACACAGTGCAGAGTCAGACAGAGTGAGCTGAGCCCGCCCCCCTCCTTCTCGTGCTGTGTGATGTTTCCTGTGTACACAGAAGAGGAGGGGGAGGAAGAAGGAGGCTGGCTCACCATGCTGCCGAGACAAAGCTGCTCGTCTGACAAAAAGACACATCATGTCCTAAAGCAGAGTAAGTGAGCCTTCCAGAGGGGGAGGGAGGGGGTCATGCCTACAGTTTACTTTCAGTAATTGTGGGGGAGAGGATATGTTCTAGGGGGCACTTTATGACGTATGCTGCAAGGGGGCTTGGATATGAAATCCACCCCCTTAGCACATATCCCCCCCCCCCAATTAAAGATGCTATCTACCACAGAGGGGGTGGCCCTTGGCATCCCACAAGAGATGTGCCAAATTGCTCCAGCAGGTACCCATACTAATGCCCCCTTTCCAGGCCAGTTAGCAAAGTGTGGGTTCCAGGTCACAGGTCCAGCTTCACACTGAGAAAAAAGGAACACGCTGTGCGTTCTGTGCAATTTCAGCCCAATTATGTCCACACACTCTCTGACCATCTCCTGTACCATGTCTGCAGTCTCTGACTAAGCCCTGGTTCACACTGGGCTGCGTGAGTTCACTCCCTCTGGCAGTCCCGATTTCGGCGCAATTTAGGAGACATCTGTGCAGGTTTCTGCACAGATGTCAATGTAAATCGCGTCCTGAAATCGCAAAAAGTAGTACAGGAACTACTTTTTGAAATCGCTGCAGCGCCGCAGATGCGGCGTCACACCGATTAGGTCGGTGTCATTGCCGGCAATTGCCGCCAATTTGAGATGCAATTTCACATGTAAAAATCGCATCTCAAATCGTACCCAGTGTGAACCTGGGCTAAGGATGAGTTCCAGCGTTTTCACACAGCGAATGTGCAGAGCCCACCAGGAAGTCAGCACTGCGCTAATCACAGGCAGTGAGACATTGTCCCGTCGTGCAGCTGCAGAGATCGGGAAATGTCTCGCTGCCTGTGATTAGCGCAGCACAGTGCCAACTTCCTGGGGGGCTCTGCACGTGGGCTGTGCAAACATGCCGGAGCTCATCCTTCTATCTGACCATCTCCAGTAGTAAGTCTGCAGTCTCTGACCATCTCCTGTAGTATATCTGCAGTCTCTGACAATCTATTGTATCAAGTATGCAGTCTCTGACAATCTCATGTAGTATGTATGCAGTCTCTGACCATCTCTTGTACCATGTATGCAGTCTATTACCATCTCCTGTATCATGTCTGCAGTCTCTGACCATCTCTTGTACCATGTATGCAGTCTATTACCATCTCCTGTATCATGTCTGCAGTCTCTGACCATCTCTTGTACCATGTCTGCAGTCTCTGACCATCTCTTGTACCATGTCTGCAGTCTGACCATCTCTTGTACCATGTCTGCAGTCTCTGACCATCTCTTGTACCATGTCTGCAGTCTCTGACCATCTCTTGTACCATGTCTGCAGTCTCTGACCATCTCTTGTACCATGTATTCGGTCTATGACCATCTCCTGTATCATGTATGCAGTCTCTGACCATCTCTTGTATCATGTATGCAGTCTCTGATCATCTCTTGTATCAAGTATGCAGTCTCAGACAATCTCCTGTAATATGTATGCAGTCTCTGACCATCTCTTGTACCATGTCTGCAGTCTCTGACCATCTCTTGTATCATGTTTGTAGTCTCTGACCATCAATTGTACCATGTATGCAGTCTCTGACAATCTCTATCCCCCCCTTACCTTAGTGCGTTCACTCTGGGGAAGGTGCTCTATGGTGACCAGAGTTCCCCCCACTTTAGAGTTTCCATGTTAAATGCAAGTTGGAATGCTGATGTAAAGCGGAATGCAGTGATCTATTATAGATATAATGTGATCTCATCACCAGAGCCCCCCTTACATTAGAGTTCCCCCTTACAACAAAGTCTGCAACATTCCCCCTTACATCCAATTTCCCCTTGCCGTGTAAGGAGGAATCCTGCACACTCTGATGTAAGAGGGAACTCTGTGTTGGGTTATATTAACTTGACCCTCATGTAAATGGAGAAATGTGGTTTTGAATCTTGTTATACCTTATACATATTGCAAGTAGCAGCTGCACAAATGTTATCTATTTTTGTGTGCGTTTAATATATATATATATATATATATATATATATATATATATATATATATATATATATATATATAATGTATATAATTGATTAGAATAGAAGAATTGGTTAGAGCGAGTTCTAGAAACTGTAATTCATAGTTCATAGGATTTAAGGCTCTTTATATATGTAATTTTTAGCGTTAATTTTTAACGCTTGAATTCTTTTTCCCAATATGGGAGTTGGTGGGGCCTCATATCTAAGGTTTGCCTAAGGCCTCACCAAGCCTAGAGCCGCCTCTGTCCTCCACTCTCCACGATGACTTCTCCCATCTCCTGATAGGCATCCAATCACAGCACCTGTCGTTTCAGCCAATCAGGCGACAGGTAACAGACCCAAGCACCCGATTGGCTGAGAGGCGGTTCAATGTTAGGAAAGCAAATGGATATTCGTTTTCCTAACACAATGCTGAGTGAACAGCAAGCGCCCAGCATGGCGCCCGCTGTTCACCTTTTTGGATGCCTATTAGAGCCTATGGCTCTAATCAGGTGCTTTCAAATATACCCTGCCATAATTCCTGTTTAGTTAACAAGGTAACTGACATTGTTAGTTTCCTATAAACCACCTAAAAAGGTTTTGATAATATACCTTCTTTACATGTTTTACTGCTGTTATGTAACATTATCTTTCAGTTTGCATCAAACGTTGCGAGTCATAATTCTTAGTTGTCAAACTGTGAGCATACTATTAATATGACATGTCTGTTTTGTTGGCATATATTGTAAATGTTTTAAACTTGATTAAACAGAAAATAAAGAAAACTTTTTGGTACCCTAAAAATTGCAGATAAATAGTAGGCCCCAATTTTTATTTACTGAACTTTGTGTTTTGCCCATTGCTAGAATGAGATTTTTTTTTTTTTTAGATGGCAAATCGTTAACCTTATAAACTGCACAGGACAATTAAGGCTGTTGCGTGACATGTAAATCTGAAATAAAGAAATATGCATGGAAAATGCACATGAATTGCAAACAAATATACAGTATATGGGTGAGCTCCATTAGAGATTATTAGGCCTCGATTCGGATATAGGTGTACCCACAAGTGTATATCCCTCAGTAAAAGCTAATGAAGTCCAAAAAACTACCAAATCCACCATCCACTGAACTATAATGGATGTATCCTGGAGACTAAGAGAGTGAGCCAGAGAAGAACGTGAAAGCTCTGGAAACAATTCAACAAGCCGACCTCAATGCACTAAATTGGGCTACTAAGTGGCAAATGAGGTGTAATGTTGATAAATGCAAAGTTATGCACTTGGGGGCTACAAATATGGATTTATACATACTAGGGGGAGTACAATTGGGGGAATCAATGGTTAAGAAGGATCTGGGGGTTTTGGTAGATCATAAGCTCAGTAATAGCATGCAATGCCAAGCTGCGGTTTCCAAAGCGAGCCAAGTCCTTTCTTGTATTAAGAGAGGTATGGACTCCAGAGATAGAGATATCATTTTGCCCCTGTACAAATCATTAGTAAGACCTCATCTGGAATATGCAGTCCAGTTTTGGGCACCAGTTCTCAAAAAGGATATTAGGGAACAGGAGAAAGTGCAGAGAAGGGCAACAAAACTGATAAGCGGCATGGAGGAGCTCAGCTATGAGGAAAGATTAGAGGACCTGAATATATTCACTCTTGAGAAGAGGAGAATAAGGGGGGATATGATCAACATGTACAAATATATAAGAGGTCCATATAGTGAACTTGGTGTTGAGTTATTCACTTTAAGGTGATCACAAAAGGACAAGCGGGCACTCTTTACACCTAGAGGAAAAAAAGATTTAATCTCTAAATACGGAAAGGTTTCTTCACAGTAAGAGCTGTGAAAATGTGGAACAGACTCCCTCCAGAGGTGGTTCTGGCCAGCTCAGTAGATTGCTTTAAAAAGGCCTGGATTCTTTCCTAAATGTACATAACTAGGTACTAACATTTATAGGTAAAGTAGATCCAGGGAAAATACGATTGCCTCTCGGGGGGCACTCGGGAAGGAATTTTTTTCCTAGCTATAGCAAATTACTTTGCTGGGTTTTCTGGCTTCTTCTGGATCAACTGTGGGTATAGGTTTGTGTATATGGAATTGCATTTTTTTTTTGGTAGAACTGGAGAGACTTGTGTCTTTTTTCAACCTAACTATGTAAAAAATGAGCACCCAAGATTTTGGGGCTCTGTGGATGTTCTAAAATAAGTTAGTGGTACAGTTAGAAGCACTGGGTGCCTTCTATCTGGAATGAACACAGCCATGCATTCAGACTAGAAGACAGATTTAACCATCATCATGCATTAATTGATCAATACAAAAAAGACTTGACCACTTACTTTTGCTCTTGCAAATGTTCCCCTGTGTTCTGACTGGAATCAGTCTAAAAAGAACAAACACAAAGACATAAGAAAAAACACAAAAACAGAGAAGTGCTAAATAGAAATCACAAAAAAACTATCAGGATCTGAAAGTGTACTTAAACCCAAGAAGACAAATTTATTATATAGCAGCTTACCAGTCTTTTCAAGTGGGATTAATATTAATTAATAAAAATAAAATCTTTTTACAATGAAGATCCTGACCATAACACACTTCCTGCTACTAGAGTGACAGCATGCACTCGTTTAAAGAACAGCGTTGTCACTCCAGGACAGGATTACAAAATATGCCTTTTCCATAACCTAGAAGCGAGGTGTTCTCTAATCCAAAAAAGAACTGGGAACAAAAGCTGATAACTTTCTGTGTTCAGAGTATGCGTTCCTGTTATCAGCTCACGAGAGGTCTGGCAGGATTAACTAGTATTTGTATTAACTTATCGCACAGGTATACCATATGGTGACAAACTGCTTTCAATGATATATTTAACCGAGCAAAAGCAAGCAAATAAGAAAATGTAATTGGTAGTTTACATACACCAAGGATTTTATTTTTTTTAATTATAGGTTCCCCTCAAAACCTTTCAAACACCTCAAAATGGTGAACCGCTGACAATAATTCCTATGGTGCTGCCTGTAGTTATTTATGTACAGTACAAACCAGCTATCTGGAGAAGTATTAATAGACATGTGCAGTAGAAGCTGGAGATGCAGCCAATACTTTTATACAAGGCAGGGTCACGTAGTGAGGATCTCAGATGTGTGATGGAAGGCAAGTACAGTTCCTTGAAAAAATATTCATAGCCCTTGAAATTTTACCCATTTTGTCATGTTACAACCAAAAAAAAAATGTAATTATTTTATTGGGATATTATATGATAGACCAACACAAAGTGGCACATAATTGTGAAGTGGAAGGAAAATTATAAATGGTTTTCAAATTTTTTACAAATAAATATTTGAAAAGTGTGGTGTGCATTTGTATTCAGACCCCTTTTGTCCGATACCCCTACCTAAAATCTAGTGAAACCAATTGCCTTCAGAATTCACCTAATTAGTAAATAGAGTCCACCTGTGTGTAATTTAATCTCAGTATAAATACAGCTGTTCTGTGAAGCCCTTAGAGATTTGTTTGATAACATTAGTGAACAAAGAGCACCATGAAGGCCAAGGAACAAACCAGACAGGTCAGGGATAAAGTTGTGGAGAAGTTTAAAGCAGGGTTAGGGTATAAAAAAAAATATCCCAATCTTTGAACATCTCATGGAGCACCGTTTAATCCATCTTCCAAAAATGGAAAGAGTATGGCACAACTGCAAACCTACCAAGACATGGCCGTCCACCTAAACTGACAGGCCAGGCAAGGAGAGCATTCATCAGAGTTACCCATGGTACCTCTGGAGGAGCTGCAGAGATCCACAGCTCAGGTGTGAGAATCTGTCCACAGGACAACTATTAGTCGTGCACTTCACAAATCTGGCCTACATGGAAGAGTGGCAAGACGAAAGCCATAAGAAGTCCCGTTTGCAGTTTGTGAGAAGCCATGTGGGTAACACAATAGCCATGTGGAAGGTGCTCTAGTCACATGAGACCAAAATTGAACTTTTTGGCCTAAAAGCAAAAACGCTATGTGTGGCAAAAAAAATAACACTGCACATTACCCTGAACACACCATCTTTTCTTCAGCAGGGACAGGGAACGTGGTCAGAGTTAATGGGAAGATGGATGGAGCCAAATACAGGGCAATCTTAGAAGAAAAACTTTTAGAGTCTGTCAAAGACTTGACGGGGGAGGAGGTTCACCTTCCAGCAGGACAACGATCCTAAAACACACAGCCAGAGCTACAATGAAATGGTTTAGATTAAAACATATTCTTGTATTAGAGTGGCCCAGTCAAAGTCCAGACCTAAATTTAAATGACAATCTGTGGCAAGACTTGAAATTGCTGTTCACAGACGCTCTCCATCCAATCTGACAGAGCTTGAGCTATTTTTGCAAAGAAGAATCTGCAAAAAAGGTGGTTCTACAAAAAGTATCAATTCAGGGGGGCTGAATACAAATGCCCGACACACTTTTCAGATATTTGCAAAAAAAAATTGAAGACCATTTAAATTTATCATTTTCCTTCAACTTGACATTTATGTGCCACTTTGTGTTGGTCTATCACATAAAATCCCAATAAAATACATTTACGTTTTTTGGTTGCAACACAACAAAATGTTAAAACATTTCAGCGGGTATGAATAATTTAAGGCACTGAGACTTTCAAAGAGGAAGTGTCCTTTAAAACATTGCGAAAAGGCACACAAAGCGTGTTTTTGAACTGCTCTTTGTTTTTGTTAACCGATATATTTAAGTGCATGAGATTTCTTATACACCTCTGCAAGTGCAACAGGATGTGCGCCACAATTTAGGGCAGCCTATTCATATTAAAGGGCTGCCCTATGCACACAAAAGGAAGTGCATGACCTTTTTTATTTTTTAAATCATGCCTCACCAAACACATGGTTCACTTGTATCAGTCCTTAGCTACATTCGTTGTCATTTTTCAGCCTAGGCACATTTTCAGCAAACAGAAAACCCCCTGTCAATCTTTCCAGAAATACTTGTTAATTCCTGTGAGCTGAAATTATATAAAATGTTATGTAAACTACCGTATTTTTCGCCATATAAGACGCACCCAATTTTAAAGGAGGAAAATCTAGAAAAAAAAAAAGATTCTGAACCAAATTCTGTAGTAAAATATTTGCCCCCCACTCGTCATCACCATCACACCACCCCCACATTAGTAATAGCCAGTAACATTGCCCCCACATAGTAATAATAGCCAGTAACATTGCCCCCACATAGTAATAATAGCCAGTAACATTGCCCCCACATAGTAATAATAGCCGGTAACATTGCCCCCACATTAGTAATAGCAGCCAGTAACATTGCCCCCACATAGTAATAACAGCCAGTAACATTGCCCCCACATTAGTAATAGCAGCCAGTAACATTGTCCCCACATTAGTAATAGCAGCCAGTAATATTGCCCCCACATAGTAATAATAGCCAGTAACATTGCCCCCACATAGTAATAATAGCCAGTAACATTGCCCCCACATAGTAATAATAGCCAGTAACATTGCCCCCACATAGTAATAGCAGCCAGTAACATTGCCCCCACATAGTAATTATAGCCAGTAACATTGCCCCCACAACTCACTGTTGTTGCAGATGCATGACAAGATAGCTTGGAATAAACAGATCCACGAGCAGAGCAGTGCTGACGTCAGCGCGCCGGGTGTACTAAGATGGCCGACCGCTCCGGAGCTAGGCCAAAGCCGCGGTCTTTCCTAAGGCTGCGGCGGCGGTGCTCTCCGCGGAACGGTCAGGCGAAACCGTGTATTCGCCGTATAAGATGCACCAACTCCCCCCCTCCCCCAGTTTTGGGGAAAAAAAAGTGCGTCTTATACAGCGAAAAATACAGTACTTATCCCAACAGCCTCATTATAATGGAGACAAGCAAATGCAGATACTTAACCCTTTCATGACTAAGCCTATTTATGACATTTGGTGTTTACAAGTTAAAATCTGTATTTTTTGCTAGAAAATTACCTAGAACCCCCAAACATTATATATATTTTTTTAGCAGAGAATCTAGAGAATAAAATGACGATTGTTGTAATATTTTATGTCACACGGTATTTGTGCGGCGGTGTTTTAAACGCAACTTTTTGGGAAAAATTTACTTTAATGAATTTTAAAAAAATGAAAAAGTAAAGTTAGCCCAATTTTTTTGCATAATGTGAAAGATGAAGTTGCGCCGAGTAAATAGATACCAAGCATGTCACGCTTTATAATTGCACGCACTCGTGGAATGGCGTCAAACTACGGTACCTAAAAATCTCCATAGGCGACGCTACCAGGTTATCGGAACAGAGGAGGTCTAGTGCTAGAATTATTGCTCTCGCTCTCGCGATCGCGGCGATACCTCACATGTGTGATTTGAACACCGTTTTCATACGCGGGCGCGACTTCCGTATGCGTTTTCTTTGTTGCGCAAGCTCGCGGGGAGGGGGGCGCTTTAAAAATTTTTTTTTTTTTTTCTTATTTATTTTTATAATATTAAATTGTGTTTTTTTTTTTTTTTTACATTTTGATTACTTTTATTGCTGTCACAAGGAATGTAAACATCCCTTGTGACAGTAATGGGTGGTGACAGGTACTCTTTATGGAGGGATCGGGAGTCTAAAAGACCCCCGGTCCCTCCTTTACACTTCAAAGTATTCAGATCGCCGAAAACGGCGATTCTGAATACTGTTTACTTTTTTAAATCCGGCGCCGTTGACATTCGAGAAACCCGGAAGTGACGTCATGACGTCGCTTCCGCGTTTACACATTGCAGACTGAATCAAAGCCGCGTACGGCTTTCATTCAGTCTGCGCCCGGACACAGGACAGGTCGGATTGAGGATCGGGTCTCCCGGTGGGACGGGAGGCCCGGTCAGAGCGGCGAGAGGCGGCGGGAGGGGGGGGATGTCCCCTCCCGCTCCTCCGGCATAACAACCGAGCGGCTTTTAGCCGCATCGGTTGTTATGTTTGGAAAGCCAATCGCCGGCTCTAAACAACGGTACCGGGATGATGCCTGCAGCTGCGGGCATCATCCCGGTATAACCCCTGAAACCCGAGGACGCATATCTGCGTCCTGTCGGCGTGAAAGGGATAATAGAAAAGGATAGACACACACACACACACACATTTTGTTGCTTTGAAGCCTGAAATTATGACAAACTGTTTTTGTTCTATCCAGCTCCATTAACTCAGTGCAACTTATAACACATCCAAGTAAAAAAGGTAAAACACTGTCAAAAAAATGAACAAAAAAAATCCCAAATCAAATTACTGAAATAAGGATCACCCGCCACCCAAAAATTACTTGTAAACTAAATCAGGTGTAGCTAATCACCTTCTCATTGGCACACAAAGCCATTTGGCTTTCAAGTAAGATCAGCTGTGGCCATTTTGATTAGCTCAGCACGAAAAGAGATTTCCTGGAGCATTTCAGTCCCTGATAGTGCAACTGCAAAATTTCAAAGACTTTATTAATGCCTAGAAGCACAGTGAAGTCTGCTATTAAGAGATGGAAGGTATTTGGTGTAAGACACCCTCCCTGGATCAGGACATCGCTCCAAACTGGATACAAGAGCCAGGAGGAAACTAGTCAGAGAGGGTACCAAGAGACCTATAGCAACTCTGAAACAGTTGCAGGAATTTATGACAGTGGCCATTGTGTGCATGTGACAACAATATCAGATTCTCCACAAACGTAGGTTGTATGGGAGGGTTGAAAAAAAAAAGTGACCACTCAAGAAAGGCCACATGCAGACACGACTGGGCCTTGCCAAAACGCACCTTAAAGATTCTGATGCCGCCACCCTGAACCTTAATTTAGGAGTACTGCATTTTATTATGCTTTGGTGGTTTGAGCGCACTTTTTGTTTTCCTTTCTTTACTGTGTTCGTTTTATTTCATTGTAATGTTTTGTGAGCCTGGGAATGCCTAATACTCTGTTTTTTATGTTTAAACCCCATGCGGAAACTGATGTCAAGGGAAATTGTTTACATTTTACATTGTTTATGCCAATGGCCCAGTTGCCTCTACCCCGGCTGCGTACCCACTGTGCACGGTTATAACTTTAAATGGGTCTTCTCCGAGTCCTTCTGTGTTTTGTTACAATCTATGAAAAACCTAATAAAAACTGTTATTTGAAAATAAATAAACCCCTTACATTTAAATAAAAATAATCTTCATAAAAAAAATTAAAAAAAAAGATTGCAAAAGCCACATGGAAAAATGTGTTTTGGTCAGAAAAAAATTGAATTATTTGGCCTGAACACCAGACAATGTGTCTGGCAGAAATCCAACAGAGCTCACCATCCAAATAACACCATATCTACAGTAAAGTAGTATAGTAAGGGTGGTAATATCCTATTATGGGGGTATTTACCTGCAGCAGGTACTGGAGCACTTGTCAGGATAGAAAAAAAAAATGGATGGGGTAAAATACCATCAAATTCTTAAGGAAAAATCTGCTGCTGTATGCCAGAAACTTGTCAATGGGAAGAAGGTTTACCTTCCAACATGGCAATGACCCAAAGCACACAGCAAAAATTACCACATGGTGGTTGCAGAAGAAAAAGTAGAATATCCTTGCAGGGCCTAGTCAGAGCCCAGACTTAAACCCCATTGAAAATCTGTGGAATGACTTGAAGACTGTAGTCCACAAAGGTCACCAACAAATGTAACTGAACTTGAACAGTTCTGCAAAGAAGAGTGGGCAAATATTGCAAAGTCTGGACTTGCAAAGTTTGTAGAGACATATCCCAACAGACTAAAGGATCTAATTAAAAGCAAAAGCTGGTTCCACAAAATACTGACACAAAGGGAAGATCTTTTTTCCAACTCAGTGATTCTGTTGGATTTGTTTTGCTGACTAGGCGTTAGATCTTTAACTTGGATGTTATAAGTTGCACTAAGTGAATAAAACAAACTGTCAGTCTTCAGATCAGGCTGCAAAGCAACAAAATGTGATTATTATAAAGAGGTGGGGGAGGGGGGGATTCTTAAGAGGCATAAGAAAGATCCAGCCAGGCTGGCAAATATGACTACCATCATACAGTAGAGACAGTACTGGAGCAAATGTAGGTATCAAGGGACAGGAGGTGTATTATTTCCAGGATTATCAAGTGAACATAAAAGGGATCAAGGCATGAAAAAAAAAAAAAAAAAAAAAAACTTTCATACGAGCGGTCTAATACGCTGATCCCCACTGAGCAGGCAGACGACAGGTCCGTCTCCACTCACTGTGCTAACCTGTCAGAGCCCCGCTCTCCTCTATGGGGAGATCGGATGAAAAACAGACCGCCTGTGCGTTTTCATCTGACCCCATCCTCCAGACGGATGAAAATAGGGTCACCATCCATCTGGATTTCACAGACAGGATCGGATAGCGGCGGGTGTCAGCGAACATGTCATCGCTCCATAGGAGTGAATAGAGGCTCTGATCGGGTCTGCCAGAAAAACAGACAGGCGCACCGGATTGGAAAGCCTTCGTGAACAGGGCCTGATGCAGATCTTCTTAACACATTCATGTCACCAGCAAAGAAAAATACAAATGTACTGCATTATACCACAAACACTTGACAAGAACACCATAACCCGTGGGTTGCAGGAAAGAAATGCACTCCGTGTATGGTCAGAGTGAGAGCCATTTCCCCTCTTAAAAGGTGTTGTAAAGGTTCTTCTTTTTTTTTTTAAACAAACATGTCATACTTATCGCCACTGTGCAGCTCGTTTTGTGCAGAGTGGCCCCGATCCTGGTCTTCGGGGTCCCTCAGTGGCTGTCTCGGCTCCTCCCCGCAAGAGCTAACCCCCGTTCTGGAAAGCTCTCTCCAAAGGAGGTAAGCTTGCGGGCACACTCCTGTGATGCAGTTGGCAGCTTTAGCCGCCAAATGTATTACTTGGCCCCGCCCCCTGGCACGCTGCATTATTGATTCGATCAACAGCAGCCAATGGCTTGCACTGCTATCACTCTTAAATGAAGAGCCGAGAAGACAGGGGAAAGTAGCCAGCGTGTTCATGACGCGGGACTTTCGAAGAACTCAGGTAAGTAAACCGGGGGGGGGGCTTGTAAGCATCGGATGTTGCAAAGCTTTACAACCCATTTAAGCAGTAGTCCCCATTGGGCAAATACACCCTCATCTCTTGTTCTAGAGACAATTTTACAATTTTGGATTCTCCCTCACTTTCTCAGTGACAACGGCATCCAGTACAAATGGAGAGGTACATCTTCCCAATGGGGACAAAGACAGCAATTAAAAACTTTCCAACACTATCCAAAACAAAAAAAAAGCCTAAAAAAAAATATATATATACTTTCATTTTCATCTCTGAAAGGAATGTACCAGTACCCTTTACCATAAAAAATTATGCATGCACTATTTCAAGGCAATCAGTCTGATCAGGAATGGAAATAAAGTTATGTAACTTAATGTAAATGAAAATGTACACATCGGCCAAAAATGTAAACTATTTAGTCTGAAACCTAAACCTGCCAGTGTGACAAACCATCTGCAAAGTTTAGAAGGAACATATGGAATTTATAGATTCCAGCTATAATTTCACAATGTTGCTAAGATAGCACAATAAAACAACATCATGAACCAAATTGCTCTCATGCTATTAGGCCCACATTGTGTCATGACAGAAATCTTTGCAGGCTATTTTAAGAGGTGAAATCGGCAGCAGTCCACAAAAAGGGTAATGTTTTGGGCTTTGCATTATGCTCCCGCCATGTCTTAACAAAACACTGCAGTGATGGAAACCATACACGTTTCCTATAAGGAGTCTACATAGGATGGAATGTTGAAAAGAACGGCTTCCAACATTTGACATTTTCTACACAGACTTTAATATTAATACACATATACCTAGTGCTTGGATTGGTATTTGCAGGTCTATGGCCATTTTTTTTCATATATTTACCTTTCTGAAAGTTGTAAGAAAGACATTATAAACTGTGAATGTGGTCTTGGGCAGGTAAAGAGGTTGTAAACCTCTGAAAAAAAAAAAAAAAAGCAAGACAAAAAGACAGAATGAGCTAGTATGCAGGGGGTGCAGTTTGGGCAGGGTGGTAAAAAAAAAAACATCTGCAGTGCATTTGAATTTTTTTCCTAGGTTAGCTGCACTTTGCCATAGACTTATATGATATCCTACAGGTGTGGTGCACTTTCTGAAAGAGCACCAAAATTCCTGCATTCAGTGCACCAAACCCGCAGGATATAATAGAAGTCTATGGCTAAACGCAACAAACTCGCAGGAAAGCTGCAGGTGAAAGCAGCTCTATACTATCATGTCCAGTGTATTGCTTCACACTGACCTGAAGATCCATTCTTTCCTGCTGCTGGCACCACTATGGAGACCACTAGCTGGGATAAGAGGTGGGGTGCAGTTGGTATCACTCCGCATGGGACAGGAGCCAGAGCTACAGAGGAGGGATCGGATTATGTTGCTCTTGCTCTTAAGCCCAGCCTTAACCACTTGCTTACTGGGCACATATACCCCCCTCCTGCCCAGGTGAAATTTCAGCTTCCGGCACTGCGTCGCTTTAACTGACAATTGTGCGGTCGTGCGACGTGGCTCCCAAACAAAATTGACGTCCTTTTTTCCCCACAAGTAGAGCTTTCTTTTGGTGGTATTTGATCGTCTGTGGTGTTTTATTATTTTTTTTGCTATAAACAAAAAAGGGCGACAATTTTGAAAAAAAAATACAATATTTTTTACTTATTGCTATAATAAATATCCAAATAAAAAAAAAAAACATTTTTTTTTCTCAGTTTAGGGCGATACGTATTTTTTTGGTATAAAAAAAAAATCGCAATAAGCAACTGGTAAAATAGGGGACAGAATTATTATTTTTTATTATTTTATTTTTTTTACTAGAAATGGCGGCGATCTGCGATTTTTATTGGTACTGCGACGTTATAGCGGACACATCAGACACTTTTGGCGCCATTCACATTTATACTGCGATCAGTGCTATAAATATGCACCAATTACTGTATAAATGTGACAGGCATTGAAGGGGTTAACACTAGGGGGTGAGGAAGGGGTTAAATGTATTCCCTACATAGTGTTCTAACTGTGGGGGGAGGTGACCGATCTGTGTCCCTATGTACAAGGAACACAGATCGGTCTCCTCCTCTCCAGAGACAGGACGCTGTCTCTGTGTAAAACGGCAATGAGAGATGATCTCATATGTTTACATATGAGATCATCGCTCTTATGCTGCACAGATCGCATCGCAAACGGCCACTCTGATTGGCCGTTCGCGGCGATCTGTGATTGGCTGTGTCCAAGGGACACGGCCAACACAGAATTTTCCCGTGCCGCGCTTTGGAGCGCGCGCGGGGAACGTGCTAGTGACAGGCCGTCAATTGACGGCTTGTTGGCAATTTAGATCCGCGCTGAAGCCGTCATTCGGCTATAGCGCGGATCTCAACAGGTTGAAAGAGGAGCTCCAGCCTTCTTCAGAAAACGAATACTAGCTGCTGACTTTTGATATTAGGACACTTACTTATCCAGGAATCCAGCGGTGTACCCGAGGTGCTGCCGGGAACTGGCATGCGGCTTCACCACCGGTTCCCTGCTGTTCTCTGTGTATGGGCCAGCTGCAGGGGAAGGAGGAGGGCGGCCGATGCAAACTCAGCCAGAAGTGGGAGCGGGTACCTATCAAAACCAGGTACTCATTCGTCCCCAAAATAAGTCAAATATGGCAGCGGAGGAAAGGGGGGAGTGGACCTTCGCTTTAAACTTTCACCTTTGTAGTGCAGGGGCAGCCAACTGCAAGGAAGGCTTCAGGGTTTAACAGAGCAATAAAATGTAAAAAAAACTCAATAATACAACAGGGACTTTTATTTTCCAGAATCCAGACCTAACAAACTGAATTTGCACACAGTCTGGCCAAATCTGCAATTACCCACAAACACAGCAGTCAGATATGTAGTTCAAGTGCAAGTGTGTGCCCAAAATGTATTTTTGGTTTGGATGGCGTTGAGAAGGAATTAGAGCCTCTGTCGTGTTTTTAGTGCCATGTCCCCCCCACCGCCGGGGAGATTCACCCTCTCTGGTAAGAGGGGAATCCCCCCAAGCTTTCCTCACATTCCTGCTAATTTTCCTGGACAGGAAGTGAAGATAAATCTCCCTAAAAGGCCACAGACAGCAAAACACACACCCGCAACATGATGGGGTTTTAACCCCTTTACTTGGCTATACATACGCTAGTAACCTCTCACCCATTAACGATATAAGCCTAGTACACACAGCCCGAATGTCAGTGACATCGGTCTGTTCAACAAAAAACACATTTGACCTGTGTGTATGGCAGATGGTCCGACAGAAGACGGCCATTTGACTGGCTTCGGTTGGACGTGCATGCTGGAAAAACAGCGGCTGATGTGTGGTCTGGTGGGGGGCATCCACCTGTCAGAACACAAAAGCTTAGTGGGGGAGATCGCTGTACTAATGGTGGATCGTTAGTACAGCGGACTCAGACCAAAGCTGTCTTTTTCTTTTTTTTTTAATCCGCTGGTTAATCTCCTGTCACAGCACAGAGGAACTGTACTCGCTTCCTGGCACTAAGCCAGATATGATAACAAATAGGCCCTGAGTGAGGTTAATTATTATTGATATGTCGCTGTTACTGTTCAGAGTATGTAGCTGCTACTGGGGGTGGAAAGACTTAAGAGCACTACAGATAGGAATATACTGTTGTGCTCATAAGTTTACACACCCTGGTAGAAATGTATGATTTCTTAGCCATTTCTCAGAGAATATGAAGAACACAAAAACATTTCTTTCACTAAGGCCCCTTTCACACTGAGAAGTTTTCAGGTGGTTTAGCGCTAAAAATAGCGCCTAAATAGCCCCTGAAAAACGACTTCCCTGCAGTCTCAATGTGAAAGCCTGAGGGCTTTCACACTGAGGCGATGCGCTGGCGGGACGGCTCCAAAAGTCCTGCCTGCAGCATCTTAGGAGTGGTGAGAGAAGAGGTGTGGTACCGCTCCTTCCCATTGAAAGCAACGGGCACCGCGGTAATACCGCTCGCAATGCGCCTCTGCAGAGGAGCATTGCAGGCGGTATTAACCCTTTTTCGTCCATTAGCAGGGGTTAATATCGCACCGCTAGCAGCCGAATACCGCCGCAATTCCGCGCAATTCAGATGGTATAGTGACGCTAAAAATAGTGTCGCTATACCGCCACCGCACATCCCGCCCCAGTGTGAAAGGGGCTTCATGGTTAGTGCTTGGCTGAAGTCATTTATTATCAAACAACTGTTTACTCTTTTTAAATCATAACGGCAACAGAAACTACACAAATGATCCTAATCAAAACTTTACATACCCTGGTGATTTTGGCTAGATAGCATGCACACAAGTTGACACAAAGGGGTAAGCATCCACACCTGTGATCTGTTTGCTTGTAATTAGTGTGTGTGTGTGTATATATATATATATATATATATATATATATATATATATATATATATAAATAAAAGGTCGATGAGTTTCTGTACTCCCGACAGCATCTTTCATCCAGTGCTGCACTGATGTTCCTGGATTCAGAGTCATGGGGAAAGCAAAAGAATTGTCAAAGGATCTGCAGGAAAGGGATATAAAAAGATATACAAGGAATTGAGAATGCCAATTAGCAGTGTTCAAATTCTAATCAAGAAGTGGAAAATGAGGGGTTCTGTTGAAACCAAACGACGGTCAGGTAGACCAACTAAAATTTTAGCCACAACCGCCAGGAAAATTGTTTGGGATACAAAGAAAAACCCACAAATAACTCCAGATGAAATACAGGACACTCTGAAAACATGTGGTATGGTTTCAAGATGCACAATAAGGATGCACTTGAAGAAAGATGGGCTGTATGGTCGAGTTGCCAGAAGAAAGCCATTACTACACAAATGCCACAAAGTATCCCACTTACAATACACAAAACAGCACAGAGACAAGCCTCAAACCCCTGGCATTTGGAGTGATGAGACCAAAATGTAGCTTTTTGGCCAAAACCATAAACACTACATTTGGAGAGGAGTCAACAAGGCCTATGATGAAAGGTATGGAGATGGATCGCTGATGTTCTGGTAATGTGTGAGCTACAAAGGCACAGGACATTTGGTCAACATTTTTGGCAAGGTGAATGCAGTATATTATCAATAAATACTGGAGGAACCTTTGCATTCATCAGCCAGGAAGCTGCGCATGGGACATACTTGGACATTCCAACATGACAATGATCCAATGTCAAGTCGACCTGTCATTGGCTACAGTGGAATAAAGTGAAGGTTCTGGAGTGGCCATTTCAGTCTCCTGACCTCAATATCATTGAGCCACTCTGGGGAGATCTCCAATGTGCAGTTCATGCAAGACAGCCCAAGAATTTACAGGAACTGGAGGCTTTTTAACAAGAGGAATGGGCAGCTTTACCATTTGAGAAGCTAAGGGGCCTCATCCACAAAAGACTTCAGGCTGTCATTGATGTTAAAGGGGGCAATACACAGTATTAAGAAGTGGGGTATGTAAACATTTGATCAGGATCATTTGGGTAGTTTCTGTTGTCATTATGATTTAAACAGTTGATTGATAATGAATGGCTTCAGCCAAACATTAACCATGAGTGAAAGGAAAGTTTTTGTGTTATCATTCACATTCTCTGAAAAATGGCCAAGAAATCAGAAATTCTGCCAGGGTATATAAACTTATGAGCACAACTGTATGTCTGCTGTGTTTTTGGGGAGATTGTAGACCTTGCCATAAAGACACTCCAATAGTGGTGCTGCATGTCCATTGTGTAAACGTGTATGTGTGTATTCTTTAAAACAGCATTCAATTAAAGCAGCAAAGTACAACCTATAGAAGAAGAGCACTTTGCATGTTCAAGAAACAAAGAGTGCTTAGTATCCACTCAGTCACAGGAAGTGGCTTTACATTTAAAACATACGCATGAAGTAAAGTTCTATAATTGGCTTTCCACTGAGAACATTCTCATACCAACATTGCCGACAAGTAAGGACTTTAACTGAACGCATGCAATACATTGTTGACATGTAGGGCTTATAAAAGTTAAGAACTGACCGTGTAAAACAGAGAACAGAGACTATGCATTCTTTATAAAGACTATGGCCTAGATTCACAAAGCGATTACGCCTGTGTAAATGTTGTTAGACAGGAGTAATTTCGATTTACGAGCGTTTTTACGCTAGTCGAAATCCTCAAACCATGAAAAGACACCTGCGTGCTAAATTTCGACTTTATTACGTGTTAGTACGCCTTCAGATCTACGCTGCCTGAAAATTGCGGCCACTGGGCGGACTTCCTGTTGTTTTTCACCTTCATGGTATGCTAATGAGCTTTTGCCTGGAATCCACAAAATTTCGCTCTTCAAACGCAATCTCTTACGGCACCTTTAGTCATCTTTTTTTTCCGTTTCACTATACCAGCTTTTTGCTGGTCTAATATTAGACAGCCCATGTTAAGTATGGCCGTCGTTCCCGCGTCGAATTTCAACGTTTTTCGATTTCTTTTATTATTTTTAACGTAAGTCGTCCGGGAATAGGAATGTTCGTAAACGCCGCTACTCAAACAACGAATGACGTCACGACGTGATTTCGCGCAATGCACGGCGGGAAATTCCTGAACAGAGCATGCGCAGTTCGATCGTCGCGGGGACGCGCTTAATTTAAATGCTTCACGCCCCCTACTCACGTATTTCGATTGCGCGGCGGAAAAAAAATACGATACAATAGCGTACGCGCAAAAAAACTACCTGAATTCGGCGTAGAGTCTGGTGATAGACGGCAGCGTAGCGTATTTCGATTACGCAGCGGAAGATTACATCTATGTGAATCTGCCCCTATATCTTATAAACCAGACACGACCAACATGATATAACTAAACATAGGTGTTAATGCATCGGTATAATGTTATGCTGTTTACATATCCAATTTAACATTTCATATGTACATGGGGAACCATATTTGCTCATTACATATAAAGGCTGTTTTCAAGTCACAGAAAACAATACATTCCCACATGTGTGGTTATCTGATTTTCAGTTGTTAACAGAGTGACTATCACACTACACTGAGCCAACAAGACCTACCTCTAGTGCAGTGCCCCCCAATCTGTGGCCCTTTGCTTGCCTGGCTCTTGGAGCACCATTTCTCCCCACTGACACCCATAATGGGGAGCTATTCCTCCGAACGATGGCTATTCCTTCCACGGGTTATCCAGACTAAGGTATTATTTCTCCTCCCACTGACTACAGATGCTAGTGCTCACCGACCACCAACCTTGTGACATTTTTTACTTCCACACACCACTGAAACAGGGAGTTGCCTATTGCCGCTGATCACAGGGCCGATCTTTTCTGTCCGTAAACTACAGTCTACTGCCTAGCAAAGCAAACTGGCCCTCTGAAAAAAGTTAAAGAACCTGTGTTTTAGATTTTCCACTACAAATCTTTATAATTAAAAGTGGTTGTAAACTTCAGACATGAAATATGAACAAAGCATATATAGGGCCGGATTCTCAAACAACTTACGTAAGTTCTAGGATGCGCCGTCGTATCTATGCCCTGTATCCAGGAACCTAGATATGCCAGAAATATGGCTTCAGCGGACCAACGTAAGTTGCCGTAGGCCGACGTAACTTAGTTGCATATTTACGCTGGCCGCTAGGGGCGCTTCCGTAGATTTACGCGTAGAATATGCAAATGAGCTAGATACGCCGATTCACAAACATACTTGCGCCCGGCGCACTGATATATGTCGTTTACGTAAGGCGTACGACCGGCGTAAAGTTACCCCTGCTATATGAGGTGCAGCCAATGTTAAGTATGAATGTCGGAACAGCCATTGAATTTTACGTCATTTGTGTAAGTCATACACGAATAGGGCTGTGCGTAAGTTACGTTCACGTTGTAGGCAGTGTACGGCGTATCTTAGGCATTCTATCCAACTTGATTCTGAGCAAGCGCACTGGGTTACGTCCACGGGCGGTGCATGCGCCGTTTGTTCGGCCATGCATCTACATGGGGTCACGCTTCATTAGCATACAACACGCCCCCTACCTGCCTACTTTGAATTACGCGGGCTTACACCGACCCATATACGCTACGCCGCCGTAACTTAGGACGCAAGTGCTTTGAGAATACAGCACTTGCCTCTCTAAGTTGCGGCTCTAAAGATACGCCGCCCTACGTGGATCCGGGCCATAGTGTGTACTTGTCTCAAGAAAGAGCACCAAGTGTCATTTCTGTCTGCTGTTTCATTCCTCGGCTATCGGCACGAGACACCTCTGATAAGTTTTCCTGACACCAAGAGAAAAATGGTAACATGGGAGGGATCTTCAACTGATTGACAGCCTCAGCCTTCCTGTGTTAGAGCTCTCCTAACAAAGCTCTGCAGAGTGTAACTTCAGCTCGATCTGTGGGGGGAGTGAGGATTTTTTTTGGGGGGGGTACAGTGTTGCATGACCGCGCAATTGTCACTTAAAATAACAGTGCCGTATTGCAGAAAATGGCCTGGTCATGAAGGGGGGTAAATCTTCTTGAGGTGAAGTGCATAACATACTTCTGGGTGTATCGGATCTCTTGTATTGCTAAGTGCTCCATACCATCACTGTGTCCTATACAGATGTAGGGGCAGCTGGATGTAACCTCAGAGGGGAGCAGGTATTCAAGTAGCCCAGGAGTTTTAGATGCAGGGAAATTTTTAACCACTGCAGCTCTGAAAAAGCGCAAAGACTAGTGACTTAGAAAGCAGGACAGGTAAGCCTCTCTACAGGCAGCATTATTTTTTTTCTTCCAGGTGCCGTTTTAGGGCCGGTATTACACTCAACCCGGTATGCGCATGGTACTTCACTATACATGCATTGCGTTGCCATTTATGTTGAATGTTACCCCAATACAGTTGTGCTTCAGTGCATCATGCCACCTTATATGCGTTGCCGTCCTCTGCATTACAAAAAAGAGTCAGGGTCGGCATCGTTGGCAGCCTATTAAAATGGTCCGTCTTTAGGTAACACACGTTATTGCACTATGAAACTTTGAATCTGACCCAAGTTTTTGGCTAGGCCATTCACACAACTTAATACCAATTTGAGCTTTCATGAGCCTAATGTATAAACATAACATATTTTCAGTAAGTAAGCATTTTGGGTTTCTATAGTAACATTTACCTAAAATGACAAGTTATTTTAAATTTTTTACTAATTTGAAGCTCCTTATTGTGCCGATCGTTCTTCATATACTGATTTGCAGTTGCTCTCTTCTCCAATGACCAGATTTCTATTTTAGGGTATAGGATCAGTATGTGCTGTAATGACTGGGGACATTTGTGCAGGCTTTTGTCCTTGGATGGGTAAAAAGTGAATATGCAGGGTACACTTGTACAAACCTATCTTTCCCTTCACAAAAGTAGCAGAGGTAGGTAGGCTTTAACACGGCTGGCCGTACTCAAAAACTAAAACGATTTCTCTTCACACTATACAGCATGGATGTACAAATCTCCCACTGTGGCCATTGTACTGCGAGCAGCCGCTGTTTGGGTGAACATTTTCCAGCAGGCTTTTGTTGAACAAAGCGAGGCTAGCAGGGCCACCTACTGAGTGCATTCAGGCCATGTCCCCAGGAACCAGATGAAATTCATACAGAGTAGGGACAGCCTAAGAGAACATTGGCTGCAAGTTCCGATTGAATGCTGGTTTTCAATCAAGATCGGCTCCTGTTGTACCAAAAATCGTCCAGTTTCTGCTGAACCAGCAAACTTTCGGTAGATATGTAGCAGGCTTGGAGTGATTGTAAAGTCCCGTTTTTTTTTTAACAAAATAAAAACATACATACATTGTATACTTACCACCTCTGTGCAGTTGGTTTTGCAGAGATGCCTGGATCCTCCTCATCTCAGGTCCCGCTTTGCTGCTCCTATCGCGTACCCCAACAATCAGCAGCTTCCTATGGGGGCACTGGAGCAGAGTCACAGCTCTGTGTGTACATTCAAACACGGAGCCCCGACCCGGCCCTACTCCCTCTCTCCCCTGATTGGCTGACAGACATCGTCACCTGCTGGAGCCAATAGCGCCACTGCTGTGTCTCAGCCAATCAGGAGTGGCTCAGACGGCTTAGACATTTCATGGACATCACTGTAGAGAGATGGGGCTCAGGTAAGTAATTAGGGGGTGCTGGTTTGGCCGGTACACACAGAAGTTTTTTTTTTATCTTAACCACTTGAGGCCCGCGCTACCGTCGGATGACGGCAACAGCGCGGGCCTGAATAGCCAACATGCCGTCATTTGACGGCATGTCTTTCTGGCGTTCCCAGCGCGCGCTGCGGGGAAGCCCTGTGTTGTCCGTGTCCCTTGGACACGGCCAATCACAGATCGCGGCAAACGGCCAATCAGAGCGGCCGTTTGCGATGCGATCTGTGGGCCAATGAGAGATGATCTCTCATAGATCATCTCTCATTGCCGGCTCACACAGAGACAATGGCCTGTCTCTGGAGGGGAGGAGCCCGATCTGTGTTCCTTCCTACATAGGGACACAGATCGGTCACCCCCCCAGTCACCCCCCCCTCCCCCTACAGTTAGAACACACCTAGCATACACATTTAACCCCTTCCTCACCCCCTAGTGTTAACCCCTTCAATGCCAGTCACATTTATACTGTAATTAGTGCATATTTATAGCACTGATCGCAGTATAAATGTGAATGGCGCCAAAAATGTGTCAAAAGTGTCCGATGTGTCCGCCATAACGTCGCAGTACCAATAAAAATCGCAGATCGCCGCCATTTCTAGTAAAAAAAAAAAAAAATAAAAAATAATAATTCTCTCCCCTATTTTGTAAGCGCTATAACTTTTGCGCAAACCAGTCGCTTTTTTTTTTTTTTTTTTTTAACAAAAATATGTAGAAGAATACTTTTCGCCCTAAACTGAGAAAAAAAAGTGTTTTTTTTTTTAATTGGGATATTTATTATAGCAACAAGTAAAAAATATTGTATTTTTCTTTAAAATTGTCGCTCTTTTTTGTTTATAGCTCAAAAAATAAAAAAATCGCACAGGCGATCAAATACCACCAAAAGAAAGCTCTACTTGTGGGGAAAAAAAGGACGTAAATTTTGTTTGGGAGCCACGTCGCACGACCGCGCAATTGTCAGTTAAAGCGACGCAGTGCAGGAAGCTGAAATTTGACCTGGGCAGGAGGGGGGTGCAAGTGCCCAGTATGCAAGTGGTTAAAGCATAGGACAAATTAAGATAAAAAAAACTTCTGCCTTTACAACTCCTTTAACTCTACATGAAAACCTAGGAGTAGGTCTAGGGTGAACTTCAACTTTAAAAGTGCAACTGCACTTCTGCTGAGGGAAAGAAAAATAAAAGAAATAAAAATTCCCCTCTGGATGATCTATGTACATTGCAAGGATTTTAGCAAACTTTGTTGCAGATTCCTACACTTTGTTATTCTGAAGATAAAGTCGTTTGTACATCCATGTCTTTTGGATACTGATTCTCTATGGGAGTGACTTTTCCATTAGTGATCAGCTGCTGCATTTGCAGAACTCTGAGGAAAGTGTCATGATCTGCATCTCTTTAGAGGTAATTAGGGCAGTCCATTTCATTTGGTGATGGTATGTGCTCATACATTGGAATATTCGCAGCCAATTCAGATTTCAGATTTTTTATTAGTATTCGTTAATATGACCTTTATGGTTGTTTTAGTCACTTATTATTTACACCCAACGCCGTATGTTGTTTACTGGGTGATTCTACACTTTATTGAGTGTTTTGATTTTAGGTGGCGCTACTTACCTTTATTAGACCTTTTAGGATTTGTAAGCTGATCCATTATTTTTCTAGTAGCCTATTTACACCATAACATGGACTTACCTCATTATTACTAAGGGGGACATTGCTTGATTACAGTTCTAAGGACTGGAAGGAGAAAGGTGACTTTAAAAGCATGGTAAAAGCTTTGTATTAAACACGTGTTTGTGCAACTAGCGTTTATATGTGTTCCAGTTTTTTTTGCCTAAAGCTTCTCTTCTGAAGGGTCGGTCATGCTTTTTTTTTCTGCCTGTAAACGCTTCTCTTCTAATATGCCTGTGTGTCAAATGGCTATGCATGTATTGGGCATTACCATTGAAATCAATGGAAGTGGTTGACCTAATGACAGTGGCATGCTGGTTCATTTTTAAGATTACACAACGCTTTGTCTCCTGTGTAAAAAGCACTGTGTGGTACCATTGTAATATTCATGGCAGGAAATTACAGGCCGTTATGAGGCGTTAGAAATGTGGTATAAAAATCATGGCATGGACACGTTCAAATTATTCCTTTAAAAGCGGTAGTAAATCGCAGCTGGAGCGAAAAAAAAAAATTGACTGCAAGGCAATGTCATAATGTGCTAGTATGCATTGCATACTAGCACATTATGAGAAACTTACCTTAGAACAAAGTCCTCCAGCACCGCACTGTCACCAATGACAGGGCTTCTATCTTCACCCGGTCTTCCTTCCGGGGGGTCACGGCCCCTGTCTACATGAGTGGCTTGGGGTGCAGGGACATCACTCCTGCACGTGTGCGTGTGAGCCGCTATTTGCGGCAGGGCTCCGAGGACCTTCAGAGCACATGCGCTGGTGACGTAACCAGCTGCATGCACTATAAATATCTCCTTAAAGGGGTGTTCCAGCCTTGTTTTATGTTTATTAAAAGTCAGCAGCTACAAAAAGTGTAGCTGCTGGCTTTTAATAAACAATCACTTACCTGCTCCAGCGTTCCAGCTCTCCCCCCCCCCCCTGCCCGGCCGGCGTCCTCATCGTAACTGTGGGGACCCGGCCGTGACAGCCTTCGGCTTCACGACCGGGCACCCACTGCGCATGTGCAAAAGGCACTGCGCATGCGCGCGGCCCTCCGCTGATTGGACAGGCGATCGCATGGGACCTGTCATGTGTCCCAGGTGAGCACCTACAGGGAGGGGCTGCTGTAGGCGATTAAGCTTAATCGCCTAACCAGCCCCTCGGCAGAAGGAGGAAATGGGACAGGAAGTCACACTCCTCCTGAAGCCCGCCCCCCCGCCCCCAAAAAAAATTACATGCCAAATGTGGCATGTAAGGGGGTGAGGAGTTGGATAAGCGGAAATTTCTTTTTTGGGTGGAACTCTGCTTTAACAGTGCAAGTTTAGAAGATATTCACAGTACCTACAGGTGAGCCTTATTATAGGCTTATCTGTAGATATTTGTGGTGTAACAGAGTTTACGACCACTTTAAGCCCATTGTGCATAAGCCCCCAGTCTACAGCATCAGCAAGCATCCACTAGCTGACTGGTCTAAGTGGGAGATATGTCCACCTGAAAGATTAGAAAACCTTGTGTCTTGAGTGGGGTCACTCGTCATGGTTTTTGACCGGTGATGAGAAAACTGAATTACAAAAAAAGATTCGAGCCGACTAAAGTTGCCCTTTTATCATTAAACTTTCTGCCATCCCCTATGGTTTGGCTTGCATGTTCTGCATTTGGTAAATACCAGTTTTAGTTGGATTCCTTCCCAGTTTTCTGAAGTCTCACAAGATCATTAAAGTATCGAGAGATTTCTCACCCAATTCTCAAATGCTATGGACTTGTTTACTGATTGCCATAGGTTCATTACTTGACCCATCACGATATCAACCAGTAGATCAAATGACGGCTGGCTGATTATCCAAGTGCACATGAATAAGATCTAGTGGCTTGTCACCGAGGAGCTGGCTGTGAAAGTCGGGAGGTAACTGCTGGCTCCCGATGATCCTAAAACCAAGATAAGGGCATGAAAGCAAGCATGGGGAAAGGCTGTCAACAAGAAAGACATCACTGGACTCCAAGGACAAGCGAGTGTGTTTTAATACATAAAAACTTTTATTATAGTGGCTGAATTTAATATTTGACATATACAGTCGATCGACACAACCAACCAAAGAGTAGTGGAGCAGCTCATAAACATCCCAAGCAAGCCCTCCAAAATGACATTAGGTCTTTAAAGGTTAAGGTCACCTTTCGGGACATGTTCCACCCATATTTAAGGTGGAACATGGAACATGTTGCAGCAGCACCTGCAGCCAAGCGAGGCATCTCCTCTGGGCGCCTGCTGTCTTCCTTTGAAAAAGACCTGGCTGTGTGGGGCTCTGTCTATCCTAGCCACGTTATTGATTTATAGCCTTCTGAATGGGAAACTACAAGGCCCAAGAGCCCCTATTGAGGTGCAAACACACAAATATAAACAACCTACTAAGGTGAGCAAAACTAAATCTAAAACACCCAATACGGATGAAGACCTAACAGAGGAAATAAAGTGCTTCATCCATATTGGGTGTTTAGATTTATACCCACTTATGGCTTAATACATTCATATTTGTGTGTTAGCACCTTAGTAGGGTGTTTATATTCATTCCTAATTTAGAAATCTTGTTTGTTGTTCTTTCGGTTTGTCAGTCACTGATGAGTTTATTTCTTAGTATACTTGTTAGCAGAGAATTTAATTCTTACTTAGGCCCCTTTCACACTTGTGCGACTTGTCCTGCGTCTTGGGACTGCAAAGTCACCATGACAAGTCGTTCCCCATGATTTTCAATGATAACCACTCATATATGTGCGACTTCAAGTCGTGCCGACTTCAAAGTAGTCCCTGTCCTACTTTAGTCCGACTTTCATGTGAGTTGAGGTCCATATACCCTCAAGTTTACACAGACATTCCCTGAAATTGCTTCAAAATGGCAGATTCAAAATCACGCAACCTTTAAGTCCCAGCAGTGTGAAAGAGGCCTTATATTGCTTCTTCCTCTCACACTTACAGTTGTACAGTGACTGCAAGCTACAGTAGGTGACCGCGATATTGCATCAATCTCGCTCCTTTTCTCTGCAAGATTGACCACCTACGAGCCCTGTTGCAGGAGCCAGTGCCGAGCTGCCTCTCCGCGACAGGAAAAAGCCGACATAGAAGTGACGGGGATCCCCAGAGCACCCACCTCCCCATGTTGAGGGCATTGTACGGTTCAGGAGGGGGACAGGGCGCTTGCTCGTCCCCACTCCTTTCCTGACCGGCCAGGCGGCGTGCTCAGATACGAGTCTGGTATGGATTGTGTGGGGATCCCCCACGCCGTTTTTTCAGCGTGGGGGGTGGGTTCTCCTTACAATCCATACCAGACCTAAGGGCCTGGTATGCTCCTGGAGGGGAACCCATGCCAGTTTTTTATTTGGCATGGAGATCCCCCTCAGGATTCAAACCAAACACAGCATCTAGAATTAGCGGGAATCCAAGTCGGATCCCCGTCGCTTCTATGTCACGCTTGCTGGAATGTGCTTTTCCTATTCCAGCGAGTGCGAAATGTCGAGAACCAGCGCGATGCCTTCTCCCAGACAGGTACTGTATTGATACCAGTTCAAATTCAGGTACCTATACTGCTTGCATTTAAATATATATATTTAAATGATGTATTAAAAAATTACAGCATTGCATTAATTTGTATCCTGCTGCAATGCAGGCACCCTGCGAATCCACTGCGGGTTTCCCGCATTGCATGTTTCCCGGCAGCAGTTCACACTGCTCTGTGCAAACTGTTGGGAGTGTCAGTTAAAAGTTGATGACACCCCCAAATCAGTTTGCATATCGCAGTGCGATTTGCAAACTCGGACAGGAATTGGATCGCATGGACCCAATGTGATCGGATTCTGCCGAGGACAAAAAAAAATGGTCCTGTGCGAGTTTGATGCAAATTCAGCCATGCGATTAGCACTGCAGTGCAAATCAGAGCCGAACTCGGACATCGCAGCAGTGTAAACCAGCCCTTATAGCTGCCAAGATTTCAGCTATACATGGCACTGATCTTTTACAACCCCTAACCTCTCTAAATTTTATACAGAGTAAAATACCTGCATAAAACCGCTCAGGTAACTGGCTATGGGCTTGCCAATCTGTTCATATAATCTCTAAATCAAATTTAGATCTGACAAAACTTTGCCATAGGAGACTTAGCTACATAAACTATCCAATCAATCTGCGTACATTTTAGTAAAGTCCTTCCATTTGTTGATAGTTCTAACAAAATTTGTACAACCAGATTGCAATGTGTGTAGTGAGTCTAACATTCACTGTTCCACTAAATAAACTTTTTAATAAAATTGAAAAAAAATAATGTGTATATCTCCTCATGTTCTTCAAAAGCATAAAGCGTCCTTTAATACTACAGGTTACACAAGCCAGTTTGTCTGAAAAACAAAGAATCTCGCCAACAAAAAACGTGCAGATTTTCTTACCAAACAAAGAAAGCACGTGCAGAGACCTTCCTTTGTGAAAGAGCAATTATCCCCATGGGCTGCGAAGATGTAAAATCCACTAATGGTTGGTCTAGAAATAACATCTTACCCACTGGGGAAAAAAAAAACCTTCATTCTAGGGAAAGTGAAAAACAAAATTGGTTAGACCCACTTCTAATATTTAATGTCAGTGTTGTGTATTTGTGAAGATTTGTATAGAATGTATGAGATGTGTCTAATATATACGCAGATGGAGCTTCCACCCCTTTGTTTGCCCTCCTAGCAGCAATACAGAACAAAGAATTCAAGTCGCACTCCTTGCGATGGCATTTGGGAAGTACATGAAGGATCCAGCATCTGCTCAGCCCTTCCCCTTTGCTCTGGGAGTGCTTGTGTCTTTGTGTGACAGCGCGGTCACAATTACAAAAGACAGCAATGACAGGGATGTTAGTTCCAGCCACTGTACATACACCATCGCCACTCAGGCAATCTGCTCACACACATTAATAAGTCCATGTTTTCAGATCTTGTACCGGCACATCGCAGTTCGGAGGAGAGCATTTTTTGGGGGGAGTTCTGAGAACAATGGAATTCCTCAGCAGACTTCTCTCATTAATATGTAGCAAGCATGTATGGAATACTACACGTTCATTTCACTTGTGAGCAATCCTGTATCAATGACCAGGAGGAAAAGTATTACTAGAGCTTATAGTAATTAGAAGTGTATTAGCACAAAAGGCAACTAATTGGAATGAAGGAAAAAACACAAATCTAGGATTATCACCATGAAACCCATCAGAAATACTAAGCCCCTTTCATGTTAAAGGACGGAGGCAAAAAAAAACGTGCGAAGCTTCTGAGCTTTTAGACGACGCCAAATGTATTCCTACGCTTTGTGTTTATGATCTGAATCAAGACAAACACCTTTTCCAAATAAAAAAAAAACCTCGCTTGGAAGTTGCTGAGCGCCGCCTAACTGTCAAGGAACAAAAATCCATGAACAAACAGCCCTCCATCGGATCCAATGGACAGAGCGAAGATCATTCTTCAGCGGCGCACACGGTGAAAGCGGCTGCACACAATAAAAGGGAATGCACAAAAGAACATCTGCTCTTGATGGAGAGAGAAAGCCTATGCTCAAGACTGCCAATGCTTGAGAAGCTGCTGGAGTTCAGCCCCCAAAAATGACTGCTAAAGACACATTGTATGACCAAAAAAACACCAAGAAAAAAACTTTTTATTTTTATTTTATAAAAGACATGCAGATACCAGTTTAGTAAAGCAGGCCTCCCCACCCTCCCATATCTTATCTGACAGGGCAGGGGAGCTGTAAGGCGTCTGGGCCACAGCGACAATGCCCTACTTCTAAACTAAAACGCACTACAACAGCATGTAGATAAAAGTAGCTTCCCTAGTCTGATGTTATAGAGTGATAGCAAAGTATACAAATGTCAGAAAATGAAGTCCTGCTAGATCACTTCAGGCTGCCCCTTTTGCAGGTATAGATGTGTAAAATATTACAAATAAGTGCCTATACAGTTTAAAATCCAGTAATACAGCGTTACTCTGCTCTGCACATGCTCAGTTGCTCTCCATTTTAGGCACTAACGAATTTGTGAAGGACAATTTGCTGACAGAGTTCAAGTGGGATTGAACCCTCCTAATCTTTTGAGCCAATAAAGCTGCTTCTGTTTGATCTGCAACTGCCATGGTGCTGCACATGTGATCAGTTAGGACACCGACCATTTTACAGTTTGATTGAGAAAACAAGTGCGACAATCAGCAACCCCAGATATTCAGGAATATTACTGTTTTGAAACTTTTAAATTGACGGGTTTAGTTCCCCTTTATGATTTACTTCTGCTCAGGAGCTTGGGGCTTCAGCAAAATGGCAGCCTGCAGCAAGAATTTACAGCACACACTAATTTAGGTGACACAATTAATAATGTAGAATGTATGTTCCTTGCTAAGGAACATTTTTTTTTTTTTTTTTTTTTATTAGGTTCTTAGGGTAAAGTTCTGCTTTAAAGTAGAGCTTTAGGCCCCTTTCACACTGAGGAGTTTTTCAGGTGGTACAGCGCTAAAAATAGCGCCTTAACACCGCCTGAAAAACTCCTGCCCAGCCTTCTCAATGTGAAAGCCTGAGGGCTTTTACACTGAGGCGATGCGCTGGCAGGAGAGAAAAAAAATCTCCTGCCAGCAGCATCTTTGGAGCGGTGAGAGGAGAAGTGTGTATTCACATTTAAAACAATGGAAAACCGCGGTAATACCGCCCGCAATGCGCCTCTGCAGAGGCGCATTGCGGGCGGTATTAACCCTTTATCGGCAGCTAGGGGGGGGGTTAATACCGAAACGCTAGCGGGTGAATCCCGCAGCAATTCCGACGGTATAGCGCCGCCATACTTTCACTGTGCCTCCCGCCACAGTGTAAAGGGGGCCTTAGTCAAAAATATGAAGTCCTGCTAGATCGCTTCAAGCTCACCCCTTTTGCAGGTATAGCTGTGTAAAACATTACAAACAAGTCACTATATTGTTTAAACTCCAGGAATACACTGTCTCATGCTGCTCCGCACATGCTCAGTTGCTCTAAGCACAGTGCAGAAAATGTAGAAGCCCGATCAGCTGACCGATAAAAGCGGAGTTCCTCCAGAAAAAAAATGTTTTAATTCAGCGGCTACAAATATTGCAGCTGCTGACTTTTAAAATACGGATACTTACCTGTTCAGGGCGCCGGGGGGTGACAGAGTAGGGGCCGGACATGGCATAGATATTCGTGGATACAGCAGCTATCTATACACGGAAGTGGGAGCAAATACCTGCATTATACAGGTATCTGCTCCCTCCTCCCCCTGAAAGGTGCCAAATGTGACATCAGAGGGGGGGGGGGGGGGGGAGTAATCCGAAAAGCGGAAGTTCCATTTTAGGGTGGAACTCCGCCTTAATTGCTGTTCAGGGGCTCTGGGAAATCGGCAAACGTTGGCTTCCAGCAAGGAGGCACAGGAACAATGATGGAGGCAATTTACAGCAAACACTAATGTTGGTAGCATAAATATTAATGTGAAAATCATGTTCCTTGCTAAAGAACATTTTTTTTATCATCAAGTTGTTATGAGTAAAGTTCCAGAGGAGCTAAAGATCTGGATCATATTAACAAGCAGGCGATTATCCGCATGATAATATGAAAAGACTCATGCTCATGGAGAAACCGGCATAGCTGCATAGTGGGAGGTGAGCGGCAACCACGGTCTGCGTTAGCCCTGCCCAGAGCGTCACCGCCGCTTACCTCCCGCTGTGTGGCGCAGTCATAAACAGATTGCTGCCCAGTGTGCCCTATGGCCAGTCCGGGTCTGCTGCCAAACACATCTTTGTGGTCCATCCAGCGGTGTCCATCACTGAAAGTTCCAGTTTCCTCCATGGGGAATGGTGATTTCCTTCCCTGGGGACCAGCCACAGTACAACACTTGGTATCTCTTCCACAGCAATGACTATTGCACCATCAGGGAGGAGTATTGCAAATTCACAGTGTGACAAGTTGGACCAACAAATAATTCATGAAGTTTACATATAAAAAAGGACATGACCTTGAAGAAAACATTGTATGCATCACTGCAGAGTTTAGATTTCAGGGATTTTATAGCTCATGTATGAGGTCACTATACAGAAGTCATCTATTCGCCTTCAAAACAATTAACTGTCATTTCTCCAGTACTGGTTTCAAACCAACCGATTAATCTGATCGTTTACCATATGAAAAAATTTTTTTGACTTTTTCATACACAAGGCCTATGTTTTTAAAGAACACAGACAGATTATAGTTCTGGGGGGGGGGGAGACAGACAAGAATTTCAAATCTTTCAGAGGGACGTATCCCAGACGGACCAGTCTGCCAGTTGGCGTTTTCTGGTGCTTTAGACTTAGAAGGAACAGATGCACTCAGACCCACAATGACCCCTTTATGTCTATGGTGGAGGAGACAATGCAATACAGGTCAATGTGAAGAGGAGTCACCAAAAACAACTTCCTATAAAATGGAATTATCCCATCGGGAACACAATGTTCCCATAAATATAAAGTTCTTATTTAAAGTGGAAGTGTAGGTCCTACAAATACTATATGAACATTAAACAGCCATAACACATGTACTTTGATAAATGCAGAGCTCTTTGTTTACTTTTGTCCAGCAATTGATACTGGAAACTTCCAGACATTTACAGGTGACACCATGCAGCTCATGGTGTCACTCAGTCTCTAGTGCCATCCCAGTGCTTCCCAGTAGGCTCTGCAATATGTGGACAGCACAGTGCCTAAGTGGTTAGCACTTACTCCTAGTAGCACTAGGGTCATCAGCTCAAATCCCAACAATGGAACTGCCTGCCTGGAGTCTGCATGTTCTCCCTGTACTTATGTAGGTTTCCTCCGGGTACTCTGGTTTCCTCCGACACTCCAAAGACACGCTGGTAGGTTAATTGGCTCCTGTCTAAGTTGGGGCTAGTAGTAAGTATAATATATATCTATCTATCTATCTATCTATCTATCTATAGATAGATAAAAACGAGCGCCCAGAGGCGATTTAGTTCGCATGTGTCGCACTATATAAGTTTTTTATATATATATATATATATGAATGGGGGTTCGGGACCTTAGATCGTAAGTTTCTTTGAGGGCAGGGACTGATGCGATTGTACAATACATATGTAAAGCGCTGTATAGATTGACAGCGCTATAGGAGTACCTGTAATAAATAAACCACAAGACAATGAGAACACGAGGGGGGGGGGGGGGGGAATTGCATTGTTGTCATACTAGACGGCGAGCATTTTCCAACGTGTGGACCAAATGAAGACTGGGTGTTATTTACTAAAGTGCAAGTGCAAGGTACAAGTGCAAGTGCAAGGTGCAAGTGCAAAGTACAAGTGCAAGGTGCAAGTGCAAGGTACAAGTGCAAAGTGCAAGTGCAAGGTGCAAGTGCAAAGTACAAGTGCAAGGTGCAAGTGCAAAGTACAAGTGCAAAGTACAAGTGCAAAGTACAAGTGCAAAGTACAAGTGCAAAGTACAAGTGCAAAGTACAAGTGCAAAGTACAAGTGCAAAGTACAAGTGCAAAGTACAAGTGCAAAGTACAAGTGCAAAGTACAAGTGCAAAGTACAAGTGCAAAGTACAAGTGCAAAGTACAAGTGCAAAGTACAAGTGCAAAGTACAGTTGCTGTAAATCTGAGGGGTAGATCTGAAATGAGGGGAAGCTCTGCTAATTTTATTATCCAATTATGTGCAAGCTAAAATGCTGTTTTTTATTTTCCTTGCATGCCCCCCGCAGATCTACAGTGACTGCACTTCCAAGTGCACTTTCAGTGCAATTTCAAGTGCACTTGTAGTGCAAAGTGGATTTGCCTTTAGTACATAACCCCCATGGCGTTACATTTTATCAAGGTACATGGTTTACATGACAGTTCAATGTTCATAGAGTAACTTCCACTTTAATAAAGCAAGTCACTGACAGCAACTTAGTAAACAATTGTAAGTACATAACCATGTTTTAGTACACAGTAAACAGAAAATTAATCGTATACTTTGTATGAATTATTTATAAAACTTAGAGGCCTGTACCTGACACGCATTATAAGGCTGGGTACACACTTGTGCGAATTGAGTGCGGCTTAAACCGCATCTAATACGCAGAACATTTCTAAATAATTGTTTTTAATGAGGCTGGTTCACATATGTGCGATGCATTCGCACTGCGCATTGCAGAAAAAACGTGTGCGGATTTTATGCCTTGCGGTGCGGCTCAGGTGCAAATTCAGTCCCATTATCTTCTATGGGTACGCAGCTGATTCGCAGATGTGTTCATTTCTCTTCAGGAATTTCTCTCATTCAGCTCAATACACTTCTCCCCCACTCTCCTCTCACCCGGAACTTCTCCCAGGTCTCCAAATTCGCAGCTAAAAACTGAGCTAATCCGCTGAACACTTCCTTATCTTTGCAGAGAGATTACAGAGCTGAAATTCACACTGCACAAGTGTGAACCCAGCCTTAATGATTTCAGCATCCACTCGCCACGAGCCGTCCAATGCAGAGAGGTATGTAAGCCTGAACAGCTTTGTATATCTTACAAACACATATAAAACTGTAGATCAGATCATCTCCTCTCAGGTGTCAAACACAAAACCAAAAATGTAACAGATTGCAGCTTACCGATCATTAGATGTGGTGGCTGGGTTTGTTCTTTTTTTTTGTTTTCCCTGGTAATCTAGCCAGTAACACACCTCCTGTATTAGTGTGCCTCCACTCTGGATGAAGGTGCACAGGAGGCAGATGTGGACAGCAGCATTGTCAATCTGGGGGGAGGGGAGTTAGATGCACTCTAGATACACCATTCCTAGAGCGCCTCAAAGATGCTGCTTGCAGGAATTTTTTGAGTGTCCTGCACCACACCGCTCCAGTATGGATTACTAATGCTTTCACATTGGAGTGAAAAGAGAAGCACTTTACATGCTATTTTTTAGAGAAATAGCGCCTGTAAAGCGTCTCAGTGTGAAAGGGGTCTAACCGCTATACCTGCAGGACAATTTGTTCTTTTGAAAAACCTGTACACTCTAAAAAAAAAAAAAATCTGGACGATCAGCCAATTTTCCTGAATGTTTCACAGCAAGTTGGAACAGACGATTTAATGTCGGAAAATTGTCGTACGACAAATGCTTTTTTTTAATTATTATTATTTATGCGCATTCTTTTATATCCGATTTCTCATATGAAAATAGTCTGTTCGATATGGGGTTCCAATTTCTGTCCATAGGCCTATACTGTTCTGCCATTCTATCAGGGCTGTGGAGTCGGTAGATAAATGTTCCGACAATCTAAATTTAGTAGGAGTCGGGCATTGTTTGCCGACTCCATGTACCCAAAATTTCTCCACAGCACTGCATTCTAATATTTGAAAACGGGAGCGGGATTCGCAGAACTGTCCGTTGTTCCAAGATGGTTTTCAGAAGAAGATACTTCTCTGTCCCAGCTGGTGAAGGGATTGACTGCAATCAATTTGTTTCTCCAACTTGGAGATGTTAGCGGTTTTGGATAGATACGATTATTAGTCCATGTTTGATACCCCATCTATATAGCTCAGGGATCCCCAAACTATGGCCCTCCAGCTGTTGCGGAACTACATGTCCCATGAGGCATTGTAAACCTCTGACATAAACAGACATGACTAGGCATGATTGGGAATTGTAGTTCCTGAACAACTGGAGGGCCGTAGTTTGAAGATCCATGATATAGCTCATTATATTATATAGCTCAACTCATTTTACACCGATGTATCCTTTTTTCTTATGTTTCTGAAGAATGTAGTATTTCGTGTATCTTTGCTCTTTAAAGCAGAGTTCCACCCAAATTTGGAACTTCCGCTTAACCCACTCCTCACCCACTTACATGCTACACTTCCTGTCCCACTTCCTCCTTCTGCCGAGGGCTGGTAAGGCGATTAGGCTTACTGCAGCCCCTCCCGTAGGCGATCGTCTAGAACACGCAACAGGTCCTAGACGATCGCCTGTCGAATCAGCGGCGAGCCGCGCGCGCATGCGCAGTGGGTGCCCAGCAGTGAAGCCTAAGGCTGTCACGGCGGGTGCCCACAATACAAATGAAGACGCCGGCCGGGGAGGGGGGGATTTGAGCGGAGCCCTGGCCGGCGCATCGCTGGAACAGGTAAGTGTGCGTTTATTGAAAGCCAGCAGCTAAACTTTTTGTAGCTGCTGACTTTTAATAAACATCAAATTTGGCTGGAACTCCCCTTTAAATAAATAAACGATTTGAAAAAAGATCTGAAAAAGAAAACAGTTTGTTCGGTTCCTGTATGAAAAATGTCTTTGCCTTAGGCTGCATTCACACCTGAGCGTCGCGTTTTCGGTAGTTTTTTCCAGCGTTTTGTTGCGCGTATTCGAGCATTTGCATACAGCGTCGTCGAACGTTATTGAACCTGACTTTTTTTTTTTAGCCAATAGGAAAAATGATCATCTCTTTCATCACTTGTTGCTATGTTTGTAGATTTTTTTTATCTTCCTGGAATGTGAAATGTTCTATTGACTCAAGTGACAAAACGCCCATAGAAACGCTCGTTGTCGCGCTAGAATCAAGCGTTTTCCATTATTTTCTAGGGAAATACAAACGCTCAAGTACGCCCAACCACCCGATTCGCGCAACAAAAAAGGGTCCGGAACTTGTTTGAGCTTCAGGCGTTCGGCGCCACGCGTATTGGCGTGCAGATGTGAACCATCTCCATAGAAGAATAATGTATTTTTTTCCCCTCTCGCGTATTATAGCGTTGCGCTTCAGGCGACAAAACGCTCAGGTGTGAATGGAGCCTTAGGAAATTTTCGTTCGGCTGTCAAAAGTTGCGTACAGAAAATTGTACGATCGTTCCTCGGATGAAAATGCTCAGCCGATTTTCTAACAGTGTGTACGGGGCATTTGCTGATCATCCAAATCCAAAAAACATAAAACTACTACAGCCATCACATCCAAGAAATAGTAAGCTGCAATAAAAAAAATTTTTGCTTTTGGGTTTATTAGCGCTTTAAATACACACTGTGTACAGATGTCTACAAGGAAATTAGTGGAAGCTTCCCTGAGACATTCCATAACACAGGCGACGCTGCCGCCGCTCCAGCACATGTATCCCCTATTGTAGTACAGCAAGCAGATCCCACTTGTTTACAGAGAAAGCATCCTGGAAGTTCTGTATTACCTCATATGGGATGTATGGTATTCTCCGAGAACCCCCCCACACACACACACACTTTTACACAATAGTACACTGACAGGTGTCAATTCCATTCACCGCTTTTTTTAAGCACTTGTTCACAACACAATTTCTGCATAACTGATGCGTTTTTACATTTTTGGTGCGTATTTAATACGTTCCAATGCATTTTTTATTTATTTGCCACATGTAAATGCAACACAATGCACATTATCCCGAGTGAAAATAAAGATTTGTCATGTGTTTGGAGCAAATAAAAACGCAGCAGGTTGTACTTTTGTTGAAAGCACTGGAATGGACTGTACAGGTGTGAACTAATGCCATTGGAGTACATAGTAAACACTCTACATGCATTCTAAATGAGGTTTAATCGGATGAGAAAAGCAGCCCTTAAAGTGGTACTAAACCCAAAAACGTAATATCTTGCAGCTTACCAATCATTAGATGTGGTGGCTGTAATCGTTTTCTTTTTTGGGGGGGCTTTTTGTTGTCTGTTCTTACCTGGTGCCATTAACACAACTCCTGTATTAGAGTGACCCCACTCTGGATGAAAAAGCACAGGGGGCACAGCAGACAGCAGTATTGTTAGTCTGGGGGAAGGAGAGTGCTAGCAGATTTAGATACACTAACCAATTGAAGTCAAACACCTACTCACGCTGCAGCTACACAAGTAGTTAAAGCAACGGTTTTGTTCATTTTGCCATAAAGGTTTTACATGAATAAATAAAAGCTGATCAGTGTAAGCACTCCCGTCAGTGGTAAGTGGTTTGTTTTAACCCTGTAACCGATTCATCTACAGGAGAGCTTGTTCTGTTGAAAAACAATAGACTTACTGGCCGGACCACCGTAGAGGAAAGTAAGCCTAACAAAAGAAAACTAATATAGCCACCACATCTAAGGATTGTTAAGCTGCAATACAATAAATGTTTTTGGCTTTAATATCGCTTTAAAATCAGTAAATGCACCCGACTCAAAATACAAAATAAACTACACAAGATAATCTCTGTGGAAGGGACATAAAAGCAGAAGAGGGGAGTCTCTCTAGATCTAAAAGCAGAAGAGGGGAGTCTCTCTAGATCTAAAAGCAGAAGAGGGGAGTCTCTCTAGATCTAAAAGCAGAAGAGGGGAGTCTCTCTAGATCTAAAAGCAGAAGAGGGGAGTCTCTCTAGATCTAAAAGCAGAAGAGGGGAGTCTCTCTAGATCTAAAAGCAGAAGAGGGGAGTCTCTCTAGATCTAAAAGCAGAAGAGGGGAGTCTCTCTAGATCTAAAAGCAGAAGGGGGAGTCTCTCTAGATCTAAAAGCAGAAGAGGGGAGTCTCTCTAGATCTAAAAGCAGAAGGGGGAGTCTCTCTAGATCTAAAAGCAGAAGAGGGGAGTCTCTCTAGATCTAAAAGCAGAAGAGGGGAGTCTCTCTAGATCTAAAAGCAGAAGAGGGGAGTCTCTCTAGATCTAAAAGCAGAAGAGGGGAGTCTCTCTAGATCTAAAAGCAGAAGAGGGGGAGTCTCTCTAGATCTAAAAGCAGAAGAGGGGGAGTGTCTCTAGATCTAAAAGCAGAAGGGGGGGGGTCTCTCTAGATCTAAAAGCAGAAGGGGGGGGGTCTCTCTAGATCTAAAAGCAGAAGGGGGGGGGGTCTCTCTAGATCTAAAAGCAGAAGGGGGGGTCTCTCTAGATCTAAAAGCAGAAGGGGGGGGTCTCTAGATCTATAAAGCAGAAGGGGGGGTGTCTCTCTAGATCTAAAAGCAGAAGGGGGGGTCTCTCTAGATCTAAAAGCAGAAGGGGGGGTCTCTCTAGATCTAAAAGCAGAAGGGGGGGTCTCTCTAGATCTAAAAGCAGAAGGGGGGGGGTCTCTCTAGATCTAAAAGCAGAAGGGGGGGTCTCTCTAGATCTAAAAGCAGAAGGGGGGGTCTCTCTAGATCTAAAAGCAGAAGGGGGGGTCTCTCTAGATCTAAAAGCAGAAGGGGGGGTCTCTCTAGATCTAAAAGCAGAAGGGGGGGGTCTCTCTAGATCTAAAAGCAGAAGGGGGGGTCTCTCTAGATCTAAAAGCAGAAGGGGGGGTCTCTCTAGATCTAAAAGCAGAAGGGGGGGTCTCTCTAGATCTAAAAGCAGAAGGGGGGGTCTCTCTAGATCTAAAAGCAGAAGGGGGGGTCTCTCTAGATCTAAAAGCAGAAGGGGGGGTCTCTCTAGATCTAAAAGCAGAAGGGGGGGTCTCTCTAGATCTAAAAGCAGAAGGGGGGGTCTCTCTAGATCTAAAAGCAGAAGAGGGGGGGCCTCTCTAGATCTAAAAGCAGAAGAGGGGGGGGCCTCTCTAGATCTAAAAGCAGAAGAGGGGGGGCCTCTCTAGATCTAAAAGCAGAAGGGGGGGTCTCTCTAGATCTAAAAGCAGAAGGGGGGTCTCTCTAGATCTAAAAGCAGAAGAGGGGGGTCTCTGTGGAAGGGATAGAACTGGTCTCTCTATGGAAGGGATAGAACTGCAGGTGGTGATCACTTTGGAAAGGATAGAAAAGTGGGATCTCTCACCTGAGAGGACAGCATAAGTTCAGCATCTTCAGCTTGCCACAGCTCCACCATGCTGGGGACTGGCTCAATCACTAGAGATTGTACAAAACAAGACAAAAGAGCCCATGTAATTGAATTGATGGCAGCAGGATGAAGAGATCAGACATGGGAGATGTGGATACAGATGTGATCAGGCAGGAGATGTGGATACAGATGTGATCAGGCAGGAGATGTGGATACAGATGTGATCAGGCAGGAGATGTGGATACAGATGTGATCAGACATGGGAGATGTGGATACAGATGTGATCAGACATGGGAGATGTGGATACAGATGTGATCAGACATGGGAGATGTGGATACAGATGTGATCAGACATGAGATGTGGATACAGATGTGATCAGACATGGGAGATGTGGATACAGATGTGATCAGACATGGATCAGAGTGGATGTGTGATACAGATGTGATCAGACATGGGAGATGTGGATACAGATGTGATCAGACATGGGAGATGTGGATACAGATGTGATCAGACATGGGAGATGTGGATACAGATGTGATCAGACATGGGAGATGTGGATACAGATGTGATCAGACATGGGAGATGTGGATACAGATGTGATCAGACAGGCAGGAGATGGGAGATGTGGATACAGATGTGATCAGACATGGGAGATGTGGATACAGATGTGATCAGACATGGGAGATGTGGATACAGATGTGATCAGACATGGGAGATGTGATACAGATACAGATGGGAGATGATCAGATGTGATCATGGGAGATGTGGATACAGATGTGATCAGACATGGGAGATGTGGATACAGATGTGATCAGACATGGGAGATGTGGATACAGATGTGATCAGACATGGGAGATGTGGATACAGATGTGATCAGACATGGGAGATGTGGATACAGATGTGATCAGGCATGGGAGATGTGTATACAGATGTGATCAGACATGGGAGATGTGTATACAGATGTGATCAGGCAGGAGATGTGGATACAGATGTGATCAGACATGGGAGATGTGGATACAGATGTGATCAGACATGGGAGATGTGGATACAGATGTGATCAGACATGGGAGATGTGGATACAGATGTGATCAGACATGGGAGATGTGGATACAGATGTGATCAGACAGGAGATGTGGATACAGATGTGATCAGGCAGGAGATGTGGATACAGATGTGATCAGGCAGGAGATGTGTATACAGATGTGATCAGGCAGGAGATGTGGATACAGATGTGATCAGACAGGAGATGTGGATACAGATGTGATCAGACAGGAGATGTGGATACAGATGTGATCAGACATGGGAGATGTGTATACAGATGTGATCAGACATGGGAGATGTGTATACAGATGTGATCAGACAGGAGATGTGTATACAGATGTGATCAGACAGGAGATGTGGATACAGATGTGATCAGGCAGGAGATGTGGATACAGATGTGATCAGGCAGGAGATGTGTATACAGATGTGATCAGACAGGAGATGTGGATACAGATGTGATCAGACATGGGAGATGTGTATACAGATGTGATCAGACATGGGAGATGTGGATACAGATGTGATCAGACATGGGAGATGTGTATACAGATGTGATCAGACAGGAGATGTGTATACAGATGTGATCAGACGGGAGATGTGGATACAGATGTGATCAGACAGGAGATGTGGATACAGATGTGATCAGACAGGAGATGTGGATACAGATGTGATCAGACATGGGAGATGTGTATACAGATGTGATCAGACAGGAGATGTGGATACAGATGTGATCAGACAGGAGATGTGGATACAGATGTGATCAGACAGGAGATGTGGATACAGATGTGATCAGACAGGAGATGTGGATACAGATGTGATCAGACAGGAGATGTGTATACAGATGTGATCAGGCAGGAGATGTGGATACAGATGTGATCAGACATGGGAGATGTGTATACAGATGTGATCAGACAGGAGATGTGGATACAGATGTGATCAGACAGGAGATGTGGATACAGATGTGATCAGACAGGAGATGTGGATACAGATGTGATCAGACAGGAGATGTGGATACAGATGTGATCAGACAGGAGATGTGGATACAGATGTGATCAGGCAGGAGATGTGTATACAGATGTGATCAGACATGGGAGATGTGTATACAGATGTGATCAGACAGGAGATGTGTATACAGATGTGATCAGACAGGAGATGTGGATACAGATGTGATCAGACAGGAGATGTGGATACAGATGTGATCAGACAGGAGATGTGGATACAGATGTGATCAGACAGGAGATGTGGATACAGATGTGATCAGACAGGAGATGTGGATACAGATGTGATCAGACAGGAGATGTGGATACAGATGTGATCAGACAGGAGATGTGGATACAGATGTGATCAGACAGGAGATGTGGATACAGATGTGATCAGACAGGAGATGTGGATACAGATGTGATCAGACAGGAGATGTGGATACAGATGTGATCAGACAGGAGATGTGGATACAGATGTGATCAGACAGGAGATGTGGATACAGATGTGATCAGACAGGAGATGTGGATACAGATGTGATCAGACAGGAGATGTGGATACAGATGTGATCAGACAGGAGATGTGTATACAGATACAGATGTGATCAGACAGGAGATGTGTATACAGATGTGATCAGACAGGGAGATGTGGATACAGATGTGATCAGACATGGGAGATGTGGATACAGATGTGATCAGACAGGGAGATGTGGATACAGATGTGATCAGACAGGAGATGTGGATACAGATGTGATCAGACAGGAGATGTGGATACAGATGTGATCAGACAGGAGATGTGGATACAGATGTGATCAGACAGGAGATGTGGATACAGATGTGATCAGACATGGAGATGTGGATACAGATGTGATCAGACATGGGAGATGTGGATACAGATGTGATCAGACAGGAGATGTGGATACAGATGTGATCAGACAGGAGATGTGGATACAGATGTGATCAGACAGGAGATGTGGATACAGATGTGATCAGACAGGAGATGTGGATACAGATGTGATCAGACAGGAGATGTGGATACAGATGTGATCAGACATGGGAGATGTGTATACAGATGTGATCAGACAGGAGATGGATACAGATGTGATCAGACAGGAGATGTGGATACAGATGTGATCAGACAGGAGATGGGATACAGATGTGATCAGACATGGGACAGATGTGATCAGACAGGAGATGTGGATACAGATGTGATCAGACATGGGAGATGTGTATACAGATGTGATCAGACAGGAGATGTGTATACAGATGTGATCAGGCATGGGAGATGTGTATACAGATGTGATCAGGCATGGGAGATGTGTATACAGATGTGATCAGACAGGAGATGTGTATACAGATGTGATCAGACAGGAGATGTGTATACAGATGTGATCAGACAGGAGATGTGGATACAGATGTGATCAGACAGGAGATGTGGATACAGATGTGATCAGACATGGGAGATGTGGATACAGATGTGATCAGACAGGAGATGTGGATACAGATGTGATCAGACATGGGAGATGTGGATACAGATGTGATCAGACAGGAGATGTGGATACAGATGTGATCAGACAGGAGATGTGTATACAGATGTGATCAGACAGGAGATGTGGATACAGATGTGATCAGATGTGGATACAGATGTGATCAGACAGGAGATGTGGATACAGATGTGATCAGACAGGAGATGTGTATACAGATGTGATCAGACAGGAGATGTGGATACAGATGTGATCAGACATGGGAGATGTGGATACAGATGTGATCAGACAGGAGATGTGTATACAGATGTGATCAGACAGGAGATGTGTATACAGATGTGATCAGGCATGGGAGATGTGTATACAGATGTGATCAGGCATGGGAGATGTGTATACAGATGTGATCAGGCATGGGAGATGTGTATACAGATGTGATCAGACAGGAGATGTGTATACAGATGTGATCAGACAGGAGATGTGGATACAGATGTGATCAGACAGGAGATGTGGATACAGATGTGATCAGACAGGAGATGTGGATACAGATGTGATCAGACAGGAGATGTGTATACAGAATAATATGTATAGGAGCAGATAGGAGATGTGTGTTGGCGAATGCAGACAGCCCATGTGGCAGTCTAGGCTGGCAGTGATGCTGGGTACACATGGTCACCAGGAGCTGTCACAATGTACAGACAAAGCCCCATGTGTCAGCGCGCACACACACACAGCCCAGAACAATAGGCAGCCAATGGGTTCCATGAGCCGCCTGCACCGCTCCTAGTCTGCAGGCCCATTTCCTCCTCCTCCTTCTGCAGGCAGCCCGGAGCACAAGCCGCACAGCAGCCCGGGCTCTCTATTGTCCATGCACGCTCCGCTCCTCACCTTGCCCTCCTCCTTGCCGAAAGCAGGGCAGCAGGACGTGGAAGACCCCCAGCATGAGATTCACGGCCGTGGCAGTACAGCAGCGGCTGCCCCTGTGAGGGAGAAGCAGCCCCGCCATGCTGCTACTATATCTCGGGTTCTCTGTGCTCGCTTGGGTGTCACAACAGCAGCGGAGCGGGGCGGGCCCGCCGTGCACACGTGGGGCAGTGTATGTGAACGCGCCCTGGGGAGTGTGTGCCCTGTCACCGCCTGCGTATGGCTCTGGGCGGGGCTACCCATACCAAACAAAGAGCCCCAGGCCAGGGCCCGCCCACTACAGTGTTAGACAAAAGTAGACGGTCACATGGCACGTGGTGTGTGCTGGCAGGCTGTGTGCCAGGGCCTCGGCTTGTCAGGGTGCTCTCTATGGCACACGGTAGTCATACACTGTACTAAGCTGACCACATTTTTATTTATTTTTTCCAAAAGGTAAACTCTTCTATAAGCATATTTTCCTCAAATGATATATGCAGTGTATAAGTGTTTATGGAACGATTATTAATTACTGTATGATTAATAACTGTTATGTTAATTCATTATTGAACCGACATTAAAGTCATACAACTATTTTATTATGCTTATTACCCCCAGTATTATTTTTAATAGTATTATTAACATATATAATTTGTTTATGTGTCCATTCATGTATATTACATGACTGTGACACTTAACGTGGTTGTAAATGCTTTTTTTTATTTTTACCTACAGGTAAGCCTATAATAAGGCTTACCGGTAGGTAAGGAGAATATCTCCTAAACCTGTACGGTTTAGGAGATATTCCCCTCGCAATGCGCCGCTGATTGCAGCGGCGCATGCGCTGGAGTGAAGACCATGGGCATCCGCTCCATAGGGAAGGGGGGTCATTTGCCCCCCCATGAAATTGCCAGGGAGAGCCAGGAGCAGAGCCGAACTGGCCCTGGGGACGATTTAAGCGGTGACTGCAATGCTCCCCTCCCCTCTAGTTGTCCCTTATTAAGAGTGACTGTCCCTCTTCTGGAATTAAATCCATTTGTCCCTCATTCCGAAAGATTCCTCTTTTAGACCTGAAATAAATATACTGTCCATATAGTGTAGTGTTTCAGTCAAGGGAAAGAGGTGCTGTGTATTGTAAAGGGGTCCAGTGATGCAGGGTGCTGTGTAATGTAAAGGGGTCCAGTGATGCAGGGTGCTGTGTAATGTAAAGGGGTCCAGAGCTCTGGGGTGCTGTGTAATGTAAATGGGTCCAGAGGGCGCACCCCTTCTTCAAAGTCTAAAAGGACTGTTTTAGGCTTTGAAGAAGGGGGTACGCCTCAGAAACGCATCAGGGATCCAGATGTTTTGATGTCCTACTGGCAGGTGTCGCAAGGTCCCGTCCAGCTGTCTGTAAAGCGTACACTCTACTTCTTATTGTGAGTAGGACTACTGCTTTCTTCTATTTTTAATAATACATTTTAAGTGGGGCCCAATACACTGTCGCCTTCAGGAAAGCTCGGTGCGGGATATTTTTGGCCTGAGGTTCTCCACCATTCTTTTCCTTTGAGAGGGCTCACCGGGTCCCCTTCAAAACCCTCCAGCCATACGAATACCCCAGACCGTTTTATTATGTGGAAGACTCCTTAATTACAGTTTTTGCCATAAGAGACTATACTGCTGTACCCAAAAGGCTAGAGAGCTTGGAGACACAAACAAGATTGGCGCAGGAGTCTCTATTTACCCTGTGTTTAACCCGACTTGCCCACCGAAACGCCATAGGCTGATTTTACACCTGCTAAAAAATCGGCGCGGCGGGTTACCTCGGGACGTCGTCCAAAATTCACTTTCGCGATTGCGCTTCTGTCCCCTGGGACGCGCTCACGAAAGTGTCCGTGCTCGCCGGGTCTAGGATTTTTTTCTTCACTGACCCGGAGAAGTAGCGCATCACGGCTGGATCACGGTAAAATAAAACAGCCGCTGATCGCGGCCGTTTACCCCAAAAAAAAAAAAAAAACAAGGAGGGGAGTGATCGCGCCGTCAAATGACGGCGCGATCACTTGTAAACAAACCCAACTAACTAACGGCGACTGGAGGGACACATTAAAATATTATTTTTTTTTTTTTTTTTTTTTTTTTTTTTGATGACGCCGGTTCCTCCCTCTATTAGGCCTAATAATATTTTTCTCCGCTATATATGAGTATATAAGTGGGTATACTGTATGCAGTATGTGTATATATATATATGTGTGTATTTTTCCCTTTTTTTTTTTTTTTTTTTTAGGAGAGGGGGACTTGGCTCCCAGGGATTCTGCAACTAGGTATATTCTCGGGGTCCCTGTCAGCATAACTGCTTTTTGCTTAGGTTGCTTTATGGATTCTGGATCTGTGAAGAAAAAAAATGCAGTCACAGATCCAGCCATCCCTCAAACTACATCCCAGCTCTGCCATATTTTTTTTTTTTTTTTTTTCTTTCCCCCCAGTTTTTTTTTTTTTTCCTTTTTTTTTTTTTTTTTTTTTTACCCTGCAATCCCCAGTACCCTGCAATCCCCAGTACCCAACAATACTCAGCAATCCCCCAGTACCCAACAATACCCCAGTACCCAACAATACCCCAGTATGCATAATTCCTTTTTATTGACAATACCCCAGTACTCAACAATACCCCAGTACTCCAACGTACTCGTTGCAATACCCCAATACTCGGCACCGATACCCCAATACTCGCTCTAGCACTTGATACCCCTTAATACTTTATTTTGGGTTATGCAACCGAGTACCCCAATTTACTCGGCAATTCTACCCCAGTCCTTTTTTTTTTTTTTTTTTTTTTTTTTTGTTCTCACTCGGCAATAGTCCCCATATGTAAGCTTTCTGTATGCAATACCCCAGAATGTACTCGGATGCAAAATACCCCTTTTTAGTACTCCAGTACTCAACGATACCCCAATACTCGGCAATACCCTTTGAATTTCTTTTATACTCGGCACTTATACCCTACAGAGTACTCGGCAATACCCCAATACTCGGCTTAATACCCCAATACTCGGCAATACCCCTTGTATTTAGGGTTTTGCCATACTCGGCAATATACTTACCCAATACTCGGCAATACCCCACGAGGGTATTATCTCGTTTTTTAGCAATACCCCAGTACTCGGCAATACCCCCAGTACTAGCGGCAATACCCCAGAGAGTAAAGCTCGGCAATACCTTTTTGTCCACTGTCCCTTTTTTCTTTACTCAATAGTTCATTTATTTACCCCGCTATATGGTACCCCAATACTCGGCAATACCCCAGTACTTTTTTTTTTTTTTTTTCCCTTGGCAATACTTTGGTTCCAGTACTCGGCAATACCCCCAGGGGGGGTGGGTACTCGGCAAGAGGGATACCCCAGTACTCGGCAATACCCCAATTGGGGGACGAGTCCAGTACTCAACAATACCCCAGTAGAGCGGTCATTAGACAATACCCCAATGGGGACCCTCGGCAGGGAGGGAGGGGAGGGGGGGGGGATGGGGGGGATGGGGGGGGAAGGGGGGTCCCCAATACTCGGCAAGGGGTACCCCAATACTCGGAGCAATGCACTCCAGTACTTACAACGATACCCCAGTACTCGGCAATACCCCAGTACTCCAGTAGGTGTCAACGATACCCCAATAAAAGCAAGCTCGGCGATACCCCAATACTCGGCAATACCCCAGTACTCGGGGTCATTAGCAACTACCCCAGTCTTACTCATGACAATGCCGAATACCTGACCAGTACTCCAGTACTCAACTTTGGTAGATGCACCCCAATAATGGCTATTACTTCCTGGCAATGTACGAGGCATGGGTGACCAGTACTAAAAGAACGGCAGTTATACATTCCTGGAAGATGGAATACTCGGGTATAATATGCCTTCAAGAGACAATCTGACTCGGCAAAGAGTACCCCAGTACTCGGCTTTTGAATACCCCAGTACTCGGCAATTTCACCCCAGTTCCACTCGGCAATACCCCAGTACTCCAGTACTCAACGAGGTGTGAGTACCCCAATATTGGAAGAGGCAATACTTTTTCTTGTTCCAATACTCTTGGGTAGATGAACAAGGCCGGTTTACCCCAGTATTTTTGTCTTGGCCTTATTGAAACCCCAATAGACCTTATGTTTTGGCTAACTTATATATCCCTCCACCTTTTATAGCTTGATGTCCTATATACCCTTCTTGAGTTTACTCTGGCAATACCCCAACTCGGCATATACCCCAGTACTCGGCAATACCCCAGTTGGCGACTACAATGAGGTGTTGGACCCCAGTAACTCATTGACAGATTCCCCCCAGGGATACCGGTCCAATAAGGAGGGGCGGTTGGCTCGGCTTCCTGGGTGAATACCCCAGGGATAGGGACTCGGCAATACTGCCCAGTACTCGGCAATACCCCAGTACTCGGCAATACCCCAATACTCGGCAATTCCACCCCACCATACTCCAGTACTCAGGACGATATGGCCCTGTGCAGCGATACTCAATGCATTGGTGAAAAAGATGCACTATGGCCCAGGGGGGTACTCAACAATACCCCAGTACTCAACAATACCCCAGGATAGGCAGTAGGATCTCGGCAATACCCCAATACTCGGCAGTTATACCCCAATTGGCTGGACTGATCGGCAATACCCCAATACTCGGTGGTGACAATACCCCAATAACTGAGTTTGTGTCCAGTACTCAACGATACCCCAGTACTCGGCAATACCCCAGTGGTCTGGGACTCCAGTACTCAAAGCCTTTGTGATAGGCCCCAATACTCGCAGCGCTAGGATACCCCAATACTCGGCAATACCCCAGTACTCGGCAATACCCCAGTACTCGGCAATACCCCAATACCCTGCGGTCTGCATGATACTTTGCTGGCTAATACCCCAATACTCTGCAATACCGCCTATGGGGTTTATTTAAAATTAGCAGTAGAACAAAGAATTTACAGAAGCGCCATTCCATTTGAGCGTGCGCAATTTTGAAGGGTGACATGTTGGGTATCTAGCCCTCCTTACTCGGCGTAACTTCATCTCCCCTGCGTCACATTCCCTGCTATACGAAAAAAAATTGGGCTAACTTTACTGTTTTTTTTTAAGCACAAAACAGTTTTTTAAAAAACACGCGTTCAATACATTTCTGCGAAAAATACCGTGCGAGATAAAAAGTTGTAACGGCCGCCATTGTATTCTCTAGGGTCTTTGCTAAAAAAGCATATATCCAGCATGTTTTGGGGTTCTATGTCATTTTCTAGCAAATAAATCCCCGGCCCGGACGGGCTGATTTTTCCATGTAGGAGAGAAATGTCAGAATTGGTCTGGGTTTTGTTCCAGAACGCCTGATGAAGCGTTCCCTGCATGTTGGGCCTCTGTATGTGGCGGGGACGCTACCCTGTAATGACTGAGTCCCACACATGGGGTATCGCAATACTCGGGAGGAATAGCAGACCATGTGTTTTGGAACCGTCATCCTATCGTCCAATTCCCTGTGGTATGCATATGCTGTGTGTGAAAGATCTTAACCCGCTAATATTCTTGCGACAGCTTAAACAAGATTTTTTTATTAGTTACCTTTTTACACCCGAATTTTCAGTCGTTTTTCTTTTATTCCAGCGGGCAAAAAGTAAAAAACCCAGAGGCCTGATCTTAAACATATGTACCACCAAAAGAAAGCTCTATTTGTGTGAAAAAAAGGACAAAAATTTCAAATTGGTAGAATGTTGTCGCTTGATGACTGCCAGGCTAATTGTCATAGCCTCAAATTGTGAGAGCATACCGTGGAAAGGTACTGAAAATTGGTCTGGTTAGGAAGGGTGTTTAAGTGCCCTCTCTAGTTAAGGGATCAAGTGGTTAAGGGGTCCAGAAGTGCAGTTGTGGAGAGCAGTGACAAAGAGATATTGAAAAATGCAGGGGACACAGTGGGGTGTTTTTACATTGGGGGGGCGCTTTTAACCCCCGCTAGCGCTCGAAGAAAGGGTAAAATGCAACTGTGTTTCGCCCCTGCCGAAGCGCCCCCCTCTGAAAAAATGTCAGCGGATGCCCATGGTGACGACATCGCCGCTCCAGCCAATCACAGCGCTGGAGCGGCGATACCCGGAAGACACGCCAGGCAAGAGGACATCTCGCTCGGCCTGGACCAGGTAAGTTCGTCTTACCTCGTTCCGAGGTAAGTATTTCATAATGAGCTAATATGCGGTGCATATAAGCTCATTATGGCTTTTCCCTTGCAGGAGTAAAAAAATATGTATATGCGGGTTTACAACTGCTTTAACCACTTGACCACTGGGCACTTAAACCCCCTTCCTAACCAGACCAATTTTCAGCTTTCGGTGCTCTCACAATTTGAATGACAATTACTCAGTCATACAACATTGTACCCATTTGAAATTTGTGTCCTTTTTTTCACACAAATAGAGCTTTCTTTTGGTGGTATTTGATCACTTCTGGGTTTTTTATTTTTTGCGCTATAAAAGAAAAACAACAGAAAATTCTGTAAAAAAAAAAAAAAAAAAATCTTGTTTCTGTCATATTAGCGGGTTATTTCTCACACACAGCATATGCATACCACAAATTACACCCCAAAACACATTCTGCTATTCCTCCCGAGTATGGCGATACCCCATGTGTGGGACTTTTACACAGCGTGGCCACATACAGAGGCCCAACATGCAGGGAACGCCATCAGGCGTTCAGGAACACCCAGACCAATTCTGACATTTCTCTCCTACATTGCTAGAAAATTACATAGAACCCCAAAACATTATATATGCTTTTTTAGCAAAGACCCTAGAGAATATAATGGCGGCCGTTACAACTTTTTATCTCGCACGGTATTTTCGTAGAAATTTTTTGAACGCGTGTTTTTTTAAAAAAAACTGTTTTGTGCTAAAAAAAAACAAAACAAAAAAAAAAAACAGATAAGTTAGCCCAATTTTTTTTCATAATGTGAAAGATGACGTTACGCCGAGTAAATAGATACCCAACATGTCACACTTCAAAATTGCGCACACTCGTGGAATGGCGCCAAACTTCGCTACCTAAAAATCCCCATAGTATTTGGGTATTGCAGAGTATTTGGGTATTGCAGAGTATTTGGGTATTTCAGGGTATCGCACAGGGTATTGCGGTATTGGGGTACTGAGGTATTGGGGTACTGGAGTATTGGGGTACTGGAGTACTGCAGAGTATTGGGGTACTGGGGTACTGCAGAGTATTGGGGTTTTGGGGTACTGCAGAGTATTGGGGTACTGCAGAGTATTGGGGTACTGGGCTATTGCAGAGTATTGAGGTATTGCAGAGTATTGGGGTATTGCAGAGTATTGGGGTACTGGGGTATTGCAGCGTATTGGGGTACTGGGGCATTGCAGAGTACTGGGGTACTGGGGTATTGTGGGGTACTGGGGTAATGCAGGGTACTGGGGTAATGCAGGGTACTAGGGGATTGCAGGGTACTAGGGGATTGCAGGGTACTGGGGTAATGCAGGGTACTGGGGTAATGGTGGGTACTGGGGTAATGCTGGGTACTGGGGGGATTGCTGGGTACTGGGGATTGCAGAGCTGGGATGTTTTGAGGGATGGCTGGATCTGTGACTGCATTTGTCACAGATCCAGCCACAGCTCAGCTGCTGACACCCCGCTCCCCCCCCCCTCTCCTCGCACACTGTACCGAACGGTACAGAGAGCAGAGGGAGGAGAGGGAGGAACCGGCGTCATCAAATGACGCCGGTTTGTTTACAAGTGATCGCGCCGTCATTTGACGGCGCGATCACGTGGTAAACGGCCGCTATCAGCGGCAATTTACCGTGATCCGTGATGCGCCGGGTCTTCTAGACCCGGCGATCACGGACACTTTCGCGAGCGCGTCCCAGGGGACGCGCAATCGCGGAAGTGAAGGACGACGTCCCAGGGACGTTGTGTCAAAACTACTCGACCGCGCTGTAGCAGTATTTTCGCTATAGCGCGGTTGACAAGTGGTTAAAGCGGGATTCCCCCCTTTAAAAATAAAAAAATCAGCAGCTACTAACACTGTAGCTGCTGACTTTTAATAAGGACACTTACCTGTCCTAGTCGCCCGCGATGTCGGTCCCTCGACGGCGATCGCTTGGTCCTGGTGCCTCTATCCTTACTAAGGGAAACAGACAGTGAAGCCTTACAGCAGCGCGGCTCATTCACCAGAAGACACCACAACGGAGGACGAGGCAGAAGATCCACCGCGGTGGAAGAAGAGCTACTTCCACATAGCAATCGCCCTTTCAGGTGAGTATAAAAAAATAAAAACATTTATTTTTATTTTTTTTTAAAGTTTTTTGGGGTAAAGAAAAAAAAAGGGTGGAACTCCACTTGAATGATGGCCAGACAGTGGTTCAGTTACCTGTTGCCTAGGAATGCAGCCTTATCTGTGCCCAGCCTCACCAGTGCCCAGGAATATTGCATGTGTAACACATCTACAGTGGAACCTCTGATTATGAGTAACGCGGATAACGAGTGTTTCGCAATACCAGCACTGTATTTTTAAAAATCGTAATTCGGTTTGCAAGTGTTGTCTCCCAAAACGAGCATGATTCAGGCCAAAGCGATGTGCAGTACCATGTTTGGCCTGAGCTGGGGGGTGCCGATCGAAAATGCACAGAAAGACCCGAGGACAGCTTGGCTGATCTCAGCAAATCTCGGGAACGGAGTCTTCCTGAGGTTCACCGAGGTGTCCTCGGGCCTTTCTGGCCGTTTCTGATGCTCTCCGGCGCCCCCACCTCTGGCCGCATACGGTATTGCATGCCATTGAAGTCAATGCGGAACTAATTATTTTAGTTTCTATTGACTTTCATGGGGAAACTCGCTTTGATATGCAAGTACTTTGGATTACGAGCATTCTCCTGGAACAGATTATGCTCGTAATCTGAGGTTCCACTGTATATAAAAAATATGAGTTTCACTTTTTGAATGCAATTACTGAACTAAATTAACTTTTTGATTCTAAATGCACATGTACATATATATATAATTATTCCCATCATCATTCTGCTAATTAATAATTATCCCAGTATTCTATATTTGGTTTTATTACATTAGTTATACAGAAGAGTTTTATCTGTATCATGACCCGGGATTGCTTCTAACTAACAAATACATTTTTTTTTTTTACTTTAAGTCTTCATGTACACTGCTGCTGGTAAACGGACATTTTCGGAGCAGATGAGCGTTTTTTTCAGCAGCCCCTGAACTCTCCTCTGATATCTTATCAGTACATATACACATTTATAGTTCTTTCTAGAGTTTTGAAGATTTTTTTGGAAAGCAAAAAAAAAAAAGAATGGATGTTCAGAGGCGGAAAAACTAAATTTTTTAAAACGACGTTAAAAAAGGCAGCATGCTCAAATATTTATTTTTTTGTCGTTTTTCAGAAAATGAAAAACGATGTGAAGCCCACACAAGCATTACAGCTTGTAATTGCGGTAACTTGCGTTTAGCTGCATTTCGAGGCGTTTGCGCAGCAAAACTGATTTTTTTTTAACGTCAGTTAATATCTGTCAGTTAATATCTGTCAAGTTAAATCGTTTAGGAAAGGTTTTAAAACATTTGTGTACATTAGAGGCTGGTTCACACCATAGAAACGCAGTCCAGATGCTTTTCGGCATGCGTGTTTTTGATGTGTTTTTGATGCAGTCCGGTGCATTTTTTTCTCCCTTTTTATACTTAACCTTAAATAAGGACATCTGTACAGTCCAGTGTAGGAAAATGCAACATGTTTTACTTTTTTTCTCTGGAACTGCAAGCAATGGTGTGAACTATGTAATTGAAAACCATATAATCTACTTTATATGCGTTTTTGATGCCGAAAAAAATGCACTGGACTGCATGTGGTGTGAACTAGCCCTAAGCCTTAATGCCCAAACATCAATTCCTTCCACTCAGGGCCAGTTCACACCACATGCAGTCCAATATGTTTTTTTTTCTGCATCAAAATCACATAGAAAGCAGGTTATATGGTTTTCAATGGCATAGTTAACACCAATGCTTGCAGTTCCAGAAAAAAAAGTAGAACATGTTGCATTTTTTCTGCACTGTACTGTACTGGAACACTGTAAAAAGCATAAAAAATGTGACGGAACGCACCTAAAACACAATAAAAGCACTCAAACACACATGTTCTTATTTAAAGTTAAGAAAAAAAGAAGAGGGGGGAAAAATGCACTGGACTGCATCAAAAACTCACCAAAAACGCATCAAACACATGCATGCATAAAAGCATCTGGAATGCATCCAGACTGCGTTTCTATGGTGTGAACCGGCCCTTAATCTAATTTCATCATTCTGCTATAATCCTAAATAATAATGATCCCAGTATTCTGTATATTATTACATTAGTTATGCAGCAAGTGTGCGATCTGAACTTATCTCATGCTTTAGAGTCATATATAGTGTATAGTGTTTAAGAGGACCTGTCTGCAGGTTTTCGAGATTTAAGGGCCCAAGGCTGAACCCGGGCCCCTCGCTTAGGTCTGGCCCTGGAGGTTGAAGCCTTGGAGGAAGAAAGGATCTCTTCTTGACTTGAGAAGTGGAAGAAGTCTTTCCAGCTTTCTTTTAGTCGTTTTCTGCTGGGGAAATGAGAACTCTTCTCGCCAGTGAGGTCCTTCATGGAGAAGTCTAATGCCGCGTACACACGGTCGTTTTTTGCGATGAAAAAAAACGTTGTTTTTAAAAACGGCATTTAAATTGATCGTGTGTGGGCAAAACGTCGTTTTTTGTCTTCGCGCATGCCCAGAAGCTAGTTATGAAGCGAGCTTTTAATGGAAAAGAGTGGTGAACGCAACCTTACTTTTTGTGAAAAAAACGATGGTGTGTATGCAACATTGTCTTTGAAAAGTGACGTTTCAAAAACGTAGTTTTTTACTTCACAGAAAACCTCGTTTTTTTTTTATCACAAAAAATGATCGTGTGTACGCGGCATTAGGCCTCACTCACACAGGGCGTATGAATCTGTAACCTGTGTGGGGGCCGCGTTTGCCCCAAAAAGGACATCCATGTGAGTGCAGTTGCACGGACGCACCCTGGGTGCGTTCGGGGCTGTGCACCGGTACCCACACGGATGTCACATTGTGAACAATGCTTTCATACTTTCAAAATTGCAGGACACCTGTTGCCCAAAAACACTTCCGCGCTTTGTTGCAATTTGTCGGGCGTCAGTCATTGCAAAATTACGCCGGGATTGGGGTGCCATTGAAAGTAAGACAATTGCAAGCGCATCCCACGTTTTGCAGTGATTTGGAAATCCAGAACACCTAGGTGTTAACCCCTTCCATACAGGGCATTTTCACCCCCTTCCTGCCCAGACCAATTTTTAGTTTTCAGCGCTGTTGCACTTTGAATGACAATTGCGCGGTCAGGCAATACTGTACCCAAATTAAATCATTATGTTTTTTTCCCAACACAAATAGAGCTTTCGTTTGGTGGTATTTGATCATCTCTGCGGTTTTTATTTTTTGCGCTATAAACAAAAGAAGAGCGACAATTTAAAAAAAAACACAATATTTTTTCCTTTTTATTTAATACATCTCACAATATTTTTTTTAAAAAAACTTTTTTTCCCCTCAGTTTAGACCGATACATATTCTACGTATTTTTGGTAAAAAAAAAAAAACGCAATAATCGTATATTGATTGGTTTGCGCAAAAGTTATAGCGTCTACAAAATAGGTGATAGATTTATGGCATTTTTATTTTTTTACTAGTAATGGCGGGGATCTGCGTTTTTTTTTTTTGTGACCGTGACGTTGCGGCGGACATATCGGACACTTTTGACACGTTTTTGGGACCGTTCACATTTACACAGCGATTAGTGCTATAAAACTGCACTAATTACTGTGTAAATGTGACTGGCAGGGAAGGGGTTAACACTAGGGGGCGCTGAAGGGGTTAAAATGTGTCCTAAAGTATGTTCTAACTGTAGGGGGAGGGGGACTCACAGGGGGAGGAGATCGATGTGTGTTCCTCTGTACTGGGAACACACATCAGTCTCCTCACCGCTGACAGGAGGTGGATCTGTGTGTTTACACACACAGATCCACACTCCTGCCGTGATTGCCGGAAATCGCGGGTGCCCGGCGGCAATCACGGCCGTCGGGCACGCGCGCGGGATCGCGGGTGGTGCCGCGGGGCGCGCGCGCGCCCTAGAACGCCGTGAAGACAGGACGTTGTGCAACGTCCTGTCTCATCGGCGAGGGGATCACCATGACGTGATTCCCCTATGGGCTGGTAGGGAAGGGGTTAACTGAGGCTAAGTCCTCGCCGCCGTATACATTTCTTCTACACACAAGTCCCCCCAGCAGGAAAATAACAACAATACTCCCTCAGCGGGAATATTACACATACACCCCCCAGCAGGAATATTACACCAATACTTCCCCCAGCAGGAAAATTACAACAATACTCCCTCAGCAGGAATATTACACCAATACCCCCTCAGCAGGAATATTACACCGACATCCCCCATCCTGACACTGACAGGGATTTCTAGTGACATATTTTGCGATAACAGCAATCCTGCTGCAGGAATCTGAGAACATTTTCTGGCCAGCATCACTCTGCTCTCTCCTTCAATCAGCATGCTCCCTGTCATCATATTGGCACACAACTCCTCTGATTGGCTTCTGCAAATTAAAAATAATAATAATAAATAAATAATATTATTGTTATTATTAACCACTTCTTCAGGTGGATGTCATCGGGCGTCATGTAATTTGAGTGGAGATATCAGGATGATGGGTGCAGCTGCAGACCTCATTCAGATATCTCTGATTTCACCCGGCGATTACCTGTAAAATGAAAGCCTTCTGTTTAGCCGCTTGACTGCTTTTACAGGACCCCCACCCCCACATGCTTAGCCATTAAACCATATGTTGATCCACAAACATCTAAGCTAGGGTTGTCCCGATACCGATACTAGTATCGGTATCAGGACGGATACCGAGTATTTTCGGGAGTACTTGTACTCGCGCAAATGCTTCCGATGCCTGGCCGAATACTTTTTTTGTATTTATCAACATGTTCTGTGAAAATTATTTGAGTTTTTTACTACTGCGTGACAAGCAAATAAAACATTTTTATTCTTTTATAATGTCTTGAGTTATAGTTCTTCATAATTCTAAAGAAAATATCCTTAGTCTGTATTGTGGTTTGAAAACTGTCACATGACATTTAAAAAAGTATCGGTATTCGGTATCGGCGAGTACATGAAAAAAGTATCGGTACTTGTACTCGCTCCTAAAAAAGTGGTATCGGAACAACCCTAATCTAAGCACTAGAAAATGCAGCAAGGATACAACCGGAGGGTATCTCGCAGAAAGGTGGTTGATTACTATAGGGAGGAAACTTCCCTGATTACTTAAACCACACTCATATTAGACCACAAAACTACCTGTTGGTTGCGCAACCTTTCACCCCAACAACTCAATGGCGACAAATATCAGAAAAAGTTCCCGCAATGCGAGGTTGTGCAAAAGATCCATGCAGGCCCATGAGGCGGCCAAATCTTAGCAAACCATTCCTCTTGAAAGAAGGCACCAAAACCACCAGGAGCTCGCAGCATCCGTGTAAAGCTCCAGCTGCAAGTTCAGTACCTCCTCCAGTTGCAAACAGGAACAACCATTGTACTACTGGAGAAATGATAACTCGACTTCCAAGCCATCTCGCATTGGCCAGATAATGAGGATATAATGACGGGGGCAACCACGTTCTTCATGGCTTATAACAGGCATCTACATAAGACCCTCCCCATGGGAATGAATGATCCTGCAGGCAAAAACTAGAGGACCTAACAGGGACTGGAGCTGTTGTAACTAAAGTTTTTTTGATCCCTTCAATAAAGGAACAGGGGAGAGGAGCCTGGCCAATTTATCACTGGGCAAGCAAAACACCATTGGAACCATGTCGATTTCTAAACCCAAGAAGGATAGGACTGTTAGGCCATGTACACACGGCAGAGAACCTCGACGGGCAGAACACATCGTTCCGCCTGTCGAGGTTCTCTGCCGGCCGTCGAAATCGGCGACCCGCCCGTCGGGAATGGCAACCAGCCATTCATCCAGGCGGGCCGTCGAGCAAAAAAAAAGCGTGCTCTCTTTTCGCTCGACGGGATTCCCCACGGGCGTGGGCGAGCCAAAAGCGTACACACGGCCGAGGTCCTCGCTGGAATGCAGCTTCCAGCGAGAACCTCGGTCGTGTGTACGCCGCCTCACAGGGCCCTCAGTTTTGTCTGCAGACAGTGGATTGCCAAGCTGCACAGGCATCCTGAAAAACAGAAAAGCACTGGCCACTGTCAGCTGGTCTACAAACTGGAAATCATCTAAGTAATGTAATAGGGAATGTTTACCAGATGATTGGCAAACCACGCATTCAAAGAATCTACGGAAAAATTCAAATTCATAACAAGAAATCGGACAGCCCATGGGGGGCATGTGTAAAAAAATGGATTCTTATAACAGCTTACCTGTAAAATCCTTTTCTAGGAGTACACCACGGGACACAGAGCCAGTCATTACATAATGGGTTAAGAGTCACCAGTGGTGATTGGACAATGACACAACCAATCGAAGACAGTTCCCTTCCATATGAATGAATGAATGAAAACTTATATAGCGCGGCACATGCGAACTCAATCGCCTCTGGGCGCTTGTTGTTCCTGTCTCCTTTGGTATCAAAAGAGATGAGCAAAAGAGATATAACCCCTCCCATCAGGGAAGTACCTCAGTTTTGTAGCAAAGCAGTAAGGTTCCCATAAGAAGGGGGACCTCTGTGTCCCGTGGTGTACTCCAAGAAAAGGATTTTACAGGTAAGCTGTTAAAAAAATCCTGTTTTCTTTACTGTACACCACGGGACACAGAGCCAGTCATTACATAATGGAACTTCCAAGAGCAATGCTCAATGGAGGGTGGGAGACACAGATCAAGCAGGCACTTACAGACAAGAAGCCCCATACTGCTGCCTGCAGCACACTATGCCCAAAGACGGCATCCTCATGTCCTATCACATCTACTTGATAGAATTTGTAAAACGTATGGACTGAAGACCAAGTTGCAGCTTTACAGATCTGAGACATCGAAGCCTGGTGATGCACTGCCCATGAAGCACTTATCGCCCTGGTGGAGTGCACCTTAACAGAAAAAGGAGGAATCCTGTTCTTTAAATCATAAGCTTGAATAATTACTTGTCGAATCCACCGAGAAATGGTGGATCTTGATGCCGCTTGTCCCTTCCTGGACCATCTGGCAAAATAAACAAAACATCTCTTTTACGTAGCTGAGTGGTTGCCTGCAGATACACCTTTAATGCTCTCACTACATCTAGAGAGTGCAATAACATTTTCTCCGCTGTCCGTGGATCAAGAAAAAAGGAAGGCAGAACAATATCTCGATTCAAATGAAATGTCGACACCACCTTTGGTAAAAAGGTAAGGTGAGGTCGTAGAACAATCTTGTCCTTGTGACAAATTAAATACGGCTCTTTACAAGAAAGAGCTGCTAATTCTGATACTCTTCTAGCAGAAGAGATAGCAATCAAAAAGGCCTATTTCCTGCTCAAATGAATATGGGGACAAGGTTCAAAAGGTTGCCTTTAGAACACTGACAATACCAAATTCAAATCCCACGCACAAGGGAGACTTGACTGGCGGATTGATCCGCAGTACCCCCTGAATGAAAGCCCAAACTAGGGAATGAGATGCCAGCAGTCTTTGAAAAAAAGACTGAAAGAGCCGATATTTGACCCGTGATGGTACAAAGGGCTAATTTCATATCCACTCCTAACTGACAAATAGCGAGAATCCTACTTATGTCATACTTCTGAGGATTCAATTTCTCAGTTTCACACCAGAAAACATATGCTTTCCAGACTCTATAGTAGATAAGCCTGGAGGCTGTCTTTCTAGCATTAATGAGTGTAGAAAGCACTGGACCAGAGATCGATCGCTTCTTCAAAATATGGGTCTCAGTAGCCAGACCGTCAAATTTAGCTTTTGTAAAGAAGGATGGAACACTGGACCCTGTGACAGCAGGTCGTGACGGAGCAGAAGCTTCCAAGGTCTTCCTACCGCCATCTTTATGATCTTGGCGTACCAGGGCCTTCTGGGCCAATTTGGGACCACTAGGATTACTGGAATTTGCTCCTTCTTGATCCTGCAAAGTAGTCTTTGTAAGAGACCGATCAGAGGAAATGCATAGATCAGTGAGAACTGATTCCAGGGAATTATTAGAGCACCTGATCCATAGGCCAGAGGATCTCTCGTCCTGGATACAAAGTTGTCCAACTTCCTGTTGAACCTGGAAGCTAGCAGGTCTACAATACATCCGGGGTCCCCCATCTCTTGCATATTGCCTAAAAGACATTGGGTGGAGAGACCACTCTCCTGGTGATAGCTGCTGGTGACTCAGATAGTCCACTTGCCAGTTTTCTACCCCCGGAATGAAGATTGCAGAGAGACAAAGAACATGATCTTCTGCCCATGCCAAAATCCGATTCACCTCCTTCTAAGCATCCTGACTGCGGGTGCCTCCTTGGTGATTGATGTAAGCTACTGCAGTAGCATTGTCAGATCGAATCCGAACACGGTGGCCTTGTAACCTGTCTGTTCAGGTTCTGAGGGCTAGGTATACTGCCCGAATCTCTATTATGTTGATGGGCAGGTTCTCTTCGGTCTTGGCCCAGGTTCCCTGGGCTAAAGCTTCTACTAACACTGCTCCCCAGCCCATTAGGCTGACATCTGTAGACACCACCTTCCATGTGACTGGGAGAAAGGATCTTCCTTTCCGCAAGTTCTTGGTTTTTAACCACCAACTGAAGCTCTGGCGCATGTGTGGAAAAAAGGTGCATTGGGTAAATCCAGAGCTTGGATCTTCCTGTTCCAGGCAGCCAAGATACTGCCTTTAAGTAGTCTCGAATGAAATTGGGTGTAAGGGACAGCCTCGAAAGAGGCCACCATCTTCCCTAATAGCCTCATGCAAAGGCGAATAGACGGCCCCTTCTTTGCCTTGACCTTGTAGATCAGGTCCTTTAGAGACTTGATCTTTGGCTCTGGCAGGAATACCCTGCTTTGAACTGTGTCTATGATCATGCCCAAATACTCTACCCTTCTTTGGGCTTGTAGAGAGCTATCCTAAATTCTCCAGGTACCTTACTGTAGTGAGCACAGCGTCATCTAATCCTGCCACTGACTGATCTATCATAAGTAGATTTACTATATAAGCTGTTATCGCTATGCCCTGTGTCCTCAGATATGCCAACAGAGGGGCTAGCACCTTTATAAATACCCAGGGAGCGGTAGCAACACCAAAGGGCAGAGCCACAAATTGGAAGTGGCGATGTTCTACCGCAAACCTTAAGAATTTTTGGTGAGCGGGATGGATAGGCACATGTAAATATGCGTCCTTGATGTCTATAGACGCCATAAGTTCTCCGCCTTGTAAGGTGGCGACCACTGATCGAATAGTTTCCATTTGGAAATGGCGAGTGTTCAGAAACTGATTTAGAGATCTTAGATCAAGGATGGGTCTGATGTCTCCATTTGGTTTTGGAATCACAAAGAGGTTTGAATAAAAACCCAAACCTTGCTCTTTTTGGGGTACTTCTGTGATCACCCCTTGAGACAGCAAATGATCCAATCCTTTGAAGAAGGATCCTCTTTTTAGTGGATCTTTGGAGAGCCTTGAACTTCGGAACTGTGAAAATGGGATCTCTCGAAAATTCCAGTTTGTGCCCTATGGATACTGTGGATACTACCAACTTGTCCTGGATTTCTGTCTGCCATGCCGCTGAAAACTGACGAGCCGTCCCACCACTCTTCATAAAGAGGATTTGGGGTCTTGCTTGTTAGCTTCTGAACCCCATGGCTTCTTATTCTTCTGGGCCTGGTTTTCTTTAGCCTTTGTGGCTGGCTGAAAATTCAGTCACCACTGGCTGGAGGCAGATCTTCCCAGAGCCGGGGAAAGAGAACGTTTAAAACAAGGACGCTTGTTTTTTCTTCTTCTCTGGCAACAGAGTGGTCTCACTGCTCGATATCTTTCGGATATATTTTTACAAATCATCCCCAAAGAGGCGTTCGCCGTGGAAGGGGAAACTGGCCAAAAGTCTTTTGCATAGGGCTTCTGCTGACCAATGCTTTAGCCAAAGAATCCTGCGCATATGCACCAGCTGGAACGTAAGGCGAGATGCCTGTTGGATAGAATCTCTAATGGCATTCACTGTGAAAAATAAGGCCCTAGGCATATTCTCCCAAGATTTGATCTGCTTCGAAGACAGATATTTCATCCCCTTGTTTCACCTGGTCCTTTAAGGCCTGACACATACCAACCATCGCCACAGCAGGTTGAATTACTGCACCCGCTAGGAGAAAGGAAGACCTTAACCACTTAAGGACTGCCTCCTGCACATTTACGTCGGCAGAATGGCACGGCTGGGCACATGCACGTACAGGTACGTGCTGTGCTAGTGCCCAGATGTAGGTTGCGGGCGCGCTCCCGCGACCCGGTCCGAAGCTCCGGGACCGCGGGACCAGCGGACTCGATCGCCACTGGAGTCCCGCGATCGGTCCCCGGAGCTGAAGAACGGGGAGAGCCGTGTGTAAACACGGCTTCCCCGTTCTTCACTGTGGCGGCGTCATCGATCGTCTGATCTCTTTTATAGGGATACAAAATCGATGATGTCACACCTACAGCCACACCCCCCTACAGTTGTAAACACATATTAGGTCACACATAACCCCTTCAGCGCCCCCTCACAATAAACAATGCATTTTGGTCCTAAAAATGTGTCAAAATTGTCCAAAGTGTCCGCCATAATGTTGCAGTCACAAAAAAAAAAAATCGCTGATCGACACCATTAGTAGTAAAAAAAAAAAAATAATTTAATTAAAATGCAATAAAACTATCCCCTGTTAGGTAAACGCTATAAATTATGCACAAACCAACCGATAAACGCTTATTGCGTTTTTTTTTTACCAAAAATAGGTAGAAGTATACGTATCAGCCTAAACTGAGGAAAAAAATATTTTTATATATATATTTTTGGGGGATATATATTATAGCAAAAAGTAAATATTGAATTTTTTTCAAAATTGTCACTCTATTTTTGTTTATAGCGCTAAAAATAAAAAACGCAGAGGTGATCAAATACCACCAAAAGAAAGCTCTATTTGTGGAAAAAAAAGGACGCCAATTTTGTTTGGGAGCCACGTCGTACGACCGCGCAATTGTCTGTTAAAGCGACGCAGTGCCGAATTGCAAAACATGGCCGGGTCCTTTAGCTGCCTAAAGGTCCGGGTCTTAAGTGGTTAATAAAGATTCCAACTTCTTCTGAGAAGGATCTATAAATACCTGGGCATTGTCCACCGGACAAGTTAGGATTTTATTTACACATGAAATAGCATCCACAGCAGGCAGACTCCACTTCTTGGTAAAATTCTTCTCTATAGGATAAAGAACTTCAAACTTCCTAGGAGGGGATTTTAATGAATCCAGAGAGGAGACAGGTGATTTTGTTAATTCAGAAATCTGCTAAATCTGCCAAAAAAAGTCCCAGAACTTGTTTGAGCTTCAGCCGTTTTTGAACTTCTGGGTTCATGCGTTTTGTAGTGGAGATGTGAACCATCTCCATAAAGAATAATTGATTTTTTCCCCTTCAGCGTTTTGTAGCTTCAGGCTTCAAGCTACAAAACGCTCAGGTGTGAATAGGGTCTAAATGTACTGTGGTTGGGCAGCAAGCAGTTAAAGAACAATTAAAGGTGGCTGCCTTTTGCTGACCTCTCTTTCTGAAGATGCTATTTGCCTGGCAGTCATGCTGATCTAATGATTTCAGTACCTTCTAAGTCATTTATATAGAACAAGCATGTGTATCAGGATCTCAAAGGTCATCTTGACTTTTCTAATCTACATGCTTGTTCTAGGCCAATGACAATGAAGTGATTGAAGCTACTGGATCAGCATTCCAGTCAGGCAGCTTTCATGTTTCTCTTAATAAAAATGCAACTAACAGACCCAAGGCGCTCAACCGTAGAATGGGCTAGCAGTTATGTGTGGTTGTAACATGCATCCTATTGACCCAGTTCAATGCTCCATGCAATCCACTGGAGGAATGAAGATATCCAAAACAGAAACAAATGCTATATGCATCACTCTTGTAAAGTCAAGGTATCCATGAGATAAAGTAGATAAATTGAGGGGATGATGAATAAATGAATACAACTTGCTTCCATATAAACCATAAAGTAACATTTATTATGTGGCCATAGATGGCACCAGATAAAAACACAGTCATGTGTGAACAGCATAGTCTAATATAAAAGTGATTTGACAAAGAAGCCAGGAGCTTTGACTCGCGTTCTGATTGGAGCAAGAGCCCCCTTGTTCCCTCCTTTTTCTCTGACACGGACATCCGGAGTGGCCACCTCATCTCCCTTGGCCTGCCGCATTACTGTCTCCATCTTGTGAGCGGCCATCTTCTTGGTTGGTACCAGCTTTACTACACACCCCACTGAAATGTGCCTTCCCTGCGGGACACCAACAGCTGATCCCAGCAAGTTTTCTTATTTTTTGGACCATTCCTTTTGCAAACCCTAAAGATGGTTGTGCGTAAAAATCCCAGTAGATCAGCAGTTTGGGAAATACTCAAACCAGCCTGTCTAGCACCAACAACCATGCCACGTTCAAAGTCACTTAAATCCCCTTCCTCATTCTAATACTGGGTTTGAACTTCATCTTCACCATGTCTAGTTGCTGAGATGTGATTGGCTGATTAGCGAGGTGGGTTAAAGTCATTGACCAGGTGTACCTAATAAAAGTGGCCGGTGAGTGTAGCGATGTGGGTTAAAGTCATTGACCAGGTGTACCAAATAAAAGTGGCCGGTGAGTGTATCTCATATTACTTGTTTTAAACTTTGTTTTACATTTCTATTTTCTTCAGTTACTTCCTGTTTTCTTGCCTAGGCAAATGATGTCATACATCCAAGGAGTCTTTAACAAGGGAGGAGAGGAGGGGTTTTCTCAGTTAGGCACACTCTCCTGCTTGCATGCTTGAGCTAAGGACAGATAGATTCCAGGAAGTAAATGCTAAATGAATCATCTGCCCTTACTCAAGATGGCCACAGGCAGAAATGCTAGGATAGAGTGATTTCTTAACAAAATAAAGCAGTGAAACATGGATGGATGGTGGAGTTTACTTTGAATAATAAAAATGAATTAAATCATGTTTTTGGTTTGTGGTATTCAGATGCAATAAAGATCTGCTATAAGTGGTTTATTTTCCATCTACCTGGCATTAAAGCTAGAGAAATGCTTGAGTAGTCACTATGTTTAACCACTTGTCATCTGCCCACCGTCAAATGACGGCGGGCAGACGACTCCATTGTTCTGACATCACGTCATATGACGTGATGTCCCTTTAAAGCCGCGGGCGGGCGCGCTCTGCGGGGATCCCGTGCGAGTGCCCGGCGGCAGCGATCGCCGCCGGGCACACGCGATTGCTCAGTAACTGAGCTGGGACGTGCAGCTCTGTGTGTAAACACAGAGCTGCACGTCCCTGTCAGGGAGAGAGGAGAGCGGTTGTGTCCCTTGTACATAGGGACACAATCGGTCACCTCCCCCAGTCACCCCCCCCTCCCCCTACAGTTAGAACACTCATAGGACACACATTTAACCCCTTCCCCGCCCCCTAGTGGTTAACCCCTTCACTGCCAGTCACATTTATACAGTAATCAATGCATATTTATAGCATTTTTCACTGTATAAATGTAAATGGTCCCAAAAATGTCAGAAAAGTGTCCGAAATGTCCGCCATAACGTCGCAGTCCCAATAAAAAAATCGCAGATCGCCGCCATTAATAGTAAAAAAAAAAAAATGCCATAAACTATCCCCTATTTTGTAAACGCTATAAATTTTGCGCAAACCAATCGATAAACGCTTATTGCATCGTATCGGCCTAAACTGAGGGAAAAAATATTTTTTTTATATATTTTTTGGGTTATTTATTATAGCAAAAAGGAAAAAATATTGCATTTTTTTAAAAATTGACGCTCTATTTTTGTTTATAGCGCAAAAAATAAAAACCGCAGAGGTGATCAAATACCACCAAAAGAAAGCTCTATTTGTGGGAAAAAAAGGACGCCAATTTTGTTTGGGAGCCACGTCGCACGACCGCGCAATTGTCAGTTAAAGCGACGCAGTGCCGGAAGCTTATATTTTGTCTGGGCAGGAAGGGGGTGTAGGTGCACAGTAGGTAAGTGGTTAAAAACGAAATATTTTCTATTTTTCTTATCACGCTATTTTCATATATTTGTTAGGTTAAAACAGGGGTGGCCAACCAGTGGCCCGGGGGCCACATGTGGCCCGCGGAGCCCTCTGATGTGGCCCGCGACCTCCTGCTCTGGAATCGCGGGTTGGCAAGCCCAGATCTCAGGTTGCTGACATGCCATACCGCAGCATCAGTGTTGTGAATGAAGCTGGAGGTAGAGGAAGAAAGCGGCTGCGGAGCAGAGACCCATAAGCCGATGCGTCCTCTACAGTGCCAGCTTTTGCCACAGGCGGAGTCTGGCAAAGTTCAGCTAACCCGCAGGATAGACACAGGTGCACTACGCTGCATCCGTGGTGTGGGTAAACCGCAGCACATCAGTGTAAAAGCAGTCTTGGGTCCCTTTCACACAATCAGCCTGACCAAACAGAACCCTCAATTCATCGCTATAGAGTGACAGATGTCCGTTTACACATGCTTACCTCCAATCCGAAAAACAGAAGGGACTACGACCCCATTCATCCGGGAGGGTCTGAGGGCCTATAGAGTAGCCGCGACCTGTCAACCGCCCGCTCTGCTCATTGTGGCCCAAGACTGGTTATCAAGTTGCTTAAGTGGCCCTCGCTCTTCAAAAGGTTGGGCACCCCTGGGTTAAAACAATGTCATACTAGGATGTAATGGAAACATTAGTAGTTGAAATTTTGAAACGGCATGTTATAGGATACCTTCCATTTTGCAGACAATAATTTCAGGTTCATTAATTTTGGAAACCTGATAGTGAAACAGAATTCTTTCTGTGGCAGAGTGATCACAAATAATGACAACAGTCTCCTATAACACACAGCTAGCACACTTCATTGGACATGAAATTACAGGCACTTATTATTACAACTTGAATTCATTTTTTCCCCCCAAAGTGATATTTTGCAAGCAACACCTATGACTAGCACATTTTCAGAAACACACGCTGGCTTATCATTGGAGCGAACATCCACTTCCACTTTATTATGAAAATCATCCATTTCCAAGAACAAGAAAATATAAAGCTACACATCAATAAATAGGGCAAAAATAATGTTTATCTAGCAGCCCATACATGTGGTGGTTTATTACTATTCTACATTTGGTTGGCTCCAGGAAAAAAGGTTTATGTAGTATGACAGGAAGTTAGGTAAATCTGTGTGTGTTGTCACAGACGGGAGATATATTTCTGCCTTGTTTAGACAATACACCAATTACTATTAGGCGTTGGCTGCAGAGATGGCCAGAGAGGTTTGGGGCGTTAAAAGGTTTCAGCTGTTCAGAATTAAGCAATTAAAGCCCCTATAAAGATAGCCTAGGGATGACGACTGATTGCTGCATCCTAAGGCTGTGTGAGTGAAGGAGCAGTCACAAACCCTACTGAAGAGGTGAGGTGCTGATGGATATTTCTGTGTGAGAAATATCAGAGACTTTTTGTTTTCTGCTGTAGGACCAGCAGTGTCTGCCCAGCAGTAGGCTGTGCCAGACTCCATAGGTAGGTTCCTGTGTTGGGAAGGTAGACGCCCAAGTGGCAAGGGTTTATTTTATGTTCTGTTTTGGTTATGCTGTTTTGATGCTTGCACGTGTATCCAGCTATATGGAAAAATTAAACCATATCATTTGTTTTCAACCATCCTCTACTGCCTTTTTGTACAGTTCAGCGTGTAGTGAACCCATCCAGGGGGTCACACACACCCGCTACCGAGTTATTCCCTCACAGTAGGTATATATGGAATATATATACATACCCCTTGACATTTTCCACATTTTGTTATATTACAACCAAAAATGTATATGTATTTTTGTGGGATTTTATGTGATAGACCAACACAAGTGGCATATAATTGTGAAGTGGAAGGAAAATGATAAATGGTTTTCATTTTGCTTTTAGAAATACATATCTGAAAAGTGTGTCTTGCATTTGTAAAATCTAGTGCAACCAATTGCCTTCAGAAGTCACCTAATAAGTAAATAGGGTCCATTTGTGTGTAATTTAATCTCAGTATAAATACAGCTGTTCTGTGAAGCCCTCAGAAGTTTGTTAGAGAACCTTAGTGAACAAACAGCATCATGAAGGCCTTTATGGAAGAGTGTCAAGAAGAAATCCATTGTTGAAACAAAGTCATAAGAGGTCCCATTTGTAATTTGCGAGAAGCCATGTGGGGGACACAGCAAACATGTGGAAGAAGGTGCTCTGGTCAGATGAGACCAAAATTTTACTTTTTTTCTCCAAAAGCAAAACGCTATGTGTGATGGAAAAACTAACACCGCACATCACCCTGAACACACCATCCCTACCGTGAAACATGATGGCGGCGGCATCATGTTGTGGGGATGCTTTTCTTCAGCAAGGACAGGGAATCTGGTGGTCAGAGTTGATGGGAAAGATAGCTGGAGTCAAATACAGGGCAATCTTAGAAGAAAACCTGTTGGAGTCTGCATAAGACTTGAGACTGGGGCGGAGGTTCACCTTGCAGCAGGACAACAACCCGAAACATACAGCCAGAGCTAAAATAGAATTCTTTAGATCAAGACAATCTAATGTGTTAGAATTGTCCAGTCAAAGTCCAGACCTAAATCCAATTGAGAATCTGTGGCAAGACTTGAAAATTGCTGTTCACAGATGCTCTCCATCCAATCAAGCTATTTTTGCAAAGAAGAATGGACAATGATTTCACGCTCTAGATGTGCAAAGCTGGTAGAGACATCCCCAAAAAGACTTGCAGTGAAAGGTGGTTCTACAAGGTATTCACTCAGGGGGGGGGGGGGGATACAAATGCATGCCACACTGTTCAGGATATTATTATTTTTTATATTTAAAAAAAACATTTATCATTTTCCTTTAACTTCACAATTATTTGTCACTTTGTGTTGGTCTATCACAAAAAATCCCAATAAAATTAATTTAAGTTTTTGGTTGTAACATGACACAATGTGGAAAATTTCAAGGGGTATGAATACTTTTTCAAGGCACTGTATATATAATTCAAATATTTTCCTACTTACAGTGTTAAGACCAGACTAAATGCCAGGTAATTTTTCAGTTGTCAGCGCTGTAACACTTCGAATGATCATGCAACACCATACCTATAATAATTTGATATCATTTTTTTTCAAACACAAAAAAATAACTTCCGCTACATTTTCTTGGGAGAAAAAAAACAATAGGTGTATATTATTTAGTCTGTGTGAAAGTTATAGAGTCCACAAATCATTATATATATATTTACCCCTTTTTGGAAAGTAGTCAGTCCAGCGTATTTAGTATGAGGCACAGTAAGTTTTTTTAAAATATTTTTTTTTTTCCCACAAAGTTGTAATTTTAACAAGTTATTTCTCATACAGAATATAGGCACACACTTTGGACAAAACATGTAGGGGACGAAGGTTATGCACGGACACCATGCTACTGTATCAGTTCCTACACAGCGGCTTTTCATGGAAGTTACTTTATGACATTCTTTTTTTGTGATTTTACTGGCCACCATAATTTTTAATAAAGCATACTGCATTATGGAACTGACTTGTCTGCTCTGCATATGAGATTTACAGCACAGCTGTTGCCCGTAACTCTTCTGGGAGCAGGAAGAAATGAAAGGATCTTGAGATGTCAGAGGCTGTGTTCTTGCTGGCTGAGAAGGGGAGAGCTGTTGCGTAAGATCAGCGTGTTTTGCTGTCTGATCTCTAGTTACATTTCTGGTGGGTGTTCAGTTCAGTGTAACCCTATACATTGGAAAATTCCATGGTGATTGCAAGTGGTGGTGGAAGCCACAGATTAAGAAGGTCTTCTGTGCTCGTGGGTTAAACACATTTCAGAGACATCTTGGTTCAGTTAGTATGGCCTTTTGTTGAAAAATCTGAACTTCTTGCACTTGAGCCCTGGTTCACACTGGGCTGCGGGAGTGAAATCGCGCGATTTCAGCTGAACTCGCACGATTTCACTCCCGCTGGCAGTCCCGATTTTCGGCCGCGATTTAAGAGACATCTGTGCAGGTTTCTGCACAGATGTCAATGTAAATCACGGCCCCAAATCGCAAAAAGTAGTACAGGAACTACTTTTTGAAATCGGTGCAGCGCCGCAGATGCGGCGTCGCACCGATTAGGACGGTGTCATTGCCGACAATTGCCGGAAAATGCTTCCGATTTGAGATGCGATTTCACATGTGAAATCGCATCTCAAATCGAACCAAATCGTACCCAGTGTGAACCTGGCCTTAAGGTCACATATAGAGCTTTTGGTTGGATTAGGATTCACTTCATATATTTTGTGTCATTCATAATGATTCTCATTGCAAGAATTTTTATTTTTTTTGTTATACATCATATATGCTACACGCGTCTTGTTCACAATTGTGCATGCATGGATTGCGAGGGTGGACAATGTTAGTACTTTAGCCCTTTTTTTTTTTTTTTTTGATAGAGGCGCCGCAAATACTTTTTTTATAGGCACAGTTTTAGAATTACACCCCAAATCACATTCTGCTACTCATCCCGAGTATGGAGATACCAAATGTCTGAGACTTTCTTACTGCCTATGCATCTAATTTCCTGACTACCTATCATATTTCAGAGCTCTAGCCAAAAGGGGAAGTTACACTTTCAGCACCCTTCTTCCACCTCCCCTGCCACGTTTGGCATGCAATTTTCTTTTGGGGGGGGGTACGTGGTTTTGACAGGTGCCCGCTCCCATTTCCAAGTGGAACTTCTCCCATCCCCCTCCCTCCCTGCAGTCTTCTGGGACATGTCACAGGTTCCAAAAGTCTGCCAGATCATTCAGGAGGCGCAGCACGACCCATACATGCATAGTGCGCACCCGACTGTGAAGGTGCAAGCTGCTAAAATGCTGGCTGCGGGGAAAAGAGAGAGATGGAGAAGCGATGGTTCGAGCGACCACATCGCTGGATCGTGGGACAGCTGTGTGTGTTTCTTAAAAGTCAGCAGCTAAACTTTTTGTAGGTACTGACTTTTAATAAACACAAAAGCAACTGGAGCTCCTCTAAGTCCCTGAACTGTGAGGTCAAGAGAAACACACTCAAAAATAACCACATTTTGAAAAGCAACCACCCTAAGACATTTTCTGAAAAAAGCATAGCAATGCCGCGTACACACGATCATTTTTTGGCATTAAAAAAAAACTTAGTTTTTCAGCATATAGAAAAAACGAAGTTTTTCCAACTTCATCATTAAAAATGATGTTGCCCACACACCATCGTTTTAAAAAAATTATGAGCAAAGCGCGGTGACGTACAACACGTACGATGGCACTCTAAAGGGGAAGTTCCATTCAAGCTCCCATCTCATAACTTGCTTCTGAGCATGCGCGGGTTTAAAACGTCGTTTTAGCCCGAAATACACGATCATTTTTTACAACCCAAAAAATGACGTTAAAAAAATGCAGCATGCTCGAATTTTTTTTTTTGTGAAGCCCCCACACGATCATTTTAACCACTTAAGCCCCAGACCAATATGCTGCTAAATGCCCAAAGGCGTTTTTACAATTCGGCACTGCGTCGCTTTAACAGACAATTGTGCGGTCGTGCGACGTGGCTCCCAAAACAAAATTGGCGTCCTTTTTTTCCCACAAATAGAGATTTCTTTTGGTGGTATTTGATCACCTCTGCGGATTTTATTTGTTGCTCTATAAACAAAAATAGCAGATTTTTTCCCCTCAGTTTAGGCCGATACATATTCTTCTACCTATTTTTGGTAAAAAAAAAAAATCGCAATAAGCGTTTATCGATTGGTTTGCGCAACATTTATAGTGTTTACAAAATAGGGGATAGTTTTATTGCATTTTTATTATTATTTTTTTTTTACTACTAATGGCGCCGATCAGCGATTTTTTTTCATGACTGCAACATTATGGCGGACACTTCGGACAATTTTGACACATTTTTGGGACCATTGTCATTTTCACAGCAAAAAATGCATTTAAATTGCATTGTTTATTGTGAAAATGACAGTTGCAGTTTGGGAGTTAACCACAGGGGGCGCTGTAGGATTTAGGGTTCACCTAGTTTGTGTTTACAACTGTAGGGGGGTGTGGCTGTAGGTCTGACATCATCGATCGAGTCTCCCTATAAAAGGGATCACTCGATCGATGCAGCCGCCACAGTGAAGCACGGGGAAGCCGTGTTTACATACGGTTCTCCCCGTTCTTCAGCTCCGGGGAGCGATCGCGAGCGGGTGGCTAGAAACATATAGCCGCTCCCTCTTCCCGGATCGCTCACCGCGGGTTTCCGACCGCCGCATGTAGCGGTGGGGAAGGGTCCCTATCGGACCCCTGACCCTCGCAAAGGCAGGGACGTATATATACGTCCATCTGACTTAACGTGCCCTTCTGTGGACGTATATCTACATGCGGCGGTCGGGAAGTGGTTAAATTAAGTTTTTAAAAACTTCGCTTTTTATTCCTGCTGAAAAATGATCGTGTGTACGCGGCATAAGACTTTGGAAAAAAAGGTAATTTTTTGCCAGTTTTTGGAAAATGCGGAATGAAAATGTATTTATTTTCAAAAAAGTTCTTAATTAAAAAGATATTTGTAACACAGCCTAAGCACTGTACTAAATTAAGAAATAACTGCACCATGGATGAAAGAACATATGATATCTCTGCGGCTAAACTAATAACTGTGATAAAAAAAACACAGTATGCCACAATAAAGATTTTTGAAACGGTTAGCACTAGATATCAGTGTAAACGTATATATAATAACCCAATTTTTTTTTTAATATGCTAATAGATATCTATGTGCAATAAACTTTAATTAAAGTGCAAAAGTCTGTAAAAAGATAATAAGTGACATTAGTATTTGTTTAAAGGTGATTTTTTTTTTGTACTTCACATGCAGCAATAAAGTGCTTCTCGGTGCTCGTTAACAATCCCAATCTTGTCCCCTTCCACACTGGGACTAACCAGATCATAAGACCTAAAAGAAAAATAGGTCTCACAGCTCTTGGTTTTAAATCAGGATCCCTGCTGGCACCACTTCCTCCTGTGTAATCCCCAGTAAGTTGGCTCATGCATAGGATAAAAAATCACAATAGAGGCTCATCATGCAACTACCGTATTTATCGCCCTCTTACGCGCACCGGCGTATAGCGTGCACCCCTAATTTAGCCTGACATTCCTTGAAAAAATGTTTTAATACTTACAGTTTTGGTGTCTTGCCTGGTGTCCATCGGCGGCCTTGTCCGGTCCAGCGTCCGTCGCAGTGTCCTCCCGCGCTGATCTCTGTGCCGATCGCTGCTTCCCGCGCTGTGTTTGAACGCCGATGCCGACATATACCGAGCGCAGTACACTCAGGTACACTCGGCCAGGCTCGGCTCCCCTCGCGGTTATGAGAGAGAAGCCGAGCGTGGCCGAGTGTACTGCGCTCAGTATATGTCGGCGGCCGCGTTCAAACACAATAAGGGAAACGAGTATCGATCCCCGCGCTGTGTTTGAATCCGCCGCCGACATATACCGAGCGCAGTACACTCGGGCACGCTCTGCCCCTCTCTCATAACCGCGAGGGGAGCCGAGCCTGGCCGAGTGTACTGCGCTCGGTATATGTCGGCGGCGGATTCAAACACAGCGCGGGAAGCAAGTATTGGCGTAAATCGCACACCCACGATTTTGCCCTGATTTTAAGTGTGCGGTATACGCCGATAAATACGGTAATTTATTAAAAGCTCATAGTGAACTAACATGCAAGAAAACTAAACTTTTACACTCACGTTATAGTGCCTTTAGTAGAATCCAGCACTGTAATTACTCAAGCGGTTGCCCCTGCCTTGATTTCCGCAAGTGGCATGAGTACCACCAGCTGGAACGGACGTTGGTTACGTAAACCCTGCCTCAATGCGTTTCACCTTCATCTGCATATTTAGGATGGAACGCATGCCACATGCAGAAGTCAGGGCAGTGGTGACCGGCTGAGTAATTACAGTGCTGGATTATACCAAATGATGGTAAAGGCACTATAATGGGAATGTTAAAGCTACAGTTTTCTTGCACGTTACATAGTAGGTGAGGTTAAAAAAAGACACAAGTCCAACCTATGTGTGTGATTATATGTCAGTATTACATTGTATATCCCTCTATGTTGTGGTCGTTCAGATGCTTATCTAATAGTTTTTTTTTAAACTATCGATGCCCCCCCGCTGAGACCACCGCCTGTGGGAAGGAATTCCAGATCCTGTCCACTCTTACAGTAAAGAACCCTCTACGTAGTTTATGGTTAAACCTCTTTTCTTCTAATTTAAATGAATGGCTTTGTGTCTTGTTAAACTCTGTTCCGCTAAAAAGTTTTATCCCTATTGTGGGGTCACCAGTACGGTATTTGTAAATTTAAATCATATCTTCTCTCAAGCGTCTTCTCCAGAGAGAATAAGTTCAGTGATCGCAACCTTTCTTAATAACTAATATCCTCCAGACCCTTTATTAGCTTTGTTGCCCTTTTTTGTACTCACTCCATGCCTGTAAACGAAATGAGACTAAATGTGAGTTACCACGTTCACAAGCATTTGGTGATTCAAATGCCTCTGAAAATCCGTTCTGAATGCATTTTTTGCCTTTCCAAAAAATGCTTCTTAACTCAACTGCCTAGAAACTAATTATACTACCCTGTGTACATGTACTGATAAGATAACAGTAGGAGAGTTCAGGGGCAGCTGAAAAAAATGCCCAACTGCTCCTTAGGCTGTATTCACACCTATGCGTTAGCGATTTTGGGCGTATTTGGGCGACAAAGTTTAGGCGTTTTGTACTCGCGATTTGCGGCGACAAAACACGTAGTTTAAAATCCTGCTTTTTGTATAGTCATTGTCGGGTCCGGGACTTTTTTCAAAATCGGCGTTCGACGTTCTATCGGCGTACGCCATTCAGCGTTAGGAGATGTGAACGGTCTCCATAGACAATAATGCAAATTCGACGGTACAGCGTATTATAGCGTCGCGCTTCAGGCGACAAAACGCCTAGGTGTGAATGGAGCCTAAAGGTCTGTTTCCCAGCAGCAGTGTACATGAAGCCTTAAGAAGATATTTTTCACACACAGCATGGTGTAATTTAAAATTACACCCCAAAAACACATTCTGCTATGCCTCCCAAGTATGGGATATCAAATGCACAAGACCTTTTCAATGTTTGAATTGGGTATATACCTAAAAGTACATTTTGTGTCAAAAAAATTAAAAACACTGCACATAAAACATACTGTAATGATCGCCTCCTGTACAAGTGGCCAGTGAATAAACCTTAGTTTAGTATCACCTGTAGCAGTCCCTGTTCTTATTAACCAAGCAAGCCTAGCCTACTGGTACAAGGCTGCCCAAGGAATGCCATGTTCAGTGACCAAGTAGTACAGGAGGCTGTAGAAAGGAAGAATAAAATAGTTTCTGTGGTTCCAGGAGTGCAGTTGTTCACAGGGGATGGGTGTCTCGCAGGAACATAGTCAGACATACATATAGGTGAGTTCAGGCAATTTGTGACAATTCTCAGCTGCATTCATTTAGCCACTAAGAACTACTATGATAGCCCAGAGCTATCACATGGTACAGGGCCACTGTGATTGGCACTGTGTAGTGTGATAACTGTGACTGATCACAGTTATCACTACTGGACATGTGATCACATGGTACCAGGGCAGAACACAACAGTCTGGTACATCGATCAGCGTGACACAGCGGTCACAGATTCCACTACGTTGTGCCCCAGGGGGAGCGGGCAAGGCACAGTTCTTGGGGGGGTTGTACGGGTGCGTCCTCCCTGAATGAGACTTGGTCCACCTGGCTGTATTTGACCAGTGGCCAGGCAAGAAGAAGTTAAAGAAGCATTAAAGCCTCATATTTTATACTTTCAAAGTACAACTAAAAGGAAAACTTTTTATTACTAACCACCTATTTCCAACTTTTTCAGTTGCATACTCAATTTTTTGGATCACATTTTTTTTTTTTTAATTGTCAACCTTGTTTTTACAACTTACAGCTGTTTGTGAGCACTTTGTTAAAACTAAAGTGTATATTTAGATTTCTGGTACCCAATTAGTAGCAGCAGTAGCAGCAGAATGAATGTCTGTGGCCACGTTAAGTAGAAACCATCTGTACAACAGAGCAGCCACTAACACTGCCCCAAACATTCAATTTTCAGGCCATTTAGTGAGTCTTATAGGATGAGTGGAGCATGTTTTCCAGAATGCCTTCCCAAGAATATTACCACCCTGCAACTAGACAACTTGGCAAGAGAAAATTCTTGAACAGAAATTGAAGTTTGTAAAAGGTAATGAATTAATAGGGGAGAGGAAAAAATAAAATGAGTGCAGCTGCATTACACAGTGTCGTCAGAATCACTATAGTTTAGTTTTAAAGCAAAATTTGTTTTGTTGTAATTGAGACACAGCACCAATCACATTAGTTATGTTTAATGGCGTGTATCCCATCTTCTGCAGGCTGCAACTTCTTGTAAAAATCCTTCTTCATGCTACCTTCTTAGCCACCAGATATTGTCCTGAGTGGCTATCTTCCTACACTGTGAGAATTAACAGCCGCCCTTGCTACTGTAAAGAGTTGTGCCACTTGCCCACCGGCTTTTTACCTTTTCGCCATTCAGAGACCTCAAATTACTATTCTCTAACGATGCAATGTGTTCTGCCATTCATGTGGCCCTCTTCCATTAATGTGATGCATTGGAGTAATAGGTCTAGAAGTCACTCGATGGTGCTTTAAAGAGCACAGGGTAAATAACCATCTGCCCCATTCACTGTTTTTAAATCTATGGCAGAACACAATTTTTTAAAGTGTTAACCTCTATATTAGTCCTTGCATTTCTGGATCTACACACCTGTGGCTACCATAGGGTTGCCTAATCTATTTGTAGGATCTTCTATTTACTTATGCAGAATTCAACAGAAGGAGTTTGAACATGCAATTGTTTAGAGCGAAGACCAACCAAAATGTTCAGGTAGGTGGACAGAATCAGAATTGATTATTACAGTAGAGATGTCCAAGACATTACAGAAGCCAAGAACTGACGCAGTCCACCAGGCTCCACCTATACACAAAATATCGTTTTTGGGTGGGCTCATTGTTAAAAAAAAAAAAAGCTAAGCATACATTTAGTTCAATTTTTTTTTATTGATGGATGCTCAAAACGAGAGGGCCTGCAGCATTCAATACCAAAAAAGGCAGTATTAGTAAAAATAATTACAATTTACCTGATACAAATAGCTCTGCAATTTTTTTATTTTCTAGTCCTCTTTCTATCTATATGTGACCTTAACATTTTGACTAGCAGATTTATATTCTGAAAAATAGTTTGCCACTTATTTTACATATATATACACACACACACACGCGCGCACAAGTTACTACAGCAATGCAGAGCCAGTTTGTCACTTATTAAATTTTTCTGATCAGAATCAGATGCTTCTGTACATTCCCTGCTTTGGTCAATTATCAACCTGCTACAACTATAAATTATGCAATTTTATAAAACTGGAGAGTACAAAATCTGGTACAGCTCTGCATAGAAACCAATCAGTTTGCAGGTTTTATTGTCAAAGCTTAAAGTAGTTGTAAAGTTTGAAGCTTTCTCTGCAACCTCCCCTCAATACTTACCCGAGCCAGCAATGTGCACGAGAGCGGCTCCTGGGTTTCTCCCTCATTGGCTGAGACACAGCAGCGGGAGCCTTTCACTGCTGTCAATCACAGCCAGTGAGTCAATGAGGAGAGTGCAGGACTGAGCCCTTTTTGGTGCGTCTTATGGACACACAGAGCAGGACTTGCAAACAAGCACTTACGAGTGCCCCCATAGCAAGCGGCTTGCTATGGGTGCAGTCGGAGAAGGGGAGGTGCTAGAAGTGCAAGCAGGGGACCCGAGAAGAGGACGATCGGGGCTGCTCTGTGCAAAACCATTGCATAGAGCAGGTTAATTTGAGATGTTTATTTATATTTTTTTAATTGTAACCCTTAATATTACTTTAATTGAACAAGCTAAAGTAGAAAGCTAATCGCTACCACAGCTGCACCAGAATTTGCACTCTCCAGTTTTAGTAAATCAACCCCTACAATAGTAATTTGATTTTACAAGCACTCAAAAGTATGTATTGTAGATTCTTTTTTTTGACTAATGGAGGGAAGGAAAGCAAAAAACTCCAGCAATCTAAGGGTTTAGCCCAGGGGTCTTCAAACTATGGCACTTCAGTTGTTCAGGAACTACAATTCCCATCATGCCTCATGTTAATGTTAGAGTTTTACAATGCCTCATGGGATGTGTAGTTCCGCAACAGCTAGAGGCCGTAGTGGCAACAAAGCGCTGGAGCGTTCTAAAATGGCCAGCAATGAGTCCAGATTTAAATCCTATTGAACAACTGTGGAGAGATCTTTAAATTGCTGTTGGGAAAAGGCGCCCTTCCAATAAGAGAGACCTGGAGCAGTTTGCAAAGGAAGAGTGGTCAAAAATTCCAGGTGAGAGGTGTAAGAAGCTTATTGATGGTTATAGGAAGCGACTGATTTCAGTTTTTTTTTTTTTGCCAAAGAGTGTGCAACCAAATATTAAGTTAAGAGGGCAAGAATTTTGACCAGGCCATTTCTGGGACATTATGTCCAATTTGCTTTTTTTCCTCCCTTTCTTTGTTTTGTTCCAATACACACAAAGGGAATAAACATGTGTATAGCAAAACATACAATACTTTTCTGTGATTAATACTTGATTTTCTGAAAAAATGTATGGGGTGCCAACAATTTTGGCCACGACTGTATATGTTTTTAAAAAAAATTGCAAAGCCAATTGAAGGAGCAGTGGCTCCGAGCGCATAGCCCAATCAGCCTTTGTCCTCCCTGTCTGACCCTCCTCCTGGAAGTGTTCCTTGGAAGTAACCACGTGACCCGTGAGGCTGGAAGAGGTCTCACCCTGATGGCCACAGGACAAGCCTGAAGACCCAACACATTCTGCTATCTTTACTTCTAAGCAGCCCATGGATCCAGGACAAGGACCACAGGATGTTACAGATGAGCCTTCTTTCCTTACCTTCTTGTAAGTGTGTTTTGTACAATGTGTCATTAAAAGAACCTCTTTAATACTGCACTTAGGTGGCGCTTCCTTTCTCTACCCCTCTACAGCATGGAATAGACATTGCCATGGGTCCAGGCTAATCTCAATTCCGCTGATCTCTTTAATAAGTTGTAATATTTGGATCCAATATGGCTGGATCTTCAGGCACTGCCACCAAATATGGGCATGCGTTCCCACCTCCCCACAGTCCCTCCAGCATAAAAATGTCTCCTGGGGATTTATCTTGCTTAATTTCACCGGTACATAGTACCATTTATTCAAAAGTTTGAAGTTCATTTCTTTTATCCGTGCATCTACAGAGGTGGAGTGAACATAGTCCAGGATTCTACTTCGCATACAATCTGGTGGTGGTTGATTTAGTTCTAATCCCCAGCTCTCTGTTGGGCATACAGCACCATGCTCCATATGCGTCATTAACATTTTGTAAATGGTAGAAATTCCATGACTATCTATCCGCGCTTCCTCCACCAGTTTTTCCCATACATTTAGCCTGCCTACCCCCCTAAGGGGTTTTGGGAGGGTATCTACAAAATGTTTCAGCTGATATCGCCACACTTCCCAAGGGGTGGATCCATATCTTTCCCGTAGTTCATCTAATGTGCATAGGGTATTTCCCTTCATGACATCTCTTAGTCTCAAATATGGCTCTTTGGTACAATTTATTATTTTGAGTAAGGGGCATTAAGGGGCTATTATATTTACCTTGTATACTTTTAATTAATTTATCCCATGTTCTCAAGGCTTCTACCGTAATCTGAGCTACTTCTTCCAGGTGACCTCTAAACTGTTTTGGAAGCCAAATGATCTGCCCTAACTCGGAATTGCACATTTTTGTCTCCAATTCTACCCATTTTTTTTTTTTGCTGGGGACCTACAGTCCAATCCATAACCCTCCGTATTATTGCTGCCTCATGATATTTCTCTAGGTCTGGGAGAAATATTCCTCCCTTTTCTTTTGATCTAGTTAATGTACGGAAGGCAATGCGATTATTTTTATTGTTTCATACGAATTTCTGTAACACTGATCTCAGAGTTTTAAAATAAGCTCTGGGGATATTTATCCGTAAACTTTGAAATATGTATAGAGCTTTAGGGAGAATCATCATTTTAACCACACTAATCCTGCCAAACAATGACAGTCTATCTCTTCAGTTCATTTTTAATTTTATTTAACAGTGGCATATAGTTATCATGATATAAATCTACATTAGATCTTGACGAAAATACTCCCAAGTACTTTAAGCCTTTTTGTTTCCATCCGAAAGGGTATAATTTTCAGAGGTCTTTGCTCTCATTCATTGGGACCGAAATATTTAAAATTTCATTTTTTTCCAGATTTATTTTTAAATTTGAGACCTGGCCATATTTTCCCAGTACTTCCAGAATTTTTGGGAGACTTTGCATAGGATTTGTTATATATATCATGATGTTGTCCGCAAAAGCAGATATTTTGTGTTCTTGTCCTCCCGCTTCTATACCTGAAATTTCCTGGTTTACTCTTATTGATATTAAAAAAGGCTCCAAGGAAAGCACAAAAAGGAAAAGGGGAAAGTGGGCATCCCTGACGAGTTCCATTGAATAGCCTAAATTTTTCTGAGAGAGTCACATTAACCATAATTTGGGCCGTAGGTGTGGAATATAGAGCTTCTATCCATTTGATCATGCGGGGTCCTATACCAAATTTATATAGTTTCTGTACCATAAAGTCCCAGTCCAGCCTGTCGAATGCCTTTTCGGCATCGACAGATAGGAACAGGGCTGGCCTTTTACTTTTCTTTGCTTCATGTATTAACAGGACTGTTTTTCCAGGAACAAAACCTGCTTGATCTTCACCTATAAGTTCTGGCATAAGGAGCTTTAGTCTCTCTGCCAGTATCCTCGCATAAATTTTCATGTCTTCATTGATTAAGGATATTGGCCTGAAACTAGAGCATACTGTAGGGTCTTTTCCCTCTTTTGCTAGGAGAGATATATAGGCGCTTAAGGCTTCTCCTCGTAGCTCAAATGCTTTGCCTATTGAATTCATGTATAAATGATAATAAGGCAACAGGGTTCCTCTAAATTTCTTAAAGAATAAAGAAGTATAGCCATCTGGGCCGGGACTTTTCTCACATTTGCTGTTTTTAATGGCCTGCTCTATCTCCTCTCTAGTGATTTCCTTATCTAATCTTCTTGAGTCATCCTCTGAGATTACAGGTAATTTTATTAGTTCCAGATATCCTCTTATCTTATCTATCTTGCATCTCTCCGGGATCCTGCAGGTCATTTACTCTGTACAATGCTTGATAATACTTCATAAATATTTTGATATCACTAGTAGAGTTTCTCATCTCTCCAGCTCCATTTTTTATTTTTGCTATGTAATTCAGATTCCTTTTCATTTTTATTTGTTCTGCCAGCAGTTTCCCTGATTTATTGCCAAATCTGTATTGCTTTCTAGCCCTTCTTATGACAACTCGCTTAGTTTCTTGTTCCAGTGTATCTCTTAAATCTTCTCGCTTTTTCATTAGTTCTATCCATACCTTTTTATCATTTACTCTTTTATGTGTCTGCTCCAGCTCCTGGATCTCCTGTAGTAATTGTTTTTTGGTATCCAGATCTTTTTCCTCTTGGCCCCTTCTGCAATCAGCCTTCCCCTTATAAAAACCTTATGGGCTTCCCATAGAATAGTTGGTGCGATGTTCTCTACATTATTCTCTGTAAAGAAGAGAGATAGATCCTCCTCTAGATTTTCCACTATAGCCTGGTCATGTAGAAGTGATTCGTCCAGCCTCCAGGATCTATGTCTCTCCGGTATATCCTTAAGTTCCAAGCTGACCACAACCGGGCATGATCCGAGAGGGTGATCGATTTCACCTCCGCCCTTACCAGGCCTTCCAGGAGCTGGTGATCCAAGAAGACATAGTCAATCCTTGAATAAGAGGAGTGTACTTGGGAATAGTATGTAAAGTCTCTCCCCTTAGGGTGCAGCACTCTCCATGCTTCCACAAGATGTTGCTCATACAGTTTTTGTTTAACAGTTCTCAAGTATTTTCCCTCAGATTCGGGTCGAAGACAAAATTAAAATCTCCTTCCATAATTACTTCCCCTTCTCTAAAATGTTCCAATTTATTTAATAATTTTTTATAAAATAGACTGGGGTAGACATTTGGGCAATATATATTTACTAATGTATATTCTTTATTAAATAAGTATCCCTTTACAAATAGAAATCTTCCCTCGGGGTCTGACTCTATTTCTTTTAAAATAAATGGTGTATTCCTATCAAAGCCGACCGCTACACCCTTTGATCTCTTATTTGTGGAATACCCATAAAACCACAATGGGAATTCTTTAGAATTCAGGCCTACCCTAGATGAATATTTGAAGTGAGTCTCTTGTAAGAAAACTATATTTGCTGATAAGCACCTGTTTGTGGTCTTTGGAATTATACACAGTTTTGGGTACAGTACAAATCAAATGTTTTTTTTGATCGCAATAGTTTAGCAGTGATACTATTTACATAAAGCTTGTCAAACAATTTGCAACATGGAGCTGCACTTACACGCTGTATAAGAATGGTGAATTTCATATAAAGCATATAAAACATACTGTATAAGCATGCCAAAAAATATGATAAGGCTTCCCTAGCAAAGAAATTACACAGACCACAAAACAAAAATATAGAAAACAAATAATTAAAGCCACAGCCCTCTGCTTTGTTCATAAATACAACATCCCTTCTTTTTCAGTTTATTGTCTTTCCTCTAATGCTATGAATATTTTCTGCTCACTATCCTAAGGGAATATGACAATTAACTAGTCCTACCAATTTCATGGCAGGCAGGAGGTACAGTCATTTTTATACCAGGAGAGAAAAAAAAAAAAAAGTTCCATTAGGAATACAATAAACGATGCTAGCAAGTCTGCACAGTTCCCTGAATCCTATTTAGCTTCAGTCGCTCTGAGACTATTAAATAGCTCAATGCATGTGGAGAGGTGTCTGAAGAACAAAGGCTCCCAGCACAGGCATAACAGGTTAATTATTATGCAAGACTTCTAAAGATAGAGTGGAAAATAGTTTTAGTTCACCACTGATCAGTTTAAAATGTAATTATGTATGTATATATATATATATATATATATATAGGGTTGTCCCGATACCACTTTTTTAGGTCCGAATACAAGTACGGATACTTTTTTTCAAGTAGTCACCGATACAGAATACCGATACTTTTTTTAAATGTCATGTGACAGTGACAAAAGATCTAAAGTAAACTCTAGTCTAAAGTATTACAAAATCAAATTATTTACAATTTACATAAATTGATCAATATCTTTTACATGAATAACATTAATATTTAATTATTTAGAAATTACTTAAAATACAGAGCTTGTACTTTAGGAAGTTGTATTCTATGTGACTCCATTTTGAGTGACACAGAAAGAAATAACATGCAATGCAGTGCACTGACTGAGAACTTCTGGCAGTGGCAAGGCAACAAACTACACATTGCTTGCCTCTGTGTGCACTACTGTATTACAATTTACTAGACGACACTCGGTATTCTATTCAATTCATTCAGTTATATTCTATATCACTGTCTCACTCTCGAGTGTCTACAATTCTAGATTTAATCTTACTTGCTCGGCGAGGGCTGGCGAGGGCTGACTGCTGCTATGAAGTTCGTCCTGGTCCTGCTCTCCGCCCGCTCTCTTCCCCCCCTCGCCCACTCTCCTCCCTCTCTCCTCCTTTCATAATTTAGCAGCACGAGGCGAGGAGGAAAACAAACAACTATTGGCTGCTCTTTGGCGCTCTCTCCCTCAGCTGCTGCTGCTCTCTGCCCCCAGTATGCACGCTCGAGCGAGGGGAGTTAAAAAAACGGCACATAGACATACCTCTGATGTTTGCCGCCGCTCTATCCAGTGTCCACCCCTTGTCAGCTGCCACTATTACGCTGCTTACCAGGAACACGGGGTTACATGCACAGTACCAGTGCAACCAATTAGGATGTCGCTGCCGCTTGCTCCACCCCCTTCTAAACTGCCGCAACCAATTAGGATGATCGCTCGCCAGTCCCCACCCCTTCTAAGCTCCCGTTCTAACACTCAGCAGCCTGCTAGTTGAAAAAAAAAAAAGTATTCTATTTTGGTATCGGCGGTATTTGCGGGAGTACGAATACTCCCGCAAATACTCGGTATCGGTATCGGGACAACCCTAATATATTATATATATATACATACATACATACATACACATACACACACACACACACACACACACACACAGTACAGACACACAGTACAGACCAAAAGTTTGGACACACCTTCTCATTCCAAAAGTTTTCTTTATTTTCATGACTATGAAAATTGTAGATTCACACTGAAGGCATCAAAACTTTGAATTAACACATGTAGAATTATACAGTATACATAACTAAAAAGTGTGAAACAACTGAAAATATGTCATATTCTAGGTTCTTCAAAGTAGCCACCTTTTACTTTGATTACTGCTTTGCACACTCTTGGCATTCTCTTCATGAGCTTCAAGAGGAAGTCACCTGAAATGGTCTTCCAACAGTCTTGAAGGAGTTCCCAGAGATGCTTAGCACTTGTTGGCCCTTTTGCCTTCACTAAAAGGGCCAACAACACGCACCCACTGATTTTAAGGGGGAAAAAAGGTGCGTGTAAGCCGCGTACACACGATCGTTTCAAACCGATGAAAACGGACTGAAGTTCGTTTTCATCGGTCCAAACCGATCGTGTGTATGCCCCATCGGTTCCGTTATCCTTCGGTCCAAAAACAGATGGCTTGCTTTAAAATCAAACCAATGGACGGCTAACTGATAGGTCAAAACCGATCGTTGGTACGCACGAGCATAGGTTAAAAATCCATGCATGCCCAGAATCAAGTCGACGCATGCTTGGAAGCATTCAACTTCGTTTTTTCATCATGTCGTCGTGTTTTACGTCACTGCATTCTGACACGATCAGTTCATGAACCGATGGTGTGTAGGCACATCAGTCCATCAGTCAGCTTCATCGGTGAAGGGATGAACACGGCCAGTCGGACCGTTCTCATCGGATGGACCGATCGTGTGTACAGGGCTAAATACACCGATAAATACTGTGTATATATATTATATATACACACACACATACATATACACACACACATACAGGCCCATATATATTTGGACACAGGCACATTTTTTTTACTTTTGGCTCTGTATGCCACCAAAATAAAATTAAGTGCAGACTTTCAGCTTTAATTCAAGGAGTTGAACATAAATATCAACTACAAACTTTAGCAACTGCGGCCATTTTTATACACAGTCCCCCCATTTTCAGGGACCCAAATGTAATTGGACAAATTAACCACTTAAGACCCGGACCAATATGCTGCCAAATGACCCAAGGGGTTTTTGCGATTCGGCACTGCGTCGCTTTAACAGACAATTGCGCGGTCGTGCGACGTGGCTCCCAAGCAAAATTTGCGTCCTTTTCTTCCCACAAATAGAGCTTTCTTTTGGTGGTATTTGATCGCCTCTGCGTTTTTTATTTTTTGCGCTATATACAAAAATAGAGCAACATTTTTAAAAACACAATCAATATTTTTTACTTTTTGTTATAAGAAAAATCAATAAACTAAATTTTAGTCAAACATTTAGGCCAAAATTTATTTAGCCACGTCTTTAGTAAAAAAAAAAAAAAAAAAGCAATAATTTTTTTTTTAGCTACCTAGCGGGAACAGCGACACTAATACAGCGATCAGAAAAATGATCGCTTAGTGACACTGGCAATAGGGAGTGAAAGGGTTAACTAGGGCGGTGATCAAGGGGTTAAAACTTTATCAGGGGGGGTACGGGGGCTGCCCAGGACCTAACACTAACTGACTGTCACACTGACACTAAATACAGTAATCATACATGTATGATTACTGCATTCAGTGACACTGTGACAGGGGGAGGGGGGGGCGATCGGGGGGGGGGGGGGGGTTAAATGTGACTATGTGTAGTGTTAGTGCAGACTTACTTGTGTTGTGATCTCTCCTCAGCGGTGGTTGAAAAAAACGCAGAGGGAGAGATCACATCGCTCGGAGGAGGAAGTGACAGGGCGGGCGGGCGCGCGCATTGGCTGGGAGCCATCCGGAGGGGGCGGACAAAAACGAATAGCCGCCCCCTCATTCCGGATCGCTCCTACAGCCGCGCGGACCGCCGCATGTACAGGGGGGGGTCCGATCGGACCCCCGAACCCCCCCAAGGCACCAATGTATATATACGTTGATGTGCCTGTTGGTGCCATTCTGCCGACTTAAATGTACACGCGGCGGTCCTTAAGTGGTTAATATGATCATAAATAAAATGTACATTTTTTATATTTTGTTGAGAATCCTTTACTGGCAATGATTGCCTGAAGTCTGGAACCCATGGACATTACCAAAGTCTGGGTTTCCTCCTTTCTGATGCTTTGCCAGGCTCTAACTGCAGCTGTCTTCAGTTGTTCTTTGTAAGTCTTTCTGCTTTTAGTTTTGCTTTCAGCAAGTGAAATGCATGCTTAATTTGAATGAGATCAGGTGACTGACTCTGCCATTGCAGACAATTCCACTTATTTTCCTTCAAAAGCTCCTGGGTTGCTTTTGCAGTGTGTTTTGGATCATTGTCCATCTGTACTGTGAAGCGCCATCCAATTAACTTTGCTGCATTTGTCTGAATCTGGGCTGACAGTAGATCTCTTAACACTGCAGAATTAATCTGGTTGTCATATCATCAAAAAACACCAATGACCCAGTGCCACTGGAAGCCATGCATGCCCATACCATCACACTGCCTCTGGTGTGCTTTGGATCATGAGCTGTTCCAAGCCTTCTTCACACCATCATTCTAGTACAGATTAGAGTTGCATGATTCTGGATAAAATGAGAATCACAATTGTTTTGCTTAGAATAAAGATCTCGATTCTAAAGAACTTTATTAATTTTAAAGATTTACAACCCCTGAACATAGGGTTATCAAATAGGATGGCAATAAAATAAGACATAATACTGTTTGCTTCAATCAAATTTAAAGAAATGTAATGAAAGATAATTTAATATGTAAAGAAATAAAATTACCATTAAGCTATATTAGGGTCTTTTTTTAGTACTCACCAATAACAATTACCGATACCTACCGCAACTTTTTTGTTTACACTTCAGCTGTCAGTAATGATATAAAGCATGGGTCTTCAAACTACGGCCCTCCAGGTGTTCAGGAACTACAATTCCCATCATGCCTAGTCATGTCTGTGAATGTCAGAGTTTTACAATGCCTCATGGGAAGTGTAGTTCCGCAACAGCTGGAGGGCCGTAGTTTGAGGATCCCTGGTATAAAGTATTAAAAAGATATTTTGCAAATTAAATAAGTGTATTTCTTTTTAAATTTTGCGCTTTTTTTTAAATGTAAACCGTGTAAACATATGTTAAAAGGTGTAGACATATTAATGGACAAAGCAATCAAAAAAAAAAAAAAAAAAAGTTTTAATGATTAAAATTTCATAAAATATATGGAATTTTCTTCTTGATGAACAACATGGCCCCTTGGTCAAAATTGCTATCGAGACTGAGCGACAGTCGTCAATTTTAGTACTATGTTGTATAATAAGAAGAGTCTAGCTATGGGCGATAGCCACTGGACTGACTGACTATATATGGTTATTTGTGACTGTCTATGGACTGTAACTCCTCATGTTGTTCAATGTGATATCTGTTAAATTGACAATAAAAACGTTTTCAACCCTAAAATTTCATAAAATATAAGTAAATAAAAAAATAAATCAACAGGAAAATAATTAAACAAAGGAGAATGAGGAGTTAATATGGTTGATAGTAAAGTAGTAAATTGAAAGTTAATACAGGGTTAAACAGAGTAACAATTTAATAAAAAAACACCCAAAAAACATATTTAGAAGCTTTAAAAGGGCTTCATTTTCAGACCTTTGATCTGTAAATGAACAGAAAGATACAAGGTTTCTTCTTATTTGTATCTTTCAGGCTGAGCAATGTTGTTGAAAAACATTCTTGGCTGCTTTTTTTTTTGGCAGCTGTGAGCAGGGGAACTGCTCTGCACTTTTTACATGCATCATGGAAATGCAGGATTAAGATCATGTGGGGGGTCGAATCGAGATCATGATCTTTTAATGATTAATCGTGCAGCTCTAGTACAGATTAGTCTTAGTTTTATCTGTCCAAAGAATGCTTTTACAGAACTGGTAATGTTTTTTTGGCAAAGTCTAATCTGGATTTTCTATTTTTCAGGCGTAGGAATGTTTTGCACCTTGTGGGGAACCCTCTGTATTTGCTCTTGTGAAGTCTTCTCTTAATAGTAAACTTTGACGATGATACGCCCACCTCCTGGAGTGTGTCCTTCACTTGACTGGCTGCTGTGAATGTGTTCTTCTTTCCCATATAGAGGATCCTGCGATCATCAACCACTGTTGTCTTCCATGCGTTCTTCTTTCCTCAAAATGTACCAAACTGTTGATTTTGGAACAGTGGGGATGGCCGAGCTTAATGGATGGCAGGCTTGATCCAGTCTCTGACGTGAGCAATTTTTAAGCATTTTACCAAGGCATAAAACCCCTGAAGGAACCCTGGTTGAAAAAGGCTGGATTGGACCTAATAATTAGGAACACTCTCATATCTATTGATTGGTTTCTATGCAGAAGTGAGCCTGATCTTGTACTCTCTGGCTTTAGTAAATCAACCCCGATGTCTCTTGGCCATCTTGCAGATGAAACCTATCAGCTTCTAACTTCAGCTAGTTCAATTAAGCTTTGGCCATAAAACCTGGAAGCTGATTGGTTTCTATGCAGAAGTGAGACAGATTTTGCACGCTCCAGCTTTAATAAATCAAACCCATTGTCTGTGCTTGCCATGCTTTATGTTCTTTGGGAGTGAGAGGAAACCATGCAATCTTTATGCCCACCTTTTGGATGAAAAACAAACAAACCAGAAGGGTGCACAAGCCTAGTGCATTATTTTGAACAATATTTATTGATAAAAATACTCACAATAGGTGTACATACACAAGCATGTAGTATATCCTCTGACAGGGTCTCTTGCCACCTCCAAAACCTGAATGACCAGCATGAAAGGCGTTTACAACACAATGCAAGAATGCTAGTGCGTTTCAAGGGGTATACCCTTTTGCTTAGTGTTGCAAAGCAGTGTGGATAATGGGTACTGTGCAGATTTAACTGGTCAACGAGCCTCTGTATTTTCACACTTAAGCACTGACGTGGTGTTTCTTTCACCTTTTTGACAGCATAACTAACACAGAAATATTCTATTGGTTCTTAGAGAGCTTTTTTTTTCTTTTTGATATCCAAAGCCTTTGAATTGTCTGGAGCCCCAGAATTCCGCACTCTCTCTGTTGGAGCTATCCCTCAACCTAAGGAAGAAGAAAATACTTCACCAAGTGCAGGATCCTAACCAATGTAGCACCTACCTCCACAGGAGCCGCTTGGTATTTTAGGTTCTCCGTTCTGCACCTTGACTCAAAGAACAACCTCAGCCCCTCTGACACACCTGGTTTAATAAAAGTTACTGCAAGTACTTACAAGAACACGAGTAAAGATACCTTTAAATTGGTTGTGAATTAGTACCTAGAAATAGACACAAGACCGTTTAGTAGTAAATTAACTCAATATATTGCTACAGGTTAGGATAAATGGTGGTTTAAACACTTCAGGCACTCCAGGCACTTTCACCCCCCCCTCCTGCCCAGGCAAATGTTCAGTTTTCAGCACTGTCATACTTTGAATGACAATTGCGTGGTCATACAACACTGTTCTACCCAAGTGATTTTTTTATATATTTTTTTCTTGAGACAGATAGAGCTTTGTTTTGGTGGAATTTAACCGGTTAAGACCCAGACCATTATGCAGGTTAAGGACCTGGCTCCTTTTTGCAATTCGGCACCGCGTTGCTTTAACTGACAATTGCGCGGTTGTGCGACGTGGGTCCCAAACAAAATTGGCGTCCTTTTTCCCCCCACAAATCAAGCTTTCTTTTGGTGGTATTTTTTTTTTTTTTTTTTTTACAATTATGTTTATTGGGTTATAAGATAAATAGGTACAGACAGGATAGCACTATCACAATGTACACAGTAAATTGAGCAAAATAACAATGCATTAAAAGGAAACAGAAAAAAAAACAACACATCGTGAAGCTCATAACATCAAATCAGTGATCCATGGATACACCATAACGACATATAGTACACAATAAATCAGTCAAGGGGGGAAAGGGAAAAAACAAGGAAAGGTAAAGGCAAGGAAGGATTGAGAGCACCACCTCCGTAGAATTAATTTAAAACAAAACAATATAAAATTAGAGAGAAGAGTAACCAAAGTATTATATCAGATTCAGGATTCCTCTAAGAACACATCAAAGTATGGTATGCTGCAGACTCTGTGAAGCGAGACCAACATGCCTATTTATCTCGGAAGGTCCTAGAAGAGTCTTTAGAATGGGATATCAAGTCTTCCATATATGCGATATGGTCAACTTTGCGTATCCAGTCAGAAATTTTAGGGGGGGAAGCATGTGACCACTGAACGGGGATACACAACCTGGCCGCATTGATAAGATGAATGACAATAGAGTTTTTATAAACTGAATTGGGCAGCGACGAGAGGTGTAATAGGTATTGTTCAGCTGTAAAGTCTGGGGTGTAAGTGGTGATAGATACTATAAGATCATGGACGGATTTCCAGAAGGCTGCGATCACCGAGCACTCCCAAGAGTACCATTCACTAGTCTACACCGCCAACACAAAGGGGATATGTTTGAACTGTTTTTATTGATAATATAAGGGGTTCTATACCACCTTGAATATATCTTGTAACTATTCCCCTGGATCAGGACGTTTAATGAACCTTTGTGTAGGCGGTGAAAGACCGAATTCCATTGGTCGTTAGAAATTGTAAATTTTAAATCTGTTTCCCATTTCCTATTAGTATCGTCCAATTGTGGGTCCACTGTCGAACTCAAAACACTATACATGAGGGATATTAAATGGCCCTGGGGAGTACCTCTCATACAGATGGATTCAAAAGTTGTCTTAGGTCTGTGCCAGATGTTAGTGAAACCAAATTTATTCAAAAAACAAGTGATCAATTCAAAGTTACGTGAAGAAACAATAAGGTTCGGGAATTTAGCGGAAAAACGTTCAAAGGACATAAGATTACCACGTTATTTTATCACCTCTGCGGTTTTTAAAAAAAAACTTTTTTTTTTTAACTTTTTGCTATAATAAATATATATATAAAATCCTCAGTTTAGGCCGATACGTATTCTTCTACATATTTAGCAATAAGCGTTTATTGATTGGTTTGCGCAAAAGTTGTAGCATTTACAAAATAGGGAATAGTTTTGTGGCATTTTTATTAATATTTTTTTTTACTAGTAATGGCGGCGATCAGTGATTTTTTTCGTGACTGCGACATTATGGTGGACACATTTTTGGGACCCCTGTCATTTTCACAGCGAAAAGTGCTATAAAAATGCACTGCTTACTGTGAAAATGACAATGGCGCTGTAGGGGTTAAGTGTGACCTAATGTGTGTTTCTTACTGTAGGGGGGCGGGACTGGATGTGTGACGTCACTGATCAACGTTCTCTATGACAGGGAACAGACGATCACTGACACTGCCACAGAGAAGAATGGGTAAGGTTTGTTTACACTCACCTCTCCTCATTCTTCAGCTCCTGTGATCGTGGGACACCAGCGGAGATCAGGTCCATGGGTCCGGTCACGACCCATGGCTGGGCTCTTAAAGGGCCCAGCCGTGCTATTCTGTCGACTTATATCTTTGTGCGGCGGTCCTTAAGTGGTTAAACACCACTGGGTTTATATTTTGTACTAACCAAATTTAAACCAAATTTTAAACCAAATTTAAAAAGGCCAAACATGTTCTTCGTTTCTGTTATAAGCCCTGTCAGGCTTGCCAGTTATCTGCTTTTCTTTCCTCACACAGAGACCGTGTGTGATAAAAGGATTGCAGATAACTGGCAAGTCTGTTTACATGTGGCCAGCCAATCACATGGTAAAGGGCCGCTGTGATCTATGCACAACTGTTTTGCATTTCATTTCAATTTTAAACTGAATAGGTTGTTTTACAAGGTGATCGTGTACAATCACTTTAAGAACAAATGCACTGCTTAGTGCAAGCAGGAGCAAGGAGGAAAACAGTTGACCGAACAGTGGCTACATCCAATTAGATGCAGCTGCCGATCAGGTATTCTCGACATATGCCAGCTACAGCTGTCAGAATATAACAGCCACTGTGAGAGATTTGTGCCATCTCGGCGACGTAGATAATTTCTACAATGGGCGCAGCAAGAGATTCATCCATCTGTACTGTCTAGCCCAGGGGTCTCTAACCTGCAGCCCGAGGGCCAGATGTGGCCCTTTGCTAGCCTTTATCCAGCCCTTGGGGCTTTATTTCTCCCACTGATATGAGGCACTATTCTTCCACTGACGCCAACAAGGAGGCACAATTTCTTTCACTGATACCAATGATAGGATACAATTAATAGGGGCACTACTCCTTATCCTACTGACTGCAAACTCTGAGGCCATATTTACGCTCACCTCCTAAAGTCTGAAGGACAATAAACTGGCTCTTTGTTTGAAAAGTTCGGAGACCCCTGGTCTGGCCTGTAGGTTGAATGAAAAAAAATACATATAAGTGGCCAGCTTTAGCCTGGTCTCCCGATATTATCCTAGAGTCTGTGCAGGCTATTATAGGCTCTCCTACTCAAAACAAGTGTCCTACTGCTAGACAAAGGGATCAAATTAATAATTTAAACAAGATGCACTTGTTTTCAGTTTCTTCAGCTCAGTGTGGAAATTTGCATTATGAGGACTCAGTAGCAGGTCGCTATGGAACTATGTAATTTCTGTACAGAACCCAGTGAACTGATTGTTCGCATGTCACATTTCATCACACTGTACGCTTCAACACACCTTGCTAATATTTTTCTGTATGTGTGTTTGTATTGTTTAAAAAAGAATACATCGTCACAGACCAAAAAAATACTTGCTTTAAAAAAGAACTTCTGGTGGTTGGGAATCTAGCCCAATCTTATATGAGTTTTCCCATGGAGAGCACAAGATTAACACAGCCATGAATTTTGAATCCCAAACAGCAATTTTTTAAACTGGTAGTGATTATAACTGAAAACACAAAGAAACCAAGTTGAGAAATCAGCATGTGAAAGCAGGCATCTTTAACCCTTTCATGACTAAGCCTATTTCCGACATTTGGTGTTTACAAGTTAAAATGACTTACAACCCCCAAACATTATATATATGTATTTAATCTAGAGAATAAAGGGAAAGGGTTAAAGTCCATGGTTGCCAGGAACTCTCCCTGTTTCATAGAGACAATGATCTATCTAGCAGAAATAACGAAGACCGACATGATGAAAGAGAATCTTGAGCTCCAAAACTGGGTGGACTGATCTGCTTTTTTGGACTAGTAAAGTTGAACTCCAGGGAAAAAAATCCTCCCTTGCAGTAGATCTAGCCCTGCACTGTAAGAGTTAAATGCTTGTTACGTTCTCGATCCGTTGCTCCCTCAAGGCTGCAATACCGATCCCTGACATAGGTCCTCTGACATCATTAAGTACAATGTAGGGCCCACAGCAGAGGGATAGTCCACTGCTGAAGCGTAGAAGAGTGCAAGCTCCTCCTTGGGGAGGGGGGATCAGGAAAATAAAAATGAATTTTCTGGTGCCCTAGATGTAAATGAGCATTTGAATCCAGAGCAGTCCCACGGCAAGGGAGAATTTTTGTTTTTCCTAGAGTTTCAGTAGGCGTAATGATTTTTTAACAGAAACCTGTTAGCATCTCTTAAGCGCCCCCCTATCAACTGAAGGTCTTCATGGCTAGCTAGGGGCCTTACACTGAAAAGGAATACTAGTTTCCCAAGCCAGATGCTCTGACCACAAAGTGGTGACATTTAAGGAAAGAAAATCTGCAGAACACAGGTCCTCCTACCAGCTCTTCTGCGACACTTACAGATCTATGTACACTTCACCGTATGACAAGGCCTTACTAATTTGGGGTTACAAGCTGGGTCCCTGGGACTAGCCCTGAGCCACAGCTAAGGACCTTATTAAAAGGTAGCCCAGCTGTCCAGGAAGGTGCATCCCCAATCAAGCGGACCACCTCACCACCGGGACCTTCTGTCACCCGGGCCACCATGGCTCCCATTCCAAGCTGGCTGCACTCCTCTCATCATTTTCACTTATGATTCAGGGTTCAACACACCCTGACACCTTGTGCAGTCTGCACCACACACTGCTGGTCTTCACTCCCACATCAGTATTACTAAGCAACTACCACTATCATTATGACATTCACTTCATAGGTGGTTTTAATTCCAGGACTCTACTAATTTCTGGAGACTTATTCCATCTTGACATCAGTTCATACTCATTTTATTTGGGCTCCTTTCTCCGATTAGTTTACATTTTTAAATCTTCAGCACCATTTGGTATTCATATTTTTATTGATTCACAGAATGGAGCCCGGTTGTCCTACTGTTCCAGATATTCTGTGTCACACCTACACATATGCTCCCTGTGTTCCTGTTACCACAGCTTCCGGACCAGGTATTCTCTCTGGCCCTAGCACCCTGTCGGTGTGTTGCTTCCCACTAAGCAGATATGCGAGTCTTTCTAGGACTACTATTTTTTCCTCCCTGTATGTATATTCTATTTTTCCAATTTTTGTCTATGAATGGTATATTTTGATATACTTACCTAGATGTACTGGTGATTGGATAAATCCCATGAAACGCATCGGCCTTAACCTAGATTCAATGTATACATACTTACATGGTCTTTGGATCCAGGCAATACCGTTGCTTATAACTATAGTATATTATAGTGATCTTTTATTATTGAGGACAATACCATTGTATAATCTATGTTTTTAACATGTAAATGATTTGGATACATGATTTGCTATATTATGTGCCATTATTGCTCGTATTGTCTGCCATGTACCTATTCAATCATAGCAAACAAACACTTGTTCATGTTTCAGATTGACTCCTTTAATTAGCAACAATATACACACCTCATACCTCATTTAAAGTCCTGACCTTCTTTATGTACCTAAATAGGGATAGAACCCAAAACCCCCTTTCCCTTGTATATATAGACTTAGCCCAAAGAGGTGGAGAGGACCACACCTACAAGGAGGAGGGCACCACAGCAGCAGAGCTTAACCCCTGGCCCAATGGTCCTAGGAATAGGAATCGATGCAAATAATATTTTCGATATCGATGACCATTAGGCCTCATTCACACGGACGGACAGTTCGGATCCGCCTGTCAGTTTTGACGGCGGACCTGAACGGCCGCTCCATGCATCCCTATGGAGCATCGAATGACAGCGAAGATGATATGTCCACTGACATCCGACCCGCTAAAAACAGACGTATGGGGAATACGTCCCCATCCGTTCATGGCGGATCGGATCGGGTAAGATCTGATGAAAACGGACATGCTGTCCGTTTTCATCAGATTGCTCCATAGCAGACAGCGGTGCCCGACAAGCCCCTCCCCGCTCAGTGAGCAGAGAGAAGCTTGTCATCCGTCGGCTCAGCGGAGATCTGCGGACTGATCTCCCGCTGAGCTTGCGGGAGCAGGCGGACGCCGTAGCGACGGAGTGCAATGGAGTCCGCCTCATGTGATTGAGGCCTTAGGGTTGCACAATACCAAGCCAACCAACCAAGAGTCAAAGAGACCATAGCGTGACTCCATATAATGGATACATTTAATAAAAAACAGATAAACTCACATTAATCATCATGCGATGCCCTGATGAAGTCATGTGATATGACGATACCTAGGAATTGGAGCACCGGGTACAGAGTCTGAAGTTAATATGAGTTCGGCGCTCGTGGATGTTTTACTCTACTTCACTACCTTAATGTGAGTTTTTTATTAAATGTATCCATTATATGGAGTCACCCTATGGTCTCTCCTTCGCTCTTCTTAATGCTCCCATGATACATTGAGCCTTGCCATTTGGACGTATGGCGATCAGATCACACTCTCACCTGTACAGCTGACACTCTGAGGGGTATACGAGTTCGGCACTCATGGATTTATGCCCGCTGTCCTTTCATTCATGCCGCTGAGAGCTGTCTTAGGAGTCAGGAAGAGGTGTTTTTATCAGCCCACTTTATCAGCTGCGATAAGTATCTCTGTTAGCTGTTTTGGACAAACAGCCGTGAGGAGAGCTGCTAGCACATCAGAGGTGTCATCACTTTTCCTGCACGTTGCATTTTTTGGTGGAGGTGTTTCATCTAGACACTGTTCCATGGAGGTATTTTTGGACTTTTAGATCTGATCTTTATTTATGGACAGGACTTTATCACTTGTGTGATTTTTTTGGATACTTTTGCACCTTTTTTATATATATATTTTTTGTTCACTTATTTATGCTAGTTTTTGTGTTTGTATATGTAGTAGCAATTTTACTATGTATTTTCACTGCTAAACCTTCACAGGATTATAGGTGTTTGTTCACCTTCATCTGTATTGTTTATTTTAGTATCATCAGATACCCTTTTTTTTTTACTGCCGAGTTCACCCACGATCCCTCCCACCTCTCACTTCCCCTTTTCCATTCCCTTCCCCACAGCGCAGCTACCATACTTTACATTTTATATATATATTATCACCCTTTCTGTTAGGATCAGATTTTGCAGGTGCTGCTGTAGTTCTCCCCCCTAGTCCATCAGACGGCGCCAGAGTTTTCTATTTATACATATTGGCCTAAACTAAGAAAAAAATAGCTTTTTTTTTTTAAAACAAATTGGGGATATTTATTATAGCAAAAAAAAGTACAAAATATTGTGGGTTTTTTTTTCAAAATTGTCGCTTTTGTTTATAGCGCAAAAAAATAAAACTGCAGAGATGATCAAATGCCACCAAAAGAAAGATCTATTTGTGGGGGAAAAAAAGACGTCAATGTTGTTTGGGTTGCATGACTGCGCAATTGTCAATTAAAGCAACGCAGTACCGTATCGCAAAAAATGGCCCGGTCGTTGAGCAGCCAAATCTTCCAGGGAAATAAGACGTCAGATCTTGCAAGTGCTTGATGGAAGTTTCATAGAAAAGAGGACACTAGCAAAAAAAAAAACAGAGTCGCACAGAGTGAAAGTAGTAATATGTGTACATGCTATTGTGTACACACGATCGTGATAAAAAAATGCTTATTTTTTTGCCAGTGTCCAATCACCTGAAGGTAGCCTGCATATAATGCATAGCAGTGGTGACTGGTGCTCAATTTTTTTTTTTTTTTTTTGGGGGGGGGGGGGGGCGCAAACAAAAAATTCAGAAAAAACAAACAAACAAATGCAGCCACTGTGCCCATAAAATGCAGCCACTTTTGCCCACCATATGCAGCCACTGAGCCCCTCCACCCGCTTGCTGACTGCCTGGCACTTACCCCATCTTGGTGGGGGATCAGTCAGCAAGCTGTGGGATGGTGAGATGAGCAGCGGGTCAGGCAGCAGCTCCTGTGTCCTTCATTTGTCTCACTCTCTTCTTCCGTTCTGTTAAGCATCCAATCAGAGCGCCTGTTCCTTCAGCCAATCAGGTGACGAGTATTAGACCCGCGCCTCCTGATTAGCTGAGAGGCGGATCAGTGTTAGAAAAGCAAATGAATATACATTTTTCTAACACACCTGGGTGGACTGCGACTGCAATGGAATTCAGGCATCTAGCATCCAAAAAGGGGCCGGACGCCTGAATAAGGGGTGGCTACAGCGGCCATGGATAGATCTATACTATGCATGAATCTATCCATTCTACACAGTGGGGGTGCCCAGGTGCCCCTAATGGACGCACCTCCACTGACCAGGTGCCCCTAATGGACGCACCTCCACTGATAGTCTATGAATACAAGGCCTGTGTCCTGTACAGTGCGATTAAGATTAGACTTTATAACTATATTATTACAAAGTTGCGTCTCTATTTCTTTGGTACTGTATTAAATATAGATTGTTTAGATTAGCCACTAGCAGAAGCTCTCAAGTGCAACACAGTGCAGTTAATCTGTCTCTTTCAACAACTGTTAAAAAACAGATACACAGGGAGTTCACGGTTTTCAGTAAGTCATCTGACTTAAACTTGAGTTGTAAGCAAGTACAGTAGAGCACAAGTGGCACCAAGAAAAATAAAAAAACATGCAGACAAAAGGAAAAATAAATAAATAATAAAGTAGCTAAAAAAATGAGTTTGACTACCTATCTTTAAATAATAGTCTAAATAAATGCATGTGATTTTGAGGCGAGATGTTCATCTACAAAAGATCTCTCAAAATTAATCTAATGTCTATGTGTTACCTTCATTTTAGTTACAGTGCATTGAAAAAAAGTATTCATACCCCTTAAAATGTTCTACATTTTGTCATGTTACAACCAAAAAAGAATTCTGTATTTTATAGGGATTTTATGTGATACACCAACACAAATTGGCACATAATTGTGAAGTGGAATGAAAATGATAAATGATTTTTTACAAATAAATATCTGAAAAGTGTGGCGTGCATACCCCAAACTAAAACCTAGTGGAATCAATTGCCTTCAGAAATCACCTAATAAGTAAAGAGTCCACCTGTGTGTAACTTAATCTCAGTATAAATACAGCTGTTCTGTGAAACCCTCAGACGTTTTTTGGAAAACCTTAGCGAACAAACAGCATTATGAAGGTCAAAAAACACACCAGTCAGGTCAGGGTTAAAGTTGTGGAGAAGTTTAAAGTAGGTTTAAGTTATAGAAAAATATCCCAAGCTTTCAACATCTCACAGAGCACTGTTCAATCAATCATCCGAAAATGGAAAGAGTTGACACTGCAAACCTACCAAGACATGGCTGTCTTCCTAAACTGACAGACCAGGCAAGGAGAGCATCAATCAGAGAAGAAGCCAAGAGGCCTATGGTAACTCTGGAGGAGCTGCAGAGATCCACAGCTCAGGTGGGAGAATCTGTCCACAGGACAACTATTAGTCGTGCACTCCACATATCTGCTCTTTTTGAAAGAGTGGCAAGAAAAAAGCCATAAGAAGTTTGCAGTTTGTGAGAAGCCATGTGAGGAAAACGACAAATGTGGAAGAAGGTGCTCTGGTCAGATGAGCCTAAAAAGGGGCAGGGAAGGTGGTCAGAGTTGATGTAAGGATGAATGGAGCCAAATACAGGGCAATCTTAGAAGAAAACCTGTTAGTCTGCAAAAGACTGGAGCGGAGGTTCACCTTCCAGCAGGACAACAACCCTAAAACATACAGCCAAAGCTTTTCAGGTTTTATTTATTTTTTAATAAAATGTAAACACCATTTATCATTTTCCTTCCACTTCATAATAAGCCACTTTGTGGTGGTCTATCACATAAAATTCCAATAAAATACATTTAAGCTTTTGGTTGTAACATGACAAAATGTGGAAAATTTAAAGGCACTGTATTGTTTTATATTGTTAAAGCTGAACTTCACAAATTCAGCCACTTTCCAAAATAGGGCGGATTACTATGAGTTAGCTCCACAAGGTGGCATGCATCTTGTTGGACTTAACTCTTTAATCTGCAATTGACAGTTTTGCTGAGCCCCAAGAGTACAGCTATACTTCTGGTACTCTGGCAGGAGTGATTTAGCTTTCACAAATAGCTGCGTTGCCTGCCCCTCCCCTCAGCTGTCCATTCACAGAAGGCTTTGTATTTTGTGAATGGCTTCACATAATACAAAGCGATGTGTTTGGACAAGAGGAAGGGAGGGGTGAGCGTTGCACATCTCTTCTGCAATAAAGAGCCTGCGTGCCTGCAGTTCTTAAAAGCAGGGCTTTAATTCCACTTTAAGTACAGAACCAGTATACAGAACTGAAGATAAAATAAAACATTATTGGAGAGGACCTTCACCTGTGTATGGTTAATTTTCTGCTCAAAAATTTCTGTGCGCCTGATTATATGGCGAAAATATAAGGGTTGCCCATTTAAACTAATCAGTTAGATTTCATGTAATAAGGAATCTTGTTGCTAAGGGTAACCGTTTCAACCATGTGCTCCAGTTTTCATTAATCATCCAAACTATTACCTTAAACAACCAATTGAGCCTCCTTGCAAGTAAACGTCACTCTGAGATGAGTCATTTACTTTTTCGGCTTTGTATTTAATAAAGAGCACAAATCAGCCAACAATTGTAAAGTACTATGACAGCAGCTTCAAGTAAGTAATTAAGAAAACAATCTGCACTAGAATTCGGTCAATGAATTATGTGCCATAGCTGTCAATAAAACAATCATGGATTAAGGGGGAAACAAGTATTTTTATCATATATACAGGAACACATTTTAAGCTGTTAGTCTTGTGTTACATAATGGCTACAAGTTCAAAAACAATTAGCATTTTAATAACTTATTTCATATATACAAAACACAAATATTTAAAAAACGCACCTAAAGTAACTCCTTGCAAAAAAAAAAAAAAATACATAAATGATGAAAATATGCATAGGTAATTGTTACTTCTGTGGAAACTGCATGGTATAATTATTGGAAGATCCACAGATATAGCAAACAAAAGTTTTACGCAGATCAAATTCCTACTGGTTGCCTCAATAACAGCTTTACTGGATAACAGCATGCCATGGGAGGAGAGAGGGGGCGACATCAAGCTCAACAGAACAGTCCATATAACATCAACTGCTTACATATATGATCTACTGATTGTTTTGACATGCCTTTTTTTGTTGCCGGTAACTTGGGATTATATATTTTTCTTATATGGTTAGTTTGAATTTCTCAGGTTTTTCACAGATTTACTTCAATGTAATGCACATCAGTGACGTTAGACATACTTACTACGGGTAGATTACTACTACAGATATACAACAAGCTGAATGATTCTGAATTAATTCAGTCAATATAATCAAATTCTTCAGGTATGCCAAAAGTTTTATCAATCTTCCTTTCTTCGAAACCAAACTTTTTCTTGGCCCAGGATTTTACGGAAAATATGTTGTCTGTAAATACATGAAGAACAAATAACAAAAAGAGCATTGTGTCAAAGTCGCGATGAGAGTTAAAATATTTCAGGATACTAAATTGAGTGGGCTACAATGCAATATACTCATGGTACAGTGGAGTAGAGATTGGTGTTTGGGCAGGCAACATTTATATTCTTATACCAATCCGATATTACAAAAAGCCGGGACACCTCATGTGCCAAGTGTGTGCAGTTACAAAGCAGTGATTACAGCAACTAGTCAATGTGGCCCACAGCACAGAGAAGTGTAAGATGGCTAGATGACTATAAATGTAAAATTGAGTAATATATTCCAATAGACCCCCCTGAGTGCATGCTTTTTATCACTAGACCTTATAGAACAGAAATGGGCAATACATACTATACCCCAGCCAGTAGGCACTGTATACTGTGAAATACATTTACCTACCTGTACAAAGCAGAGAAATGTTCTGCTTAGAATGCTGGCAAAGATAAAAAGATTGTAGGCAAGCCAATGATAACCCCTGTCACTGCAAACACGCCTCAGCTTGTAGCAAAGCAGTATGAAGAGCATGATCATAAAACATAGAAGTGGGAACTGTGTCCCTCAATGGACTCCGAAATTTTATTTTATTTGTTTACAATGAACACAAAATTCTATTTTCTCTCTAATCTATTGAGAGTCACACAAAGTCTTCACTCTTTGGAACATTCAGAAGCAGTCATACTGAGGACACAGCAAAGAAAAAAAAAAAGAGAAAAAAGTCGCTCAACAGGCCAAAGAAAATACAAAACTGAAGAATGCCTGCTGCTCAAAGATCTACGTGAAGTACGTTACACTTTAAGCTGGCATCAGATGGGGCTCTGCACCTCGATAGTAAAGGGTGGAACCCAGTCCTTGAAACTAAAAGCTTGAATGATGGTCCATCTAAGTCAACTATAGATTATGGAGTAAGATGCTGGGGCACCCCCCCCCCCTTTGGGGTCCATCTAAAATGACAAAAATAAATCAATCGGTCTTTCTGAAAGAAGTTTTGGCTGAGGGATATATTCCCTGAGCCCAAATCGCATCTAGACTAGACAATGGGGGTACATTTTTCCTTCATGAACAGAAACCGAATAGAGCCACAAGAGAACAATGTCCTGGATGAGGTGAAAAATAAACTATGTTAAGCAAGAAGTCCTGGGTCCCAACACCACCCTGTCCCTATGCAAGACCAAAGGAGGGTTATTTGCCAGAAAAAGCTGCCACAGTTCATAAACTCACTTCACAGAAATGATAGCTACAAGGAAACCACTTTATGTGTGATAGTAGACAGAGAAATGTATTTGATGAGTTCAAACTGTTTCAGAAGGAAAGAGTGAACCAGATTCAGATCTCAGTGTCGCTGGGGAAATACTGGGGTTGTCACATGAGAGACTCCCCATACAAAGGCCTTTATCAAAGAGTGAATAGCTAACCGTTTATAAAATAAAATGAAAAAAGAGCAGACACCTGGTCCTTGATTGTGTTTAAAGCCAAATACTGGTCCAAACCCAGCTGCAGGAAGAAAATAATTTGTCCCACAGAGAAGCTCCTGATGGGAAGCCTGAAGACTTGCATCAGGTGAAGTACATGATGTCTTTCACATCTGATGACAGACCTTGCAGGAAGTAGACTTTCAAGCTTCAAGCATCATAGTAATTAAGGACTCAGAAAAGCCCCTCTCTCTTAGAACTTTAGCTTCTGCCAGAACATTTACCAGGTTGGTTTGCCACATTCACCTGGACCAGTGCAGAGCAATAAAGATAACCAGAGTGCTCCCTATGTCGATTTTGCAGAGCATATGACAAAGATGTTTCAGAGGAGGAAATACAAAGATCAGAGTGTACTGACTCCACCAAGCCACTGCATTCATCCACTGCTTCTGCCAAGGCACACCTATACCCAGATACCAAATTGTCTAGCTTCTCCTTGAACCCGGAATCTAAGAGGGCCACATACAACATCCCTCACCTATGACATAGGTCCTGGAACACCTCAAGCTCCCAAGTTCGGGCACCGTCAGCTGAGGAAATCTGCCTTCAACTTGCCTTTGCCTGGAAAGTATGGGGTTGACAACTCTGCATTGTGACAGGATCTGCTCTACCTTCGCTTTCTTCACAAGACTTTAAGGCCGCGTACACACGATCGAACAGGTCCGCTGAACAGGTTTGAACAGGTCCGCTGAAACTGGTCCGGACCAGTTTCAGCGGACCTGTTCTATCGTGTGTATGGCCTATCGGACTGTTTTCCAGTGGACGAAAGTTTCTAAACATGCTTAGAAACTTGTCCGCTGGAAACCTGTCCTTTGGACATGTTCGATGGTTAGTACACAAAATCAGCGGACAAAAATCCTGCGCATGCTCAGAATCAAGTCGACGCATGCTTGGAAGCCTTGAACTTCGTTTTTTCATCACGTCGTTGTGTTCTACGTCACCGCGTTCTGGTCCAAGGGGATTTTTGTCCGATGGTGTGTACGCACATCAGACAACTTCAGCCTGGTCCGTTGAAAGCGGTCCGTCGGACAGGTTTCCTCGGACATGTCTCATCGTGTGTACGCGGCCTTAGTTTCTCCCCGATGGTTGATGTAAGCCATTGCCATGGATTTGTCCAACTGAATCAGTGTCGGATGACTCTTAAAACAGGGTGGCCCAACACTGAAGGGATAGTTAGATCACCTGAAGCTTCAAGGTGTTTACTGGGAGACGATATTTATCCGAAAGCTGCGCAGGATTTCGCCCCATCCCAACAGTCTGGCAGCCATCATGTGAATCTTCTAAAAAAAGTCTGAAAAATTTCCCTGACTCATTCTTTCAGGAATTTTGGACTTGAATATAAGCATTCATTTATAAAGAGAAATATAAGAATTTCCCATACTGAAACTGAAAGATGCATCCTCCACCAGAATAGTAAGCTTCTTTTTAAGGTGAGCCAACCTCAATTCTAGAAATATGTATATCATTTCAGTAAGCACTTGGGTGCAGCAAAAAATGTATAAGTGTGCTACGAATCTCCATAGAGAATAAAAAAAATAAAAAAATAAAAACATATGTAAAGGCAAAGTCTTTGCAACCCTAGCAGTTTTAAAGCAAATCCCATTCATTTCAATGGCACCTGTTCACATTTGAGCGTTTTGTCTCCTGGAGCAAAACGCCTGAAAAACACCTTAAGCTCAAAAAGAACACAAGCTTCTTTGGGCAGATTACAAATGTTTTTATATTGGTGACCTGTACAAAATCGTAGCAAAAATTGCAGTAAAAACGTGCAACTTTGAAAGGTTCAGGTGCGAGTGCAGTGTTGTGGTGGGTAACGCATCAATAAAAACTGAAAGAGTCTCATTTAGTTTAGGACTGATAGCAGAAGATTTCAACTTTTCAGGAGTAAGCTCATCAGCCAAGAAACAATATACAATATATGTATATAAATCACCGCGCTACCTTAACCACTTAACGCCCGCCCACTGTAAATATACATCCTTTTTTTTAAAGATGGATATCTCGGTAACGGAAGCAGCTGCTGCCACAACCGAGATATCCATCTCTTCAGTGAGCGGTTCTGTCAAAGATAATGGCGGTCTCCGCGAGATCGCCGTTATCGGTGGCGGGAGAGGTGCCCCCCTCCCGCCACGTCCTCTGCCGCTTACTGGAGCCGTCAGTAGCAGCGGAGGCGATCGGGTCCTATTGCTAGCTGTGTGGGGATGCGAGTGAGGGCAAGATGGCCCCCACCTGTCCCCATAGCTCTGCTGGGCGGAAGTGACGTCAAAACGTCGGTTCCGCCCATGCGTCCTTTTTTGCATTAAAGTCTAAATATGAGATCTGAGGTCTTTTTGACCCCAGATCTCATATTTAAGAGGACCTCTCATGTTTTTTTCTATTACAAGGGATGTTTACATTCCTTGTAATAGGAATAAAAGTGATAAATTATTATTATTTTTTAATTTCAGTGTAAAAAATTATAAAATAAAAATAAATAAGAAAACTAATTTTTTTTTTTTAAAGCGCCCCGTCCTGACGAGTTAGCTCGCAGAAGTGAACGCATACGCGAGTAGCGACCGCATATGAAAATGGTGTTCAAACCACACAAGTGAGGTATCGTTAGAGCTAAAGCAATAATTCTAGCCCTAGACCTCCTCTGTAACTCAAAAAATGCAACGTCGCCTATCGAGGGTAAAAGTTTGACACCATGCCACGAGCAGGTGCAATTTTTAAGCGTGACATGTTGGGTATCATTTTACTCGGCGTAACATTATCTTTAACAATATATAAAAAAAAATGGGCCAAATTTATTGTCTTATTTTTTCCAAAAAAAGTGCGCTTGTAAGACCGCTGCGCAAATACGGTGTGAAAAAAAGTATTGCAATGACTGCCATTTTATTCTCTAGGGTGTTAGAAAAATATATATATAATGTTTTGGGGTTTTAAGTAATTTTATAGCAAAAAAAACTGTTTTGGTCTCGTAAACACCGAATCTGAAAAACAGGCTTGGGGCTTAAGTGGTTAATAAACATATATATATATGGTAGCCAACACCACAGAATTAGATCGATTATGTAAGCAAACGAACACAAAAAACAAAAAGTGTAGCGCTAAATATAAATGAAAAATAAATGAAGAGATTTGAATGACAAATCATACAGTATATACATAAAGTGATAACACCAAAAGTGCTCAAAGTCCATGAACAATAATAAATGATATGGGTCTCTGTAAAAATTCCAACACCAAAAATCCAACCAGAATTAACTGGTGAAAAAGTTGCTAGTAGATCCACCACCAGAGTGTAAATGGGAGGCTTACAAGAATAAGTAGACCCAAATAAGCATATACTTAATGAGTCATATAAGCTTAAAGGGTAACCCGACTGCTTGGATGGCAGCTTGGATGGTACGACCTACGTACTGTTTTCCGCACGGGCAGGTGATAAGGTACACAATGTGCGTGGTCGCACATGTGCAAAATGTTTTGATGTCTTGTGTTCTTTCAGGACATGAAAGGATATTTTTCCTGCAAGAAATGCAGTGTTTGTCATTTCAATACTAATGGGAAGTCCAAATCATTGGAATTCTGGTCCAGTAACACAGGCCGCATTTATCCCATAAAAACATTTTGCACATGTGCGACCACGCACATTGTGTACCTTATCACCTGCCCGTGCGGAAAACAGTACCATACGTACCATACGGAAGAAGAGTGGATAACCTGCGCTGCCAGATAAGTATGAATGATAGCAGCTAACACAACTTTTTCAAAAAAGCAAAAAACAAAGGAATACAAAAGTGTAGCGCTGAAATGACTAGGTGAAAATCAATACCATACAATATATGTTACAACATGTAAACAGTGAAAAATAAATGTGCATATAAGTCCTTCTAATGAAAGAAACAGCTATTGTGCCTGTCTGGCACGTAGTGCAAGTGGACAATTGCACCAGAAAATCCTGGAAGTCCTAAAAAAGTTTGTCTGGTGATTGAATCGAGTGAGTAACTGAACGTGAAAATGTGTGACTTCTTCAACGTGGCGATCCCGCCACCTAAAGAATTGCAGGCTTACCAGAACGTGTTGACCAATGGTGACATATGCCACAAGAGGTCAAACAAGGCTTTGAATGACGGATGTCATGAACAGTCTTCAGCAGGAATCATGCGCCCGATCAGTCAGGATGTCTTGCAATGGGATAGGATAGGCTGGAAACTGTACTTATTTTGAAATCACCATTGGTAGGCTCGATATGTTAAAAGTGCATGTAGAAAAGAAAAGAGGGTGGCCACATAGCGTAATTCCGTTTAACTAAAAAAAGGATTTTTAATAACAGCTTACCTGTAAAATCCTTTTCTTGAAGTACATCACGGGACACAGAGCGCATAGCCATTACATATGGGTTATATGGGTACCTTCAGGTGTGGACACTGGTGTAATCAACTTCACAGGAAGTTCCTCCCTATATAACCCCCTCCCACTGAGAGTGCTTTAGTTTTGTAGCAAGCAATTTCTCTGAGGTTACACAATGTTCCCCAAAAGAGGGGTGGGAGCTCTGTGTCCCGTGATGTACTTCAAGAAAAGGATTTTACAGGTAAGCTGTTATTAAAAATCCTTTTTTCTTTATCGTACATCACGGGACACAGAGCGCATAGCCATTACATATGGGATGTCCCAAAGCAATGCTCCATGAAGGGAGGGAGACCGTAAGGCCAAAAAATAGCCAAACAGAAAATATATCAGGAGGTAAAATATAGCTCCACCAACAGAAAAAAAGGGGGCGTGAACCGGGCCAGAGGATTCTATACTGCTGCCCGTAGGACCGCCTGCCCAAATGCTGCGTCCGTAGCCTTTGCGACGTCCAACTTATAAAATTTAGTAAACGTATGTACGGAAGACCAGGTTGCCGCTTTGCAAACCTGTGCCATAGAGATCTGATGGTTTGCCGCCCAGGAGGCACTCATGGCCCTCGTAGAATGGGCTTTAACTGATAAGGGAGGTGGAACGCACTTCAGACCATAGGCCTGAAAAATCAGCTGCTTAATCCACCTAGCCAAGGAAGACTTGGCAGCCGGCTGACCCTTCTTGGGGCCATCCGGGAGAACGAAAAGCACATCTGTTTTCCGAATCTTTTCTGTAGCCTTGAGATAAACCCTCATGGCTCGAACCACGTCCAAAGTATGAAGCAGTCTTTCCTCTCTGGACTGGGGAGTAGGAAAGAAGGATGGTAGGACTAGGTCCTGATTCAAGTGAAAACTGGATATGACCTTAGGAAGGAAAGAAGGCTGAGGCCGCAGAACCACTCTGTCCTTATGCAGAATCAGGTACGGTTCCCTGCAAGACAAGGCTGCCAGCTCGGAGACCCTTCTGGCCGAAGCCATAGCCACCAAGAAAACCAACTTTCGGGTTAGCAGCACAAGAGGGATTTCTGTCAGAGGTTCAAACGGCTGCTTTTGTAAAGCTGACAAGACCAGATTTAAATTCCAGGGGCAGAGGGGAGCTCTAATAGGGGGATTTACATGCAAGACCCCCTGCAAAAAGGTTTTCACAAGCGAATGTGTGGCCAAAGGCCTTTGAAACCATATCGATAAGGCAGACACCTGCCCCTTTAGAGTACTAAGAGCCAACCCCTTGTCAACGCCAACCTGGAGGAATCGCAAGATCCTGTCAATAAAAAACTTGCGAGGATGCCCTCCTTAAGACTCGCACCACTCCACATAGGTTCTCCAGACTCTGCAATAGATATTTCTAGAGACTGGCTTTCTAGCTTGAATTAACGTAGATATGACTTGGGCTGAGAGGCCTCTGCCCTTAAGAATTAGGGATTCAGCCGCCAAGCCATCAAATTTAGCTGCTGTGAAGCAGGGTGGTAGATCGGGCCATGAGACAGCAGATCTGGGCGCAGGGGGAGTGGCCACGGTGCCCCTACTGACATCCTCACGATGAGTGCGTACCAAGCCCTTCTGGGCCAGGCTGGGGCCACCAGGATCACCGGCCTGCGCTCCACCCTGATCCTTCGTAGAAGGCGGGGAATCATCTGTAGTGGAGGGAACGCATGCAGGAGAGAAAACTGGTGCCAGGGGCAAACCAACGCATCGGTCCCGTAGGCCGAGGGGTCCCTGGCTCGGGATACGAATTTGTCCAACTTCTTGTTGAATCTTGTTGCCATGATGTCCACATCGGGAACTCCGAATCTTTGGCAAATCTCTTGGAATACCTGGGGGTGAAGAGACCACTCTCCCGGGAGTAACTGTTGACGACTCAAAAAATCTGCTTGAGAATTGTCTATCCCTGGGATGAACACTGCTGAGATGCAGGGTACATGGGCTTCGGCCCATGAAAAAATCAGGTTTACTTCCCTTTGAGCCGCTAGGCTCCTTGTGCCCCCCTGGTGGTTTATGTATGCCACCGCCGTGGCATTGTCGGACTGTATCCTTACTGGCAGACCCTGCAGGGGGAGAGTCCAGGCGACCAGGGCCAACCGAGCAGCTCTGATCTCTAGGACATTGATGGGAAGCAGACTTTCTGCCTCTGACCACTGTCCCTGCTGGGTCCGTTTTCCTAAGATTGCCCCCCAACCTGTTAGGCTGGCATCTGTGGTTACTATTTTCCACGAGATGGGGCAAAAGGTTTTCCCTTTTGATAATTTTTGAGGGATCAGCCACCAGTACAGGCTGCGCCTGACTCCTGGGGAAAGAACTAATGGACGGTCTAATGCCTGTATGGACTTGTTCCAAGCAGAGAGAATAGCTGCCTGCAGAATTCTGGTATGGATCTGGGCATAGGGCGCTGCTTCGAAGGCGGCCACCATCTTTCCCAGCAGTCGCATGCATAGGCGAATAGTCGGCTTCTTTTTGCCTAAGACTATTTGAATCGTTTGAATCAACGACCTGATCTTCTCTTGAGGTAAAAATACCCTCTGGCATTCTGTATCTAACCGAAAGCCTAGATATTCCAACTGTCTTGTGGGTTGTAACCTTGATTTTTCTTGGTTCACAATCCACCCGAACTCTTCTAGATGCCGCACTGTGCGGACTACTGCATGATTGAGGTTGGAAGCTGATCTGTCGATAACCAGGAGATCGTCCAGGTATGCCAGGACCAAGATGCCTTCTGTCCTTAGGACGGCTAGCACCGGGGCTAACACCTTTGTGAATACCCGTGGAGCTGTTGCCAACCCGAAAGGGAGGGCTACGAACTGGTAATGACTTTGATTTATCGTAAAACGAAGAAACTTGTGATGTGCTGGGTAAATCGGCACATGCAGATATGCATCCTTTATGTCTATAGATGCTAGAAAGTCGCCCTGATGCAGGCTGGCTGTCACTGAACGTATGGAGTCCATACGAAAGGTCTGAATCCTTAGAAAGCGATTTAGGCGTTTGAGGTCTAATATAGGCCTGACGTCGCCATTGGGTTTTGGTATAACAAAAAGGTTGGAGTAGAATCCCAGACCCCTTTCTTGGGTTGGTACTTCTACAATTACTCCTTGGAGCAAGAGGCGATCCAACGCCTTTACGAGAGAGGCCCTCTTTAACGGGTCGCTTGGAAGACTTGACCCCTGAAAATGAGGAGGGGGGATTTCTCGAAACTCTAGTTTGTAGCCTGAGGCTACTACGGACCGAACCCAAGAGTCGGGAATTCTGGCCTTCCAGACTTCGGAGAAAAACTGAAGTCTTCCCCCCACCCAAGAGAGTGGGGGCGCCCCTTCATGAATCTGACTTGATGACTGGTTTAGCCGGCTTGCGAGACCAGGGCCTCTTGTTTGCCGCGGCTTGTCCCTGTGGGCGGCTATTAACTGCTGAACGCCCGGGAGGCCGTCGATACTGACGGGAAGTCGAAGGGGCCGAGCCTGCAATGGCCTGTCGTTTAAACGTGGGCCCACGCGGTCTTTTCTTGACCGGTAAGGAAGTACTTTTTCCACTTGATATGGTGTGGATATATTTATCTAGGTCTTCCCCGAATAGTCTTCCCCCATGAAAGGGAAACCCTGCTAAAAGCTTTTTGCAGGGTGCCTCTGCTGACCAGTTCTTTAGCCACAAAAGGCGACGCATGTGAACCATCAGTAGAGATGAACGGGATGCCTGTTGGATGGAGTCCTTAATAGCATCTATTGCAAAGCAGAGAGCCCTAGGGAATTCTGCTAATTCATGAGTATGCTGAGCCGGCATGTCCTTTAATATATGTCTTGCCTGATCCTTCAGGGCCTGACAAACACCAATGGCTGCTACTGCTGGCTGAACCATGGCACCTACTGAGGTGAAAGCTGCTTTCAGTAGGGTCTCGAATTTTTTGTCGACCGGATCCTTGAACATATGGACATTTTCAACCGGACAAGTCAGGGATTTATTCACGCAGGAAATGGCCGCGTCCACTGTAGGGAGTGCCCATTTCTTTACATATTCCCCTTCCATAGGGTAGAGAATAGAGAATCTTTTAGGAGGGACAAAGATTCTATCAGGTCGAGCCCAATCCTGGTAAATCACGTTCCGCAGAAGGGGGTGCATTGGAAAAGACGCACAAGTTAATGGAGCCTTTAAAGAACCCAATGAGGATACCTCCGGGGCTACTAGTTCTGGCACTGGAAGTTTAAAGGCAGTGCGAACCATATCTGTCAAAGACTGGATCCACAGGCTCTCCGCTTGAGAGGCCGAAAAATATTCATCTATAGTGGAATTTTCCCTGTCTGAACCGTCGGGACTTGGGTCTGCCTGATCCCCTTGTGGGTCCCGTTCCTCTGAAGAGGAGACCTCCGCCTCTGAAAACCCCACACTGGGTGAGGGGGATCTAGCCCGCTTGCTACTTGGACAAGGACGGGAAAACAACGCAGTTAACCTTTTCTCTAGCCCACTCATGGTGGCTGCTAGCATTTCTTCCGTCACGTAAACGGGAATGGGTGGATCGGGGGCCGCCTCTGCCCCCAGCACCCCCAATGGCTCTTGTACTATGCCACTCGGTGTCCTAACTGGCGAGGGTGGGGCCGTAGAAGCCTGGCCCAAATCCTCTGACCCCGATGGAGACCCCTTTTGCTTTTTGGCACCTTTAGCAGCCTTGGCTGGTCCAGATCCCTTTGGAGCCATTGTACAACCTTGGGTCACCCCTATAGCCAACACCTGACTGTTGCAGCTAGGAGTAACCAATATGAGGGCAGGTATGAGGAAAATGAAAAAGAACTAATTTTTCTCTTTTTCCTTTTTTTTTCAAAAAATTTTTTTTTTTTTTTTACCCGCCTGGGAGGTGGCAATACTGAGGAAACCTGTGAGTATTGACACACCAATGCCCGTTAGCCGGAGTCCAAGGTAGACTCAGATACTGCTGGATCTAAGGCTGAGTCCCTTTAAGCAAAAAACTTCCTTTTTTTTTTTTTTTCTGGTCAATAGTGGACCTAAGTCCTAGACCTGAAGATCCACAAAACCGCCACTAGGTGTCCCTGTGTGGCCAAAAGACCCAGCTGCACGCTCTGTATCCTTTCTTCCTCTGCCTCCAGGAGGGAAAGACCAGCCAGAGAAAAAGTTTTTCCCTTTAAACAGACCCTGACGCTGCTGGCCCGCCCCCCCGACGCACGCCGACGCTATAAAAGGCGGCGTGCATGCGCGCGCGCACACGCGCGCACGATCGCGCGCACCACGCTGAAACCACATGGAGGAAGCAGAGCAGAGGAAACAACATGGACCAGCGTTTAGGCAGCACCAACAGACACCAGGTAAGCACTAATCTTATTGTAGTGCACACATAGCGAGGAAGCTGTCCCCATGGGCTTCCTAAGAAACAGGAGTTTTTACCAGCAATTTCCTCTTTAAAACATGTGGGGTTGCAGTATCAGTGTTAACAGGCAGACCTGGGGTGAGTAGCAAATATATAACTTACACAAGTATACATATATCTACATGTTATCTGGGTAAACATTAGTATCCCATCCTGCCTACACAGACATAGTGGAGATAGTGGCTGATGCACAAGCATACTGTTAGCCAACCCAGAACCCCCAGGGGGATACCTACTGTCGAACCAAGTCCCGCAGGTTCCCTCTTACCTGCTCCACGCCGCAGGGTATTGCAAAATGCAAGAGGCCCAATCTTCCCCCATCTCCGTGGGTATTGTCTTGGACCTTCAGGGACCGGGGTCCTGTGTTAAGGAACCCACACCCCTGGACCTATATAGCATCCTGGCATCAGTAGCGTTTAGTTCTTGGAAGAGACTAAGGCACTGGAGCCCAGAATCCAGCCCTCCAAGGAGAGGCATTATAGGCAAAACCCCACTCCAGCAGGGCCCGGGTACCGTACACCTTGGCTTTGAAGCACTTCGGACGGATCCGGCTAGCTATCCTGGGTCCCGAGACCTCCGAGGGACAGCTAGACGTGACCAACACCTAAGACACTGGCGAAAAAACTAAAGCACTCTCAGTGGGAGGGGGTTATATAGGGAGGAACTTCCTGTGAAGTTGATTACACCAGTGTCCACACCTGAAGGTACCCATATAACCCATATGTAATGGCTATGCGCTCTGTGTCCCGTGATGTACGATAAAGAAATTAGGTATTTATTCACAGCTAACAAACTCACATTTGGCTGGATTGAAAAGGTCCTTGCAAGTAAAATTAGGCGACAGTAGAGTCCTCCCGACACGTTTCGTGGTCAAAGCACATCGTCTGGGGTGTCACTCCACTGTAGCCCACTCCAATTTATATACAGTCCATACAAACATATCCAATCAGTGAAGATCTGACTCACCTCAGACTGTCCCGTTTCTGTACGGGTAGGTGAACATGTTACCAAAATTATTGGGGGGTGCACCAAGCACACTGTTCCGAGACACTATAGGGAGTGTCATGATCGTAACCCCAAAGGTACTCAGTTTTTAATAATTGATAAGTATGTGCCACCATGGAGGGGAGGGGCCAAAAAAAGGGGAGTGTCCCGTCTTGAGGCATATTGGATTTATGAATTACACACATATGTCCCGTATGGCCTCAATGTCGAATGGGACATAAATGCATTTATTAACCAATCATAATTGTTCTGTGTTGATATGCCTTTATGTCCAATTGTGGCTAAATATATTTTTGAACATATATTTTCTAACACATCTAATTGTTTAACCTTTTCTATATTTTTTTATTTTTTTATCCTCCTTTTTTTTATATATATATTTTGCCACTTGTTATTCATTCGACTGTGGTATATATAATTTATTATTGTTTTTTACACATTGACATGACTTGTCATATTTTGCCTGTTATTTTAATACCGGCTTAGTTAATTTTACTTAATTTGCGTCCTATTGTCTATTCCATATTAATGGCCCAACAGATGTTTTTGTGTCATTATTTTCATTCAATTAACCACTTGAGATCCACGCTATAGACAAAAGATGTCCACAGCGCGTGCCAAGTGGACGTAATATTAAGTGCATTACCCGCGCGCGCCACTGGGTGGCGCGCAGCGGGTAAACACAATGTCGGCGCATCGCTGAAGAGCCGATGCGTGTACCTGGCGGCCGGAATGTCCGTCGGGTACAGGCGATCGGCGGTGACACAGCAGGTGACAGCAGGGACGTGGAGCTCTGTGTGTAAACACAGAGCTCCACGTGCTGTCAGAGGAGAGGAGACCGATCTGTATCCCTTGTACATAGGGACACAGCATCGGTTACCTCCCCCAGTCAGTCCCCTCCCCCCACACAGAACACACCCAGGGAAAACATTTAACACCTTCCTCACCCCCTAGTGTTGACCCCTTCCCTGCCAGTCACATTTATACAGTAATTAGTGCATTTTTATAGCACTGATCGCTGTATAAATGCGAATGGTCCCAAATTTGTGTCAAAAGTGTCCGATATGTCCGCCGCAATATTGCAGTCCCAATAAAAATCGCAGATCGCCGCCATTACTAGTAAAAAAATAATAATAATTTAAAAAAACATAATTCTGTCCCCTATTTTGTAGGCGCTATAACTTTTGCGCAAACGAGTCGCTTACTTAACTGAGAAAAAAATATTGTTTTTTTTTTTTAAATTGGGATATTTATTATAGCAACAAGTAAAAAATATATATATATTTTTTAAATTGTCGCTCTTTTTTTGTTTATAGCGCAAAAAATAAAAACCGCAGAGGTGATCAAATACCACCAAAATAAAGCTCTATTTGTGGGGAAAAAAGGACGTCACATTTGGGAACCCACGTCGCATGACCGCGCAAATGTCAGTTAAAGTGACGCAGTGCCGGACGCTGAAATTTCGCCTGGGCACGAAGGGGGTTTATGTGTCCAGTAAGCGAGTGGTTAAATATTTGTTTTCCAATATTGGATTTATATCCTATTTCCGATTTGGTTTTACACCCCCCTTTTTGTTGTCTCAGCTGACATACGGCTGTATGTTTTTCCTAGTGTACATGCGCGCTGTCCATTAGCCATTTTCACTGGGGATCATGTGATGTAGTCCCGCAGTGAGAACGAGACTTGGTGATAGTCTCTGTGCGCATAAAAGGGATTATCCACCGGACGCCTGTAGGTCGGGACGTTTGATGCTGCGTTCCAGCATGTCTCTTGCTGTGAGGCTTGGAGCGCATGCCAGCGTCACCATGCTTCCGCGAACCCGGAAGTAATAAGGGAATATTGCGGAATTAGCAGCTGGAGCCACAATTAATGTATGAGGGGACTTATCTATATATTAGGGTCATTTGTAGCAGTAGGTCAGCGCCCCAGATGATCTAAAGATCGAAACGCGTCAAGACTCCAAGCTGACCCTACTGCTCTATTGTTATATGCCTGTTTTATCTTCTGACATGCGAGTGTAAATTTTACTATTTGCTGCTAAGTAAATTGTTTTATACAGAATCACACTATGTGCATCCTCGTTTTTTCCTCCTTATCCCCAATATCCTGAGTCTCCGGATTTCTTGGAAATTGTCCACGGTCATCATTGGCTGCCCCTGGTTATGATTTTCCATCTATCTACCATACACAGCTCATCAGCCAAGGACTTGAGTGATTTAAAAATCAGACTGACACTCTACAGCCAAAGGTCCTGAAGCCACTAAGGCCATGGGCAAATCAGATACACAATCTAATAGACAGGGCATAGGAGTATGCTCAGGACCTCTGTGACCAAAGTCACAAATAACTAGGTGATTTAGGTCAAAGTTTTGTATTACCTTGGTAAAGACCAAAAAGGCTCAACTCTGAATGGCGTGGACACAACACTGCACCCAGCAGATGATATTAGCACCCAGGCACATAGTGGTAATCCCATCCACGGTAGAAAAATGGCAGAAGGTAAACAAAATAATTAAAATAGAGGAAGATTCCAAGCTCAGCCTAACTAGCCTACTGAGTGAGTCTTTAGAGCCAGCGCAAGCTCTGGGGAAATGCTGATGGCTCTGGCCTAGGAAAGCACTCTGCATCAAATTTTTATCATAACCAATTCTGGAAAGAGCCCCATACAGAGCCAAGTGCCTGAAGGTCACTTCCAAGCTCTCCTCACAACATCCAGTCCAGCAGGGATTGGAAGCAGCACTCAAACAACTGCGCCAGATAGCTTACAATCGGAGGAGAACATTCACCAGTGGTGTAGAGCAAGTCTTGATTGAAGAAAAAAAATTACCATCTATGTAAATAGGTTAGTTATTACAGAATAATAGCTGCAGAAAAGATGTCCATCCTCCTAGGGAGCTGGCAAAAAACTGAGGCATGCCAGTGTCAAATTCTCTATGTAGCAGCAGAACTCAAAACATTAAAATATTTGTGTCCCTCGATTGGCAAGAAAAATAAAAAATTTAAAGAACATAATGTAATATACACTGGCATCAATGCACAGCTCACATGCAAATTCCTCTGATCTGTGTATGCTGGAGTGGAATACTCAAGTCAGTAGTCAACAAAAACTAGAAGCAAATGTTTAATTGTAAATCATCTCACCTAATGCAGGGACATCTACAAACAAGTGGATGCCCCTAGTGACAACCACTTGTCTGTGGGGAAACATTTCTAGAATCACTGGGTATATAGAGTAACTATGCTTTTTAGAATGTTCCATAAAAGTTGAAAATAAGTAAATAAAATTAGAACACCGTCTATAATTTTATATATTCTATGACTCAGTTGAATTTGGTTAAATCAGCGAAACAGGCTCTTCTGGGTGACAGGGTGGCGGAGGCCTCTAAGGTCCAAAGGCGGCTGCTTACCTTTATTTTCATATCAGCTAAGATCACGATAGCTAGAAACTGGCGGTCCGCTGCCCTGCCATTCGATCAGCTTAAGAGGAAACTGTCCTGGCTGATGTTGAATGAACGACTGACGGCATTGGTTCAGGACAAAATTAAGTCATTCCATAAAGTCTGGGACCCATGGCTTGGGTATCTTACTGATGACCCGAGATCCCTGGCGACATAGTTGGGTCCTATTTGATGGATCCTGGGGTTCTGGACAGTAGCTCTCCTACTTCTTCTTTTCTTCTCGAATTGTCTTCTTTTTCTCTTCATTTCCCTTTCAAGGGTTCTCAAGCACGGGCCCCTTCTTTTAGGTACCAGTCCTAGTAGTTTGATTGCTTACAATTTTGTGCATGGGGACCCTTGTCCTGGGGGTCTTGAAGTTTCTGGGAATGGTACTGATAGTTTTGATTCTTATATTGGGTTGCACTTTGGGTTGTACCCTAAGAGTTGGTTTATATGTATGTGGATCACTACATTACTTGTATGACTGATGTATGGGCCTTAGTTTGCATTTGCTAAAGAGGGCTGATGTATTAAGATACTTTTGTATGGTTGTATAAATCTTTTCAATAAAAATAATTGAAACAGAAAAATTAGGACACCAGTTGAATTTGTGAAAAGGAATTGATTTAGTGAATTTGTGCAGAGGATTGATATTGTGAATTTGTGCAATTTTTTTTTTAAAGATTCTGGAATTGTTCCTCTTGAATGTTCCAAATGTCAGGATCGTTTAAAGACAGCTGCACTAAAGAATACCATCGCTGACCTTTGTTACCTGGCTGTCTCTGTTTTCAATACTTTCTGAGCTAAGCTGGAACAAGCATGAGGCCAGTTAAGTCCTGATCCGCATACTTGTTTTGGGTTAGTAACTCAAAAAAAGAATAAAGTCACTGCAAAACTGGCATAACCAAATTTGTGAACAGAAGACTCGAACACCATCTGCTAGCTGGATTAAAGACTGCAGGATTTAAATCTGAATTTTAGCTTAACTTTAGCACATTTTTTGCACATTATTGGAGCGAAACCTTTTATTTTGAATGGGTCTAAAAACGTGCCAAAGTAGCTCATGTAGCAAATTTTGGCACCAAGCCAGGTATGTTTTGCCACACAATATGACAAAATAGCACTGTATTTGGGGTGCCATTAAGAAACAACGTTGCACGTTTTACCGTAATTTTACCATGATTTGTAATTGCGGGCAGAATCCCGGCGATGCCTTGTATGGGGAAACGCGTTGGTCGGGGCACTTGTTCTTGACGTGACCACGCACCAGCCGGCTTGAGCCGCGGCTGCTTGAATGTACTGTTCACCGTCTTTTTTGGATGAAGGTGCCCAAGAAGTTTTTCAATACATTTTTAACTGGAGTACTGCACCATGAAGCCTCTCTTTCTATCATATGATTTACGCCACTGCTGGAGATTTCCTGGATAAGGATATTGTTGCAGCTACAGGACAACTATACCGCTGGAGAGTTTGCTGTATTACAAGGATCCCTGCATTGGATGAACCTGTGTAGGAATATCCCTGATCTGAGTGATCCTGTGGTGAGCTTGTTTGATCTCTATAATTTGAGATCCATCGAATCTGGTAAGTGCCGTTGTTTGTTTTACTTTCTGGATGGGCGCATCAAGTGACTTCTTCAGTGTCCTGCAATACCCTTCACTATTAGAGCACCTTGTTTTTGACTTTTTGTGTTTTGAAGTGTAGGGTTATCACATATCATCATCACCCATTCTTTTTATACTAAGGGAGTTGTATATATTGTTTGGTTGTGCACTTTTTCTTTTTATATATACGTTATTAGCTGAATATTCAGGCTATTTAAGTTGCAGCACCAGTGTGTCATATTTTTCTCTAGGGTTAGCGCAGATATTCCACTATACACATAACTAAAAACTATGGCACTACCCTAATGTTCTGTAATAATTTTGAAATACATCCTCTCTATATAAATACATTTGATCTATGTATAGAGTGTCTACCTCTAGGGTCTTCCTGAGTGGTAGGGTACAAATGCTTACCAGTCCAGCGGTTAGCAGCATCTTTGGCCACCATGCTGATTTTACCTGCAGATTTAAAAAAAAAAAAAAAAAATAGTTTAGCACCCAAGTATGCATGGAATCAAACTATAATCATAGATCATATCCGACAACGATAAAAAGGAAAATGTTCTATCAAATACTTACTATAATTTTCCTTTCCTAATGGACTCCAAGACAGCATACCTATGGGTTTACATCGCCTCCTCTCTTCTCCCCTATAGGACCCTACATTTTTATAAAATTTGGCTCAAAGCTAAAGACCGCAATCTGTAACTAGCTTACCCATGACACTGGGAGGAAATCCAGCTGCCTTGGAGTGCATCCGGAAAGGAAAATAGCGGTAAGTATTTAATAAAAAATCTCACAGACTCAATGGTAGTATACGTATGGGAAATAACTAGCCATACAGACTATGGGTGGGAAAATGCTAAACAAAAAATCTTTATCCTGCACTATCGACAGACAGGGATATCAAACAAAAAATAACAGATGATAAAGTAGCAGGCTCTTCACAATAGTGAGCCACATGCCGCAAAGCTGCCCAATACCTAGGCATACTCCTGGTCGAATTCGCTGTCACGGCCTCTGGAGGAGCCAAGCCCCTGGCTCTGTAAGCACGTTGAATGGCCTGAACAATCCATGCCACAATCATCCTAGATGAGACACTTTTCCCTTGTTCTTTCCAACAAAAAGAATGAACAGAGGATCTCAAAGCCTGAAGGAAGCTGTGGCTTGTAGATACAACTTTAGAGTTTTTCCCATGTCTAGAGGATGTATATTGGTACTCTCAAGCACTCTAAAGATTGGCAGAACAATTTCTTGGTTCTCATGAAAGTCTGATGTCACCTTGGGATTTAAGTCAAGCAAAAGGTATCAGCACCACTCAATCTGGGAAGAACATTAAGAAAATGTTCTTTATGACCAAGGGCCCCAAATGCCGAAACTCTTTTTGCCGATGTGATGGCCACAAGAAAGGCAGACATGAGTGATAGTTCTTTAATGGGGATAGACCTTGCACACTCCACTTCAAGTCATATAGGGCATATACCTGTGACAATCGCACACAGTGCCTAAGGAAATTGGTGCAAACTGCCTGCAAGGAATCACCATGTCAACAGCACTGACAGCTGTTTAAATTTCCCACTGCGAGGACATCATAGTCGCCCGCAGTGCTCCTGCGCAGAGTCTCTCTAAGGCGCCCCTGCGCATTCATGACCACCATTATCTTGACGAAACTGCACATGCACGAAACCAAGCCTTGTATTCACCTGAGGCCCACAAATGCGCAGGAACAACCAAGGACGCCAAACCAGAAGAAAGTGGCAACTTGGAACTCTGATGCGCTCCAGCTGCCATGAGAGGCAGCGGCCACTAGAGCCAGAGAAACTAGGAAAAAACTGAAAGGAGGACACTTAATCACATAAACCGCTGGCATGAAACCAGAGAGGCATAAAGTACATGAGTAGCACTCTCGCAACCCACTTGCCTGGTTTATAGGGGAACTGCAGCATCTATCCTAGGCATTCACTGGCCACCGGCTGATAGCAGAGAAATTGGGCCGAGACGCCTCTTGCCCATCAATAATCAGGCCCCAGATCTTCACCAGCACCACAGTCTTATGCCCTCATCCACCCCACTGTTAGCTGGGGGCTGTTCGGAATTAATACAGACTGCCTGGAACTCCAGCATGGGTGCCTCCACCAAGATATAGCTTCCTCTACTCTACAGGTATTATAGCTGAATATTGCAACCAAAGAACTAGACACTAGCTTAGGTGCAAACTGGAACTGACTTTATTGTAAACTCAAAATCAGCTAAGAGCTTGATCACAGTATCCTAAACAATGCTAACTTGAAAAACAGTAATATCATCAGTACATCTAATGAACAGCTAACAAACATTAGGGATGTCAAATATAAATCGCTGCATCGCGATTCGGGTGTGCCCGATGCGAGCCCGATGCAGGCGACCGCCATAATCGATTTTTAGCCCCGCCCCCGTCCCCGCCCCTCCGTTCAGATGTTTGTTACCTTGTGTGCAGGGTCGGCGGGGCCAGGCCTCGGGGCGGAAGCAGGTGAAGGGGCGGTGCCGCGGGTGGAAAAAATCAAAAGCCAATCAGCCTTTGAAGTGTGTGATATACCCGCAATCAAGCGAGTTGTATTCCTGCAATGTGCATCTGACCCGCCCCCTTTTGAGGCATCAGCAAGTTTTCATTGGCGGGCGGGAGAGATCACAGCCAATAGGCTCCAGTGGAGAGAGAGTTCGGCTGCGTGCGGCTGCGTGGGGTGACGTCGGCGGGCACTTTGAATATTGAGCTGTGTGTCCACAGAGAGCGAGGTGAGCACGGGGAGATACGAGGACCGACCTATTTGTGAGAAGGAGAGGGGGGCATACTTGGGATGGGAAGGACATTGTTTGGAGGAGGAGGACATGACATGGAGGAGAGGAGGAGGAGATGGGACTGGAGGAGGGGGAGGAGGACATGACATAGAGGAGATGGGACTGGAGGGAGGATGACATGGAGGAGATGGGACGGTAGGGGAAGGAGGAAGATGTGGAGAGCTGATAACTTGGCTGTGCTTTTAGTCCAGTGTTCATCTGTCTCCACATCTTCCAGGCAGCTGTGATTCTCCCATCATCACTGCTCTGCCTCTGGGCCCCCTCCAGGACAAGGTTACAGTGCCAAGCAGAATATTTTACTCAAAAGGTATTTAACCACTTAAGACCCGGACCAATACTCTGGTAAATGACCCAAGGTGTTTTTGCGATTCGGCACTGCGTCGCTTTAACAGACAATTGCGCGGTCGTGCGACGTGGCTCCCAAACAAAATTTACGTCCTTTTCTTCCCACAAATAGAGCTTTCTTTTGGTGGTATTTGATCACCTCTGCGATTTTTATTTTTTGCGCTATATACAAAAATAGAGCGACATTTTTGAAAAAAAAACACTATTTTTTACTTTTTGTTAAAAAAAAAACAAATAAACTAAATTTTAGTCAAACATTTAGGCCAAAATTTATTTAGCCACATGTCTTTAGTAAAAAAAAAAATCTCAATAAAAAAAAAATAGCTACCTAGCGGGAACAGCGACACTAATACAGCGATCAGAAAAATGATCGCTTAGTGACGCTGGCAATAGGGAGTGAAAGGGTTAACTAGGGCGGTGATCAGGGGGTTAAAACTTTATTAGGGGGGGTGGGGGGGCTATCCTGAACCTAACACTAACTGTTTTTTACACTGCCTGTCACACTGACACTAAATGCAGTGATTAGATCACTGCATTCAGTGACACTGTGACAGGGGGGTGGGGGGGGGGGGGGCGATCACAAGGGGTTAATATGCCTATGTGAGTGTGTGTCAGTGTTGTGTTGGTGCACACTTACTTGTGGTGTCTTCTCTCATCAGCAGCGCTGGGAAACAGCGCTGCGATGAGAGAATACATCATTTCCTCCTTCCTGTGTAAACACAGTAGGAGGAAGTGACAGGTTGGGAGCACGCTCCCATTGGCTGGGAGCGATCGCGGGGGGCGGGTATTCGCCGACATCCGCCCGCAGATCCCGGAGCCAGGGGGACCCCAGCACGCCGCGGAGGGGGTCCCGATGGGACCCCCGAACCGCACTTAGGCGGGGACGTAAATTTACGCCCTTGTGCCTGTACGTGCCATTCTGTGGCCGTATATGTGCGTGCGGGGGTCCTCAAGTGGTTAATTCCTTGATGGGTATGCTACATAATGCAAGAATTTACAGTTATTATTGTCTATTTGTCCGCAGTCTCTGTCTGTCTCCTGTACTATATCCGCAGTCTCTGTCTGTCTCCTGTACTATATCCGCAGTCTCTGTCTGTCTCCTGTACTATATCCGCAGTCTCTGTCTGTCTCCTGTACTATATCCGCAGTCTCTGTCTGTCTCCTGTACTATATCCGCAGTCTCTGTCTCCTGTACTATATCCGCAGTCTCTGCCTCCTGTACTATATCCGCAGTCTCTGCCTCCTGTACTATATCCGCAGTCTCTGCCTCCTGTACTATATCCGCAGTCTCTGCCTCCTGTACTATATCCGCAGTCTCTGCCTCCTGTACTATATCCGCAGTCTCTGTCTCCTGTACTATATCCGCAGTCTCTGTCTCCTGTACTATATCCGCAGTCTCTGTCTCCTGTACTATATCCGCAGTCTCTGTCTCCTGTACTATATCCGCAGTCTCTGTCTCCTGTACTATATCCGCAGTCTCTGTCTCCTGTACTATATCCGCAGTCTCTGTCTCCTGTACTATATCCGCAGTCTCTGTCTCCTGTACTATATCCGCAGTCTCTGTCTCCTGTACTATATCCGCAGTCTCTGTCTCCTGTACTATATCCGCAGTCTCTGTCTCCTGTACTATATCCGCAGTCTCTGTCTCCTGTACTATATCCGCAGTCTCTGTCTCCTGTACTATAGCCGCAGTCTCTGTCTCCTGTACTATAGCCGCAGTCTCTGTCTCCTGTACTATATCCGCAGTCTCTGTCTCCTGTACTATAGCCGCAGTCTCTGTCTCCTGTACTATAGCCGCAGTCTCTGTCTCCTGTACTATAGCCGCAGTCTCTGTCTCCTGTACTATAGCCGCAGTCTCTGTCTCCTGTACTATAGCCGCAGTCTCTGTCTCCTGTACTATAGCCGCAGTCTCTGTCTCCTGTACTATAGCCGCAGTCTCTGTCTCCTGTACTATAGCCGCAGTCTCTGTCTCCTGTACTATAGCCGCAGTCTCTGTCTCCTGTACTATAGCCGCAGTCTCTGTCTCCTGTACTATAGCCGCAGTCTCTGTCTGTCTCCTGTACTATATCCGCAGTCTCTGTCTGTCTCCTGTACTATATCCGCAGTCTCTGTCTGTCTCCTGTACTATATCCGCAGTCTCTGTCTGTCTCCTGTACTATATCCGCAGTCTCTGTCTGTCTCCTGTACTATATCCGCAGTCTCTGTCTGTCTCCTGTACTATATCCGCAGTCTCTGTCTGTCTCCTGTACTATATCCGCAGTCTCTGTCTGTCTCCTGTACTATATCCGCAGTCTCTGTCTGTCTCCTGTACTATATCCGCAGTCTCTGTCTGTCTCCTGTACTATATCCGCAGTCTCTGTCTGTCTCCTGTACTATATCCGCAGTCTCTGTCTGTCTCCTGTACTATATCCACAGTCTCTGATCGTCTCCTGTACTATATCCGCAGTCTCTGATCGTCTCCTGTACTATATCCGCAGTCTCTGATCGTCTCCTGTACTATATCCGCAGTCTCTGATCGTCTCCTGTACTATATCCGCAGTCTCTGATCGTCTCCTGTACTATATCCGCAGTCTCTGATCGTCTCCTGTACTATATCCGCAGTCTCTGATCGTCTCCTGTACTATATCCGCAGTCTCTGATCGTCTCCTGTACTATATCCGCAGTCTCTGATCGTCTCCTGTACTATATCCGCAGTCTCTGATCGTCTCCTGTACTATATCCGCAGTCTCTGATCGTCTCCTGTACTATATCCGCAGTCTCTGATCGTCTCCTGTACTATATCCGCAGTCTCTGATCGTCTCCTGTACTATATCCGCAGTCTCTGATCGTCTCCTGTACTATATCCGCAGTCTCTGATCGTCTCCTGTACTATATCCGCAGTCTCTGATCGTCTCCTGTACTATATCCGCAGTCTCTGATCATCTCCTGTAGTATTTTGGGGGGAGAGCCATGCGCACTTACGCTGCAATCGTGATGCATCGCGGAATCGAATCGAATCGAAGACTTGATAATCGTAATCGCATCGAATCGTGAGACCGGTGAAGATGCGCAGCCCTAATAAACATAAAGAGTAAGCTAATCAACAACTGGAAACTAAGATTAACAGTGAACTAATGAACCTGTATGCTAACAACTAGTCCCTAGACAAGCCTAGGTGCCTCAGGTTAGTGCACAGACAGTTCGGCACCAGTTTCCAGAAAGAAGACCCAGTGCTGTATAAATCTCATTAACTAGCTTTCACTTGAATAATCTGTCCACTAGACAAGTCATCATAAGACAAAAAGCTCATACAATGTTTCAGCAGTCTGAAAATGTGGAATTAATTTATCTTTAGGGCCAGTTCACTAGTGTGTTTTTTTTCTGCATCAAAAACGCATGGAAAGTAGGTCATATGGTTTTCAGTTGCATAGTTCGCAACAGTAGTGGCATAGTTTGCAACAGCGCTTGCAGTTCCAGTGCGTTCCAGAAAAAAAAGTAGAACATGCATTTTTCCGGCACTGGAATGCTGTCAAACGCATCAAGAACACACTGGAACACAGCAAAAACGCACTGGAACACACATATCCTTATTTAGGGCTGGTTCACACCACAAAACATACTCCAGATACATTCCGGACGAGTTTCTGCATGAGCGTTTTGGATGCTTTTCCGGATGCATCCCAGGTGCTTTTTTCCTTATTTTTTTTCCTGGTTTCTTCACTATACTAGGGTCCAGTGCGTTTTTGATGCTTTTTACTGCGTCTTATTACAGTCCAGTGTAGGAAAAATGCAGCATGTTCTTTTTTTTGGGGAACTGAAAATTCCCGGAACTGACCGCACTGGTGTGAACTATGCCATTGGAAATCATATAACCTACTTTCCATGCGTTTTTGATGCAGAACAAAAATGCACTGGACTGCCTGTGGTGTGAACTGGCGCTTAAGGTTGAGAGAAAAGAGGGGGAAAAATATCTGTAACGCGTAAAAAACTCACATGCAGAAAAGCATCTGGAATGCAACCGGTCTGCATTTCTATGGCCCTCATGGAATTCTTCTGGGATATTGTTGATAAATATTTCTCTCCCAAAATGAGGAGCCTCTCCAAGTGAGTCTGGAGGAGGGCCACCATATTTCCTCTGACCATTAACCTGTACAAGGTTAATATTACACCTTTCCATCCACTCCATAAGGGAAGTCTTATTGTCTTTATTCAAATAAATAAATAGTTACTTAAGCAAAGGAACAAGGTAAGGAAACAAAATTCCACACAGGGTACTAGGAGGACAAAAAAGGAACGTGGCCCCTGGCTTTGAGACAAAATGTATGGGAGTGGGACTCTATAGGGCAGTGGTCATCAACCCTGTCCTGCAGGGCCCACTAACAGGCCAGGTTTTATGTATTACCTTGGGGAGATGCAGACTGGAATACTGCAATCACTGAGCAGCAAATGACATCACCTGTTATGTATTTCAGTTATCTTGCAAACCTGGCCTGTTAGTGGGCCCTGCAGGACAGGGTTGATGACCACTGCTATAGGGGATGAGAGGAGGTGGGGAAAACCCATATATGTGCTGCCATGGAATCTGTCAGGAAAGGACATACTTATGAAACCACTAAACATTGGCTTTGTAACATCCAAACGCAAGCTGAGAACCGTTTAAATGGTTCAAGAAAGCTGCTTGAAGTTTTCTGACTGTTTCATATATGCTCTGTATACACTTTTCGTATTGAAGAAGGGAGACTGGTTAGCAGGCAATTTCTGCAGATCTCATGAACAATGCTGGACTAAAGTTAATTTACAGATATAATCTGATTACTGTTTGATTCTGTCAGTTTTAGGCCTATTTATTAAAATTTGAACACACTATAAACGTATTTAAATATAAATGCACTCATACACAGTTTTGTCACTGATTTCAATGATTTATGCATTATGAACAATAATACTTAGAAACCGCTTCATACAAACTTTTTTAAATGTGCTCTGCATATAAACATAAATAGGTAAAGTGTACCATTGAACAAACAGTACAGATATTTCATTGTGGCTTGGCTCACCAGCAGTATGTAGCATCATCCTATAACTGGTGTGGGGGGTGACCAGGAAAACTTAGTTTACAAGATGTAATTAAAAAAATAAAATAAAAAATTCTTTCAATTTTATTTTAATATTTTTAATTTTTCTTTACATACTATGACCACACCAATACAGTGTTACCACAGTAACACTGTACCAATGCTATAAGAAAATGTTTTCACTGAAGGAGTGTGTAAACACTGTCTGCAAGAGTCTGACCTTGCATCCCCAATCTGCTGATCAGGGGTGCAATGCTTTACATTCTCCCAAGAAAAAAATAAATAAATTCACTTGCAAAAAAATAAAAAAAAATTTACATTTTTTTTTTCTAAGGTGAACTTAGCTTTTAAAGTGATTGTAAAGTCTCAGGTTTTTTTTTCCGATAAAAATAACAAACATGTCATACTTACCTGACAGAGCATTGGTTCGGCTTTGCCCCCTCTCTCTCCTGATTGGCTAACTGATTTTGATTGACATCAGCGGAAGCCAATGGAGCTGCTGCTGTGTCTCAGTTAATCAGGAGGCAGAGTCCTGGATGGCTAAAGCACTTGTGGACATTGTTAGATAGAAAGGGGACTCAGGTAAGTACAGTGCCTTGCGAAAGTATTCGGCCCCCTTGAACTTTGCAACCTTTTGCCACATTTCAGGCTTCAAACAAAGATATAAAACTGTATTTTTTTGTGAAGAATCAACAACAAGTGGGACACAATCATGAAGTGGAACGAAATTTATTGGATATTTCAAACTTTTTTAACAAATAAAAAACTGAAAAATTGGGCGTGCAAAATTATTCAGCCCCTTTACTTTCAGTGCAGCAAACTCTCTCCAAAAGTTGAGTGAGGATCTCTGAATGATCCAATGTTGACCTAAATGACTAATGATGATAAATAGAATCCACCTGTGTGTAATTAAGTCTCTGTATAAATGCACCTGCACTGTGATGGTCTCTAATGTCCGTTTAAAGCGCAGAGAGCATCATGAAGAACAATGAACACAACAGGCAGGTCCGAGATACTGTTGTGGAGAAGTTTAAAGCCGGATTTGGATCCCAAAAGATTTCCCAAGCTTTAAACATCCCAAGGAGCACTGTGCAAGCGATGATATTGAAATGGAAGGAGTATCAGACCACTGCAAATCTATGAAGACCTGGCCTTCCCTCTCAACTTTCAGCTCATACAATGAGAAGACTGATCAGAGATGCAGCCAAGAGGCCCATGATCACTCTGGATGAACTGCAGAGATCCACAGCTGAGGTGGGAGACTCTGTCCATAGGACAACAATCAGTCGTATACTGCACAAATCTGGCCTTTATGGAAGCGTGGCAAGAAGAAAGCCATTTCTTAAAGATATCCATAAAAAGTGTCATTTAAAGTTTGCCACAAGCCACCTGGGAGACACACCAAACATGTGGAAGAAGGTGCTCTGGTCAGATGAAACCAAAATCGAACTTTTTGGCAACAATGCAAAACGTTATGTTTGGCGTAAAAGCAACAGAGCTCATCACCCTGAACACACCATCCCCGCTGTCAAACATGGTGGTGGCAGCATCATGGTTTGGGCCTGCTTTTCTTCAGCAGGGACAGGGAAGATGGATGGAGCCAAATACAGGACCATTCTGGAAGAAAACCTGATGAAGTCTGCAAAAGACTGGGACAAAAATGTGTCTTCCAACAAGACAATGATCCAAAACATAAAGCAAAATCTACATGGAAAGGGTTCACAAATAAACATATCCAGGTGTTTGAATGGCCAAGTCAAAGTCCAGACCTGAATCCAATCGAGAATCTGTGGAAAGAACTGAAAACTGCTGTTCACAAATGCTCTCCATCCAACCTCACTGAGCTCAAGCTGTTTTGCAAGGAGGAATGGGCAAAAATGTCAGTCTCTCGATGTGCAAAACTCATAGAGACATACCCCAAGCGACTTACAGCTGTAATCGCAGCAAAAGGTGGCGCTACAAAGTATTAACTGAAGTGGGCTGAATAATTTTGCACGCCCAATTTTTCAGTTTTTTATTTGTTAAAAAAGTTTGAAATATCCAATACATTTCGTTCCACTTCATGATTGTGTCCCACTTGTTGATTCTTCACAAAAAATTACAGTTTTATATCTTTATGTTTGAAGCCTGAAATGTGGCAAAAGGTCGCAAAGTTCAAGGGGGCCGAATACTTTCGCAAGGCACTGTATTAGTATTAGTAATCACTTCAAGTGCAAAAAGTACATTTATGTTTGTGACCTACAATGCATGAAGCTGTGACAGATTAAAAAAAAAATCTGCATATTTAGAAAAGCCAGACAGCAATAGCTAATGTCATACTTGTGTGAAAAAAAGGTGAGTTAAAAGAGGTGACAGCTAATACAATTTTAATGTATAGAAACAAAAGCACATTTCTAATCTGCTCATAGTCAGTGTGTGCACACCATAAATCAACTGTGAAAACATATGACAACATTTGGCCTTGGAGCAGAGGCTTGTTTTCTCAATTATATGCCAGCATTAAGATGGGAATCCTATTCTCTGTCAGTTCCTCCCACGCTGACATAATCGCTATATTATGGGATTATCACTCTGTGCAGTTCAGTTGTATCACTTTATTGCCCGTGTAATTATAATTTTATAAGCAATGAGCTTTGAAAAAAACTATAAAAAGGCCTTATGACTATACACTATTTTTCACTACCATGTAAAATGTGTCTAATTATTAAAAGAAAGGGTTAAACATTTTGGCAACTTCATTAAAGCGGAGTTTCACCCATTTAAATGTCAGCAGCTACAAAAAGTGTAGCTGCCGACTTTTAACAGACACTCACCTGTCCCATGGTCCAGCGATGCAAGCGCACAAAGCCTCGCTCCTCTCCTCTCTGCTATTGCACAGAATGGGACACTACTCGTCAGGCGGCTGAGCCGCCTGATGAGTCGCCCCAGTGTGAACCGGCTCTAACGTATATACTGTATACCAGCTTTGTCATTTACAGACTACTGGTCACCTACATACGCATACACCTCTACATACAAGCATATTGTATGGAAATATAAGCAGAAATTCTGACAGCAAAAGTCCGATGTAGCATACACACGGTCGGAATTTCCGTTCAAAAGCTGACATCAGACTTTTGCTGTCGTAAATTCCGATCGTGTGTACGGGGCATAAGTGCCTGCAAGATAAATACATATTTAATTCCTGAACAATACTATTGTTCACATATGGGTTTGCATTAATAGAAATATAAACCATTACATTCCATACTTTTACTATAAAAAAAAAAAAAAGAAAAAAAAGAAGGATCATAAATGCAAGATATTGCCAGGATTAACAGTAGGGAAAATGCACAGTACAAGCTGGCCTCCAGCAAGGGTGGATATGAAAGACTTAGCCACAAAATTACAGAGGCAACCTAATGTACTGTATGTAAAATAAGCATTGCTATCATCTTCAAAATTGTCAAACCCAAATGGGATAAGGACATTTAACACCAGTTAAATCTTTGGTATGAGTTACAGCACTTTTTAGTTCTCTGAACAACTTTAACCTTACATAATGCAGTGATTAAAGTGGAGTTCCACCCTAAAAATTAACTTTCGCTTAATCCCCTCCCCTCCCCCTTACATGCCACATTTGGCATGTAATTTTTGGGGGGGGGGAGTGGGGGCTTCAGTAGGAGTGGGACTTCCTGTCCCACTTCCTGCTTCCGCCGAGGGGCTGGTAAGGCGATTAGGCCTAATCGCCTTACTGCAGCCCCTCCATTTGGCGATCGTCTAGGCCACTGACAGGTCCTAGACGATCGCCTGTCCAATCAGCGGCGCGCCGCGCGCGCATGCACAGTGCAGCTCGCACCTGCCCACTGGGTGCCCGGCCGTGAAGCCGAAAGCTGTCATGGCTGGGTGCCCACAATCGCAATGAGGATGCCAGCCGGGGAGGGGGGGGGAGAGGACCGGAGCCCCGGTCGGCGCGTCGCTGGAACGTGGAGAAGGTAAGTGTCTGTTTATTAAAAGCCAGCAGCTACACTTTTTGTAGCTGCTGACTTTTAATAAACATTACATTTGGGTGGAACACCCCTTTAACGGCAACTAACCACCAGAATCCTTATCAGTTCAGAAACTCAAACTGGAGACCTCAGATAGTGACTACCAAAATAATGTTGTAAATCACTCCTGAAAAAGGTCTGAAGAAGGAAGTATATTTGCTAAGCTCTATCTGAAACTGCACAACAGGCCCCATTAATGGGAATGCAGTGGTAGCAAAGTATAACTGGTCTGTTCAGGCTGCTTTAACATTTGACAAAATATTGGTGAGTCCCTAAACCTCTGCTTAGGAACAAAACTTTCTGAGTGCAAGATTTATGAAGATAATTACACTGAGGTACTTTCCTGTCACAATTAAAGGGGTTGTAAAGGTTTGTTTTTTATTTTATAAATAGGTTCCTTTAAGCTAGTGTATTGTTGCTTCACTTACCTTTTCCCTTCTAAATGTTTTTTTCCTTTGTCTGAATTTCTCACTTCCTGTTTCTCCTCAGTAAGCTTTCCACCATCATCCAAGCTGTTCTGGCTGGGGGTTAGTTAGCCAGAACAGCTTACTGAAGAGGAACCGGAAGTGAGAAATTCAGACAAAGAAAAAAAATACATTTAGAAGGGAAATCGAAGGAAAAGGTTAGTGAACCAACAATGCACTAGCTTAAAGGAAACTATTTAGAAAATAAAAGCGAATTGTTACAACCCCTTTAACAAAAATGTTATAAACTACATGAATTTTCCCTGTTCTTTGTATTGATATGAACAAACAAAGCAATTCCTTTACTTAAAGCTGCCGCTTTATCTTCCTATATTTTGTTTTTCCCCATTAGTAATATGCATGGAATTTTTTTTTTAATTATTACATGTTACATGTTACATTAGACACAATTATGCCATCACACTGGATCTCTGTGCTTCTTATGCCATGCAGGCAGATCAGAGTGGATAGTGTGGTATTGTACATAGCTTCCGAAAAATATCACTGCACCCTGCCTCAGTACCCCTATAACCACTAAACCCTAATGTAGACAATAGGTTGGCTCTTGGGAGAAGTAATGAAAATATCAAAATGCCTTGATGGGTGAGTCTGTCTAAAAGAGTTGCCATTCCTAGGCAAAATGCATTTGCAGCCGGACTGTCCCAGGTTAAGACCAAAATGTGATGAGCCCCATGATCGAAAGAAATGAATTCCAATTAATTAAATGGGTGGGTTAGGAACAGTAAGGCCTTGAGGAAAGGGTGTGATAATGCTAGGTCTCCTCCAGCCAGAAAACAAGGCAGACTTTCTCACTTGCTGCAGCTTCTATTGCATATTGTGAGAAGCTCACAGTGGGCAGTGAAACCAGTCTAAGCAAGTTCAGGACAGGACAGGACAGAAGCCTATACAACTGTGCAGGGCTGAAAGTAAGAATGGAGGTCAGCTTTAAGAAGTTAGAAAGAGAAAAAAAAACAAAAAAAAAAACTTACGCATCTCTTCTATAACATCCGGATCACATTCTTTGTATTGCTCTAGTTCTGCTTTTTGCTGGTCCCGCTGCTGTCTCAACATTGCCAGTTCCTCCAACAGCTCTGATCTTTCCTTCTACAGTAGAAGACATTACAGTTTATAAATATTTGTCTGTGAAGATTCTCATTTGTCCAGATGAAATTGAGCAATTACTTTTGGTTACTACATCAAATTGTATTGCGCTGAATCATTTTATAAGCATACATCAAAAGTTACATCTAAATATATGATCATCTAGGTGCTGCTGCATCTGCACTTACAGTTTTCTTAGTCCCCCTCCAAATTCACACTTTCCTATTGATCCTGTCAGTCCACCTAATACAACTTCCTGTGATGGTGTGGCAATAATGTTACATTGCTCCTGAATTCAGAGCAGAGTGGACACTCATTTATGTAGTCTGCCTGCTTGTACTACAGGAGGATGAAAAAAAAAGTGGCGTGGCCATCGGTATTGTCACTGTTGATTTTTAAGCCTGGAACTTGTCAATCAACACTCAGACACACCTACTCCTGTTCACTGCTTTCTAGATTATTAGTACTGCCTCTGTTGCTAAAACCCTCCCACTGTGGGCTACAGTGTCTGGGTGGGGGAGCGTGTGAGATACATGTTAGTTCTTCAATTTTTTTGTCTGTAGTTTTTACTTCCAACTCTCCCTCCCCCTCGGGATTAAGACAGAAACGTGTTTTACTTACTGTATCCTGGCGGCCAACTTTTGCTTTTTCCACACTTTGCTCTAGGCTCTTTTTCTTCTGACTGGCTTCGGACAACTGAGAAATAGGGATAAAACAAATGAATCTAAAAACACATTAGCAAAAAAAAACACCTGCCTGTTGTAAAATAAAGTATACAATGGAGGCAGAAGATTTAAAGTGGCTCTTCAGTCACCTGTGGTAAAAAATTATACATATAAATACAATACAACAACTGTAGCTGCTGACTTTCAATTAACAGCCACTCAGACAGGATCCAGAACTGTCCTCACTTGGCAGTTTCACCGACCTTAGGTCTGCGGTTCCAGCATATTAACTGAGGACAGCCAGCTGTGACTGCTTGCAGCTTTACAGGCAGCTGAATGGTCCCGCAGCTTTCTGGGACCTGTGATGTGTCCCAAAAGGCTGCGGGGGAAGGAGACGAGCCAAACTTCCACTTGGATCGCTGCGGCGAATCCAATCAAAAGAAGTGGGTACCTGTGAAAACTAGGTACCTGCTCCCTCTCAAATAAATTGCATCAAATGTAAAGGAGGAGGAAGAGTAGAACTTCTCATTTAACTTATAAATGATACAAGAGTACCCTGTCAACCATCCTTTCAAATGACTCTCACTGCTGTTCTCAGATCAGCAGATGACCTTGATCAAGAGCACCAAAGTTGGCTGATCAGAACTCCCCCCACCCCAGCACTGCCACTGATCCACCCCCCACCAGCACTGCCATTCACACCCCCCCCCCCACAAAGGAGTAAGAGAAGGAATACAAATATAGAACACATGGAAGGGCGCAGAAAAGAGGGGGGGGGGGAGAACAATTGAGAGAAAGAATAAGAGAAGGAACAGGAAAAACAGCTAGAGAGAGGAATGGGGGAAAAGAAAAAAACAATACATTTGGATAGAGAGAGATACAAGGGAAAGAAAGGAAAACACAGAGAACGCGTGGTATATCCTAAAATGTACCATAAGGGGTTTTAATACTATACAAGTGAAAGGGACTCGCTAAATGTCCGTGGGTTAAGGGCACAAATAACTTGTCTTGCCTCGGGTGCTGACAACCCATGAAAAATCATTTTACCATTAGGGGTCCCCACAACTTGGGAAATTTTATCAAGGGGTTGGGAACCACTGACCTAGGGTATTCATAAATTTCTTCACCCTTCTAGGTCGACACCATTATAGGAGTTTGTATCTGATACATACACAATGGAGTGTAGCTTGTAAATGGCAAACCCATTTAAAAAAGTACAATGAAAAAAAAACGCTAATGCGACTATAGTATTATTGCGCTTTTCACTATTTGGGAGCCCATGATTAACTTTTATTTACAATTGTTCCACGGGCTGTCACACAGTCAACGAACAACAAAAGGCATGCAAGATGAATGTCAAAAGGTGTTTAACAAGTGTGTCCATAGACATATAGGGCCATATTCAGAAAGCATTTACGTCAGCGTATCAAGAGATACGCTGCGTAAATACTAAGAATAGCCAGCGTATCTTTTTTTTGCTATTCAGAAAAGAAGATACGCCAGCTTTCTTCTAAGATACGAGCGGCGTAATTCGCTTACACCGTCATATCTTAAGTTGCATATTTACGCTGGCCACTAGGTGGCGCCCCGCGTAAATTATGCAAATGAGCCATTTACGCAGATTCACGAGCGTACTTGGCGCATCGTATTTTACCTCGTTTGCGTAAGCGTGAGACCGGCGTAAAGTTACCCCTGCTATAGCAGGCGCAGCCAATGTCAAGTATGGACGTCGGGACCGCGTCGAATTATACGTCGTTTGCGTAAATCGTTCGGGAATGGGGCTCGGCGTTAGTTACGTTCACGCCGTCCAAAAAAAACGTCAATTACGTGGGGTCATGATTCATTTACATGAATCACGCTACCACTTCAGCAATTTGAATTGCACGGCCTTACGCCGTGCACTTTACGCTATGCCGCGGCATATTATGGAGCAAGTGCTTTCTGAATAAGGCACTTGCCCATAATATTTGCGGCGGCGTAGTGTAAAGAGGAAACGCTACGCCGCCGGAAAGATACATTTTTGTATCTGAATCTGGCCCATAGCTTTTAACTCATAACTCACTTCTGGCCCATACTAAAATGCATAAAAACTTACTAAATATCAAGCTGCAAGAAATAAAGTGAAGTTAGTCAACTGTATTTAAAATGTAGGTTTCAGAGAAAAAAAAAAATGATACGACTATTTGTTGTATTTAAATGTACTTCAAAAACTGAACATAGATTAGAGGTAGAAACACAAACACATATTGGAGTAGAACACAGGAGGCTTCATTAAAATAACACCATACAGCAGCATTTTTTTGCAATGGAACTTAGTTATGTATCCTATGTGTTTGTATTGAAGTACAGCTTGGTAAAGTAGGCGAGTTGTAAGCAGGGAGAAGTGTGGATGTAATTCCCTGGTGGCAGCAGTCATTGTTTTTGCACATGGACATTAGATTACAGGTATACTTGGTGCTCTTTAAATTAAGATGCACATAAAGACTATCATTCTGGTTTGAGATTTGACACTTAAAAAGTGTAGCGCCCCCTTGTTTTTTGGTGGGGCGTTATGCTAAAGTTAGTGGGGAATGGGAGAGTTACATGGCTCCCATTCGCAATTTGTAAAATTGAGCTGCTGCCAATTCCAGAACTATCCTGTGGGCAGGACTGCGCTCCAGGGGTGTGTGTTCACCCCTGTGCGGCAGTTGGCGCTAGAGGGGTTCTGGCGGACTCGTTTTCCTCAGCAGCCAATCAGAGAGGTTGGTTCCCTCGCCGGGGCATGCTGAGGGAGGCTATATCTGGGGCAGCCGCCTTGGCCTGAGGGCCATTTTTGTTTCCTGCGGGGTCCGAGTTCCAGGTGCGGCATCCACCTTCAGGGTGCGCAAATCCATGGACCCCACAGCCATGGCCTACCTGGGCGAAGTTGCGCACCTTGCGGAGCTTCACTCTAACGTGGAGAGGGATCCCAGAAGCTGCTGGGTCCCAAACCTTTTCTGAAAGGATCACGGGCTGAAAGCTGTGCGGTGGGGGATCGGCTTGAGGAGAACCCGGGCAGGTGATCCAATAGGGCCTGAACAAACCATCGGGGATACAGTGACTCTAACCAAATTTATTGGGAGGACTCGCTTACTTCAATTTCATGCACATTCAACTACTAGGCCTGTGGCAGAGGCCGAGCCAGGCCTGTGGCAGAGGCCTGGTTCTCCCAGCATTTGCAAGTGATGTTCCGGCTGCCAGGCCTGTGGCAGAGACCTGTCCAGGAGCACTTTACCCACTCCAATCAGAGTGGCGACGAACTGAGTTAATTACTACTGAGCTCTCCCACTTTGCAATATCCAAGGCCGCTTACTTCAATTTCATGCACATTCAACTACTAGGCCTGTGGCAGAGGCCGAGCCAGGCCTGTGGCAGAGGCCTGGTTCTCCCAGCATTTGCAAGTGATGTTCCGGCTGCCAGGTCTGTGGCAGAGACCTGTCCAGGAGCACTTTACCCACTCCAATCAGAGTGGCGACGAACTGAGTTAATTACTACTGAGCTCTCCCACTTTGCAATATCCAAGGCCTGATACTCAAGCTCTCTCCTCATCAACTTGTTCCTATCCTAAACTATGTTGATGAAGACCATGTTGGGCCTTGGAATAAAGCATTGAAGAAAATCCAACTAAAGACTGGACCATTCGCTCTCTTCTCCTCAACTTACAAGTATCACCCCTAGACACCTGCCAGATAACACAACATGCCGATCCTGCTTATACTCAGCGGCTCCTGAATGGGGTAACGCTACAAAAGTATAACAATACACTTCAAATGTTCCCTATTATAACACAGCAAACCCTACAATAAACACATTTACAGTACCAAACACCTTCTGATTATCATAGTTCTTCCCCTAAAACATCTTAATTCATTTAACAGATCTAAAGGGAACAGTATATCTACTGTACATATGTTTTTACACTAAATATCTGTAGTATTCATGAAACACATGGGAACCAGTGTATCTCTGTTGTAGGTTATGAGATTTTCCCACACAATTCACAGACCCGATAGAAAAGTGCATCCAGCCTCGCAACGACTTGTCATATCCTTTGAACATATCCTTCTTAACTAGTAGAGAAATATTTGACCTATGGAACGTTGTCCCAGGTTTCTTCTTATGGCTGGCTGTGGAAAGAATGTAAGAATTCTGTAACATTAGCTCAAGTCAACTCATTTGGCTGCTTGTGCATTTACTCATTCATTTCCCAGTGAGAAAACAAATGAACAGCAGAAGACAATATATAAGAGCATTACATAAAGCTAATATACTACATGGGAAAGGAAACATGGAACAGTCTTAAACATGTGTGCTACACAGGAGTAAAACCTTTGACTACCTCTTTAAAGATTATTTCAGTTTGGAATATTGAAGATGGCCCAAGATAGTCATCATGAAATTTATGTAATCCAGCTATGTATTAAAGTTAAGTGTACCATTGCCCAGAGTATTGACATTATAGCAATAGAAGCACTTTAACCACTTCAGCCTCAAAATATTTTACCCCCTTCCTGACCAGAGCACTTTTTACAATTTGGCACTGCGTTCCTTTAACTGACAATTGCGCAGTCATGCAATATTGTACCCAAACAAAATTTGCGTCCTATTTTTTCCCACAAATAGAGCTTTCTTTTGGTGGTATTTGATCACTTCTGCAGTTTTTATTTTTTGTGCTATAAACAAAAAAAAGAGCACCAATTTAAAAAAAATATATATATATATATATTTTTTTTTTTTTGCTATAATAAATATCCCCAAAAATGTTTTTAACAAACAAAATTTCTTCATCAGTTTAGGCCAATATATATTCTTCTACATATCGTTAGTTTAAAAAAAAAAAAAAAAAAACGTATATTTTTTTCCCGCAAAAGTCATAGCGTCTACAAACTATGGGAAAGATTTATGGCATTTTTGTTATTATAATTTTTTTTACTAGTAATGGCGGTGATCTGCGATTTTTATCAGACTGCAACATTGCGGCAGACAGATCTGATACTTTTGGGACCACTGACATTTATACAGCGATCAGAGCTATAAAAATGCACGGATTACTGTGTAAATGTCACTGGTAAGGAAGAAGAGGCATTCAAGGGGTTAAGCTGTGCCATTCTGCCGACATATATCGGCGTGAGACTGTCACCAAGCAGTTAAAACAAGCCAGACTCAGTCTATCTGCCTGCCCTGTGAAGAAATTAATTCTGAAATATCCCCAAAGATTATAAACTTATAGAAAAGTGTTAAAACACATCACATACCATACAGTACCACCCAGGCGGCGGTCCCTCTGGGTATAACCCCCTTTCTCTCTGCATCTCGCAGATCAGTTCGTCAAAAAGCAGTACAAAAGCTCTTCACAAAAATTATGTCTGATCGTCTTTCCCCTCTATTGCCTAAAGTTATTCATGGTGACCAGGGGGGCTCCGTCCCAGGCCGTGAGGCCCGTGACAACACTACCAAGACCCTACACCTTATAGCTTATGCCCAACGTCACCGGATACCATCCTGCCGTCTCTCCTGCGATGCGGAGAAGGCTTATGATAGGGTCAGTTGGTCGCTCTCTCAGATAGGTTTAGGCCCGAAAATGCTCTCGCGTATCCTCTCCCTGTACTCCACCCCCTCAGCCTCTATCTTGGTTAATGGCACCCAGTCGGGTACGCTGTCGATTAAGAATGGCACTAAGCAGGGTTGCCCTCTTTCCCCCTCCTTTCGCGTTGGTGATAGAACACTTGGCCCAAGCGATTAGAACGAACCCAAATATTCACGGGATCCAAACACCCTCTTCTCATTGCAAACTCTACCTATATGCAGATGACCTGCTTCTTTATGTCACTCAACCCCACATTAGCATCCCTTCTATACTGGCGGAGATCGATAGATTTGGTAGACTTAGTAACTACAAACTAAATTTGTCCAAAACGGAAGCGTTGAACCTATCCTTACCACAGCATGCCCTCACCACCCTCAAGTCTAACTTCTCCTTCCAATGGAAGGAGAAGTCCATCTCTTATTTTGGAACAGCCATTCCAGCACAGTTGTCGGAGATTTATGCTTTGAACTATAGCCCACTCTTGACCAGACTTCGACTTCTCACTGAGAACCGTATGGACCTGCCGGTGTCGTGGTTTGGGTGTATGAATACTCTAAAGATGGACATTCTGCCGAAGTTATTATACTTGTTCCAGGCACTCCCTGTAGCTCTCCCCTCCGCTTTTTTTTGTACGTTGCACTCTATGGCTGTACGGAAGGGGAAAAGCCCTAGGCTGAAGCACTCACTCCTTTGCTCACCTACCTCCAATGGTGGAACGGGTCTCCCTGACTTTGAGCTCTACCGTACATCGGCAGTGTTTTCTCGACTCTTGAAGTGGTTCCCACACCCGCTTCTCTGGGGACACGGTGGGGTGCACCGGTCTCTCTCAGAACTGTCCCCCCTCACTAGAGATGCCCTGGCGATTTGGTACCGAAAGAATAGGGTCTGTGCACTTTCGACCAACCCGAGCCCCTTGACTCCCCTATTCGACAAACCAGCTTTCCCTGAGAGTAGACTGACCCGGGTTCTCGGTAACTATGACAGGGCTTCTTGGCCTATTGCACGACGCTTTGTCCATATCTCCTCAGGGTCCTTTGTATCAACTGAGGCTACTACATCTTCTAGAGTGACCTGGCTCACCCATTTACACCTGACGGCTTATTGTAAAACGCTTCACAACTCTGGACAGGTACACAGGCCCCTGACTGGGTTTAAACAACTCTGCTCTTTGCCAGATGCCCAGCGGCATACCCTCTCTATGGTCTACAAAATGATTCTAAATCACACTCACGGTTCCTTTCCTAACTTCACTACAGCTTGGTCAGAGGACCTGGAGAGAACCATCAGCGAGGCGGAGTGGCGCACAGCCTTTTTCTTTACTCACAAATCCTCTGTTTCAAGCTATGCCCAGGAACAAAATTATTGAATGAATTATTTAATGATGTTCTGCGCAGAACGTCACCCACGATCGCCGCAGATTGCAGTAGGACGGTTTGGTACGCTGTTACATGCTGCTATGCCGACACTCGGCTCTTAGAGTGTCTCTACATGTGAGTGAAGTCTCCGTTGTTTTAAATAAATAGTTATTTCAACAGAGAGCACTAGATTTCTTTCCTTTCTTCCCTACATGGTGGTATGAATGCTGAGAAATCATTGAATCCGGATCTATGGTTTTTATCCTATCCATCCGTCTGCCTATGGAGGCTGTCAGCTGATTTCCGATTACACAGATTATGCTTTGAGATCCATCTGGGTCAAAGCAGAGAGGTGAGAGTCCATCTTACACTGGTGGAGGATATTCTTTGGTGTTCCTTTTCACTTTCCACTCTGGAAATCGTTTAAGGCTGTGGATTCATTGCTTTATGGACTTCCTTGCACATGGACATTTTCAAATAATTTATATTTTTATAAGTATATTTATTGTCACCATTATTGTTATTATTATTGTTTCTATTTTGCGCCGCACTCTTTATTTCACTTACACTTGGGACTTTTTATGAATTGTTCTTAGTGCTGGCTTGCATATATTGGTACTTTATTTTTTCCAGCGCTGAATATATTCTCTTATTTTTCAAACCGTTTATTCACAGGCACTCTATTAGTTTCATGAGTCAGATACTTTTTTAGGACGTGGCACTACCCTCTTGATGTTTGGATGTTACCTGCTCTCCTGCTCCGTTTCTTTTGCCTTTGATTTATTTTGTTTTTACTTCCTTGGATCTCGGGCGCAGCAGGATCCTAAAGGGGCGCCCGGACCGAGGAGTAGTGCTTTTTTTTGGACGCAGGTTTGCTCTATATGTACATTTATGTCTGCACCTATACTGTACCCAAGATGTAAACATTAGTGCACGTTTGTATGTATATTATGGAGTGTATGCGTTTGCCTTATTGTAGATCCGGCTGCCCTTTGTCGGGGGTCGAATCCATTTTCATTCTTTTGTTTTCGGTCTGAAAACCTTCAATAAACACTTATTGAACCAAAAAGCAGTACAAACATAAAAAAGGAGGGTTGGGTGCTGTGTCCGTCCAAGAACGCAGAGAAAAGGATTTTACGATGAGTACAAAAAAACTATTTTCTCTTTCGTTCATGGACGGACACAGCCTTAATCTTGACAAAGTGGAACATCCCAAAGCAGTGTCAAAAACGAGGGGTGGGAACAGCATAAAAATAGGATTTATATCACGGGATACACAGCGGCATAGCAATTACTATGTGGGTTATAGAGTCTACCTTCAGGTGATGGACACTGGTGTAATCAACTACATAGGAAGTTCCCTCCCTATATAAGCCCTCCCCTACTGGGAGCACCTCAGTTTTTGAAGCAAAGCAATAAGTGTCTCAATATCCCCAAACAAGAGGGGCGGGAGCTCTGTGTCCCATGATGTACTCTAAGAAAAGGATTTTACAGGTAAGCTGTTATAAAAAAATCCTATTTTCTTTATTGTACATCACGGGACACAGAACGGCATAGCAATTACTATGTGGGATGTCCCAAAGCCATGCTTACTGAGGGGAAGGAGACGGAAACAACGCAGAGCGCCATCAGACGTGAGGACCTATAATGCTGCCTGCAGCATACTGCGCCAAAAAGCTGCATCCACTTGTCATCCTATGTTTACCTGATAGGAATTAGTGAATGGTAACACAGACGACCAAGTTGCGGCCTTGCAAATCTGCGTCATAAAGGCTTGGTAATGCATTGCGCATAAAGCACTTACTATCCTGGTAGGGAGCACCCCACAAGATACAGGGGGAGTCCCACTCTTTGAACCACAAGCCTGAATAATACACTGATGAATCAACTTTGAAAACAGTTGATTTAGGCGCTGCCTGCCCTTTCCTGGGGCCTCCTGGTAGCGCTACAACAGAGAGAGAGAGAGAGAGAGAGACAGAGACAGAGACAGAGACAGAGAGAGAGAGAGACAGAGAGAGAGAGAGACAGAGAGAGAGAGACCATTTTAATAGCTGATCTGAACACTGCCTGCCCAGATCTAGGGTCTTCTGGCAGCGCAATAAAAACGCCAGCTTTCTATATCTGAAACCCTCAGGATCGCTCCCAGCCAATGCGCGCGCTCCCCCGCCCTCCTCTGCCTGCACTGTAAACACAGGCAGAGGAGGAAGTGATGTAACAGCTCCTCCCGCCGGTATTAGAAAATGTATGGGGTACCGAATAAAGGTTTTAACCCCTGATTGCCCCTAGAGTTAACCCTTTCACCCCCTATTGCCAGCGTCACTAAGCGATCGTTTTCCTGATCGCTGTATTAGTGCCGCTAGGTAGCTAGTTATTTTTTGAGGTTCGCCCGCTAGGTTTTTATAGCGTTAGGTACCCCCATACATTTTCTAATAGGGTTGTCCCGATACCACTTTTTTAGGACTGAGTGAGAAATATATCATTTAGTGACAACGTTTTGTAATTTAAAAATTTTTTTTTTTTTTGTCAATCACTTGGGGCAAAAAAATTACATATTCCATGGACTCAACATGCCTCTCAGCAAATAGTTTGGGGCGTCTTCTTTCCAAAATGGGGTCATTTGGGGGGGTTGTGTGCCATCTTGGCATTTTATGGCCTTCAAAACTGTGATAGGTGTGAAATCAGTTTGTCATATTCCCGCAACTTGTGTCAAAATATAAAATATTCCATGGACTCGACATGCCTCTCAGCAAATAGCTTGGGGTGTCTACTTTCCAAAATGGGGTCATTTGTTTTGTTTTTTTTTGCTATTTTGGCATTTTATGGCCTTCGAAACTGTGATAGGTAGTGAGGAGTGAAATCAAAAATTTGCGCCCTTAGAAATGCTGAAGGCGGTGCTTGGTTTTCGGGGGCCCATACATGGCTAGGCTCCCAAAAAGTCCCAAACATGTGGTATCCCCATACTCAGAAGAAGCAGCAGAATGTATTTTGGGGTGCAATTCCACATATAACCATGGCATGTGTGAGCAATCTATCATTTAGTGACAACTTTTTGAATGACAAAAAAAATACATCTTATAAAATAAAAAATATTCAATGCATTTTAAGTTTCCTTGGGGCACACTTTTCAAAATGGGGTCTGGGGGGGTTTTGCGCCCTGATTTTAGCACCTCAGAAGAGGCCATAAAATAAAATTCTGGTGTGACCAAACTTTTGGAAACCCATTAAATATATGCTTGTTTTTTTTTTTACTAAAGACATGTGGCAATACATTTTGGCCTAGCAAAATTTAGTTTATTCGATATTTTTTACTTTTTGTTATAAGAAAAATCATTTTTTTTTTTAAATTTACTGTTTATATCGCAAAAAATTAAAAATTGAGAGGCAATCCATCAAAAGAAAGCATTTGTGGGAAGAAAAGGACCAAATTTTGTTTCTACAACATTGCAATCAATTACCAGTTAAAGTAGCATCTTAAAAACACCTGCGACTTTGGTCCGGTCCTTAGGCATCACCATTTGTAAGAATAATTAAGTATGGCTGTGAAAACTTTCTTGCGGAAGCCTTCTCCTGTTACGGCCCAAGGAGCTGATGTAAGCAAAAACAAGTTCTCCGAGCACAAGGGCGACCAAACTGGTGGACCCTGTATAATGGTAAGCAAGCGACCTCAAGGACTCGGTTGATCCGTCTCCTTTCCAGAGGAAGGCAACCATGTGTGACCATCCACACCAAGCTGGGCCTCTTTATGCATTCTCCTGTAAGGGAATTGCATCTGAAAGCCCTTATGCTAGAATAGCCAGATTAATTCTTGTTTGCAGGGATGTAATATCATTGGACAAGATTAAGGGACCCTGTCCTCTACTACCACCCTTACTGTTCCTGCAAAGGTTGTTAGGGTTATGCAAGCCTCTTCTCCTCTAATGTGCATAGAAGCCACAAAAGTGACCAAATATCCTTGCCCCACATGGTATCCTTTGTCCTTGATGTTCAATCTCTTGTTGAACCTGGACTTGGGTACTATTTCTGATCAGGTAACCAGCATCTTTATGCACTCAAAAACCATATGCATTTTTATGCGACTGTGTAAAAAAACATGTAAAACCATACAGACAGAAACATGTATTTTTATGTGATCAACAATAAAACATGTTCTGTTACTTGTTTTTACCCCACATGCATTTTGAACACTCCAAACTCATGTATCTTATGCAAACATGCGGACTGGTAAATAGGAAGTTATCCTCTGCAGATGCGCATTTCCTCAATTAAGAGACGTTAGCAATGTGCACCAGCATATGTGCATCCCTCAGCTGTGCATTTGGGTAGCCTGAAGCCAACACCAGGCTGAGGACCATATGGAGGTCTTTCTAGCCACCTATAGGAAAAACCTCTCTTTAAACTCCAAGGAGAAGGCCTTCTAGGCAGAGGGAAGTTATCTGCAGCATGAATCTCTGAAAAGACTGCAGGTGCAACCAGAACCTGTGGGGCTTCCGATAGCTTCTCCTCATTAGGCTGCAGCTGTCTCCTGTCCTCTGACAGTGAACTTTCATCCGCAGGTCTTCTAATCCCTTTGTTTAAGGATTTAAAGCAGGAAAAGGGGCACATCCTGTTTTTTCTGCTTCTTGTGTGGATGCTGCAAATATAGCAGTTAATCTCTTATATAGACCAACAAATGCAATGCAAAAAAAAAGGATTTTTAATAAACAGCTTACCTGTAAAATCCTTTTCTTGAAGTACATCACGGGACACAGAGCGCATAGCCATTACACTTGGGTTATATGGGTACCTTCAGGTGTGGACACTGGTGTAATCAATTTCACAGGAAGTTTCCTCCCTATATAACCCCCTCCCACTGGGAGTGCTTCAGTTTTGTAGCAAGCAATTCCTCCGAGGTTACACAATGTTCCCCAAAAGAGGGGTGCGAGCTCTGTGTCCCGTGATGTACTTCAAGAAAAGGATTTTACAGGTAAGCTGTTTATTAAAAATCCTTTTTTCTTTATCGTACATCACGGGAAACAGAGCGCATAGCCATTACACTTGGGATGTCCTAAAGCAATGCTCTATGAAGGGAGGGAGACCGTAAGGCCAAGAATAGCCAAACAAAAAATTATCAGGAAGTAAAGTAACTCCACCAACAGAAAAAAAGGGGGCGTGACCCGGACCAGAGGATTCTATACTGCTGCCCGTAGGACCGCCTGCCCAAATGCTGCGTCCGTACCCTTTGCAACGTCCAACTTATAAAATTTAGTAAACGTATGTACGGAAGACCAGGTTGCCGCCTTGCAAACCTGTGCCATAGAGATCTGATGGTGTGCCACCCAGGAGGCACTCATGGCCCTCGTAGAATGGGCTTTAACTGATAAGGGAGGTGGAACGCGCTTCAGACCATAGGCCTGAAAAATCAGCTGCTTAATCCACCTAGCCAAGGAAGACTTGGCAGCCGGCTGACCCTTCTTGGGGCCATCCGGAAGAACAAAAAGCACATCTGTTTTCCGAATCTTCTCTGTAGCCTTGAGATAGACCCTCATGGCTCGAACCACGTCCAAAGTATGAAGCAGTCTTTCCTCTCTGGACTGGGGAGTAGGAAAGAAGGATGGTAGGACTAGGTCCTGATTCAAGTGAAAACTGGATATGACCTTAGGAAGGAAAGAAGGTTGAGGCCGCAGAACCACTCTGTCCTTATGCAGAATAAGGTATGGCTCCCTGCATGACAAGGCTGCCAGCTCGGAAACCCTTCTGGCCGAAGCCATAGCCACCAAGAAAACCAACTTTCGGGTTAGTAGCACAAGAGGGATTTCTGTCAGAGGTTCAAACGGCTGCCTTTGTAAAGCTGACAAGACCAGATTTAAATTCCAGGGGCAGAGGGGAGCTCTAATAGGGGGATTCACATGCAAGACCCCCTGCAAGAAGGTTTTCATAAGCGAATGGGTGGCCAAGGGTCTTTGAAACCATATCGATAAAGCCGACACCTGCCCCTTTAGAGTACTAAGAGCCAACCCTTTGTCAACGCCAACCTGGAGGAATCGCAAGATCCTGTCAATAAAAAACTTTCGAGGATGCCATTTTTGAGACTCGCACCACTCCACATAGGTTCTCCAGACTCTGTAATAAATATTTCTAGAGACCGGTTTCCTAGCCTGAATCAACGTAGATATGACCTGAGCTGAGAGGCCTCTGCCCTTAAGAATTAGGGATTCAGCCGCCAAGCCGTCAACTTTAGCTGCTGTGAAGCAGGGTGGCAGATTGGGCCCTGAGACAGCAGATCTGGGCGCAGGGGGAGCGGCCACGGCGCCCCGACTGACATCCTCACGATGAGTGCGTATCAAGCCCTCCTGGGCCAGGCTGGGGCCACCAGGATCACAGGCCTGCGCTCCACCCTGATCCTCCGTAGAAGGCGGGGAATCATCTGCAGTGGAGGGAACGCATACAGGAGAGAAAACTGGTGCCAGGGGCAAACCAACGCATCGGTCCCGTAGGCCGAGGGATCCCTGGCTCGGGATATGAATTTGTCCAACTTTTTGTTGGATCTCATTGCCATAATGTCCACATCTGGGACTCCGAATCTTTGGCAAATCTCTTGGAATACCTGGGGGTGAAGAGACCACTCCCCCGGGAGCAACTGTTGACGACTCAAAAAATCTGCTTGAGAATTGTCTATCCCTGGGATGAACACCGCCTAGATGCAGGGTACATGGGCTTCGGCCCATGAGAAAATCAAGTTTACTTCCCTTTGGGCTGCTAGGCTCCTCGTGCCCCCCTGGTGGTTTATGTATGCCACCGCAGTGGCATTGTCGGACTGTATCCTTACTGGCAGACCCTGAAGGGGGAGAGTCCAGGCGATCAGGGCCAGTCGAGCAGCTCTGATCTCTAGGATATTGATGGGAAGCAGTTTTTCTGCCTCCGACCACTGCCCTTGCTGGGTCTGTACTTCTAGAACTGCCCCCCAACCTGACAGGCTGGCATCCGTGGCTACTATCTTCCACGTGATGGGGCAAAAGGATTTCCCCTTTGACAAATTTTGAGGGACCAGCCACCAAAACAGGCTGCGCCGGACTCCTGGGGAGAGCACTAAGACGATCTAACGCCTGAATGGACTTGTTCCAAGCAGAGAGAATGGCTGCCTGGAGATATCTGGTATGGATCTGGGCGTAGGGCACTGCCTCGAAGGCGGCCACCATCTTCCCCAGCAGTCGCATACATAGGCGAATAGTCGGCCTCTTCTTGCCTAAGATCACTTGAACTGCTTGAGTTATTGATCTGACCTTTGCTTGAGGTAAAAATATCCTCTGGCAGTCTGTATCTAGCTGAAGGCCTAGATATTCCAACTGCTTTGTGGGTTTCAATATCGATTTTTCTTGGTTCACAATCCACCCGAATTCCTCTAGATGCTGAACTGTGCGAACTACTGCATGATTGAGGCTGGAAGCTGAGCTGTCGATAACCAGAAGATCGTCCAGGTATGCCAGGACCAAAATGCCTTCTGTCCTTAGCCCCGGTGCTAGCCGTCCTAACACCTTTGTGAATACCCGCGGAGCTGTTGCCAACCCGAAAGGGAGGGCTACGAACTGGTAATGACGGTGATCTATCATAAAACGAAGAAACTTGTGATGTGCCGGGTAGATCGGCACGTGCAGATACGCATCCTTTATGTCTATAGATGCTAGAAAGTCGTCTTGATGTAGGCTGGCTGCCACCGAACGTATGGACTCCATACGAAAGGTCTGAATTTTTAGAAAGCGATTTAGGCGTTTGAGGTCTAAGATAGGCCTGACGTCGCCATTGGGCTTTGGTATTATGAAAAGGTTGGAGTAGAATCCCAGACCCCATTCCTGGGTTGGCACTTCTACAATTACTCCTTGGAGCAAGAGACGATCCAATGCTTTTACAAGAGAGGCCCTCTTTAATGGGTCGCTTGGAAGACTTGACCCCTGAAAATGAGGAGGGGGGACTTCCCGAAACTCTAGCTTGTAGCCCGTGGCTACCACGGACAGTACCCAAGAGGCGGGAATTCTGGCCTCCCACACTTCGGCGAAAAACCGAAGCCTTCCCCCCACCCAAGAGAGTGGGGGCGCCCCTTCATGAATCTGACTTGATGACTGGTTTAACCGGCTTGCGAGACCATGGCCTCTTGCCTGCCGTGGCTTGTCCTTGTGGGCGGCTATTAAATGCTGAACGTCCGGGAGGCCGTGGATACTGACGGGAAGTTGAAGGGGCCGAGCCTGCGAAGGCCTGTCGCTTAAACGCGGGCCCACGCGATCTTTTCTTGACAGGCAAGAAAGAACTTTTACCACTTGATATGGTCTGGATATATTTATCTAGGTCTTCACCGAATAGTCTCCCACCATGAAAGGGAAATCCTGCTAAAAGCCTTATGCAGGGTGCCTCTGCTGACCAGTTTTTCAGCCACAAAAGGCGACGCATATGAACCAACAGCAGAGATAAACGGGACGCCTGTTGAATGGAGTCCTTAATAGCATCTACTGCAAAGCAGAGAGCCCTTGGGAGGTCAGCCAATTCACGAGCTTGCTGAGCCGGTATGTCCCTTAATATCTGTTTAGTCTGATCCTTTAAAGCCTGACAAACGCCAATGGCTGCCACCGCTGGCTGAACCACGGCACCTACTGTGGTAAAAGAAGCCTTCAGTAGGGTCTCCAACTTTTTGTCGACTGGATCTTTAAACATCTGGAAATTTTCAACCGGACAGGTCAGGGATTTATTTACGCAGGAAATGGCTGCGTCCACGGTAGGGAGTGCCCATTTCTTTGCAAATTCCTCTTCCATAGGATAGAGAATAGTGAACCTTTTAGGAGGGATAAAAATCCTATCAGGTCGAGCCCAATCCTGAAAAATCACGCTCTCCAGAAGGGGGTGAACCGGAAAAGACGCACCACTCAATGGTGCCTTCAAGGAACCTAAAGAGGATACCGCGGGGGCTAATTGTTCTGAAGACTGGAAGTTTAAAAGCAGTGCGAACCATATCTGTCAGAGACTGGATCCACAGGCTCTCTGCTTGAGAAGCCGAAAAAATTTCATCTATAGTGAACCCTCAATGTCTGAACCGTCGGGACTCGGGTCCGCTTGATCCCCCTGTGGGTCCAATTCCTCCGAAGAGAGGATCTCTGCATCTGAAAACACCAATCTAGGTGACGGGGATCTAGCCCGTTTGCCACCTGGCAAAGAGCGGGCAATTAAAGCAGTTAACCTTTCCTCTAGCCCACCCAGGGTGGTCGCTAGCATTTCTTCCGTAACGTAAACGGGAATGGGTTGATTGGGGGCCGCCTCTGCCCCTAGCACCCTCAATGGCTCCTGCAACATGCTGTTCGGTGGTCTATCTGGTGAGGGTGGGACCGCTAGAGCCTGGCCCAAATCCTCTGACCCCGATGGAGACCCCTTTAGTTTTTTGGTACCTTTTGCAGCCTTAGCTGGTCCTGATCCCTTGGGAGCCATTGCACAACCTTGAGACACCCCTAAAGCCAACACCCAACTGTTGTAGCTAGAAGTGAACCATTAATAAGAACAGGCTATGGTAAAATTTTTCCAAATTTTCATACGCCCGAGAAGGCGGCAATACCGAGGAAGGTCCTGTGAGTATTGCCACACTAATGCCCGTTAGCTGGAGCCCAAGGTTGCACCGACTCAGATACTGCCAGATCTAAGGCTGAGTCCCTTTAAGAAAAAAACCTTTTTTTTTTTTCTGGTCAGTATGGAGCTAAGTCCAGACCTGAAGATCCACAAACCCCCACTGGGTGTCACTGTTAGCCAAAAATAGCTCAGCTGCGCGCTCTGTGTCCTCAGCCTCCTCTGCTTTCAGGAGGGAATGACCAGCCAGGAAATGCTTTGCTGCTTTAACTGAGACCTGACGCTGTAAAAGGCGGCGCGCACGCGCGCGTGCGCCCCCCCCCCCACGCTGAAACCAACATGGAGGAAGCAGAAAGCAGAGGAGAAGCCTGGACCAGCGCTAGCAACCCAACAGACACCAGGCAAGACACTAATCTTATTGTAGTGCACACATAGAGGAAGCTGTCCCCATAGGCTTCCTAAGAAACAGGAGTTTTGCCAGCATTTCCTCCTTATAGCACGTGGGGCTGCAGTATCATGCTAACAGGCAGATCTGGGGGGAGTAGTAAATACATATCTTTAAAAGCATACATATACCTACATGTTATCTGGGTAAACATTAGTACATCCCATCCTGCCTCAAAAGACATAGTGGAGATAGTGGCTGATGCACAAGCATACCATTAGCCGACCCAGAACCCCCAGGGGGATACCTACTGTCGAACCAAGTCCCGCAGGTTCCCTCTTACCTGCTCCACGCCGCAGGGTATTGCAAAATGCAAGAGGCCCAACCTTCCCCCATCTCCGTGGGTATTGTCTTGGACCTTCAGGGACCGGGGTCCTGTGTTAAGGAACCCACACACCTGGACCTATATAGCATCCTGGCATCAGTAGCGTTTAGTTCTTGGAAGAGACTAAGGCACTGGAGCCCAGAATCCAGCCCTCCAAGGAGAGACATAGGCAAAACCCCACTCCAGCAGGGCCCGGGTACCGTACACCTTGGCTTTGAAGCACTTCGGACGGATCCGGCTAGCTATCCTGGGTCCCGAGACCTCCGAGGGACAGCTAGACGTGACCAACACCTAAGACACTGGCGAAAAAACTGAAGCACTCCCAGTGGGAGGGGGTTATATAGGGAGGAAACTTCCTGTGAAATTGATTACACCAGTGTCCACACCTGAAGGTACCCATATAACCCAAGTGTAATGGCTATGCGCTCTGTGTCCCGTGATGTACGATAAAGAAAACATATGCAGAGTGGCTGCAATGTTGGGGGAGGATGCATTGCCTGACAGGTCTGATGGCTCAATCTGTGAGCTGTCTCAAGTCTCTACAGGGGAGGATAGTATCATGCAAGGATAATAAGGGCCACCAGGTTCAGGTGGCGATTCCTTTTTATATTCCTACCCCTGACCTTTTCCTATGGGGAGACAAGAGTCCTAAGCTAAAAGCAGAGGAACTTAACCCAGGTGCATCCACAGCTGAACTTAGTCTGGCAACAAACAATGCCTGCTAATCTGCACAGCTAGATGCTGAGTAGGCGTCTAAAATGAATCTGTATCCAACTCACACAAGGTGCTTACATGTGTCCCCCTAGCTTTACAGAGCTCTGACGTCTGGGCCTTTTTGAAGAGCCCTCTCTGCGTCTGCACCATGAGCCAGCGAGCATGTGCGAGTGCGTCAGCGGCAACCACATTGTCCCCCCTCCTACAAAGCGTGCTCCCCCTTGCACGCGCAGGGAAATGGTGGAGACGGGGAGAGAGAGAGATCCCCCAAGGAGCGCCGTGGACCCAGACTACGAGTGACCTCCCCACACCACCGTGGTAAAGCCTGAAGCAGAGGAAGTGGGTCACACAATAGACCAGCTAACACTTAAGCTTCCATCTTTGGAAAGCATGGTAAGTGAAAAACCAGGCATGTCTTTTTACTGCCCATAGTGGTGGAAAAACAGATAAGACATGCAGCTACTCATGGAAGACAATCCTTTGTATAGGATTTAGGGCTGTTTTTTTTTTTTTTTTATGTACCAGCCCCTTCAAGGGGAGATATATGGATACTACAGCCATCCTGTCTCAACAGAAAGTGGCCCAGGCTACACGCCGGCTAGGGGAGGTATATGGGTGCCCTGAGCCATCCTGTCTCAGAAGACATTGTGGTTTACATTGCCCATGCATAGAAGCATACTATAGGCGAGACCCATAGTCCCCCTATGGAAGACCTACTGTCATACCAAGTCCCGTAGGTCCTCCTCTTACCTTTCCACGCTGCAGGGTATTTGCCAAGCAAGATGCCCAATCTTCCCCCTTCACCGTGGGTATTGTCCTAGACCTTCAGGGACCGGGGTCAATGGCAGGAACACCACTCCGCTGGACCTATATAGCACCCTGGCAGCAAAAAAACATTTGGTCCTCGGAAGGCACAAAGTTCTGGAACCCAGGATCCAGCCGTCAGCAGAGAGGCATTATAGGCTAAACGTCGTTCTTCGTACCGAGGCCCGGGTACCGTCCACTTTGGCTATGAAGCACCTTGGACGGATCCGGATTTATGGAGGCTTTTTACATCCAGCATGGATCCCTCCAGTGGAGCTCCTAAGAGCACATGTTCACTCGTGACCAACACCTTAGACACTGATAAAAAAAACCTGAGGTGCTCCCAGTAGGGGAGGGGTTATATAGGGAGGGAACTTCCTGTGTAGTTGATTACACCAGTGTCAATCACCTGAAGGTAGACTCTATAACCCACATAGTAATTGCTATGCCGCTCTGTGTCCCGTGATGTACGATAAAGAAAATAACTTTACCCCAAGACAAAACAGAGCTCCTCAACTGAGGAGTTGCAACTCTAAACAGCCGCCTGCAAAACTGCCGAAAGAAACATCCGAAGATGCACTCACATCAACCTGGTAGAATTTAGTGAAAGTGTGAACGGACAACCAGGTCGCCACCTTACACACCCGGGATAACAGACGCTTGATTCGGAAAGCTCAGGAGGCACCTATTGCTCTGGTCGAATGCGCCGTGACAGAAAAGAGAGGCACCCGACCCCTTATGGCGTAAGCCTAAATCAAGATCTGTCAGATCCACCTAGAGATGGTGGCCGACGAGACAGCCAGGCCCTTCTTAGGACCAGCCACCTGAAACAAACAGTGTGTCTGACCCCCGGAACGGAGCAGTAGCAGACAAGTATGCTCTCAGAGCTCGGATAACGTCCAAGGAATGCAACGCCGCCTCCTTAGGACGCGACGGACGAGGACACAAGAATGGAAGTACAATGTCCTCATTGAGATGGAAGGCCCAAACAACCTTAGGAAGAAAAGAAGGCTGCAGATGCAGCACCACCTTATCCTTGTGAAAGATCAGATAGGGGGCCTTGCATGACAAGCCTGCCAGCTCAGAAACCCATCTAACTGATGTAACAGCCACCAAAAAAAACACTTTCTGAGAAAGTGTCAACAAGGGAATCTCCCCAATATTTTAAAACAGTGGTTTCTGAAGCACCGAGAGGACCGGGTTCAGGTCCTACAGAGGTAGGGGAGGACGGACCAGAGGGACTACATGCCAAACCCCCTGCACAGACGTACTCACTAGAGAGTGAGCAGCCAGGGGTCGTTGAAAAAAGACCGTCATGGCAGAAATCTGCCCCTTGATCGTACTAAAGGCAACCTTTTGGTTCACCCCCCGCTGTAAGAACAGCAGGACTCTGGAAACCGAATAAGTACGCGTATTCCACCTCATTTCCTCACAAATGGATATGTAGGCCTTCCAAGTGCAATGGTAAATCTTTCTAGAGGATAGCTTCGGAGCCGCCCTCATGGTAAAAGTTAGGGCTGTCCCGATACCGAGCATTTGCACGAGTACATGTACTTGCGCAAATGCTCCCGATGCTTCCCCCCCCCCCCCCCCCCCCCCCGAGAGCGGGGCGGAGAGCGGAGCAAAGCAGTCCTCGGGTGTGTAGGAGAAGAGAGCTGCTGCCGCTGCCCCCTAGTAGTCCCCAAAGAGAAAGCCAAGCACCCCCCCTGCCGCTGTCGTCTAGTTGATTAGCGCTTGGGGAACATAACAGCTTAATTTGTGTGTTCCCCGCCACGCCTCGTCATATATAGCCCCTCCCACTTTGATAGACAGATCACCTGTCCTAGGATTGGACGGGCGATCTGGCTATCAAAGTGCCCGGGCAAGGGGAATATATATATATATGACGAGGCGCGGCGGGGGAACACACAGCTATTCAAATGAAAGCTGTTATGTTCACGAGCGCTGATCAACTAGACAGCGGCAGGGCTTGGCTTTCTCTTTGGGGACACAAGGCTGGATTTAGGAACAAGGCTGCATTTTAGGGACAAGGATGCATTAAGGGACACAAGGCTGCATTTAAAAAAAAAAAAGTATCGGTAATCGGTATTTGCATGAAAAAGTATCGGTACTCTGTCCTAAAAAAAAGTGGTATCGGGACAACCCTAGTAGAAATCACTAAATCCAACAGGCCCCGGTCTCTTAGCACCTGGCTTTTAATAGCAATGCCGTTAAAGCCAGTGTCTGTAAAGCAAAATTAAGTATGGGACCTTGCGACAGCAGGTCCTCTCTCAGCTGTAGATGTCAAGGGATGTCTGCTACTAGACGCACTAGGTCAGCATACCAAGGACGTCGAGGCCAATCCGGTGCAATTAGAATCATTGGGATCCCCTCTGCCTCCACTCTGCGAAGCAGATGAGGAAGGAGCTTCAGAGGAGGGAAGGCATAGATTAGCTGGTACTGACTCCAAGGTGCAACCAACGCATCTGTCGCGTCTGCCCATGGGTCTCTTGACCTGGCCACAAACCTCTATACCTTCCGATTGAGTCAAGACGCCAGGAGATCTACGTCCGGCGTGCCCTATCTTTGGCAAAGGAGCTGAAACACCTCCGGGTCCAGCATCTGGCGACTCGGGTAGTCCGCCTGCCCGTTTTCCCACACTCTAAATGTATACGGCCGACAGGGCTAGGTACGCTCCTTTCTGCCCACCTCAGCATGTGGGCGACCGCCAACGCTGCAGCGAGCTTCTAGTTCCTCCTTGATGGTTGACATATGCCACCGCCGCAGCGTTGTCCAACTGGATCCTGACTGGACGCCCCTGTAGCCTCCAAGACCATGTGGAGAGGCACAGCCTGATCGCCCGGAGTTCCAGGACATTGATGAGCAAGTGGGATTCCTCCAGAGTCCAGTGACCCTGGCGACTGGACCCCCAAACCGATAAGGCTGGCGTCCATCGTGACCACCATCCAGTGAAAAGGAAGGAACGAAGTGCCGGTGATGTCAGCCACCAAACCAGGGAGGTCCTGACTAGGTGGCTCACCCAGATTTGACAATCCAGGGACGATGGGCACTTGTCCCATCTGGACAGAATTTCCTTCTGCAACACTCGAGTGTGAATTTGAGCATACGGTACCGCCTCGAAAGAGGCTACCATGAGACCCAGGACTCGCATGCAAAAGCGGAGTGACAACCATCTTTGGGATGTCAACTGCCGCACCGCAACCCGAAGAGTCTGCAACCTTTCCACAGGGAGAAAAACTTTCGCCTATGAGGAGTCCAGAATCAACCCCAGATACTCTAGGCTTGAGTCGGCACCAATATTGACTTCTGAGTGTTCAGCACCCAACCAAAATCTTGGAGGATCTGACAGGTTTTAGACACGCTCACCTCTAATTCTGAGCTTGAAGTGGCCCTCAGAAGAAGATTGTCCAAGTAGCCCACGATAGCGAAGCCACAATGTCTTCCTAGGGCCAGAATCGGGGCGAGCACCTTGGTGAACACCCTCCGTACCGATGCCAGGTCAAAGGGGAGAGCCACAAATTGGTAGTGGTCTTCTCCGACCGCAAAGCGCAGACATCTTTGATGCCTGGTGCATATGGGGACATGCAAGTATGCGTCCTTGATGTCCAAGGATGCCAGAAAATCCTCCGGATGGAGGGCAGTGACAGAGCGAACCGACTCTATCCGGAATCCTTGTACCTTCACAAAGCAATTGAGAGCCCCGAGATCCAGGATTCGGCGAACACCCTCCTTCTTTGGTACTACGAACAGGTTTGAGTAAAACCCCTGAAATCGTTCCTGTACTGGAACAGGGATGATTACCCCGCATACCAGCAGATCCTGAACTGCGTCAAATAGGGCTGTCCGACGGGTCGGCTGAAGCTGGAGGGAAAAAAAATCTGTTCGGTGGGCAAGAGAGCAACTCTATCTTGTACCTTGAGGAAACTACTTCGCAAAACCCACCGGTCGTAGATCTGCGATGTCCACCGGGTCACGAATTTTGCGAAGACACCCCCTCCCACCCAAGAGATGGGTGGGGCAAACATTCATGCGGACTTGGATTTGTTTGCAGGCTTGTTGGGCTTGCAAAACAAGGGACGCTTCTGTCCCTCAGCAGGCGCTTTATTGGCCTAGGATCGTTTACTGGCCGCGCTGGGAGGATGAAAAAAAACGCTTGTGCACCTTGCCTACAGCGTGGCTCCTTACCCTTTTTGGATTGTGGGAGCAGCGTACTCTTACTCCTTGTGGCATCTTTAATAATGTCATCCAGGGATGCTCCAAAAAGTCTGGCGCTCGTAAAGTGCAAATCCATCGGGGCCTCCTTGGAAGATTGGTCCGCAGACCAACACTTTAGCCAGAGCAGATGGCATAACACCACTGCATAGCTTGAGGCTCTGGCCAGCAGAGAAATATAGTGTCCAAGGCTAATTTGCAGACAAATTTTAGGCCCTGTACCAACTGGTCGGCTAGCGCTACCTCGTCCGAGGGAGCCGGACGTGCTTTTAACCCATTGTGCAGTATCTTTGCCCATTCAGTGAGTGTCTGAGACACCAGGGCCCAAACTACCACAGCCAAGCCCACCACCGTTTATAGGTTGCGGGGGACCGCCTCAGCCTTCTTGTCTGCAGGGTCCTTGAAAGCAGAAGCCCCTTCCACTGGAATCATGGTTACCTTGTTTAGTCTGGACACAGGAGAGTCCACCATCGGAGGAGAAGTACGTTTTTTCAGGAAACAGACCTCAAGAGGGTAACGCACCGCCAAATTTTTAGGGACAGAATGAATGAATGAATGAATGAAATCTTATATAGCGCGGCACATGTGAACCAAATCGTCTCTGGGCGCTCGTTGTTCCTGTCTCTTTTGGTATCAAAAGAGATGAGTTTTAATCTTTCTCCTGAATGCTAAGTGATTCTCCTCCAACCAAATGCTGGTTGGTAAAGCGTTCCATAGTCTGGGACCTTGGACCGCGAATCTTCTGTCTCCTTTGGAATTGTAGTTTGTTTTCGGCGTCTGGAGTAGGTTTTGATTGGTGGATCGCAGAACGCGATTGGGATTATGAGCATTCCCATGGATACATCTATGCGTTAGACAGAGTGCTTTAAAGGTGATTCTGTCTTTTACTGGTAACCAGTGAAGGGATCTCAGTGAAGGTGAGATTGATTCCCATGGTTTTTTTCCCAGTCACAAGTCGAGCAGCCGAGCGATTTGGTACTTGGGGAGTCCAAGGTAAAGGGCATTTGCATAGTCCAGTCTGGAGTTAACAATTGCTCCCACCACGACCGCTAAGTCTTCTTTGGGGATGAAAGAAGTCTGCATAGTAGGCGCAGCAGATGGTGAGATTCGCTGACTACTGACCCTATTTGTGCGTCCATTGTCATATAGGAGTCAAAAATTACCCCAAGACTTTTGACTTTGGCGCTAGGGGTGATGATTTTGCCCAGAATGGGCGGGGATGTCCAAGTTGTTGCAGGTTGATTCATGCGCTTGGCGTTAAACAGAAGAAGTTCCGTTTTCGCTCCGTTGAGTTTAAGATAACTCTTTGTCATCCAGTCCTCTATCAAAGAGAGGCATGTCTCTAGATTGAGATGGTGATCCTTTTTGTTGCAAATGTGGAAATACAGTTGTGTGTCTGCATATGAGTGGTAAAGCAGTTTTTGGCTGCTGATGATTTCAAAAAGCGGACGAAGATAGATGTTGAATAACACCGGTGACAGGGGGGATCCTTGAGGGACACCGCACGATAATGTGCGTTTCTCAGAAGTGAAAGGTCCCAACTTCACAATTTGCGATCGGTTCTCCAAAAAAGAGGAGAACCAAGATAAATCGCCATCTGCGACTCTGGCTACTTCAGCTAGCCGAGTCAATAAAAGCTTGTTGTCTACTGTATCGAAGGCTGCGCTTAGGTCCAACAGAACCAGAAGACAAGATTCTCCTTCGTCTGCGGCCTCGAGAGCGTCGTCCCATATCTTGAGCAATGCAGTTTCTGTCCCGTGTCCGGGCCGGAATCCCGATTGAAATGGATCAAGTAGCTTGTGGGTATCTAGATGCTGTTGCAGCTGCTGTACCACTACTTTTTCCATTACTTTAGAGAGTGCATTTAGGCCAGTTATGGGACGGCGGTGGAGTGGGTCCTTAGGGTCCAGGGTGGGTTTCTTCAAGATGGGTCGAATTATACCCTCCTTCAACAGGGAGGGTACTATGCCTTCCCTGAATGATTGGTTAATAAGCTGCGTGATAGGAGGTGCCAGGATGTCGGTGCATTCCTTCAGCAGTTTGGTGGGGATATTATCATTCGGCGCAGTGCCGTTTCGCAAAGTACCGATGATAATTTTAGTGGCATGGATAGAGATGGGTTCCAGCGTGAACTCACCTGGTAGTGGCGAGTTGCTACAGGTGCTGTGTAAATAATTGCGGGGGGGGGGGGGCTACGGGGGGAATTGTTTTGCTGAATGCTTTGCCGGATTCCCTCGATTTTATTAATGAAGTAATCCGATAATTCATCGCAAAATTCTTGTGTGTCTGAATTGGGGGCTTTAAGACATCCTGGATTCATGGTCTGAGTGACCAGCTTGAAGAGTTCGCGGGGGCGATTGAGGGCACTGTTGATAGCCTCAGAAAAATAGTTTTTCTTGGCTGTAAAAATGTCTTTGTGGTATTTTCTTGTTATTGTCTTGTAGATGGAGAGGTTCTCGTCTGAGGGTCTTCTATTCCAGGCGACTTCCGCTCTTCTGCGCTCTTGCTTCAATAACGTCAGTTGGTTGTTGAACCAGCTGGAGTTATTTTTCCGGATCTGGGTCTTACGTTTCGGCGCTATTAAGTCAGCTGACTGTAATAGGGCTGTGTTTATGGCATCCAGGGTTTCTTCAGCCGTTTGATGCGGCTGAATGGTTTTTATTTTTTCCTTTAACGTGGCTTTGAAGAGTTCCGAGTGGAGCTTCTTCTGACATCTAGTCCAGTGTGTTGTCACTGGATTTGATGTTTTTGTTAAGGGGGGGAATTCGGAAATAATGAATTTAATTGCATGGTGATCTGTCCATGGCAATGGTTCATTTTCCCAGATTTTTATTTCCAGATTTTGTCTGAAAATAAGATCGAGCGTATGACCTGAGGCATGTGTGGGTCCGCATACTAGTTGTTGTAGCCCTAATCCTTCCAGGTGGTCAATGCAGGCGTTGGCGACGGGGTCTTGTGGGGAGTTGGCCCAGAGGTTGAGGTCCCCGAGCAGCAAAAGGTGTTTGCTGTTCAGGGTGTAAGTGGAGATAAAGTCCGTCAGTGATGGGAGAAACTGCGATTTTGGGCCACATGGCCTATAGCAGAGTAAAATCTGGACGGTCTCCTGGGAGTTTGCTTGTAGTTGTAGAGTAAGGGTTTCCATGAATGGAAGAGGGTTTTGGAGGACGGGTTTAGTGATCCCAAGATGTGTCTTATGGATCACCGCCAGTCCTCCTCCTCTTTGCCCTATTCTGTTTTCCGTTATAATACGATAGTTTTCTGGCACCAATTCTCCTAGAATGGTGTTACAGTCGGCTGTGAGCCAGCTTTCTGTAATAAAGAGGCAGTCTAAATCGTATTGTAGAATGAAATCATGGATTTCTAGTCTGTGTTTTACTGTCGATCTTGTGTTGATCAAAGCACATGATATGTGCTTAGGCTGGGGTATACGGCTGCAATTCTTGATAGTCGATCGTTGATCGACTCAATAGTCGTTCAGTTCTTAGGGCTTTTTTGGTGATGGCTGGCAATATTGCGGCAAATTGCCTCAGATCCCAAATGGTTTCTGCAGAATATTGCAGATTAACCATAGTCGCCAGACACCAGGGGGGGGGGGGGGAGGACGTTCAAGGATAACTGAATCCTCTATCCTCAGTTGGTCCAGAGGAAGGCAAAAAAAACCCTGGCAGTGCTAAGCCAATATGCTCCGGCAGGGTAAAAAATTCCTTCCTGACCCCTTAAGAGGCGATCGGATAAGCCCTGGATCAAGTTAAAGATGAGAAGGGGCAGAGTGGGGCTAGGTATAGCAAGATAGCTGTCGATCGGCTAGCGGGATCTGGGCTAGGGGCTGTGAGCTGGGGGTGGCTAGGTGCAGCCGGGGGAGACTGGAGCAGAACCAGGTACTCTCCTGGGGTGGGGGGGGACCTGCCAGGCAGTTCGGGCTGTTGGTGGTGAGTGCAGGGGGGTGGGAAGCACCGCGGGTGAAGCCGCGGCCTTTCCTGGATCGCGCCTGCAGCGATTGTTGACAGGCCGGCGCGGTTGTTCCAAAAAAAACGCCAGAATCGGCGGGAATTGTGGTGGAGAGGCGATGGGGGGATGCCTTGGGCAGGGATGATAGTGTGAGGAAGGAAAACGGAGGAGAGGGGAGCCGTGAGACGGCCGTGGTTCCGTTGCAGCTTGTCCTGAAAAGGACGGCCGCCAACAGAGCTCAAGGAGGTGGAGGGGGTGGTGGAGATGGCCCCTATGTCAGGGGCTTACCTTGAGGCTCACGGTGGGAGAGAAGAGAACCAAGGGATCCAGGGGCGGCCCAGGGTCAGAGCAGATCTGACGGATCAGACAGCAGAGGCTGAGGCAGGGGGAGGAAAACCTGCCTGTCTGGCTCCAGGAGCCGTACGTCCTACTGTTAGGACGCACGCCGATTACTACTGGAGTCAGTTCTAGCCCTGGGGAGGAGTCACTCTTTCAGACTCAATCCTGGAGAGCAGAAAAAAAAAAAACTTCTGTGGTTTGTCCCATTCCTTGTATAAAAGTTTGTCTAGATAAGGCACACAAGGAAAAATCTTAGCAGTGCGGGTCGGCTTACTGAACCCAAAAGGGACCGAAGCCTTTGTTGCTTCCGCAGACTCCTATGTTGCGATGATAAGAGCACCGACCAGAGCCTTTTTGCATGCTGACCCGGAGTCATCCTCACTGTCCGGCCGGTCCTCAGATACATCAGTCAGGGTCATGACCCGTAGCTGGACCCGGCTCCTGCATCACAGTTGTCCCCAGAAGATGGCGGGGGAGGTTTTTTTAACCCCCCTGCGTTCCCACGTGCCGCTTCCACCTTGGCAACAAAAGCATCTAGGATTGCCGACATAGTGTCCGATACATCGGGTGCAGGGGCATCAATTGCTAGTGTTTCAGAGTAAAAGGCGTCTGCTTCTGACGCCATGCTGACCCACACGCCTGACACCCACAGAGATTCCAAGGCAAGGTACAACAACCCACCCTCCTAGCTGCGAAAGAGACGAGGGGTTCCTCCCCAGAGAACTCACTCAAAAACACAGCGTGCACCAGAACACAGCGTGGATCACAGGTAAAATGGCCGCTGATTAGTAGATAGAGGCCAAACAAGGCACGGACCACAAAAACATAGCCACCGAGCGACAGATAGAGGCCAAACCCTGCATGGACCACAGACAAAATGGCCGCTGATTAACAGATAGAAGCCAAACACAGTGTGGAACAAAGGCAAAATGCCTTCTCTCAAGAACTTCAGCCGTGACAGGCTTTCTGCAGCTTAGTTCTCAGCCATTACAAAGGCATCTTGTGAGCCTTTTTGAAATTTTTGTTGATCTAACAAATAATGTAACAAAACGACACATGTTGCACAAGGATGAAAGACCTCATAGCACCAAACACTGAAAGTCTCACTGCTGAAAACTTATTCTATGGGACGATCAATGTTTTATCCAGCATTTATTAGCAACTGAGGCATGAGTTGCACATGCTGCTGTGCTGCATGTCTTTTCATTTCATCTTCCTTTTAGCCTGCATTGAAAAGTGGTCTGCATATGACTGGTGGGGCTGTTCATTCTTAACACACTAGGCCAATTTCATTTGGCATGTAAACTTCGATTTTTTAAGATCTTAGTTTCCCTAAGCAGAATTGTCAACTAACCTTTTTTTAATTCAAACAAGTATGATTTTAATTTTCACAATTAAGGCTTCATTTCCATGGACGTTTTTACAGCCACTTTTCTGAGCGTTTTTTACAGCTTAAAAACAGCTCTCCATGTTAGTCTATGGCCTCATGCCCACCATGATGTTTTTGAGCTGTAGATGGCTGAGCCGTTTTTGAGCTGCAAAAAAAAAACCCAGGACCAGTGCGTTCTGAAGCTCCAGCAGTAGAGCTGTAAAAACGCCAGACGTTAGAAACACTCAAAAACGTGCAAAAACACTACCTGCCGCGTTTTTGAGCTCCAGCTCAAAAAAAAAGTGGCTGTAAAAACGTCCATGGTAATGAAGCCTCACAGTTGATGCAGGGATATTAAATGGCACAAACAAACAGTTTCTAGCCCTATCACCATTTCCCCTCCTCAAGGGAAAATAAAATCCTGGATTCTCAGACTTGGCAGTTAACAGAATAGTCTCCAGCTTAGTCTGTGCTAAACAAAGAAAGCTGTCACAGCGTTCAGATACTGTCATTTGTATTGTTTCAGCTGTTCATATACATCTGGCCACTCATGCAACGCTGACAGATTAAAGCTATATTGTGTATTTTTAATCAGCGACTGCTCACAGTATCCATACTTCAGTACACGACAATATATTTCTGAAAGCAAAAAAGAATTTCAAATTGTTGACCATTGAAATAAAAGTTAGACAAGCTGTGATCTATATTTACACAGGCATTTAGGCTTAATTCCAATGAAATATGACACAATCAATTCTATGACCGTTTGCAGAGACTCTTGAAGAATAAAACTTTTCAGATGGAACATTCAGCTATGTAGCTTTACAGCACTTAGTAAAAATTGTAGCCTGTGTATGACATGTGTGAGACTCCCAGATACAGTATCTGGGAACAGAGGAATAAAAACAATTCTGTTTTGCATAACAACAAATCACATTTATTTCTGAAGATGCAATTTCAAAAGAAGTACAACAAATTAAGCCTTTTTCATGTTGCCTTTAATACATTGCTTTCACTGAATGGGAAGGGGTGGGTAAAGAATACATTTTCCATCCGTTTTGTTGTTTCATTTCTGCAGAATGTATAGCATTGGTTTGAACTTATAATTAGTGTCTTCGCTGCTCGTGTCTTGGTTTGTGAACACTTCCTGTGAAGCATTATTAAACTAACATAATCCCAAGTACAAAAAAAAAAAAACAGGAACCCCCCACACACATCCTTTATGCTTTCATTGTGCCGTGCACAAGAGAGGCCTGAGGTCTTCTTCTCTTAACCATTTCCTTACTACAAGATATGAGGGTGTGTTTATGCAATGGAATTATACCGACCCAATTTTACTTGCCGAGAGAAAAGGCTGTTAATAAGCATCTAAACTCTTTTATGACGCTTACGTTAACTGACTGGGTGTAAGGGAATGAAGTGCTACAGTGCCTTTATGTAAAGTGGCGTGCGCTAAACATGTTCTGATAAAAATTTACATTCTTTTTACAATGCTAAAAAGACCACACACATTAGATGACATTTGCCTGATCTGGCCATTTTGAGGGGCCATGTCTATGGAGATAAGACAGGTGACATTTAATCTCAAAAAGGAGAAGCAACAAGATGTTCCTCCTGAAATAAACAAACAAACACTCGGCAGCATCTTCTTACGCTGCCCCTTTCTCCCACAAAAGATACGAATGCTCAGCAAAAGTATCACATGACCAGGTGTCAGGGAAGCACACTGTACATAACTGTACAGCCGTGCCCAACATTTTTGAGAATGACTCAATTACTAATTTTCACAAAGTCTGCTGCCTCAGTTTTTATTATGGCAATTTGCATATACTACAGAATGTTATAAAGAGTGATCAGATAAATTGCAAAGTCTCTCTTTGCCATGAAAATGAATTTAATCCCATAAAAACAGTTCCATTGCATTTGTAAAGACGGCTTCAGGGTGCCCAAGAAAGTGTAGCAAGCGCCAGGACCACCTCTTACAGTTGATTCAGCTGCAGGAACAGGGCACCACCAGTGCAGAGCTTGCTTAGGAATGGCAGAAGGGAGGTGTGAGGGTATCTGCACGCGCAGTGAGGCAAAGACTTTTGGAGGACGGCCTGGTGTCAAAAAGGGCAGCAAAGAAGCCACTTCACTCCAGGAAAAACATCAGGGACGGACATATTCCGCAAAAGGTACAGGGATTGGACTGCTGAGGACTGGGGCGAAGCCATTGTCTCTGATGAATCCCCTTTCCAATTGTTTGGGGCATCCAGAAAAAACCTTGTCCAGATAAGAAAAGGGAGTGGGCTCACTTACAATTTTGCCTAAACACAAAAACATTCTCCGAAAGCAACTTTTCCCAAACATCCAAGAACAGTTTGGCGACGAACAATGCCTTTTTCAGCATGATGGAGCACCTTGCCATAAGGCAAAAGGGAAAAATTGGCTTGGGGAACAAAACATCAACATTTTGGGTCCATGGCACGGAAACTCCCCAGGCCTTAATCCCATTGAAAACTTGTCATCAATCCTCAAGAGGCAAATGAACAAAAAAAAAACAAATTCCGACAAACTCCAAGCATTGATTATGCAAGAATGGGATGCCATCAATCAGGATATGGCCCAGAAGTTGATTGACAGCATGCCAGGGCGAATTGCATAGGTCTTGAATAAGAAGGGCCAACACTGCAAATATTGACTCTCTGCATATACTTGCATAAACTTAATGATATAGTCCAGGCATCCTCAAACTACGGCGCTCCAGCTGTTGCGGAACTACAAATCCCATGAGGCATTGTGAAACTCTGACATTCACAGACATGACTGAGCATGATGGGAAATGTAGTTCCTGAACAACTGGAGGGCCGTAGTTTGAGGACCCATGATATAGTCAATAAAGGACTTTGACACATAAGAAATACTTGTAATTATACTTCCGTATACAATAGTAACATCTGACAATAAAAATAAAAATAAAAAATAAAAATCTAAAAACACTGAAGCAGCAGACTTTGTAAACAATTATATTTGTGTCATTCTCAAAACTTGAGGCCACGGCTGTAATTACAGTCTAATCATGACAGCACAACAGTGTCTCATTTATGAAAGGGTCTGAAGGAAAAAAACTGGAGTCAGACAGCTGATGTTGACCCAGTCAGAGTATCACAGTATGATTGCTGTGGGGGATCACCGACTGTCAAACTCCAAAGTTTTATAAACAAGGTCCATTGTGCATAAAATTAGACCTCTCTGCATTGCTTCACAGCAGCCAATAACGCTCTTATGATGTTTCACTGCAATTTAATTTATCTGCTGTGCAGCAACAAAGATGGTTCTTATTTTAGATGTGCCCCTGTATTCCTTATATTTAAAAACTTTATATAATGCAGTAGCTAAAAAAAAGCAATAGGATATATTGTGTATACAGTATCTCACAAAAGTGAGTACACCCCTAACATTTTTGTAAATAATTTATTATATCTTTTCATGTGACAACACTGAAGAAATGACACTTTGCTGTCATGTAAAGTAGTGAGTGTACAGCTTGTATAACAGTGTAAATTTGCTGTCCCCTCAAAATAACTCAACACATTTGAGGGGACAGCAAATTTACACTGTTATACAAGCTGTACATTCACTACTTTACATTGTAGCAAAGTGTCATCTCTTCAGTGTTGTCACGTGTGTGTGTGTGTGTGCGTGTGTGTGTGTGTGTGTGTCTCTTGTGACAGGAATGGTAAGTCTAGCTTTCTATACATATTTGAAGTGTTTGACATTTAGAGCAAAAACTTCTGGGTCACTATCGAGGAGGGGTACTTCTCGCTTTCTCAGTTAGTGTACACTGGGCATCTGTAGTGTTGGATTTTAAACTAGGAGTTAAAAAGGTATTGTAAAAATAAACTATCAAAAGAGAATATTAGATATCAGTCACCTTGGTTGGAAAGCCTGTCTCTATAAAGTTTTTTTTCCTGCTAGTGTACAGATCCAGTTCCCTATAGTCAACCAGTGTACATATAACCTATTAAAAGTGTTTGATACCCACTTACAAAATCTATTGATTCTATTGTTATTTGCCTGTCAAGTTTTTTGCTAGCCAGCCTTTGAATTGGGATGTGAATTTTGCTCACCTTTTAGTATATATTTGGATCAAAAAATGTATGGCTTCCAAATATATGCATCAGGCTTTCCATTGCACTATACTATGCAAATGTTATAGGGGGAACCCAAAAGCTGAATTTCTCCAATCTCCATCCACCCTCTCTTCTTCTCTCGCAACAGACAACAAAGTGCACAGACACAATAAACTTTGGGGTTCATAAGGCCTCGTACACACGAGGCAATCTGTTCAAATCGGTCGGACCGACCGATTTGAACAAATCTGTCTGCTGGCATTTTGGTTTGCTCGCGTGTACACACAAGCAAACCAAAATCCCCGCCAGCAGACAGCGCGCTGACGTGTCGGTGACGTGTCGGTGACGTTGACGCCGCCACGTCACCGCACCAGGAAGTAAAACACTTCCGCGCATGCGTCGAAATCATTCGGCGCCTGTGCGAGAAGACATGTCTGATGGTTAGCATACTAACCAGCAGACATGTCGGGCGGACGGGTTCCCAGCCGACAGATTTCAAAGCATGCTTTGAAATCTGTCGGGTGGCCAAATCCGTCGGCTCGCCCTTACACACGATCGAATCTGTCTGCTGAAACGGTCTAGCAGACCGTTTCCAGCAGACAGATTTGATCGTGTGTACGAGGCCTTACTCTTTTAAAGCAATGCTAATGGCACTACAATTCAAATACAAGGATTACTGTGTTATATACATACGTCCCATAAACATGTAATCTTTTATGCCTTTGTCAAATAGATTTTGCATGTTCTCCCCGTGCCTGCATGGTAGTTCTTCAGATACTCCGGTTTCCTCCTAAACTTCAAAGAAATGCTGATAGGCTCCTGTCTAAATTGGCCCTAGTATGTGTAATCATGAATGTGAGTTAGGGACCTTAGATTGTAAGCTTCTTGTGGGAAGGGACTGATATGAATGTACAATGCACATCTCTATCCAAGCCACTAAAAATATCATCGGTGCTCTGCGTAATAGCACTGCACCGAATGATATCATCCCCACCAAACTGCTGAAGGAATGCGCCGACATCCTGGCACCTCCTATCACGCAGCTTATTAACCAATCTTTCGCGGAGGGCATAGTGCCCTCCCAGTTGAAGGAGGGCGTTATTAGACCCATCTTGAAGAAACCCACCCTGGACGCCAAGGATCCACTCCACCGCCGCCCCATAACAGGCTTAAACGCTCTCTCCAAGGTCATGGAGAAAGTAGTGGTACAACAGCTGCAACAGCATCTAGATACCCACAACCTACTCGGTCCATTTCAATCGGGATTCAGCCCCGGACACGGGACGGAAACAGCACTGCTCAAGATATGGGACGACGCTCTCGAGGCCGCAGACGAAGGAGAGTCTTGTCTTCTGGTTTTGTTGGACCTGAGCGCAGCTTTCGACACAGTAGACCACAAGCTTTTATTGACCCGGCTAGCTGAAGTAGCCAGAGTCGCAGAAGGCGATTTATCTTGGTTCTCCTCTTTTTTGGAAAACCGATCGCAAGTAGTGAAGTTAGGACCTTGAATTTCTGAAAAACGCACATTATCGTGCGGAGTCCCTCAAGGATCCCCTCTGTCGCCGGTGTTATTAAACATCTATCTCCGTCCTCTTTTTGAGATTATCAGCAGTCAAAAACTCCTCTATCACTCATATGCAGACGACACGCAACTGTATTTCCGCATTTGCAATAAAAAGGATCACCACCTCAGTCTAGAGACATGCCTCTCTTTGATAGAGGACTGGATGACAAAGAGTTATCTTAAACTCAACAGAGCGAAAACAGAACTTCTGTTTAACGCCAAGCCTAAGAATCTACCTGCAACAACTTGGAGCCCCCCCGCCCATTCTGGGCAAAATCATCACCCCTAGCGCCAAAGTCAAAAGTCGCGGGGTCATTTTCGACTCCTACATGACAATGGACGCACAAATAGGGTCAGTAGTCAGCGGATCTCACCATCTGCTGCGCCTACTACGCAGACTTATTCCATTTATTCCCAAAGAAGACATAGCGGTCGTGGTGGGAGCAATTGTAAACTTAAGATTGGACTATGCAAATGCCCTTTACTTTGGACTCCCCAAGTACCAAATCGCTCGTCTACAAGTCGTTCAAAATACGGCCGCTAGACTTGTGACGGGGAAAAAACCTTGGGAATCAATCTCACCTTTACTGAGATCTCTTCACTGGTTACCAGTAAAAGACAGAATTAATTTTAAAGCACTCTGTCTAACGCATAGATGTATTCATGGGAATGCTCCCCATTATTTATGCGAAAAAATAAAAGCTCATAACCCCAATCACGTTCTGCGATCCACCAATCAAAATCTACTCCAGATACCGAAAGCCAACTATAGGTCCAAAGGAGATAGAAGATTTGCTGTCCAAGGTCCCAGACTATGGAACGCTTTACCAACAAGCATTCGGTTGGAGGAGAACCACTTAGCATTCAGGAGAAAGATCAAGACTCATCTCTTTTGATACCAAAGGAGACAGGAACAACAAGCGCCCAGAGGCGATTTAGTTTGCATGTGCTGCGCTATATAAGTCTTCATTCATTCATTCATTAATTCAATGAATATGTAAAGCAGTGCGTAAATTGACGGCACTATATAAGCACCACTAATAATAATAAATTCATCTGGTCTTGATGAATTGTTTAAGCAAATAGAAAGGAATTAAACCAAATGTGTGGCTTCCATTCATTTCTTCCCACATTGGTCTAATGTTTCATGATACTTATCTCCTGCATTAAACACATCAGGAAACTCTGTAGGACAGAAACTATGGTATATGCTTCCTCACAATCAGAGACCATGCTGTGAAAGCATGTATCTGTTGGCTTTACACAGTTCTATTATGAATTACTACAGGATAGAAGATTATTGTTTGTTGGACCTCTGCTTATATTACTTAATCCCCTATCTAGAGGAAAGTTCCTACAGCTTCAACAAGCCAGAAAAAAAACTTTAAATCCCAAATACAGACTCCCTTGTGTAGTACATTGGTTGAATGCACATTTGGCTAGGGGGGAAATGAATAAATACAAATACCTTATTAGTTGCTCCCACAGGCCAAAATCATCATGTGCAATGCAGGACCAGCAGTTCTGCATTGTATGGGAGGATACCAAGGGACCGATCAAAACACACATGGGCAAATGTGCTGGCTGTTGCGGGTGCGAGTACTGAGGTACTTGAACTTTCTCTTGCCCCAGCCAAATTGGGAAATTTAAGGCATGAAATGGATGCATGCAGGGCTGGGGAGGAGGCTGATGGGAGAGGGGGCGTCATACAAGTACATTTAAAAGCAGCCTGGAGTTAGGCTTTAACCACTTAACCCCCGGACCATATTGCTGGTCAAAGACCAGAGCACTTTTTGTGATTCGGCACTGCGTCGCTTTAACTGACAATTGCGCGGTCGTGCGATGTGGCTCCCGAACAAAATTGGCGTCCTTTTTTCCCCACAAATAGAGCTTTCTTTTGGTGGTATTTGATCATCTCTGCGGTTTTTATTTTTTGCGCTATAAACAAAAAAAGAGCGACTATTTTGGAAAAAAAAAGATATAAAAAAAACAAACATTTTTTTTCCTCAGTTTAGGCCGATACGTATTCTTCTACATATTTTTTGTAAAAAAAAAAAACGCAATTAGCGTTTATTGATTGGTTTGCGCAAAATTTATAGCGTTTACAAAAAAGGGGGTAGTTTTACGGCATTTTTATTAATATTTTTTTTTTACTAGTAATGGTGGCGATCAGCGTTTTTTTTCGGTACTGCGATATTATGGCGGACACATCGGACACTTTTGACACATTTTTGGGACCATTGGCATTTTTATAGCGATCAATGCTATAAAAATGCATTACAAATAAACAGGAGAAAAAATTGCGCAAATCTAAGAAAATAAATAAACAATGGTGAGAAGCGTCTCAAAGGTGTTATACAACACCAAGAAATATATGGAAAAAAATGGAGTCGCGCTATAAATGGCATACAGTGTATCTAGACTAAAATGAATAAAATGGTGTCACTAGTGCCAAATAATATATCACATGAAGTAAACTTTTAGTGAACACAATAATAGTGAACAGTGAATATAATATAAAGTCCATATAGTGATTATACAGTCCATCAAGGGATATGTTTTGAATAAACAGAAAAGTTCCCAGTGTAGATGAATCCACGGACAGGTGTGAGTAATGACAAAACAAAGACCTCCACCGCACAGAAAACACTGACCCTTACCAGAGTCTATGATCTCACAGAGATCAATAACAGCAGAAAATGATATCCATAGTCAGCAAGAAGCCAAAGGAACATCCATTTGTTGTAGCCAGTAGATGTGTTCAGCTCAAAAGCGATCATATATCAACCAATGGTCCCATATAGAAATCAAGAGAAATCCACATAGTGTAAAACCATACATTTATTTGGTAAAAAAACAAGATTGTGCGCACTTACATCAATCCAAAGTAAAAACAGCATATAAATTCAGAGTGAATGTACGGCCGTCCAATTCCTGCTACATACATATCTTTAATTTAAATTTTTTTTGAACATTGTTTGCTGAATATATGTGTGTGTCTTTGGTTGCCTCCGGCCTCATTACACACCTATAGCATAATAACACTATTTAGAAATTTACCTTGTAAACACACCGTTTGCTGCAATATACGACAATATGGTGTGTTGTCATGTAATTGGGCTGCCGTTTTCGGTTTGCCCTTAGTTGTTGTATTAGATCTATTGGTATGCTCGCTGTGTTTCCAATAGTAAAGATGGCGGAAGTACGATCACCCGGGATCCATCTTGGGGATAGCTCCGCCTGTTTTGCTTATTTATATGCGGTGACTCGGAGCGCCGCCTCATCCCGTGATCAAGTCCCTTTTGTGACGAAACGTCGGGAGGCGACGCGCTGACGTCACCGCATCACGTGTGAGGACCCGGAAGACGGGTAACACGCTCCAAATGCCGGCCGGCTTACTGAATTTATATGCTGTTTTTACTTTGGATTGATGTAAGTGCGCACAATCTTGTTTTTTACCAAATAAATGTATGGTTTTACACTATGTGGATTTCTCTTGATTTCTATATGGGACCATTGGTTGATATATGATCGCTTTTGAGCTGAACACATCTACTGGCTACAACAAATGGATGTTCCTTTTGCTTCTTGCTGACTATGGATATCATTTTCTGCTGTTATTGATCTCTGTGAGATCATAGACTCTGGTAAGGGTCAGTGTTTTCTGTGCGGTGGAGGTCTTTGTTTTGTCATTACTCACACCTGTCCGTGGATTCATCTACACTGGGAACTTTTCTGTTTATTCAAAACATATCCCTTGATGGACTGTATAATCACTATATGGACTTTATATTATATTCACTGTTCACTATTATTGTGTTCACTAAAAGTTTTCTTCATGTGATATATTATTTGGCACTAATGACACCATTTTATTCATTTTAGTCTAGATACACTGTATGCCATTTATAGCGCGACTCCATTTTTTTCCATATAAAAATGCATTGGATTACTATAAAAATGCCATTGGCAGTGAAGGGGTTAACACTAGGGGGCAGGGAAGGGGTTAAGTGTGTTCCTGCTTGTGGTCTAACTGTATAGGGGGGTGGCCTCACTAGGGGAAATCACTGATCTTCTGTTCATACATTGTATGAACAGGAGATCAGCGTTTCCCCCGCTGACAGGAACGAGAGCTTTGGGTTTACACACAAAGCTCCAGTTCCCCGCTCTGTAACGAACGAGCGCCCGTGCCCGGCGGCGATCGCGCCCGCCGTGCGCGCGGGCGGACGCTAAAGGTAGGACGTAGAGCTACGTGCTCTCGCCCAGCAGTGCCACCGTCCCGCCGTATAACTGCGGTGGGCGGTCGGCAAGCAGTTAAAGAGTAACTCCACTTGTGTTGAAAAAAATATATATTCCCCGCTAGGTGTTTAATGTACATTTCAAGGATATTAACAAACTTTGCTGCAGATTAATACCTTTTGTTGCTCGAAAGAAAAGATTGCTTGGTTATCTCAATGTGCAAAATGAACCTGATTCATTATCACTTAGCTGATGCACTCCCAGGGTTATAATGAGGGTGTGAATCATTTTGGAACTTAACCCTTTGGGAGTATCTTGCCAAAAAAATGTTTTTGCTGCAGAGGATGTCTAAAATCTGATTTGTATCATTGTACAGCCTCCTTTTAAAATCAATGAGCCACCTGGCTCCACCCAGTCTGGATCGAAACAGAAGTGGATGAGAAACAGTGTCTTTTGCAAACTATATTACATAACACTCTGGCTTATGTTGTTTTAAAATGTTAGTGCATACAATTAATACACTCCTCAAAAAAAGGAACACTTTGAAAACATCAGATCTCAATGAAGAAAAAAAAAAAAATCATGCTGTATATCTATACTGATTTGGACTGAGTAATGTGTTAGGAATGAAAGGATGCCACATCGTTTGATTGAAATGAAAATTATTAACCTACAGAGAGGGCTAATTCAAAGACACCCCAAAAATGAAAGTGAAGGCGGGGAGCGGTCGATCCACGGGGTGCCAGTGTCTACTTGCATCAAGTATCTGGGGGTCTGGATTACTCCGGAGCCACGAGATTTTTTGGTGCTCAACTTATCCCCACTGTTAAATAGAATTAGAGATAGAATCAAAATCTGGTCGCGTCTTAGGATGTCTCTGGTGGGCAGGGTTAATCTCATAAAAATGATTTTTATGCCTCAGATATTATATTTTCTTCATAACACGCCCATGGTTATTCCTTTGAAAATGTTTAGGATTATTAACTCCTTGTTTAGATCTTTTATTTGGCTGAATAAACCCCCCAGGATTAGACTGGAGCAGTTACAGAAACCCAAGACGGGGGGGGGGGCCTTGCTCTCCCTAACCCTTGGGTATACTACCTGGCTGCTCAGGCACAGCATATTGCCCGGGCGATGCCGGAGGGATTGGGACTGGGGGAGGGTGGGGTGCAGTCGGACCCTATTAGGGCCCTTATGTGCCATGTTACCGGCCTTGACAGCGTGTCCGCAGGTATGGAAGCCCTTGTGTATGCAAAATCCAATAGAAGCTTCCCCACTTACGTTTTGATGCAAAAAATTTGGAATAAACTTAGACAACTGCAGGAAGTGGAGGGGTTTACTGAGTATAGTCCGATCTGGGCCAATGGGTACGACGAGGAGTTGCTTTCTTTGGATTGTGGCGCGCGGTGGAGGAGGTATGGGGTCACACACTTGAGACACGTATTTACGGCGGGTAGGCTGATTCCCTTCCCAGAGCTGAGAGAACGATTCCATCTACCGCAGTCAATGCTTTTTTATTATAGACAGTTACAGCATGCAGTGAGGGCGCAGTCAGGGGGGGAACCTTGGATATTCTCACAGACACCAATTTTTAAATACATGGCTGGTGTATCCCAGTTTCGGGGATTTATTTCTAGAGCTTATTCCATGATTCTTCATTTATACCTGGAGGGATTCCCCCTTGCAGCCTCAGACAGGTGGGAGAGAGACGTAGGAGTGTTTGAGGAAGAGCAGTGGGAGGAGGCGCTCCAGGGAGTACAATATTGTTCCTTGAATGTGGCCCAGCGGCTCTCACAACTCTACATTATTCTTAGAGTGCATTTTACGCCAGATAGGCTGTATAAAATGGGGGTGAGATCGGATTCTAACTGTCCCAGATGTGCGAGAGATCATGGGGACCTGATCCATCTGTTGTGGAGGTGCCCCAAGTTACACCTATACTGGGCAGGGGTTGTGGCTACAGTTAACAGTGTGTTTCAGACTGCCATACCTACGGACCCGAAACCGTGCATATTAGGGATCTTGGACGACATCCCCATGGACGAAAATTCTAAACAGGCCATATCTAGGGCTTTGTTTCAGGCCCGCAAGATTATTTTGAGGCACTGGAAGGCTGCTGGGCCACCAACGGTGGGGGAATGGATTACCCAAATGGGTGATACCATTCGCCTGGAGAAGTACATATTTCAGCATAGGGGTCGGTCAGGGAAGTTCGACAAACTGTGGGCACCCTGGTTAGATACTCCTGGCCTGTCCCCGGTGGATTTGGTGATGGACCGACTGTTGAGGTAAAGGGTGGGTGAGTGATAAGGGCTCTAGGGGAATGGAGAGGGTGACCTTCTTGTTGTAATTATGACTTATTGTGGTGCGGGGTTCTGCAATCATTGTTTTTAGTGGTTGTGAGACTTGGACCTTTATATGTGGTAATAGGATCTTGCAGTAGTGCCATTGTATTCCTCTTACAAGGCAGACTGTGTTGATTGACTGCTTATGTGACATGTACATGGACTGTGAAACTTCTCCACTTTGTTATTTCCCTGCGGTGTATGTCTGTTTTTCCTTCTCTCTTTTTTTTTTCTCTCTCTTCTCTCTTTTTGCCTTTTTCTCTGGACTTTTTGTTTTTCTTTTTTTTACTCCGTTTCTTCATAACAAATCTCCCTATGTAGAGGTACAGGGGATAAAAATTTGGCCGTGATATGGTACAGCATTATATATGCCATTGTCAATTATTTTGTGTGGGTACTGTACACCTTGTTTTGAAACCTGGTTATACTGTCTGTTACTGTGGGAGACGGTCTGTACCCGAAGTTTATTCTTTGTGCTGCACTTTATTATGTTGTGTAACAATTTGCATTCTGTGTTTTTATCTCCGTTTAAATAAACACTTTTCTGATTTAAAAAAAAAAAATGAAAGTGAAAAAATAATGCAGCAGGCTAGTCCATTTTGCTGAAATGTAATTGCAGCAACTAAAAATGGTACTCAGTAGTTTGTATTGCCCCCACGTGCTTGTTTGCATGCCTGACAAAATCAGGGCATGCTTCTAATGAGACGGATGGTGTCCTGGGGTATTTCTTCCCAGATCTAGACCAGAGCATCACTGAGCTCTTAGACTAAGGTGCACCCTGGCCGCATTGGATGGACGGATACATAATGTCCCAGAGGTGTCCTATTTACATCAATTCACTGGCATCAATTCCTTCATCCTCCAGGAACTGGCTGCATACTCTCGCCACATGAGGACCACCAGTGTCATGCACCAGGAGGAACCCAGGACCCACTGCACCAGCGTAGAGTTTGACAATGGGTCCAAGAATTTCATCATGATACCTAACGGCAGTCAGGGTGCCATCGTTTAGCCTGTAGTGGTCTGTGCATCCCTCCATGGATATGCCTCCCCAGACTATCACTGACCACCACCGAACCGGTGATGCTGAAAGAGGTTACAGGCAGTATAACATTCTCCATGGCTTCTCCAGACCCTTTCACGTTTGTCACATGTGCTCAGGCTGAACCTGCTCTTATCTGTGAAAAGCATAGGGCACCAGTGGCGGACCTGTCAATTCTGGTGTTCAATGGCAAATGCCAATCAAGCTCTACAGTGCCAGGCAGTGAGAACAGGGCCCACTAGAGGACATTGGGCCCTCAGGCCACCCTCATGAAGTCAGTTTCTGATTGTTTGGTCAGAGACATTCACACCAGTGGCCTGCTGTAGGTCATTTTGTAAGGATCTGGCAGTGCTCATCCTGTTCCTTCTTGCACAAAGGAGCAGATGCCAGTACTGCTGATGGGTTAAGGACCTTCTAAGGCCCTGCCCCACTCAACTAGAGTAACTGCCTGTCTCCTGGAATCTCTTACATGCTCTTGAGACTGTGCTGGAAGTCAGGAAAAATTGCGAATTGGGCCCAATTTGGACAATTTAACTTAGGGGTGTACACACTTTTGTTGCCAGCAGTTTAGACATTAATGGTTGTGTGTTGAGTTATTTTGAGGGGACAGCAAATTTACACTCTTAGTCAAGCTGTACACTCTACATTGTAGCAAAGGCTCCTCCTTTTCTGATAATAGGGGACTTCAAACTCTGTGAGTGGCCCTACTTTGGATTGTTATCGTGCAGGAGCATGGTCTGAAACATCATTTTCCATTCAAACTCAGGAACTGGGATTACAAGATATTTGGAGGCTATGAAACCCCAACGCTCTTCTATATCCTTGTTGCTCTAGGTCTATATGGAAGATTGGGAAACCCATAATTTGTTTCTCCATCTCACAATTACCGAAAGACTCAGGGGCCTAGCAGTTCCTCACTGTGAAATTACAACACCTAGCAGGGTAGAGAGTTTAACGATTACATACTCCTAATCAAGCAATTTTACTTTCCTGAGAGGCCCAATATCATCTCCTGGCTCAATTGGAGGCAGGTGGGTTTAGTAACTCATCAAAATACACCACTTGATGTATAAAGTATGGGACATTATGAAACAGATTATGGCTTATCGTATCGTTTCTTCCTACTCTCCTATATTTGTTGAATTGAGAAAGCTTTATGGCTTTGACCACTGGTATTCTAAAGGTGCAGTATTCCCCCACCAACTATTTGTAAAAGACCAATTCAGATTCTTCCAGGACCCGCAAAGGAAGTTTAAAGGGTCACTAAAGGAAGACATTTTTTTTTGCTGAAATGACTGTTTACAGGGTATAGGAGACATAATAGCTAACCGATTCCTTTTAAAAATTATTACAAATAGATAAAAATCAATCATATAATGTGCCTGTAGTTTAGTTTCACTTTTAAACTGGTTTCATGTTTCTGTGATGTAAAGAGACACATAGAACAAAAACAAACAAATACAGGATAGTGTTTTGTTTTTAAAATGAATCTGATTGGTTCTGAGGAGTTTTAGACACACAGTAATGACAGCTTGGACCACAGTGAAAAGCTGCCATGAGATTTTTCATAAGGAGCCAGACAGGAAGTGTGGAGATCAGAGCAGAATTACAGCAACTTCAAAGCAAAAAAACGAACAATGAGGACATGAAACCAGGACTGCAGTAAGGTAAAGGAAGCCAATTAGCTAAAAAAGAAAAAAAATCCTTTAGTGATCCTTTAAAGCGGAGCTCCACCCAGTATAACAACATTTTACAATGTTGTTTGAAAAAAAAAAAAAAAACCTGAAAAAAAAAAAAAAAAAAATAAATACTCACCCGAAATAGCTGTTGCTATGCGGAAGTCCGTAATCTGCCTCTTCCTAATCCGCGGTGTGTTTTCTTCTTCTCCTTCTCCTTGTGAATGGGCGCGCTGCTTCCTGGGAACTGTGTGTGTTCTCAGAGAGCAGCGCGCCCATTCACAAGCCAGCGTGAGACTCGCGGAGGCGCAGTAGGAAACGGGCAGTGAAGCCGTACGGCTTCACTGCCTGTTTCCCATATTGTGAATGGCGGCGCGGGACCCGGAGCGATCGTGGGACCGGCATCGGGGGGCCCATCAGCGCGGGCGCCTAGGACAGGTAAGTGTCTTTATTTAAAGTCAGCAGCTACACTGTTAGTAGCTGCTGACTTTAAAAAAATTTTTTACCGTGGCTGGAGCTCCGCTTTAAGCTTTCCTCTGGCAGATTTTTCCAATAACTTCAGCTACGACATGCTCTATCAGTGCAGGCCAAAACAACCAACATGGGATTGATCTCCACTCACCTAATTGATTCCCTGGCTAATGCTTTGGATAAGGGGGGTCTTATTACTTCTGTTTATAGGGCGCTGTTGGATAAATCCTTGGCTAACCTCCGAATCCTTGGTAGTATAAGCAGGGAAAGAGATATTGGGGAGATAGATGATGAGACGTGGCAGGCAGTATTAGATCAGGTTTTAATTATTTCCATTTTGCCCATGCATAGGTTATCCTAACTATGTGTAATCCATACAATGCTATCTGTGGAATCGTAGGGAGGATTACGATTGCCCACGTTGCCACGGCTCCTCAGCAGACCTTTTACATCTGATTTGGCGATGCCCCAAGCTAGTTCACTACTGGCATTGAATCATCAATACTACCAATAGGGCATTTCAGGTTAATTTGGAAAAATGATCTGCTGATGTGTATGTGTTGGTATTTCTGAATGAAGAAGTTTTACCACCTAATGTTAGAATCCCCCTTTTTAGATTGTGATTGTTGACACATAAATGTCTAACTGGTGTCTAAATGACTGTCTCCTCTTCCCCTTACGCTTGAGGAGTGAGGATTACAGGTCAATTCCACACTCCTTAAAGAGCGCCACATAAATAAAGGGGATACTCCTTGCAAATTTGAGAAGTTGTGGGATCCATGGTTACAGACCCCTAGTTTAGCTCAGCTTGCATTAGCGTCTCTGCGGATGTTAAAAGGTATAACAGTTTACATTATCCATGCTTTTTTACTCGCAATCCTAGCCAAGTATGGTCACTTGACATATCCCTGATGGTATACTGGGCGACAGGTATGCACTGACTCTACATATTTTGGGATGTGGCATTTTTTCCCGGTGTGCTAGCAGTTATGACTATTATATAATCTTGAGTTAAATGCTGTATTTTGTGTAGACTTACGAAAAGTGTAGTGTACTGCATATTAATGGGATAATCAGCTTAGTGTATTAGATATGTTTTTGATTATGCAGAGACTGCATTTTGATTCATTAACCATACGTCTTAAGCTGTTCTGTATCTTAGCACTGTTCAGGATTGCAAAGCTGCCGTCTATTTTACTATATATCTCTCCCTCTCTTTTTTCGTGTACCGTTTTTTTTTTTTTGTTTGTTTCAGTACATTTTTTGTAAAACCTACAAAACGTTTAACAAAAATATATATATTAGATCAAAACTCTAAAAAGTGATGACTTGTTCAGTTAAAGGAACAAAGGTTAGTGTGGTTTTTCAGTGGAAGTAAGCCAGTCTAAATTTAGCCTGCTCCAAGGCTATGTGAGCAATAGTTAAAACAATGAAGCAGTAGTATGTTCTCTTTCTCTTCACCACTTCTTTATTACTCACTTTTCTGAATGAGTGATTATAAGTCCTGTTTAATTTTTAGTTGTTTTAATATAAATTATACAATGTGACTGCCTGGTTAATATTAAGTTAACCCTACACTGCTGGTTAAACACTCATTTAGGTCTAGGGGGCCCCAAAAAGCAGTTTTACTTACCTAATCCTCCACTCTCCTCACAGCTGGTGCTCTCCTCTATGCATCAGAGGTGAACTTTTCTTCTCATCCAGTGCAGGGCTATGTGCTCTGCACTGAACTTGAAGTCAGAGGATCTGAAACTCCCAGAGCATAGGGGAGAAGAGGCTGCAGGGACTGGTTATACAGCTGGATTGGTGCCTGCAGAGGATGAAGTTTGTGTAAGAAATTTGCTTTTTGCGGTGCCATAGACCTAAAACAAGCATGTAAATCTTGCAGTGCAGGGTTGCACACATTTGCGAAAAATACGTGGAAGTTACATTGTTGCATCGGCAGCTTTAATAAGTGTGGCCCCTTTAGCTGGCCATACACGCAAACTGGGCAAAGCAAGACAAATCCATAGATTCCCCTATCCACACTGAGTAGTGTGGTTGGATGAATTTCCTGCTGCAGGCTATTGTATTCTGACATCCAGCACGCGTGGATGTCACAACACCCAAACAGTAAATGGCTGCAAACACTGTTTTGACGGCTTTCTTTTCGCCTGGTTCCTTAAATTTCTTCATTGCAGTTTTTTGAACTGGGTGGTGTCAACAGGGCCACCCATGGCTCAAATTTGAGACAATTCACAGGAATCAGCCAAAAATTCCACTCTTAAATTTTACTCTAAACCAGAAATCTCCAAACTTTCCAAAGGGCCAATTTACTTCCCTTCAGACTTTAGGGTGACAGACCTATAGCCAGTGGGAGTAGAAAATGCCCCATCATCAGTGGGAATAAACAATGCCTCAGGCCTGATGGTCAGTGGGGTAGTGGTGCCCCATTGTTGTTTTCAATGGGAGGAATAATGCCCCACTTTGGGTGTCAGCAAAAAAGAATGGCATTTCCTCTTATCGGGAGTAATAGTGCTCCAGAGGGCAGATAAAGGCAAACAAAGGACAAAATTTGCAGACAACTGTTCTAAACTATTTGAATTTCCAAACTATGGGACCAAAATAGCAATGCACAGAGAGCAGGCTTATATGGAGGCAGCCCCATCCTCCTTAAAGGGACACTAAAGTCAGGGCGTTTTAAAAAAAAAAATAACAAACATGTTATACTTACCTCCACTGTGCAGTTCGTTTTGCACAGTGTGTCCCGGAAAGCTGTCTTCTGGGGTCCCTCGGCGGCTGTCTGGGCTCCTTCACGCAAAAGCTTTCCCTCTTCATGCGAGGGCGCTCGCATGGAGGAAAGCTTTTGCGAGCGCGCTCCCGTGATACAGTGGCGGCCATAGCCGCCGACTGTATCACTCGGCTCCGCCCCCGGCGCGCCGCGTCATCCGCTCTGATTGACAGCAGCGCTAGCCAATGGCTGCGCTGCTATCAATCCGCCCAGCCTAGCCAATCAACGGCCAGGCTGGGAACCGAAGAGGACAACGTGGACGCGCCCGGGAGATTCGAACGGTCAGGTAAGTACAACGGGGGCTCGGGGGGGGGCCGATGCTGTGAGATGTTTTTATACCTTAATGCATAGGATGCATTAAGGTAAAAAAAACGTGTACCTTTACAACCCCTTTAACCATTTCCCCCTCTAGAGTAGTGTAGTTTTTCAGATAGCTTAAAGTGAAGTAAATGAAAAAATAAAAATGAAAAAAAGAACAAACATGTTATACTTACCTGCTCTGTGCAGTGGTTTTGCACAGAGCAACCCCGATCCTCCTCTTCTTGCCAAGTGCGTACTCGTTTCCGAGCCAGCCCTCTGCATCCATAAGACACAGAGATAGTGGCTCAGACAGAAGGGAAGGCATGGGTCCTGTGTGTCTGCATAGCAGGGACACGGATCCATGTCTTCTAGTAAAAGCACCTCCCACACTAAAAAAAACACAGGCACAGAGTTAACGCTTTTATCTCCCCTGATGTTAACCACTCTTCCCAGCCAGTGTCATAATTACAGTGAAAGTGCATATTTTTTTTAGCACTGACGGCTATATTAGTGTCTCCCAAAAAGTGTAAAAAGTGTCAGTTAGGACTTGTCGGGGCGTGGCTTAGCGATGGCCGAGTGAGGACGTTCTTTCTGTGAGCTCCTGGCTTCCCCCCGGCTTACCCTGGCTTTCCACGGATTTAACACACCACTTTATGCGGCATGCTAAACAGCAAACGACCCCGACCCGGACCATCACCCCGTAGGAACAGACCAATCACTCTGAGGAGCGGCATTAGGAGGTTTCTCTGCGATCCCCGGCGCCCATCAGCCGGCGCCATTACGGAGACTCCACGTTTGTCCCTGCCGGCACTCTACACCGCTCACACGCTGGCTCCCCCTCCCGTACCTGCAATGGATGCTGACCTGTCCCAGGGAATCCCATCGGTCCTCCGGCCGCCTGCTCAGAGCTCCTCGCAACAACCCGGTGGCATACCGGACGACCTCCGCTCCATCCTGCAGGCCCTCCCTACTAAGGCCGACATGGAAGACCTCGTCCGCCGGGTAGAAGAAGCCCACGGCCGCGCCATTCAGGAGGTAAGAGAGGAACTGCAAACCATCGCTGTGCGGGTGGATACGGGGGAAGCGTCCATCTCCTCATTGGAGCAAAGAGTACTGGCGCTGGAGAGCTCTCAGGCAATACAGGCAACCACCACCATAGACCTACAGCTCCATTTGGAGGATTTAGAGGACCGCAGCCGCCGCAATAATTTGCGGCTGCGGGGCCTACCGGAGGCCACAGGCTCAGAGGACTTAGCGGTATCTGTGTTGGCCATCCTCCAGGGGCTACTAGGGGACTCACCCCCTGCCCTGGAACTTGACCGCGTTCACAGGACAATAGGCCCTAGATCCACGGACCCGGACCGCCCCCGCGACGTCCTTTGCAGGCTACACCGCTATACTCACAAGGAGTTAATCCTCCGCAAGGCCTGGGAGCAAGGAGACATCAATTTCGATGGAGCCGCAATTAAGATCCTTCCAGATCTATCCAGAGCCACTTTACAGCGGAGGGCTATACTGAGACCGGTCCTGGACCTCGCCAGAAGAGCAGGCTGCACCTACCGCTGGGGTTACCCCTTAGCGGTCACCTTTCGTAAAATGTCCCTATCATACACCCTGCGCACGCCAGCGGATCTTCCAGGCCTTTTTGCCTTTCTAGCAACAGAACTGGTGGACGTCCCGAACTGGCTCATTATTCTACCCCGCCAGCCAAACCGACCGTTTACGGGGCCTCAGCGTGGAAGTCGCCCCCAACGCCAGCAAAGGTCTACGAGGAGGGCGCGAGGTTCGTCCTCCGTTGAGGGGTCACGTGAGTCATAAAGTACCAGGCGCTGCCTTGACATTTTCTTCTTGCACTGCACAGCGTTTTTGCTCTGAATCCTCCCCCCCCCTTTTTTTTTCTTTTTTCTATTGTTTACCGGTTGTACCACCTGCTGACACTTTGCCCCCCCCCCCCCGTGTGCGTTTATGCTCCCCTGCCCCCTATTCTGAGCTGCACTCATGGAGGAGACCCCATCTGGCCGTCTAGACTATGGGATGCCCGCTCTACTGGCCCTTGCCTGATATGGCTGCAACACAAGAAACTTGTCCAAAAGCTTGCAGTTGGACCTGCACCCACAAAGTTACTGTTGCGCAGGTCCCGGGAGTCCCCATCCGGCGGAGTTTGTGACTAACGACCCCCCCCCCCGGCCGTGACCCGATATGATCTCAAGTCTAACCACTAACTTACTTTGGCCCCTGGCTCCGGGACGTTGGTCGGGCAGGGGGGACAGGGGTGGGGGCTCTGGGAGGTGGGTGCAGGGTGATCATGAGTCGGGTGGCCCTGATGTTTGGACGGCGGGTCTTGTCCTGTATCCCGTTGGTAGGGGAGAGCTGGGATCGGGAGTATAATGGGAGGTTGGGGGGGCGCCCCCCTGGGGGAGGGGGGGGGGGGGGGTTCGGGCTGTTATGTTGTCTCAAGATTTAATTGTTTATTCTCATCTGTGCATTCTAACGGTTTAAATAAGTCAATTGTAGCGCATATTTACTGTTAATATATTATATGCATGCATGTTAAAGAATTCTTATTTGATTTATGTTATTAAGGGTTTTTCCCTTTATGGGAGCCGGGGTGGCCGGGGGCAGCCGGGGGACCTCTCGCGGGCTGTCTCTTTCCATTCCCCCACTTAGGACGACACTCCAATACCAGCTTCTGTTCTGGTGAGTGTCTAGGCACGGTTGTGCCCACTCTTTTAGTGTTTTACACCTACGCACTACCGTAGGTCACTAGACCGCACTAGGTCCCTTCTAGAAGAGGTAGTTGGGCTCTCAGCCACCTCCTTCCTCTCCCCCCTCCTCACTATCTCTCCACCTCCCTCTTCTCTCTACTCTCCCCTTCCTACCACCCTCTCCTCCCCCCCCACCCTCTCACAGACGGGGCGATGGATTCCATACGGGTGATATCTTTAAATGCCAGAGGCCTGAACACGCCTGAAAAAAGGCGCATGCTTCTTAATGATTTGAAAGGCTCCCACGCTGATGTCGCTTTCATTCAGGAGACCCATTTTAAACATGACAAACTGCCTGTCTTGAAAAATAGACTATTCCCCCTGACTTACCACTCCACCAACCCCACAGCCAAATCCAAGGGTGTTACCATTTTGATTTCTAACAAGGTGCCATGGAAATGTCAAGCAGAACTGATAGACCCAGGAGGACGGTTCGTCTTCCTGAAGGGCCTGGTGGGTACCACATTACTTACTCTTGCGACAATTTATGCCCCGAATGACCAACAGGCCAAATTCATCTCCCACACCTTAGATAAATTATCGGACTTCACGGAAGGCCAGTTGATCCTCGGCGGGGACTTCAACGCCCCCTTGATTCCGTCCTCTGACACCTCATCTGGAAGCTCGGCGATACCCCCGACGCAAAGAAAACGAATAGCCACTGCTCTACACAAGGCGCACCTAATAGATGTTTGGCGTTTGCAGCACCCCACGGAACGGGACTACACGTTCTACTCCGCACCCCACAAACTATACTCCAGAATCGATTTCTTTCTGATTCCACACAACCAGCTCCACGCGGTGGCCGACTCGTCGATTAGCCACATCACCTGGTCAGACCACGCACCCATCTCCCTGACGTACACCTTAGACGGAGGAGCTTCAACTAGGCCTAGGTTTTGGCGGCTCAATGAGAGCCTCCTCCAGACCCCGGAGATCCTGGCGGATGTCTCAAGAGAGCTCCCCCTGTATTTCCGAGAAAATGACACCCAAGACTGCGACCCTGGATCGCTCTGGGAGGCCCACAAGTCTGTAATACGGGGTGTCCTTATCGGACACGGGGCACGCATTAAGAGAGAACGCAATGCTCAACTTACTGCATTGCTTTCTAAACTTCATGCAGCGGAATCCCGACACAAACATAGGCCCACGTCTGACCTGGAGACAGAATTGGGGACCCTACGTAAACAAATTACAGATCTCCTCCACTATAGGGCGAAGGCGGCGGTTCAGATCTGCCGGAAAATAGGCTATGAATCGGGTAACAAATGCGGCAAGGTGCTAGCCAGGGCGGTCAAGGAACAAAAATCGGCGGCCTATATTCCCCACATTGTTAGCCAGGGGGGGGGTAGGGTTACACTGCCACGACATATATCACAAGAGTTCAGAGACTTCTACCACTCATAACCTGTCAAACAGAGACCCATCGCAAGCGGACATTGACGATTACGTATCGACCTCACAAATGCCATCCCTCCCCCCGGAAGCCCTGGAAGATCTTGAGGCCCCGATCATGCTAGAGGAACTCCAGACGGCCCTGGGATCCATGAAGCCGAATAAGGCCCCGGGACCGGACGGCTTCACCGTCCAATATTAAAAATCCCTTTTCCCGACCCTGGGCCCGCGTATGGTCTCCTTCTTCAATGCAATAGGCCGGGGCTCACGGTTTCCTAGAGATACCCTAAAGGCTTATATCACACTAATCCACAAGGAGGGCAAGGACCCGGGCGCATGCGGGAGCTATAGGCCGATCTCCCTCTTGAATACTGATTTAAAATTATTCTCCAAAATCCTGTCCACGCGCTTGGCGCACCACCTCCAGTCCCTGTCTCATCTAGACCAGGTGGGTTTCATCCCCACAAGGGAAGCCAGGGACAACACCATTAAGGTCCTCAACCTGGTCCATTTGGCAAACACAAACCACATCCCCTGTGTCTTTATTAGTACTGATGCCGAAAAGGCATTCGACAGAGTCAACTGGAAATTTATGTTCTCTGTCCTCCGACATGTTGGTCTGGGGGAGAGGATGTTGTCCTGGATAGAGGGGATATACTCTGACCCAACGGCCCAGGTTAAGGTGAACGGACTCTTGTCGGACCCATTCCCCATTACGAACGGCACAAGGCAGGGCTGCCCGCTATCCCCCCTTCTTTTTGCCCTCTCCCTAGAACCCTTTTTGTGTAGAATAAGATTGAACCCCGACATCCAGGGTCTCACTGCGGGGACCTTGCATTGCAAGGTTTCTGCTTATGCAGATGACCTCCTTTTTTCCCTAACGAATCCAACAATCTCCCTGCCAAATCTAATGAAGGAATTCCACAAGTACGGGGCTATCTCGAACCTTAAAATAAACTACTCCAAATCAGAGGCGATGGGGGTGGCTGTCTGCTCACAGCGCATTTCGGCTATACAGGCGAGCTTCCCCTTTCAGTGGACCAACACGGCCCTCAAATATTTAGTAACGTTAATCCCGGCTGACTTGTCCAAAACATTTACTCTTAATTTCCCTCCACTACTGACAACGGCCCGCTCCCTGCTCGATAAATGGCATAAGGGCCTGCACTCTTGGTTTGGCAGATGCAATCTCATAAAGATGTGCATTCTCCCCAAATTCTTGTACCTGTTTCAGGCCTTGCCCATCCAGATCCCTGCTCCCTTCCTTAAACAGGTACAAGGCCTCTTTACACGATTTATCTGGGCTCAGAAAAAACCCAGATTGAACAAAACCCAATTATCTCTACCCAGGCATGAACAAAACCCAATTATCTCTACCCAAGCAGAATGGAGGCCTGGCCGTCCCTGACATCAGACGGTATTACCAAGCATCCCACCTATGCAGAATAATAGACTGGAGGCGAAACGTAGCACATAAATTGTGGACTCAAATTGAACAGGCTCAGACCACGATCCCTTTGAAAAGTGCACTTTGGTGCACTAGCAATCTCCCTTCAGGGCTGAAATCTCACCCACTGATAGGCTCCACGCTGAGACTTAGCTCCCGTGTGGCCATGAAGGAGCTTCTGACGTCCGAGTCTTCACCGCTCTTCCCGATCCTTGGTCACCCGGACTTTATACCGGGTCTCCATCCGGCGGAATATTCAGGTCTAAGAGAGAAGGGGTGGGAACAAGCGTCTAAGTTCGTGGCGTCGGGACGTTGGGCCTCATTGACAGAATTGACGGACTCCGCAGGTGAATATAATCTCCCCTTTTGGAATGCGGTGCGACTGCACCACTTCCTTCACTCTATCCCCGACCCGCAGAAATTTTCACGCCTACTCACGTCATTTGAGGAGTGTTGCTCGGAGACCGGACTGGCGTCGCAAACCCTTTCACAAATGTACTCACTTCTAAACTCACCCCCCAAGCAACCTAGCTTGCGTTGCCTAGAGAAATGGGAGTCAGACCTTGACCGAACTTTCTCAGTAGAACAGAAGCAGCGCATCATCACCTTAGCTATAAAGTCCTCATCTTGCACCAGACTTCAGGAAACTAATTTTAAACTATTCTCCAGATGGTACCTTACGCCCACCAGGCTCCACAGGTGCTTCCCCTCTACGTCGGACCGCTGTTGGCGGTGCGGGGTGGAGGCGGGATCACTACTGCACATTTTCTGGTCCTGCCCAAGTCTGACGACCTTCTGGACAGAGGTTCGCCGCATCACACAGACGTTTACGACATATGCGATCCCGGACGACGCGTGAACGCCGCTAAGGCGTGCATCCCCCTCCGCTGGAAGCAACAGTGCCCGCCGACGGTTGGATGCTGGTTGCGGAAGGTGGAGGAAACAAAAAAGATTGAGGATCTGATCCTCACTGCACAACACAAACACGAGACCTTCACTGAGATCTGGGGCATCTGGAATGTTTTCATCTTCTCAGAGGAGGGGGCATCCCTACTCGGGACCTGAGGCCACCTCGGTCGGGAGCTGTGTCGTTTGCTCCCTGACATCGCCCTGTCCGTGTCCCCCCCCCCCACCCCACCCCACCCTCCCCCCTCTTTCTCTTCCACTCTCTCTTTCTCTCAGATTCACTTGACTTCATCTCTACCTCTATCTAAGATAAAATTAAGCACGGGGAGGTCATGGCTCTTGGATGCTATCCATATGGGTAGAGCTCACAACGTGCATGTCATTCTGACTCCTTTCTAAGCATGTCTGTATACGGGGTCATTTTACAAGGTTGGCTGAAATACATGTATAACCCCTCTGTACTTGTTTCCTAAGGACATGTATGTTTCTGTTGTAATTTTGGAATCTCTCCATGTGTGCTTTCTCAATAAACTTCATATTTGAAAAAAAAAAAAAGTGTCAGTTAGTGTCCAAATGTACAATGAAATATCGCAGTCCCACTATAAGCCGCTGATCGACTGCCATTACTAGTAAAAAAATAAAATTATAAAAATATCCCACAGTTTAAACGCTATGGCCCGGATTCACAGAGCACTTACGCTGACGTATAAGAAGTTACGCCGACTTAAGTGCAAATGTGCGCTGTCGTATCTGTGCGCCAGACCCACAAACAGAGATACACCTAAAACCAGGCTACACTCCGCCGACGTAACTTGCTTACGCCGACGTAGGGTGAGCATACATTTAGGCTGGGTGCATGTGCCACTCCCATTGATTAGCCATTCAAACAAGCAAATGAGGTAAATGCAGCGATTCACGAACGTACGCGCGCCGGGCGAAGGCTACGCACGGTGCGCCTAAGTTATACGTCCGACATGTTATTCCCCATAAAGGAGGTGTAACTCAGCAACAGACATGCTCAGGTCTGCACCAGGGAACACAAGCCGGCAAATTTTACGTTGGACGTGTGTCTGGCTGGGTGTAGGTTACGTTAACAGCATACACAGTGATCAGGCGTATCTTAGCAGTTGTTCCGACGTGGTTGTGAGCATGTGCAGTTCGCTATACGTACTTGTCTGGCGCTCGGCCCATCATTTGCATGGGGTCACGCCTCATTTGCATTGATGATGACCACTTCCACTTACGCTGGCCTGCGCCTTCGAAAATACGCTACGCTAGCGCATCTTTGTGAGCAATGGCTTGCTGAATGCAGTGCTTGCACGCTACTCACTCTCTGTGAATCTGGGCCTATATCTTTTGAGCAAATCAATCAATATACGCTTATTGGAATTTATTTACCAAAATTATGTAGCAGAATACACATTGGCCTAAATGTATGAAGAAATTTGATAAAAAAAAAAAAAAAAAAAAATGGATATGTTTTATAGCAGAAAGTAAAAAAAATAAAATAAAAAAAAAAAACTTTTTTTTCCGAAATACTCAGATCAAATACCATCAAAAGAAATCTGTGGGGAAAAAAGGACTGGTCGTGGCATGACCATGCAAGGTTGTGGCACGACCATGCAATTGTCAGTTAAACCAACGCAGTGCCGCATTGCAAACAATGGCCTGGTGATGGGGGGGTAAATCCTCCAGAGGTCAAGTGGTTAATAAAGATGGTGATGGTTAATCTGTCTGCACTGAGGAGACATAACAGCTGCATCTCAAATCAGTTTGAAACTAGCAAAAAGGAGAAAAAAAAAAAAAGGTACACACACACACACACATGGCACAGGGAAAAAAAAGGATTTTTAATAAACAGCTTACCTGTAAAATCCTTTTCTTGAAGTACATCACGGGACACAGAGCGCATAGCCATTACACTTGGGTTATATGGGTACCTTCAGGTGTGGACACTGGTGTAATCAATTTCACAGGAAGTTTCCTCCCTATATAACCCCCTCCCACTGGGAGTGCTTCAGTTTTGTAGCAAGCAATTCCTCCGAGGTTACACAATGTTCCCCAAAAGAGGGGTGGGAGCTCTGTGTCCCGTGATGTACTTCAAGAAAAGGATTTTACAGGTAAGCTGTTTATTAAAAATCCTTTTTTCTTTATCGTACATCACGGGACACAGAGCGCATAGCCATTACACTTGGGATGTCCTAAAGCAATGCTCTATGAAGGGAGGGAGACCGTAAGGCCAAGAATAGCCAATAAAAAATTATCAGGAAGTAAAGTAACTCCACCAACAGAAAAAAAAGGGGCGTGACCCGGACCAGAGGATTCTATACTGCTGCCCGTAGGACCGCCTGCCCAAATGCTGCGTCCGTACCCTTTGCAACGTCCAACTTATAAAATTTAGTAAACGTATGTACGGAAGACCAGGTTGCCGCCTTGCAAACCTGTGCCATAGAGATCTGATGGTGTGCCGCCCAGGAGGCACTCATGGCCCTCGTAGAATGGGCTTTAACTGATAAGGGAGGTGGAACGCGCTTCAGACCATAGGCCTGAAAAATCAGCTGCTTAATCCACCTAGCCAAGGAAGACTTGGCAGCCGGCTGACCCTTCTTGGGGCCATCCGGAAGAACAAAAAGCACATCTGTTTTCCGAATCTTCTCTGTTTAGTCTGATCCTTTAAAGCCTGACAAACGCCAATGGCTGCCACCGCTGGCTGAACCACGGCACCTACTGTGGTAAAAGAAGCCTTCAGTAGAGTCTCCAATTTTTTGTCGACTGGATCTTTAAACATCTGGACATTTTCCACCGGACAGGTCAGGGATTTATTTACGCAGGAAATGGCTGCGTCCACGGTAGGGAGTGCCCATTTCTTTGCAAATTCTTCTTCCATAGGATAGAGAATGGTGAACCTTTTAGGAGGGATAAAAATCCTATCAGGTCGAGCCCAATCCTGAAAAATCACGCTCTCCAGAAGGGGGTGAACCGGGAAAGACGCACCACTCAACGGTGCCTTCAAGGAACCTAAAGAGGATACCGCGGGGGCTAATTGTTCTGACACTGGAAGTTTAAAAGCAGTGCGAACCATATCCGTCAGAGACTGGATCCACAGACTCTCTGCTTGAGAAGCCGAAAAAATTTCATCTATAGTGGAATCTTCAATGTCTGACCCGTCGGGACTCAGGTCCGCTTGATCCCCCTGTGGGTCCAATTCCTCCGAAGAGAGGACCTCTGCATCCGAACACACTGCTCTAGGTGATGGGGATCTAGCCTGTTTGCCACCCGGCAAAGAGCGGGCAATTAAAGCAGTTAACCTTTCCTCTAGCCCACCCAGGGTGGTCTCTAGCATTTCTTCCGTAACATAAACGGGAATGGGTTGATTGGGGGCCGCCTCTGCCCCTAGCACCCTCAATGGCTCCTGCAACATGCTGTTCGGTGGTCTATCTGGTGAGGGTGGGACCACTGGAGCCTGGCCCAAATCCTCTGACCCCGATGGAGACCCCTTTACTTTTTTGGTACCTTTTGCAGCCTTAGCTGGTGCTGATCCCTTGGGAGCCATTGCACAACCTTGAGACACCCCTACAGCCAACACCCAACTGTTGTAGCTAGAAGTGAACCATTAATAAGAACAGGCTATGGTAAAAAAAATTCTAAATTTTCATACGCCTGAGAAGGCGGCAATACCGAGGAAAGTCCTGTGAGTATTGCCACACCAATGCCCGTTAGCTGGAGCCCAAGGTTGCACCGACTCAGATACTTCCAGATCTAAGGCTGAGTCCCTTTAAGAAAAAACCTTTTTTTTTTTTCTGATCAGTGTGGACTAAGTCCAGACCTGAAGATCCACAAACCACCACTGGGTGTCACTGTTAGAACTGGCTCAGCTGCGCGCTCTATGTCCTCAGCCTCCACTGCTCTCAGGAGGGAATGACCAGCCAGGAAATGCTTTGTTGCTTTGAGACCTGACGCTGCTGGTCCGCCCCCCCCCCACGCCCGCTGACACTGTAAAAGGCGGCGCGCACGCGCGCGCCCCCCCCACGCTGAAACCAACATGGAGGAAGCAGAGAGCAGAGGAGAAGCCTGGACCAGCGCTAGCAACCCAACAGACACCAAGTAAGTCACTAATCTTTATTGTAGTGCACACATAGAGGAAGCTGTCCCCATAGGCTTCCTAGGAAACAGGAGTTTTGTCAGCATTTCCTCCCTATAACACGTGGGGCTGCAGTATCATGCTAACAGGCAAGTCTGGGGGGAGTAGCAAAATACATATCTTTAAAAGCATATATATATCTACATGTTATCTGGGTAAACATTAGTACATCCCATCCTGCCTCAAAAGACATAGTGGAGATAGTGGCTGATGCACAAGCATACCATTAGCCAACCCAGAACCCCCAGGGGGATACCTACTGTCGAAGTCCCGCAGGTTCCCTCTTACCTGCTCCACGCCGCAGGGCATTGCAAAATGCAAGAGGCCCAGCCTTCCCCCATCTCCGTGGGTATTGTCTTGGACCTTCAGGGACCGGGGTCCTGTGTTAAGGAACCCACACCCCTGGACCTATATAGCATCCTGGCATCAGTAGCGTTTAGTTCTTGGAAGAGACTAAGGCACTGGAGCCCAGAATCCAGCCCTCCAAGGAGAGGCATTATAGGCAAAACCCCACTCCAGCAGGGCCCGGGTACCGTACACCTTGGCTTTGAAGCACTTCGGACGGATCCGGCTAGCTATCCTGGGTCCCGAGACCTCCGAGGGACAGCTAGACGTGACCAACACCTAAGACACTGGCGAAAAAACTGAAGCACTCCCAGTGGGAGGGGGTTATATAGGGAGGAAACTTCCTGTGAAATTGATTACACCAGTGTCCACACCTGAAGGTACCCATATAACCCAAGTGTAATGGCTATGCGCTCTGTGTCCCGTGATGTACGATAAAGAAATTCAAAGCACTGTATGAACCCCAAATTTTCACAGTACTGACCCATATGTTCTCTCACTCTATAAAAAAGAATAACCCTCCTTTAAAATAATATTTTTTTTCTGCTTTGCAGCCTGAAATGAAGACAGACAATTTTTTTTTTGTTTATTCAGCTTAGTCGGTGGAAATTATAACATCCAAGTAAAAGATAACACACCATGTCAAAAAAAAACAAAAAAACAGAATCACTGAGTTGGAAAAAAGATCACCCCTTTGTGTCAGTATTTTGTTGAACCAGCTTTTGCTTTAATTCCAGCCTTTAGTCTGTTGGGATATGTCTCTACAAACTGTGTACATATAGACTTTGCCATATTTGCCCACTCTTCTTTGCAGGACTGCTCAAGTTTAGTTAAACATGATGTGACCGTTTATTGAAGTCAAGTCATTCCACAGATTTTCAATAAGGTTTAAGTCTGGGCTCTGACTAGGCTATCCAAGGACATTCAACTTTTTCTCCTTCAACCACCGTGTGGTAAATTTTTGTTGTTTGCTTTGGGTCATTGTCAGGTTGGAAGGTAAACCTTCTTCCCATTGACAACTTATTGACAGAGGGTAGAAGATTCTCCTCAAGAATTTGAAGGTACTTTGCACCATAAATAAAGTGCTCCAGTCCCTGCTGCAGAGAAACATCCCCATAACAGAATATTACCACCTCCATGTTTTACTGTAGGAATGGTGTTATTTGGATGGTGAGCTGTATTGTATTTCCACCAGACATCATTTGGTATTGAGGCCAAATAATAAAATTTTAGTCACAGAATCTACAAGGTGCGTTTTGGCAAAGCTCAATCGTTACTGCATGTGGCCTTCCTTGAGGGGTGACTTTTCTTGCAACCCTCCCATATAAGCCACATTTGTGGAGAATTTGTGATATTGTTGTCACATGCACATAGGGCTGCAACTGCAAAACCCATTTTAAAAAAACCAAACCTCGACCCAAAGAACCAAAACCATCGTCGACCTATAAGGCCGCGTACACATGATCGAACATGTTCGCTGAAACTGGTCCGCAGACCAGTTTCAGCGGACATGTGTACGGCCTATCGGACCGTTTTCCAGCGGACAAAAGTTTCCAAACATGCTTAGAAACCTGTCCGCTGGAAACCTGTCCGTCGGACATGTTTAATGGTTAGTACACAAAATCATTGTACCAAAATCCCACGCATGCTCAGAATCAAGTCAAGTCGTTGTGTTCTACGTCACCGCGTTCTGGTCCGAGGGGATTTTGGTCCGATGGTGTGTACGCACAACAGACCACTTCAGCCTGGTCCGATGAAAACGGTCCATCGGACATGTTTCATCGGACATGTCTGATCGTGTGTACGCGGCTTAACAGGTCTCATCTTCTCCAAGATCATGGAGAAAGCAGTAGTACAACAGCTACAACAGTATTTAGACACCCACAAACTACTGGACCAATTACAAATCGGGTTTCCGGCCAGGTAATGGCACAGAAACAGCACTTCTCAAAATATGGGATGACGCACTCGAAGCAGCAGACGAAGGAGAATCGTGTCTTCTGATACTGCTGGACCTGAGTGCGGCGTTCGACACAGTAGACCATAAAATCCTGGTGACTCGGCTCACAGAAGTAGCCAGAGGCGCAGACTCAGATCTACCCTGGTTCTCATCATTTCTGGAAAATCGATCCCAGAAAGTGAAACTAGGACCTTTTACTTCAGAAGCACGGACTCTGACATGTGGTGTCCCTCAAGGGTCCCCCCTGTCGCCTGTGTTATTCAATATTTACCTTCGCCCACTCCTCAAAATCATCAGTAACCAGGATCTACTCTATTATTCTTACGCCGATGATACTCAGCTTTACTTTTGCATAAAAGACAAAAAGGATCAATACCTTGAACTAGAAAAATCCCTTCCTCTGATAGACAATTGGATGATGGCGTGTCACCTCAAACTCAATGGATCAAAACAGAACTCCTTCTGGTCCATGCAAACACAGAGAACCGCCAGGACAACATGGTCGCCTCCGCCGATATTTGGACAGACCATTACCCCCAGCACCAAAGTCAAAAGTCTAGGAGTCATTTTTGACTCCGACATGACAATGGCTGCTCAAACTGGGTCAGTAATCAGCGGGTCTCACCATCTCCTGTGTCTACTAAAAAGACTCGGGCCCCTCATTCCGAAAAAAGATACCGCAGTTGTAGTGGGAACACTAATAAACTCAGATTATGCCAACTCCCTATACTTTGGTCTCCCAAAATACTAGATTGCCCATCTGAAAATCGTCCAGAACGCGGCAGCACGATTGGTAACAGGAAAAAAAACCTGGGAATCAATTTCCCCCTCCTTTAGGTCCCTGCATTGGCTACCCGTCAAGGACCGAATTACATTCAAGGCCCTATGGCTGACACACAAATCTGTACAAGGCATCGCCCACCAATATCTATGTTAGAAGAAAAAAAAAAAAACACAAGCCCAATCGTGTCCTCCGGTCAGCTAATCAAAATCTACTCCAGATCCCCAAGGCCCATTACAAAACCAAAAGAGAACGAAGATTCGCAGTCCAAGGACCCCGACTGTGGAACTCGCTACCAACTAATATACGAACGGAAGAGGATCACCAGGCCTTCAGAAGAAAACTTAAGACCCATCTTTTCTGAAAACAAAATGGAAGGAAATGGATACCAAGCGCCTAGAGGCGATTCAGTTCGCATTTGTAGCGCTATATAAGTTATTCACTCACTCACTAACGATTATTTTCATAGTCGATTCGTTGGCCGGTTATTGTTTCGATCAAATCGATTAATCGGATAATAGCCTTAAAAAATTAAATTAAAAAATGCTTCTTTACATTTTTTGGGGGCCAATTTGTTGTTGGGCAGATTACAAAACACAAATTGCCGCAAAAACACATTACATGCTTTTCTGCAGCTTCTCCATTGAAGTATATTGAACCAAAAAAAACTAAATGGCACAGTTTTGCGTTAAAAAGTCCTTGCCCTTTCCAAATACGCAGCAGCAGAAGAAAAATAAAAAATAAAAATCATGGATGTGAACGTGTCCCATAGGAAAACATGTAAATGAACTGTAGTGTGTTTCTGCAAAAGGCATCAAAAAACACAGAGGTGTGACCCCAGGCCTGAGATGTTAAGTAACATAATGGGGTTAAAAAAACAGAAATAAGTACAAAAAGAGCAAATAATCGCTACTGTAAGGGGTTAATATTTTTACTGTGGGACAGTGAAAGTAATATTTACAGTAGCGATTTGCTTTTTTGTACCATAAAGGGCTAATTTATTTTTTAACCCCATTATGTTACTGGCCGATTAATCGATTATGAAAATTGTAATCGATTAAATTCATAATTGATTAGGCACCATTTGCACGGACGGACCGCTCGGGTCCGCCTGTCAGTTTTGACGGCGGACTTGAACGGCTTGCTCCATGCATCTCTATGGAGCTTCGGATGTCAGCGGAGATAGCCTCTCTGACCAGTTTCCTCCTGGCTCTTTCATACAGTTTGGAGCAACGTCCTGGTCCAGGGAGGGTCTGTGTTGTACCAAATTCCTTCCACTTCTTAAAAATAGACTTCTACGCATTGATAAAGTCTTTAAAAAAATGATATCCATCTCCTGACTTTTGCCTGTCCACAACTTTATCCTGGAGATCTTTTACAGTGCCTTGCCACCCACAAGTTGCGCTACCAGGGACCAAAATGCTCAAAGAACCCTCTTCTCATGTTGAGCTAATCAAAATTATCACAGCTGAAGGTCAAATGGCTTTGTGTGCCATTGAGAAGGTGATTAGCAACACTTGATTGAGTTTACAAGTCATTTTTAAAAGGGAGTGATCCTTTCCCCCCCCCCCCCCAACTCAGAAATTCATTTTTTTTCCCTGACATGTTGAAATTATAGCTTTCTCTTGGTTATTATACGTTGCTGTGGAAATACAGCTGGATAAAACAAATAAAACAAACTGTGCCTGTCATCATTTAAGAATACAATACAACAAAATGGTTTTAAAGGAGATGTAAAGGAAACATTTTTTTTTTTGCTGAAATGACTGTTTACAGGGTATAGAGACATAATAGTTAACTAATTCCTTTTAAAAATGATTAAAAATAGATAAAAAACAATCATATAATGTGCCTGCAGTTTCAGTTTTGTTTTTCATTTGGTTCATGTTTCTGTGAAGTACCAATACAGGGCAGTGTTTGTTTTTAAAATTAAACTGATTGGTTCTGAGGGGTTTTAGACTCACAGTAATCACACCTCCTTGATTAGAGACCACAGAGAGAAGCTCCCATGACTTTTTTCATCAGGAAACAGACAACCAGGAAGTGTCCAGAACAGAGAAGGATTACAGCAAAAACGAACAATGAGGACATGAAACCAGGACTGCAGTAAGGTAAAGGAAGCTATTTAGCTAAAAAAAGGGATTTTTAAATACAGCTTACCTGTAAAATCCTTTTCTTGGAGTACATCACGGGACACAGAGCGGCATATTCATTACTATATGGGTTATATGGAGTACCTTCAGGTGTGGACACTGGCAATCTCAAACAGGAAGTCCCCTCCCTATATAACCCCCTCCCCTAGAGGGAGTCCCTCAGTTTTGTAGCAAGCAGTATGCCTCCCAAAAATGTTCCCCAAAAGAGGGGTGGGAGCTCTGTGTCCCGTGATGTACTCCAAGAAAAGGATTTTACAGGTAAGCTGTATTTAAAAATCCCTTTTTCTTTCTCGTACATCACGGGACACAGAGCGGCATATTCATTACTATATGGGATGTCCGAAAGCAATGCTTTAATGAGGGGAGGGAGACATCTTCTCAAACGAGATTTAATTTAGAGGTATACTCAAATAATAATTCCAACTTAGTCAAGAAAAAAACTTTTTTTTTCTTTTTTACAACCAAGGGTGCCCCTGATCCCGAGGATCTTAAACTGCAGCCTGTAGTACTGCCTGTCCAAAGGCAGAATCCGCATTCCTTCTCACGTCTAGTTGATAAAACTTTGTAAACGTGTGGACTGATGACCACGTCGCCGCCTTGCATATCTGAGCCATAGAGATCTGATGGTGTGCTGCCCAGGAGGCGCCCATGGCCCTGGTAGAATGGGCCTTTACCGACAAAGGAGGAGGCAACCTCTTCAAACCGTAGGCCTGAATGATTAATTGTCTAATCCATCTCGAGATGGTGGATTTTGCAGCTGCCTGCCCCTTCCTGGGGCCATCTGGTAGAACGAACAACACATCTGTTTTCCGGATCTTTTCTGTAGCTTTAAGATAGGCCTTCATGGCCCGGACAATATCCAAGGTATGCAGCAACCCCTCCTTTCTAGATGTGGGTTTCGGAAAGAAGGATGGAAGTACCAAATCCTGGTTCAAGTGAAAATTGGATATAACCTTTGGTAGAAAGGAAGGATGGGGCCGGAGAACTGCCCTGTCCTTATGTAGAACGAGATATGGTTCCTTACACGATAAGGCTGCTAACTCTGACACTCTCCTGGCCGAAACTATGGCGACCAAGAAAACCAACTTTCTTGTCAGTAAAACTAAAGGAATCTCAGCCAACGGCTCAAAGGGTTGTTTCTGTAGAGTGGACAGGACAAGATTTAAGTCCCATGGACAAATTGGTGACTTGACAGGAGGATTAATACGCAAGACCCCCTGTATGAAGGTCTTTACCAGCGAGTGGGTGGCCAGCGGCCTCTGAAACCACACTGACAGAGCTGAAATCTGTCCCTTGATTGTGCTTAATGCCAGGCCTTTATCCACTCCTAGCTGGAGAAAACTTAACACCCTATCAATGGTATATTTGCGGGAATTCCATCTTTTGGATTCACACCAGCCTACGTAGTTCCTCCACACCCTGTAATAAATCACCCTGGAGGCCGGCTTTCTAGCCCTAATCAGGAATTACCTGCCTAGACAGACCTCTACCCCTGAGAATCAGGGATTCAGCCTCCAGGCCGTCAAATTTAGACGTTGTAATGTAGGGTGGAGGATCGGGCCTTGTGAGAGTAGGTCTGGTCGTAGAGGAAGAGTCCAAGGGTCTCCCACTGCCATCTTCAGGACTAGTGAGTACCATGTCCTCCGGGGCCAAGCTGGAGCTACTAGAATGACTGGCTTGTGCTCCACTCTGATCCTGCGCAACAGGCGAGGAAGTAACTGTAGCGGAGGGAATGCATATAGAAGTTTGAATTGATGCCAAGGGCAAACCAACGCATCGGTTCCGCAGGCCATAGGGTCCCTCGCTCGAGACACGAACCTGTCTAGTTTCTTGTTGAACCTGGATGCCATTATATCTACGTCTGGCATTCCCCACTTCTGGCAGATTGTCTGAAAGACCTGGGGATGCAGAGACCACTCCCCCGGCGACAGAATCTGGCGACTTAAGAAGTCTGCCTGCAGGTTGTCCACTCCGGGAATGAATATCGCCGAAATGCAGGGTACATGAACCTCTGCCCACTGAAAAATCAAGCTCACCTCCCTCTGAGCGGCCTGACTCCTGGTTCCCCCTTGGTGGTTTATGTATGCCACCGCTGTGGCATTGTCTGACTGGATTCTCACCGGGGACCCCTGTAATCTGGAGGTCCATGCCAGAAGGGCTAGGCGAGCAGCTCTGATCTCCAAGATATTGATGGGGAGCTGCCTCTCTGTTTTCACCCAAGTTCCCTGGCGAGAGAACCCCTCGAAGACCGCCCCCCAGCCTGCCAGGCTGGCGTCTGTGGTAACTACCTTCCAGACAACAGGGCTAAAGGATCTTCCCTTTAGAAGATTCTGAGGGTTCAACCACCAGGCCAGGCTTTGTCGGACCCTTGATGATAGCGTCAAAGGGGACTCTAAGGCATGTGCTCTCTTGCCCCAGGCTGCTAGAATGGCTGCCTGTAGGACGCGAGTGTGGATCTGAGCGTATGGTACTGCCTCGAACGTGGCCAATAGCTTGCCTAGTAATCGCATATACAGGCGAATAGTTGTTTTTTTCTTGCTTAGAACCAACTGAACCAACCCCTTGATAGCCTCGATCTTTACAAGGGGCAGGAACACCCTTTGCTGTTCTGTGTCTAACCTCATGCCGAGGTATTCCAACTGCTTTGTAGGCTGGAACGCTGACTTTTCCCGGTTTAGGACCCAGCCGAACCCTTCGAGGTACTGAACCGTGAGGTTTACTGCCTGTTGCAGACACGGCCGTGAGTGATCTATGATTAAAAGGTCGTCCAAGTATGCTAGGACTGTGACCCCTTGGATCCTTAGATTGGCCAGAACTGGGGCTAGGATCTTCGTGAATACCCGGGGGGCCGTGGCCAGCCCGAAGGGGAGCGCCCTGAATTGGAAGTGTCGCTGCCCCACCGCGAAGCGTAAAAATCTTTGATGCGACTGAAAGATTGGTACATGAAGGTAAGCATCCTTTATGTCTATGGAAGCCAGAAAATCGTCCCTCTGAAGCGTGGCGACTGCTGACCGGATGGATTCCATCCGGAAGGAACGAACCCTTAGGTAACCGTTTAACCTCTTTAGGTCCAAGATTGGCCTGACATCGCCGTTGGGCTTTGGTATGACAAAGAGATTGGAATAGAAACCTAGCCCTTGCTCTTGGGCTGGCACCTCTATTATTACGTCCTGGCAAAGCAGGTGATCCAAAGCTGCCAGCATCGAGGCCTTCTTTGCTGGATCCTTTGGTAGCCTTGACTCTTGAAAATGAGGCGGAGGAAAGTTTAGAAACTCCAGTCTGTAGCCTGCGGTTACAGACGCCCGGACCCATTTGTCGGGGATCTTGGCTTCCCAAACTTCTGAGAAGAAACGAAGCCTTCCCCCCACCCGCGAGAGTGGGGGCGCCCCTTCATAAGGCAGACTTAGGGGCTGTCTTTGTCGGCTTGCGATACCATGGTCTCTTACCCCCAGGGGCCTGTCCCTGCGATCTACTGTTAACGTTGGATCGTGCAGGCGGCCGTCGATACTGCCTGGAATTTGAGGGCCCTGAGACAGGAAAGAGCTGCCTCTTAAATGTAGGACCCCGGAATGTCTTTTTGACCGGTAAAAGGGTACTTTTGCCACTTGAAATAGTCTGAATGTATTTATCCAGATCCTCCCCGAAGAGTCGTCCTCCATGGAAGGGAAACCCTGCCAGAAGCTTTTTGCATGGGGGCTCCGCCGCCCAGTTCTTCAACCATAAGAGCCTTCTCATGTGCACCAAAAATAGTGATAAACGAGAGGCCTGCTGGATGGAATCCTTTATAGCATCTACCGCAAAACACAGAGCTCTGGGAATGTCAGAAAACTCTTCTGCCTGTTGGGTAGGCATGTCTTTTAGCATTTCTTTTGTCTGGTCCTTTAACGCCTGACAAACTCCAATTGCAGCCACAGCTGGCTGTACCACTGCTCCTGCCGTAGCAAAGGATGCTTTTAAAAGTGTCTCTAAACGTTCATCAACCGGATCTTTAAACATATGTATGTTTTCCACCGGGCAAGTTAGTGATTTATTCACACATGAGATGGCTGCATCCACCACTGGGAGCTTCCACCTCTTGGAGAATTTTTCCTCCATGGGGTAAATGACCGCAAATCTCTTCGGTGGCAGAAAAATCCTGTCCGGCCGTACCCAATCCCGAAAGATCAATTCCTCCAAGAGAGGATGGACCGGAAAAACTGCGTTGCTTAAAGGAGCTTTCAAAGAGCCCAGAGAGGATACCGGAGGAACCTGAGGCTCTGGCAATGGTAAACTAAATGCCGAGCGGACCATGTCCGTCAAAGACTGCACCCACAGTCTCTCTGTCTGGGAGTCTGAAAATGGTTCCTCAGAGGTAGATCCCTCAATCCCTGAACCCTCTTGGTTCAGGTCTAGTTGATCCTCCTGCGATTCCAATTCCTCCGGAGAGAGAATTTCAGCATCTGAGGATACACCTCTTGGTGATGGGGATCTAACCCGTTTCTTGCCAGGAATAGCTCTAGCGATCAATGCTGCTATTCTCTCTTCTAGCCTCCCTAGGGATACAGCTAGCATCTCCTCTGTAATAAACACAGGGCTGGGCTGATCTGGGCCAGCCTCCGCACCAGACCCCCCTAATGGCTCATCCAAGGCGACCTTTATGGGAATAAGTTGCGGGGAAAGTATCGGCATATCATCAGAATCAGAGGGGGAACCCCTTTGTTTTTTGGTCTTTTTTGTACCCTTTGACCCTGAACCTTTGGAAGCCATAATACAAAATCGAGGGACTCCGCCAACAACAGACTGTAGTGGCCAGGAGTACAAAACTAGAGCTTAGGGGACAATAGCTTACTAATGCCCAAAAACTGATGGGGCCCCCGTATGTTTTTTTTTTTAATATATATAAGTCTCTTTCTTTTTTTTTTCAAACATACAGCGACCCCAAACTTAGTTTGCCAGCCTCCAACCTGTTGCAAAAAGGGGGATTTCTTGGCTTAACAGAAAGGCATTGGAACAAAGTCCAGCATGTACTACCCCTCTTCCGCCACCGGGAGTCACTGTTCTGCCGCTCTGCGTCCTCTCCCTTTGAGATCAGCCTCAGACTGAGCACTGACAATGCCTGCTGATCTATAACAGCACAAGGCGCGCCCCTGTATGACGCTGCAGGCACGCCCCCCCCCCGCCCTCCCCTCCGAACGGCGCGAAAAACGTCTATAAGACGTGCGCGCGCACGCGTATGCCGGAGCAGGAAGAACATGGAGGAGCCGCGCTGCTGGAGACCCAGGACTGCAGTACCAGGCGGCAGATTCAAAACCCCCGGCCAGGTAGGACTCTCCAAAAGGCCCCATAGGGATCCTTACCAGTCCTAGGAAGAAAGCAGAAGGTAGCTAGCAACACAATTCTTAGACAGGGGAACCTAGTGATGGGGGAAATGGGATCATCCTGTCTTTCTCAGACATAGTGATCAAGGTTGCCAATGCAGAGCATACTTAGGCTACCCCCCTTTTAGGTTACCCCGGAGAGCCTGCTGTCGAACCAAGTCCCGCAGGCTCCCCTCTTACCTGCTCCATGCTGCAGGATGTTTGTCTAGCCAAACGATCCAATCTTCTCCCATCTCCGTGGGTAGCGTAATAGACCTTCAGGCCCTGGGGTCCTATGAAGGTACCCACTGTCCTGGACCTATATAGCACCCTGGCAAACAGGAACTTATGGTCTTTATGAACTCCAAGTCCTGGGCCCAGGGTCCAGCCCTCCAAAGAGGAGCATTATAGGCAAAACCCCACGGTTTGGGGCCCGGGTACTGTCCACTTTGGCACTGAGGCTCTTTGGACAGATCCGGTTAGCCCGCCCTTAATCCCAAGGATGTGGAGCAAAGCTATTCCGTGACCAACACCTAAGACACTGGCGAAAAAACTGAGGGACTCCCTCTAGGGGAGGGGGTTATATAGGGAGGGGACTTCCTGTTTGAGATTGCCAGTGTCCACACCTGAAGGTACTCCATATAACCCATATAGTAATGAATATGCCGCTCTGTGTCCCCTGATGTACGAGAAAGAAAAAAAATATATATATATCCTTTAGTGATCCTTTAAGCTTTCCTCTGGCAGATTTTTCCAAAAACTTCAGCTACGACATGCTCTATCAGTGCAGGCCAAAACAACCAACATGGGATTGATCTCCACTCACCTAATTGATTCCCTGGCTAATGCTTTGGATAAGAAGGGTCTTATTTCTTCTGTTTATAGGGCGCTGTTGGATAAATCCTTGGCTAACCTCCGAATCCTTGGTAGTATAAGCAGGGAAAGAGATATTGGGGAGATAGATGATGAGACATGGCAGGCAGTATTAGATCAGGTTTTAATTATTTCCATTTTGCCCATGCATAGGATAACCTAACTATGTGTAATCCATACAATGCTATCTGTGGAATCGTAGGGAGGATTACGATTGCCCACGTTGCCACGGCTCCTCAGCAGATCTTTTACATCTGATTTGGCGATGCCCCAAACTAGTTCACTACTGGCATTAAATTATCAATACTACCAATAGGGCATTTCAGGTTAATTTAGAAAAATGATCTGCTGATCTGTATGTGTTGGTATTTCTGAATGAAGAAGTTTTTCCACCTAATGTTAGAATCCCCCTTTCCAGATTGTGATTGACACATAAATGTCTAACTGGTGTCTAAATGACTGTCTCCTCTTCCCCTTACGCTTGAGGAGTGGGGATTACAGGTCAATTCCACACTCCTTAAAGAGCGCCACATAAATAAAGGGGATACTCCTTGCAAATTTGAGAAGTTGTGGGATCCATGGTTACAGACCCCTAGTTTAGCTCAGCTTGCATTAGCGTCTCTGCGGATGTTAAAAGGTATAACAGTTTACATCATCCATGCTTTTTTACTCGCAATCCTAAAAATTCCTTTAGTGACCCTTTAAGTTTAAAGGGGGGGATTGTTTTCTACGCTCACTTTCACAGTACTGGCCCATATGTTCTCTCATTCACACAGTATTGGCCCATATGCTCTCCTCTCTCTCTCATAGTACTGACCCATATGTTCTCTCACTCGCACATATGTTCGCTTACTCGCACAGTACTCGCCCATATGTTCGCTCACTCTCACAGTACTCGCCCATATGTTCGCTCACTCTCACAGTACTCGCCCATATGTTCGCTCACTCTCACAGTACTCGCCCATATGTTCGCTCACTCTCACAGTACTGGCCCATATGTTCGCTCAGTCTCACAGTACTGGCCCATATGTTCGCTCAGTCTCACAGTACTGGCCCATATGTTCGCTCAGTCTCACAGTACTGGCCCATATGTTCGCTCAGTCTCACAGTACTGGCCCATATGTTCGCTCAGTCTCACAGTACTGGCCCATATGTTCGCTCAGTCTCACAGTACTGGCCCATATGTTCGCTCAGTCTCACAATACTGGCCCATATGTTCGCTCAGTCTCACAGTACTGGCCCATATGTTTGCTCAGTCTCACAGTACTGGCCCATATGTTTGCTCAGTCTCACAGTACTGGCCCATATGTTCGCTCAGTCTCACAGTACTGGCCCATATGTTCGCACAGTCTCACAGTACTGGCCCATATGTTCGCACAGTCTCACAGTACTGGCCCATATGTTCGCACAGTCTCACAGTACTGGCCCATATGTTCGCACAGTCTCACAGTACTGGCCCATATGTTCGCTCAGTCTCACAGTACTGGCCCATATGTTCGCTCAGTCTCACAGTACTGGCCCATATGTTCGCTCAGTCTCACAGTACTGGCCCATATGTTCGCTCAGTCTCATAGTACTGGCCCAGTGGCGTAACCAGAGTTATGGGCGCCCGGGGCAGAATTTTTTTTTCGCCCCCCCCCCCCCCCCCTTGTATAATCATCCACTCTGGTTATAAGGATCTGTAATGTATCCCTCTCAGGGCTTTCAGCATGTAAGGGGTAAATTATTGCAGGATTAATCATTTAACCCCTTACTGTAAGGGATTAACAGACTGACCCCCCCCCCCCACAACCACAGATCCCCCATCATAGACTGAACCCCCCCCACAATCACAGATCCCCCATCACAGACTGACACCCCCACAATCACAGATCCCCCATCACAGACTGACCCCCTAAATAACAGACCTCTCATCACAGATGGATCCCCCCAATCACAGATAGACCCCCCACAATCACAGACCCCCTATTTACAGACCTCAGACAGTAACCCCCACCATAGTGCAGACCTCAGACAGTAACCCCCACAATAGTGCAGACCTCAGACAGTAACCCCTATAATAGTGCAGACCTCAGACAGTAACCCCAGCATAGTGCAGACCTCAGACAGTAACCCCCATAATAGTGCAGACCTCAGACAGTAACCCCCATAATAGTGCAGACCTCAGACAGTAACCCCCATAATAGTGCAGACCTCAGACAGTAACCCCCATAATAGTGCAGACCTCAGACAGTAACCCCCATAATAGTGCAGACCTCAGACAGTAACCCCCAATAGTGCAGACCTCAGACATTAACCCCCAGTAGTGCAGACCTCAGACATTAACCCCCAATAGTGCAGACCTCAGACATTAACCCCCAATAGTGCAGACCTCAGACAGTAACCCCCAGTAGTGCAGACCTCAGACAGTAACCCCCCATAATAGTGCAGACCTCAGACATTAACCCCCAGTAGTGCAGACCTCAGACAGTAACCCCCAATAGTGCAGACCTCAGACATTAACCCCCAATAGTGCAGACCTCAGACAATAACCCCCAGTAGTGCAGACCTCAGACAATAACCCCCAGTAGTGCAGACCTCAGACAATAACCCCCAGTAGTGCAGACCTCAGACAGTAACCCCCAGTAGTGCAGACCTCAGACCTCGGCGTGTGTGGTTTCCCTCAAGCGCGGGCTCCTCCTCCTCTGTGGGTGTGAACAGAGAGGAGGGCCGCCGCCGGGTGTACCAAGATGGCCGCCGCTCCGGAGCTAGGCCGAAGCCGGGGGACTTTCCTAGGCCGAGGCTCCGGAGCGCTCCGCGGAGCCGGTGGATGGATTCGCCCCCCCCCCCCATTTTTCGCCCGGTGCGACAGCCCCCCCTGCCCCCCCCCACGCCAGTGTACTGGCCCATATGTTCGCTCACTCTCATAGTACTGGCCCATATGTTCGCTCACTCTCATAGTACTGGCCCATATGCTCTCTCACTCTCATAGTACTGGCCCATATGTTCGCTCAGTCTCATAGTACTGGCCCATATACTCTCTCACTCTAAATACTGACACGGCTGAGATCTATCCCTGTACGTGTCCACTACAAGCTCTCTGCTGTCATGCACAGAAAGCGTGATAAAGGGGGAAAAAAATGTCAGAGCTAAGAACTTTCTTACAGCCACCAATTTTTATCCTATAGTATTAAATATAATCCTTAGGCATGTTGCCTCTGCTCCCTTCCCCTGTCTTGGCTTTCCGGCACACTTACCCCGAGATTCCAATGCTCAAGAGAGAACTATCCAGGGCAACAGGAGGCCGAAAGCTGTCACAGCCAGATGCCCACATTTGAGATGCCAGTGCCGGGGAAAGAAGAGGGAGAGAAGTGATGGCTCGGGTGAGCAAAATTGCTAGATCTTGGGACAGGTGAGCGCGTGTTTATTAAAAGTCATCCACCACCATTTTTTTTTAGCTGCTGACATAATGAACACAAAATCGACTGGAGCTCGTCTTTAAGTTCTTGCTGGGAGCAACTTTGTATTAAAAACAAACTTTTTGTTTCCATGCAGATATTGCACTTCATTCATAGGGTATCCTCTGGGAGAATACAGCAAACACTGTCTGACAGTTATAACCTACACAGCATAAGGTGCATTATCAGCAGATCTCTTATTAGAGTAGCACAGTTGCAAGGCATTTTATTTTTATTTTTGACTCCCATAAATCACCCATAATTTTCTGGTACAAATATTTTATTACATTTTTAAAAGAATGCCAAAAAAGCATCCAATCTGCCCACTCAGAGGCTTGGAGTGAAGGCATAACTCAGAGCAAGACTTCACATACTGTCAAACAAATAAAAGAAAAAACAGTGGCATTGGTTATATGCAAAAGACATAGACAGCTGAAGCAAGGATGTCAATGTCAAACCTGGACAGTCTAAATCCCTGAGAGTGATGCAGTATAATTATGCACTCAGAGAGTGCGAGGTAACCACATAGAAATGGGGGGGGGGGGGGCTTGAGCCCCAGGAGAAGGGGAAGAAAAAGAAGACAAAACATGAAAGAGAAAGGAAAAGCGGGGGGAAGAAGAGAGAAGCCAACAGAAGAAAAGAAGGAGAGGAAGGGCAAAGGGGATATGTGGACTTGGGATCGGATCGTCAGGCGGGTCAGTCACAGGTGTCCAATTCTAGCTGGAGGAAGTGAAGTGAAGGCATAATGGAGCCCCAAATCTTTAAAAATTTGACATAAGAGTCCTTCAGAATTCTAAACATCTGTTCATTGAGCATTAGAGCCATCATGCAATCTCTAACGTCCTGAAAAAGGAACCAAAGGCTTCCTCTAGGCCTGGGCAATTATCCTCTCGGTAGACAAAAATAAATAAGTTGCCAAATTCTTCTGACGAGCATAGAGGCCCTGGATGAGACAATGCAGCAGGGCAAATTTAGCATTCTTTCGGATAGGCAGATGAAATAGTGTAGAAGAATCAGGACCAAAAGCCTATCAAACCAGGACAAGTCCACCACATGCGTAAGACGCCCCTGCGATGGCCACAGCCCCAAAAACAGGAGGTCACTAGAGCTAGGGTTGGCATGAGCAATACAAGCTGGAGCCCAGCATCAACATAGGATACTGTAAATTGCCCATAATTGTTATCACAATTGTGCACCGCTCCTCCTTCCTAAAACAAAAAAGGAAATGGGCAGATAGGTTTTCTTTTTACTGAAGTTGGTAGACACCTCAAATCCTGTAGCATCTGACAAATCTATCTTCCACAAACAAAAATGTCATCATTACCACAGTCATGTTGCAATGTTTTTTGAAAACTTAGGCAACTGCACAATAAAATTACATTTTAATGCTGCAATACCCAATATATTTCATTACTCATTTCATGAAAACATTTAAAGAAAATGTGCTGCCTGTGTCGAATACATCCTTATGTCAGCATTTATATATGTAGAATTGCCTAAGCTCTCTTGACTTTATTATATTTTCTAGGTTTTCAAAAGTTTAACATAAATACTCTCCCTAATATCCTATTTTCTGAAATGAGAAAGAGGGGCACCTTAAGTTGCCAAGTATTTAGGAAAAGGGCACATCCCTACTACACCCTGTTGCATGTACCATGACAAACACAAAAAAATATGTTTACCACTACTTTTTATGAATACTGGCTTTCCAAAATAACAAATGCAGAAAATTAAGAGGTTGGGTAAAACGTTTGATGTGGTATAACACGTTTGGCATTTATAGTACATTTTTACATAGGACTAAACACCAGACCAAGAAAAGAGCAGTGAGATGTGGTTGGGATCTCCTGTCACCATATGATGCACAAATATCAGACTATAACCTATATGTAAACTACATCTGCTGTAGAAGAAAAGGCTTCATCACATATCAAGATCTGGCTCTTACTAAAAAAGCTACGTAAAAAAAATTCTTCCATCATTTACCACTTCCCGATTAGCTGTAGACAATCTATCCTGGGGTGGTTTCACTCTGACTGGATGTAAACCTACCGACATGAATACTAATCGATCTAAATTTTGTGCATGTTTAGTTAGGGACAAACTTCTCAAAGAAACATTAGTCCACTGTTGAGTACTAACATAATTTATTGTTCATTACTTAAGATCAGAATTTCTGTAGTGCTTTAAAACAGTTTAGTCTTGGATTCATAGGTCACAGTAGTTAAATCACAAAAGGTCAACAAGCCGTGGATTAGTGGAAACCAATATCGCTAAACAGAGCTAAGCGTTAATGCCGAAGGCATTGCTACATATCAGGCTGCAGGCCAAGGGTATTTAAAACCCCCACAGCACTAGCTAAAAATATATAAGAAACGATACATTTAAAATTTGTCATTTAATTTGTATAAGCAAATGTAAAAGTGCCCATAAATCACAGACTAAGTAACAATTTATAAAGGCAAACACATAGACAGCCAGAGGCTTAGGAAAGAAACCAAGTATTAATCTGTGCATAAGACAGTTTTATAAAGGAGAATGTGCTTAGGTAATAAAGCCTGTAATAGACAAATATTCACATAATGTTAACAGCACTATGGCCATACATGGAGCAAACTTTGTATGCCTTCTGCGATCTGAGAAAATGGGTGGCAGAGAAACAAGAACTAAAATAGTTTATCTGTTCATAAACCACATTACATAAGTAGGCCAACTTTGAGATCACACTGAGTCTATGCAGCATCACAATGCTTTTGAGGATTGATAGGTGCCCTGTCAAATAAGATTTTCTGCCAAAATATCTACTCGTCTATGGCTAGAACAACACTAAAAAATGTGGCCACACCCAACCATCCCTCCTTTGCTTGGAGTACATTACAGGCCACAGGATGATGTATTCTGGAACCATTGGGTTTTAATGCCACCTTTAGAAATGGACACTAGCAAGAAATGATGTTAAAGTGATTGTAAAGCTTAATTTTTTTATTTTTAAAATAACAAACATGTCATACTTACCTCCACAGTTCATTTTGCACAGAGTGGCCCCGATCATCCTCTTCTGGGGGAGGGTTAGCTTGCGGGTGCACTCCCGAGTCTGGCATTTGCGTCCATAGACACAGAATGTACGACTCGGCCCTCTGGGTCATTGGATTTGATTGACTGCAGCGGGAGCCAATGGCTGCACTGCTATCAATCTATCCAATCAAGAGCTGAGAACCACTGGCAGAGAGAAAGTGCACATCTCTGCCATGGGAATAACAGGACTCAGGTGAGTAAAATGGGGGGGCTAGGAGGCCGGTCAGTGATAGAAGTTGTTTCACCTTAATACATAGGATGCTTTAAGTGGGGGCTATTTACTAAAAACTGGAGTGTATAAAATCTGGTGCAGCTCAGCACAGAAACCAATCAGCTTCCAGTTTTTTTCGTCAAAGCTTTATTGAACAAGCTATGGTTAGAAGCCGATTGGATACCTTGCATAGCTGCACCAGATTCTGAGTGCATCAGTTTTAGTAAATCAGTGTATCTTCTACATTTGATTGACCGCTATGCTTCATAGTTGTATTCTTATTGATTCTTTTTTGATTATTATTTTTGATTAGTTTTAAAAACTTATGTGACAATCTACAAAAAAACAAAAACAAAACAAAAAAAAAACAACATGATGTGAATGCAATGTGTACAAAATAGGAAACTGCTTTCTCAAAATAATAAGTAACTTAATATTAGACATACACAAAAATGGGAAGTTGCCCCAGAGAAGATTTCCGCTTCATTCTGACATTAAACAACCCACAAGGCAGCTGCCAAAGAACATTTTTCACTGTTATGTCATAAACATCTCCTCTTTCATTTCCTTTTACATATTAGAACAGATATAGCACCCCCTCTAGTGGTTATGTAATGATTAACGCAAGCAGAACGTTCTTAATGAGGGATGGTCATAACATGTTAGGATTTTGTGTAAAAGTCCCTGCTTTTTTTTGCTTTTTATAATACAAATAAAAGTCACAAATAATAATGCAAATAAAAAACTAATTGCAAACACACAGCACATCCTGTATGGCAGGATAGCGTCAGAATTACCTGGCTTTCCAGAGTCTCCAGCTTTCTCTTTCGAGCATGAAGAGCCTTGCTGGGAAAAGCCCAAAAGTAATTTGAAGTCCCAATTCGCTCAGAATCTACCATGGCATCGTCAACTAGGCTTTGCAAGATGTCTTTCACTGACATGGATGCTGGAAAAAAAAAAAAGGAAAAAGAATTACCCAAACAGTGGAAATGCAATAGACTTACAAAATAACCTGCCATTTCTTTCATGGATCAAGAAGGTGCACATCAAGATATTCTGGGCAAAAAAAATGTCCTTCTCCATTACAAACCAAAGAACAACTTTGCTATAATGTTCTATGTGTCATACATAACTTAATTTAGCATTCATTAGTCTGTACACCAACAGGCAGCAGAAGCTCTAAAGTATTAACTAAAGGCATTTATTATTATTTTGGATGGAGTGGAAAGGGATTGGAAAGCCTGTCAGATTTTTTTTTATTGCTGTCTTTGCCCTATTAGAGAAATTAACCTTCTCTATTTGTCCAGTTTACCTACCTTTAGTACAGAGCGTGAAAGTAAAAGAAAATCCCACATTTTGTGGTGTCACCAGAATAAAAAAAAGAGAAGTCTTCCAATGGGGACACTAGTTCTGGTGACACAACAGCGTTGCTATCCGCTGTCTGAACACCAGCCAGAGTCAAGCGGCAAGCCAGTCACCTGCGGACTGCGGCTTCTCTTCCTCCTCCAAACACATCAGCCAGCCCAGCCAGCCAGCCTCCTTCACCAGCAGCCCAGCCAGCAGGCTTGTGTAGAGTGGCTCATCCATCTTCCCCAGATCGTGGCTTTCTCCTCCTCCTTCCACAGTATGCCACCCTTACAGCCCATAGAGTGTTCTATGGCGTGCCCTCCATGCCCTACCGTTCCATTCATAGATGCTGTCAGCTCATTACTGCTCCAGGGACCTCCACTGTAACCATAGGCTTTTTTCAATATATACTCGAGTATAAGCCGACCCGAATATAACCCGAGGCACCTAATTTTACCACAAAAAAAAAATAGGAAAACGTATTGACTCGAGTATAAGCCTAGGTTCAGAAATGCAGCAGCTACTGTAAGTGGAAAAGAGGATCACCAATGCCCATTTGCACGCCTCACTGTGCCCATTGCAATCTCACCTCACTGTGCCCATTACAGCCTTGCCGATCGTCATAGTCAGACGGTGGGCGGCCATTGTGGAAAAGTCGCGCCTCCTCCTTGTTCTGTTTATCCGAGTATGGTGCACTGCAGAGTCAGATGGCGGGCAGCCATTCTTGAACAGTCGGGCCTCCTCCTCGTTCCGTTTCGTGATAGGCGGAACACGCATGTTTCCCAGCAGACACTGTGTATAGTGTTCCGCCTATCACGGACATTCTTTCATTCTCGGACAAGACAAGCCGAGGGGGGCATTTTCAGCCTAAAAAAAAAGGGCTGCTTATACTCGAGTACATATGGTAGTATAACATTTATTCAAATATCAGTTTTAAGAACATAACCTTTTTAAGATATTCATTATTATTGCTATTCTTACTGAATAAACATGTCATTTTTTCACTGCCACTGAGGGACTCATTTGACTTTATTATCCACCCATTGTGCGCTGACTGTCGTTTTTGCACCGTACTACTCTGTACCACTCTGGGGGACTGAGAGATTTATTTATTTATTTTAAATAAAGATCATTGTAATAGCAAAGTACAGTTAATAACATGGTACAGGTTGCTGTGATTGGCCCACGTACCATGTGATAGCTGTGAGCACTAGGCCCGAGTCCGGCGGACACAGCAGTCACTGGGTAGGGATGCTCCTAAACCCAGTGCAGGCATATGACATACATATGACATACAGGTATGCGATTGTGCCTGTATGTACTGTGGCAGATCGGCAAATGGTTAAAATAAATGCATGCATTTAAACAAAATTCTACTATGGTATTCATGGTATAATTGTTTTAGCCAACATATATTTTTAGAAAGTGGCTAAATTCTTGGAGTACAGCTTTAAAAACACCCTAATCTCAAGAGCGTTCTTTAACCATAAAAAGCATATGCAATTTGCCCTTTTTTAACAGGTTTAATAAATGGATCTTATAGAAAATGTGAAGAATGATGTCTGGTGCTGTTCTCTGCTATACAAAAGGAAAGTGTATAAGGAGATATTACCATTTACTGTTGATGTGTCAGGAATGGTAGTCAAGTTTATTCCACTTTAAAGGTATTATTAGTGATATAATGCAGCACTGTCTTCTGAACTACTTGTGCTTTCATACAGGCGGGTGTTATTCTGTAATTGCCCTTGTGTTATGGTCAGGGCCAGAGTGGGACTCATTTTCAGCCCTGGAGTTTCACGCCTTAGACCAGCCCACTTTAGTTCACGACTAATAAAATAATGTAATTAAAACCTCAAAATGTAAGTTTGCAATGGCGCACTGTTCTCTACAGCCTGGCGTGGCGACAATTGATGGTGGCACAGTGGCTGCATGTGATGGCACAGTGGCGACAATTGATGGGCACAGTGGCTGCGTTTGATGGGCACAGTGGCTGCGTGTGATGATGTCTCGGTGTCTCGTGTCCTGATTGGAAAGATTGATAGCAGTTCAGCCATTGGCTCCCGCTGCTGTTAATGGATGGATTGATGGTAAATAACAGGTTCTGGCTCCTGTAAAGAGGACCCTACTAAACCCTGGTAGGTAGGATGAAATGCATTAGGGCAGGGATGTCCAAACTTTTTTCAAAGAGGGCCAGATTTGGTGAAGTGAACATGCTCGAGGGCCGGCCATTTTACCTGCCATTCTTTGAACCATTAAAATTCGGTCTAAGTGTGTTAGTTCGATCACGAATACACTGCCCAAAAAGAGTTCTCCTACCTTTGTGGCTGTGTGTGAGTAAAGAGATGAGCTTGGGCGTATTATTTGGATATATATTGACGTATAACACGCTCCTTCACTTTAAGGGGGAAGTTTCAGGAAAAAAAAAAAACATTTTAAAGAAAGGTCTGTGAAGCAAAATAGGGGTCAGTGCTCATCTGCAGCCCTACAAGTGCCATGAATGCAGAACCCCGATTTCCATCAGTGCAGCACACTCATTGCCAGGAATGCACCCACCATTGCCATCAGTGCAGCCTTAATTATGCCCATCCATCTGCAGCCTTGGAGGGGACGGGACAAGCGCCAAAAGATTACATACAGGAGAAACTCCTGTTTGCACGGTGGCCATCCCAGCGTGTCCCTTTAACCACTTGAGGACCCCCGCACGCCTATGTACGTACACAACATGGCTCGTACAGGCACAAGGCCGTATATATATGGCCTTGCCTTTGTGCGGTTCGGGGGTCCCATCGGGACCCCCTCCGCGGCGTGCGGCGGTCACCCTGGCTCTGGGAGCGATCGCTGACGAGCGGGCGGATGTCCGTGTTTTTGGCCCCCCCCCCGCGATCGCTCCCAGCCAATGGGAGCGCTCCCCCTTTGTGTCACTTCCTCCTCTTGTGTTTACACAGGAAGGAGGAAATGATGTCACCTCTCATCGCAGCGGTGTTTCCCACCGCTGCTGATGAGAGAAGACATCCACAGTAAGTGTGCACCAACACAACACTGACACACACACACACATAGGCACATTAACCCCTTGTGATCACCCCCCCCCCCACCCCCCTGTCACAGTGTCACTGAATGCAGTGATCTAATCACTGCATTTAGTGTCAGTGTGACAGCCAGTGTAAAAGTCAGTTAGTGTTAGGTTCAGGATAGCCCCCCCACCCCCCCTAATAAAGTTAACCCCCTGATCACTGCCCTAGTTAACCCTTTCACTCCCTATTGCCAGCATCACTAAGCGATCATTTTTCTGATCGCTGTATTAGTGTCGCTGTTCCCGCTAGGTAGCCATTTTTTTTATTGCGATTTTTTTTTTTTTACTAAAGACATGTGGCTGAATTAATTTTGGCCTAAATTTTTTACTAAAATTTAGTTTATTTGATTTTTTTTATAACAAAAAGTAAAAAAAAATTGTTTTTTTTCAAAATTGTCGCTCTATTTTAGTTTATAGCGCAAAAAATAAAAATCGCAGAGGCGATCAAATACCACCAAAAGAAAGCTCTATTTGTGGGAAGAAAAGGACGCAAATTTTGTTTGGGAGCCACGTCGCGCACGCCGCGCAATTGTCTGTTAAAGCGACGCAGCGCGCCGAATTGTAAAAAACACCTTGGGTCATTTAGCAGCATATGTGTCCGGGTCTTAAGTGGTTAAGAACCCCCTCCATCACAGACCCCCCCCCCCACCCCAGATCCCTCCATTACAGGCCCCTCACCCCCATCACAAAAACACAGATCCCCATTCCACCACAGATCCCCCACTCCATCACAGATCCCCCCCCCATTACAGATTCCCACTCCATCACAGATACCCCCCCATTACAGACCCCGCTTTACCACAGATCCCTCCCATCAAACCCCACTCCATCACAGATCTCCCCTATCAGACCCCACCCCCAATAGACCCCACCCCCATCAGACCCCACCCCCATCGGCCCCCACCCCCATCAGACCCCACCCCCATCAGACCCCACCCCCATCAGACCCCACCCCCATCAGACCCCACCCCCATCAGACCCCACCCCCATCAGACCCCACTCCATTACAGATCCCCCCCCATTACAGATCCCCCCCATTACAGATCCCCCCCCATTACAGATCCCCCCCCCCCCATTACAGATCCCCCCCCCATTACAGATCCCCCCCATTACAGATCCCCCCATTACAGATCCCCCCATTACAGATCCCCCCATTACAGATCCCCCCATCAGACCCCACTCCATCACAGATCCCCCCCCCCCCATTACAGATCCCCACTCCATCACAGATCTCCCCATCAGACCCCCCTTCACCACAGACCCCCTTCCCCATCAGACTCCACCCCATTACAGATCCCCCCATTACAGATCCCCCATCAGACCCCACTCCACCACAGATCCCACTCCATCTCAGACATCCCCTCTATTACAGACTCCCTCCATCACAGCCCTTTGCAGAGTCAGCCTGTCCCTTTCATTAACGCAGCATTCCCCCTTTCCTCCCCCTCTCCACACTGTCCTACCTTATTCACAGTCAGGAAGCATGCATGGCAGGTCCAGACAAAGGGCGTGATTTTTCAAGTTAAAGGCGGGTGATTGGTTGCTGGGACTGTCCCATTGTCTCTAGCAACCAATCACCTGCTTTGTAACTTGAAGTTACAAACTTTGCCCGGACCTGCAGCGCTGACAGGCTTGTGTGAAGCTGTGAATAAGGTGTGGGGGAGGGGGGGGGAATGATGCGATTATGTAAACAAGAGACCGGCCGCCGTCGTGACGTCACGCGGCGCACGCCCGAGGAAACACACAGGACAGAAGAAAGGGAGCCAGGAGCGCACTCGTCAGCCAGTAAATCGGCGCCGGCGGGCACACATTTTCTAAAGTGACTGCGCTGTCTGACACACACAACTTTATTTCTTCCGGCCCGCAACCCGACCAGCCCACCGGGAATTATCCCGGTTCTCCCGATAGGCCAATCTGGGCCTGGTTATGGTTAAGTAACGCATATGCTGTACCTGTACTTCTTGCTGCATGAGTATTGTGCCATACGATATGTTTGCTATGATTTTCAATAAAAACATTATTTTGATAAAAAAAAAGAAAAAAAAAAAAGGAGATATTACCATTAACACTTGTGGATGACAGAACACTAGAGGCATCCACCATTATTCAAAAAATTGTAAGCCGACAATCCAAGTCAGCAGCTAGTATTATAGTCTCTCTCAGTGAACTAAGCCCAGACCTGTCTGCATGCCATTCCAGGTAGAAAGACTACAGAACTAGCTTCTAGCTTGTGTTGTGGGCTAACATTTTTGTAAAAAGACAAAACTTGTCTCAGCATGCTGTAATTCACAACATAAGCCAACAACTAGTACTGTAGTCTTTTTCCCTGGAATAGCAGATAGGCAGGTCTTGGCTTAGAAGAAACAGGGGGTAGAACAAAAGAAGCACAGAGCTGCAGATGTTATGCCCCTCTCCACTGTCTGCGCTGTCCATCATTGTGCGCTCAACTATGTGTGCCTGTCAGCAGTGGTGGCTGGTGGTAATTTTTTGGGAGGAGTGGCAAACAGTGCACCTGCAGCCATAAAAAAACCCAGTCTGGTCGGTCAGGTCCAGAGCGCTAACCCCATCACTTGTCTTTGGCTCTAATCAGTTGCTTCAACCCCCACCCCCCATTGGAATTCATGCTTCCAGTATCCTTTGTGGGGGCCGGACGCATTGGATGGGGGGGGGGGGGGAGGCGGTGCACCTAATGGACAAGCTGCCGCTGCCTGTCAGTCACTTATTCATCTTTTTGCTAGCAGAGTGGTCAGACAGCAGTGGGGGAAGTGGGGCATGCTATATCAGCAACCAAGTAACAGAAAGGGACAAATGCCACATGCACTGGGCCCCCTGGAGGATACCAGAAGAATAAAAAAATTATAGTTATATTTCTTTAAGGGCCCATTTATAATGTTGTGTGTTAAAGCTAAGATGTAAGGGTCCAACATCCCCATATTAAAAATGGTGCCTGTTCCATCTCAAAAGCTGCATTTAAGCATATTAAAAAATAATATAAAAATAAACACAAAATAACATGTTTTTCTGTCTTTTAGCGGATTGGAAGGCCCATAGAACTGAAAGTGGTATTACACCTACCTGCAAACATTTTTTAAATTGCAGCTTATGATTTCTTATATGCAATGATTGCATTAATTTTCTTTTTTAGGCCTTCTTCTATTTCATCTGTTGATCTGACAGGTGATTGTGTTGCTTTTCAAAAGAACAAGCTCTCCTGCAGAATGAACCATTTAACACTGGTAGGGGTGCTTACAATGATAATCTTGTATTTATTCATGCAAAACCTTTACCCCAAAAGGGAAAAACTGTTTGCTGTAACTGATTATAAAGTATTAGCTGGAGTTTGGCTTCAATTTGTTAGTGTATCTAAATCTGCTAGTCCATCTAACTACCCCCCCCCCCCCCCCCAGACTGACAGTGATGCTGTCCAAAGATGTCACATTTGCTCCTTCATCCAGAGTGGGGGCACTCTAATATAGGATATGCTACCTGCTAGATCACCAGGTGAAAAAAGCCTAAAAAAGGAAAATGAATGCAGCCTCCACATCTAATGATTGGCAGGCTGCAATATATTACATTTTTGATTTTGGGTTTGGGTTTATTACCACTTTAATGGCAGCACAGCAAAGCACATATAACAAGTATTGTGTAAATTGATGTTAACCATATCCACTTCAGATTCAAATGTGTAAAAATCTACATCAACGCATGTTTACACATGAGAACAAACCTGCCCAACACTACAAAAAAAAAAAAACACATCTTGATGCACATGCCTAGATCTAAAAAAAATATATATACAGTATATATAAAAAACACACAAACACAAGTATTTTCCTAACCCTTCAAGTATAATAATTTTCTAGAAACCTAAAACCTTTGTTGATGTCTTACAAACTGCTCACATTACAATACTAAAGAAAAACTTACTAATGCCTTTCTCTTTTGGGGCAATTTTCTCCAGGTCCTTCAGTTGGAACACATCTTTCTATTAGCAAAAAAGAACATTGTTTTCAATGATTAGACAGCAGCCTCATCCACCCATCTTACAAATCAGATAACATGCAGAGAGAAAAAAAAAACAATGTCTAAACCGCTGGAAACAAAAGTGAGTACACCCCTAAGTTAAAATGTCCAAATTGGGCCCAATTATCCATTTTCCCTTCTCAGTGTCATGTGAATCGTTAGTGTTACAAGGTCTCAGGCCAGATTCACACTAGTGCGGTGCGAATTTCAGCTCTCTTATCTCTGCAGAGAGATAAGATTACTGTTCAGCAGATCCATTGCGTTTTACCTGCAGATTAGCTGCGAATTTGGAGACCTGGGAGAGGGGGGGGGGAGGGGGAGGGGGGGGAAGTGTATTGAGCTGAATGAGACAAATCCTGAAGAGAAATTAACACATCTGCGAATCAGCTGCGTACCCATAGAAGATGTAGGGAAAAAGAAATGGACAGCCGCACTCCAATGGATGAAAAAAAAAAAATTAAAAATAGCGCCTGTTTATTCCAGTCAAAAAAATTTAACTAAAACAGCAAAAACAGCAAACAAAGGGGTAACAAAAGCTGATGCGTTTCACATCGACAACCGATGCTTAGTCATAGCTAAACATAACAGTGGGGTAACAAAAGCGGACGCAGAAGATAATGGGCCTGAATTTGGACCTGAGCAGCACCACAGGGCCTAAAAGACTTACACGTTATGGGCCAGATTCTCAGAGGCGCTACGACGGGGTGCCTCAGATACCCCGTCGTATCGCCTTTTTTTTAGCCTCGTATCTATGCGAGTGATGCTTAGCATCACTTTGGCATAGATACGCTTCTACATCCGACAAGTGTAATACAATTATTCTTGCGGATCGTAGTTGTAATGACAACTCCGCCCACTAGGTGGCCTTTACGTTGTTTTATCATTTGCAAATGCAAATGAGGCTACTACGCCGATTCCCGATCGCTTTTACGCCGCCCCGTACGTCATTTTCGTTCGCGTAAGGTTACCCCAGCTTCTATGTGGAGTAACCTTACGAAGTTCCGTCGGATGCCGTCGGATGCCATGTTAAGTATGGCGTTGGGTCAGCGACGGCTTTTTCCGTCGTTTTACTAACTCGTTCGCGAATAGGGAGTTGCGTAAATGACGCTCACGTCGTTTTGACATCGGTTTCAACGACGCTTTCCGACGTGAGCTGGAGCATGCGCACTGGGCTTTTTCCCCGGCCGGCGCATGCACAGTTCATTCGACGCGGGGGCGCGCTTAATTTAAATACAAGCCGCCCCCTTTGAATTGCGCGGGTTTACGCTGCGCGATTTACGCGACGCAGGCGAAACCTACGGAGCAAGTGCTTTGAGAATAAAGCACTTGCTCTAGTACGATGCGGCGGCGTAGTGTAACTGGCTTACGCTACGCCGCCGGAATTCTTAGAGAATCTGGCCCTAAGTCTGCAATGCGAATGCATCGCACATATGTGAACCAGCCTCATTGAAAACAATGTATTTAGAAATGTTCTGCGTATTGGATGCGGTTTAAGCCGCACTCAATTCGCATAGGTGTGAACCCGGCCTCAGTTTTGAATGGGGAGCAGGTGTGTTAAGTTTGGTATTATCGCTCTCTCTCATATACTGGTCACTGAAAGTTCAACATGGCACCTCGTGGCAAAGAACTCTCTCGGGATCTCAAAAAAAGAATTGTTGCTCTACATAAAGATGACCTAGGCTATAAAGAAGATTGCCAAGACCCTGAAACTGAGCTGCAGCACGGTGGTCAAGATCATACAGCAGTTTAACAGAACAGGTTCCACCCACAACAGGCCTCACTATTGAGTGCACGTGCTCAGCGTCATATCAAAATATGGCAAATAGACATACGAGTGCTGCCAGCATTGCTGCAGAGGTTGAAGGGGTGGGGGGGTCAGCCTATCAGTACTCAGACCATATGCCACACATTGCATCAAATTGGTCTGCATGGCTGTCGTCCCAGAAGGAAGTCTATTCTAAAGATGATGCACAAGAAAGCCTGCAAACAGTTTGCTGAAGACAAGCAGACTAAGGACATGGATTACTGGAACCATGTCCTAGGGTTTGATGAGACCAAATTAACGTATTTGGTTCAGATGGTTTCAAACAAGTGTTGCGGCAACCAGGTGAGGATTACAAAGACAAGTGTGTCTTGCCCTCAGGCAAGCATGGTGGTGGGAGTGTCATTGTTTGGGGCTGCATGAGTGCTGCCAGCACTGGGGAGCTACAGTTCTCGGGGGGGAACCATGAATGCCAACATGTACTGTGACATGCTGAAGCAAAGCATTGTCCCCTTCCTTCGGAGACTGGGCCGCAGGGAAGTATTCCAAAATGATAACCCCAAACGACCACTGCCTTGCTAAAGAAGCTGAGGGATTGGCCAAACATGCCTCCAGACCTAAACCCTATGGAGCATTGGTGGGGCATCCTCTAACGGAAGATGGAGGAGCGAAAGTTCTCCAACACCCACCAGCTCCGTGATGTCGTCATGGAGGAGTGGAATTCAGTGGCAACCTGTGAAGCTCTGGTAAACTCCATGCCCAAATGGGTTAAGGGAAAATTGAAAATAATGGTAGACACACAAATATTAACACTTGGGACCCAATTTGGACATTTTCACTTAGGGGTGTACTCACTTTTGTTGCCAGCAGTTTGCATATTAATGGCTGTGTGTCAATTTTGTTTGAGGGAACAGAAAATTTACACTGTTATACAAGCTATGACTAAGCAGTAGTTTCAGTGCGAAACGCGTCAGCAGTCAGGTTTTATTTTATTTTGCTGTGACTTGTAGTGCTGTCCTTTTAATAAAGGCTACAATTTGTTCAGAGTGCGGCTGTCCAGAGACAATCTTTGTTCCTGTTTTTTTTTACAAGCTGTACACTCACTACTTATATTGTAGCAAAGTGTAATTTCTTCAGTGTTGTCACATGAAAAGATATAATAAAATATTTACAGACATGTGAGGGGTCTACTCACTTTTCTGAGATACAGTATAAAGCAAGAAAAATGTACCCAATTTACACAAGAAAATTATTATTTGCCAATGATGTACAAAGTTTTAGCTACAGCACAGCATACATGGTACATGATAACGTTTTCACCAGTAACACACCAAAATGGTCCGTGTCACATGGTACAATAGAAAGAGTTTAAAAAAAAACAGGCATTTAGATTTTTTTTTAGTCAAAGACAGACTTCTTCAAATATACTGAAGATATGACACTTTACAGTGTCATCTTCCCAGTTACAAGTACTTTGATGAGACTGGAAAATTTTTGCGAGTCTTGCCTTAAGGAGAACATCAACAATTAAAAAAAGTCACCTTAGTATTAAGCAAAAACCAAAAGGCAACAATGGGAATAAGTCAAATAAAGAATACAAGACAGTATACAGGGTGGGAATTCCAGCTGTTTTGGAAGATTTCTGAAAATGTTATTTCCAAGTAACTTGGTTTTCCCCAATCATCTTCCAGGACAGCACATGAGAGAACAAGTCAGAAACAACCTATAAAGGGCCCTTTCACACTGGGGCTGTATGTGCGGTGGTGGAATAGCGCCGCCATTTTTAGCTAGCGGCAAAAAGGGGTTAATACTGCCCGCAATATGTCTCTGCAGAGGCGTATTGCCGACGGTATTACCACGGTGTCCCGTTGTTTTCAATGGGAAGGAGCGGTATAAACACACACTGCTCCTCTTACTGCTCCCAAGATGCTGCTTGCACATTGAGAATGCTAGGGCAGGAGTATTTCAGGCAGTATTTATGCGCTATTTTTAGCGCTAAAACGCCTGAAATACTCCTCAGTGTGAAAGGGGCCTTAGGGTGGGGCTACTGCTTGCAGGACCTCTTTCAGGAGGCTCAGTCCTGACCGCAGTAGGGAGCTACCCGAATATGTTGAATCACTGTATACATTGGAGCAGGTGGTGTCTCTGTAGAGTTGTGTTAATTTTTTTTTTTTTATAATATATTCTTTATTTACATTTTTTTTCAGTTATAACAAAACATATAAACAATAACAAGAAAAGGAATAAATCTAAGTTAGATTAGAAAACAAACATAGCCATCAGTCCTAATCAAATAAAACAAGTAAACCAGCAGTAACACATATTGAATTCATAAAACTAGGACTATAAAGTCACAAAGTTTGCCTAGTAATAAATATTACAACTACTATTAACTACTTTACAACCGGGCCTATTTTGGCACTTCTCTCCTTCATGTAAAAATCTCATTTTTTTTGCTAGAAAATCAGAACCCCCAAACATTATATCTTTTTTTTTAGCAGACACCCTAGGGAATAAAATGGTGGTCATAGCAACTTTCTTCTCACACAGTATTTGCTCAATAATTTTTCAAACGCTGTTTTTGGGGGGGGAAAAAACGGTTTAATGAATTACAAAATAACAAAACAGTAAAGTTAGCCCAATTTTTTTGTATAATGTGAAAGATGTTGTTATACAGAGTAAATAGATACCTAACATGTCACGCTTTAAAATTGCGCACACTCATGGAATGGCGCCAAACTTCGGTACTTAAAAATCTCCATAGGCGACGCTTTAACATTTTTTACAGGTTACTATTTTCGAGTTACAGAGGAGGTCTAGTGCTAGAATTGTTGCACATGCTCCAACGACCGCGGCGATACCTCACATGTGGGGTTTGAACGGCGTTTACATATGTGGGCGGGACTTGAATGCGTGTTCGCTTCTGCGCGCGAACTACCGGGGACAGGGGCGTTTAAAAAAAAAAAATGAATTACCAGTCATCTCTATGCTTCCCAGCCAGCACCGACCGATTCACCCTCCGGACCCCCGATGGCACGGGAGAGCCCGGAGAAGCACCGGATGAGGGTGGACGTCTCCTCTCGCTGCTTATAAGAATGATCAAGCGGCGGAACTGCCGCTTTGATCGTTCTTATCCTGCAGAGAATCGGCGGCTGAAGGCGGTGATATCTGAATGATGCCTGTAGTCAAGAGGTTAACCTGAGGTGCATTACTTTCATATCGCTGCTTAAATTCTTCCTTTATTATACCTTTTTTTCCATCTACTTTAGGGTAAAACCCTTTCTCCTGACCTCAAACACTTGGAGGCCTCGAGAGAAAAAAAAAAGGGACTAAAAGAGCTAGGGGAAAAAAAAGAAATAAGGACTAACTAAAGAACTTCACAGCTTCCAAAACCTCCCCCTCCCTCCCAGGATTACCCATTACACCAGGCCTACCAATATAAATCTTAATAGTTGAAAACTAAACAGGAAAGCAATCAACATACTCGGGTGTGCAAGTAAAGGTCGTCCATGGTTGCCAGGTTTCCCTAAATTTCTCCTCTCTACCATAGAAAGACGCGGTCATGTTTTCCATTGTCCTAATTTCATCTATTCTAGAAAACCAGTGTTTCAAAAGGTGGTGTGATAGTAGACGTCCATAGGTCTGGAATACATGCCTGGGCAGCATTCAGGCGCTCAAAGAATGTCAGTGGCCTAACATAGTTCTGCATCCAGCATACACCTTAAATAATGTGCCAATTGAAAGGCTGACCAAGAAATCAGGAGGGCTGTAAAAGGGTAGATAGATCTTGCGTGGACATCCATTCCTGCAGGCAGGGCCGGACTGGCCTAGCGGGACACCGGGAAAATTCCCGGTGGGCCGGCCGCTTTTGCCTGCTGTCACTGCCTCAGTCTGCCTGTCAGTCAAAATACAATCAGCGGCGGGCCGCTGCCGCTGTCGCCGCTCTTTTCAATTGCGCAGGGATGACGGCTGGTATGAGTTCCCTGGGGCTGCTTTTGCATACCTGCAGACTGCGGTAGTTAAAAGCAGTGGCAGGCCGTCGGATTGCGGCCGCCATGCTCGCCGCCGCACTTCCCTTCTTACCGACTAATCAGTGAGCAGCATCACTGATCATGTGTCTAAGGGGAGGAGCCGAGCGGGAGAAACAAACGTGAGTAGTTCCATCGTCCTGTGCGGCGCCAGCACCGCCCGGAATGTCTCTGCAGGGTCACGAGTGAGGGGAGAGCCGCAGAGGATAGGTGAACGGCGCCGCCATCCTGCCTTGAAGCACAAGGTGAAGAAATACATTGTAATGCAATTTATATAATGGATCTTTCTCTCACCATATCTGACCCCCCCGCCCCCCCTTCTCTCTCTGTCATCTACCTATGCTGCCCCTGCAATTAAATTGAAATCTGTATACTAATCTCAGAGAGGAGGGGGGAGGGGGAGGTGGGGGTGCACCGTGCAATGCCTCGTAAAAGAGATTATTATACAGATTACAATTTTAACCCCCCTCTCTCTCTGTGCTGCCCTGCAAATTGTAATCTGTATAATAATCTCTCTTACAACGCATTGCACGGTACACCCCCCCCCCTATCTGTTACCGTTGCACCCCCTGTCTCTCGCCGCTGCACCCCCTGTCTCTCGCCGCTGCACCCCACTGTCTCTCGCCGCTGCACCCCACTGTCTCTCGCCGCTGCACCCCACTGTCTCTCGCCGCTGCACCCCACTGTCTCTCGCCGCTGCACCCCACTGTCTCTCGCCGCTGCACCCCACTGTCTATCTCTCAACAAAAAACGCCCAAAAAATTCCCACCTGTCCTCCTGCGGCTACCTCCGGGACAAGCGGCACTTCACCTGAAAAAGTTTGTTATTTAGTTGTTGACAGTGTGGAGGAGTGCGACAGGCACCCCCCATGCTCATTTACGAGTGTGACCGGCCACTCGGCCAGATCGTCATTTGTTTGGCTGCTTGCTTCTGTTTGGGCATGTGCTTGGCACATGATGACTTAGGCTACTTTCACACTGGGACGTTGCGCGCCATTGGCAGTAAAGTGTCGCTATTTTAGCAGCGCTTTACTGTCGTTTTTGCGGCACTATTCGGCCGCTAGCGGGGCCTCAAAGACTTTTTTGAGCATCCTGCCAGCACAATGCTAACGGCCCAAAAGGATAAAAAAAACGGCTGACTGGCGGTTCAGCCACGCTGCCCATTGATTTCAATGGGCGCTTTAGAAGCAGTGCGTACACCTTTCCTACAGGACCTCAAAAATGCGACTAGCTGGACTTTTTTGAGCATCCTGCCAGCACACTGCTCCAGTGTCAAAGCTTTCCCATTGGAATGAGAAAAGAGGCTTTCAGGGAATTTTGCAGGCGCTATTTTGTAGCACCTGCAAAGCACCTCAGTGTGAAAGTAGTCTAAGACCCCTCTCATGAAAAAATTTCCTGCAAGCAGCATCTTTGAGGCGCTGTAGGAGCGGCTCCTAAAGCGCCCCTGCCCATTGAAATGAAAGCGGCGCTCTGCGGCCATTAAAAGCACCACCGCTATCAGCTGAATAGTGCCGCTAAAAATAGCGGTGCTTTACTGCCAATGCCCCCACCGCCCCAGTGTGAAAGAGGCCTTAAAGTCATCATGTGCTACTTTCTCTCTCCCCCTGTACAGTGTCAGAGGCACTGGCGCAGCATTGGCAGAGGACTGTAACTATTACAAGGAAACACCCCCTGCACTGCTGCGTGTCCCTGATCATCACAGTGCCACTGCCAGTGAGTGTGACCTGTATGTGTACCCAGTGCCGATCCTGACCTCCCTGGGGCCCTAAGCAAACTTACATGTCACATTAAATTTGATAAGCGGGGGGGGGGGGGCAGATATGCCACCTTTAGGTGATTGGACACTGGCAACCCAAGAAAGTCCCCCTCTATATAACCTCTCTCACCAGTGCCGATCCTGACCTCCCTGGGGCCCTAAGCAAAATGACATGTCACATTAAAGTGAGAAGTCGGGATGCTGACTTCTTACCTCTTCTCCCATGCAGCCAGCGATTTGAGAAGCGGGGTGAGGGGCCGAAAATGACTTCTCACCAGACGGGGCCTCTAGTAATTTGCGGGCCCTAAGCGGCTTGCATAGTGAGCCTATAGGACAGATCGGCCCTGTGTGTACCAATGCGTACAGTCACTGTCTGATGTTCCTTTCCACTCTGCCTTTTTGCCCAGTGCTGTGCCCATGATACACCACACGATTCCTCTGCATTTATTGGTGCTGATATTGCTGCATTTATGGGTGCTGATATTGCCGCATTTATGGGTGCCGATATTGCCGCATTTATGGGTGCCGATATTGCCGCATTTATGGGTGCCGATATTGCCGCATTTATGGGTGCCGATATTGCCGCATTTATGGGTGCCGATATTGCCGCATTTATGGGTGCCGATATTGCCGCATTTATGGGTGCCGATATTGCCGCATTTATGGGTGCCGATATTGCCGCATTTATGGGTGCCGATATTGCCGCATTTATGGGTGCCGATATTGCCGCATTTATGGGTGCCGATATTGCCGCATTTATGGGTGCTGATATTGCCGCATTTATGGGTGCTGATATTGCCGCATTTATGGGTGCTGATATTACCGCATTTATGGGTGCTGATATTACCGCATTTATGGGTGCTGGTAAGGCCGCTTTTATGGGTGCTGGTAAGGCCGCTTTTATGGGTGCTGATATTACTGCAATCTTGGGTGTTTTTTTTTTTTGTTATCTGAAAGATGGGTTTCAAATGTTTTGACAGGGGCGCAGTTTCAGTGCTTGCCATAGGCACTATTTTCACTAGATACGCCTCTGCTCTCGCCGTTGCTCTCTCTTTCTCTCTTTTGTCATTGCAGCCCGGCCCCTCTCTGGCTCTCTCATGGATTTCTCTCTTTCTCTCTTTCGTCATTGCAGCCCGGCCCCTCTCTGGCTCTCTCATGGATTTCACTCTTTTTTTTTTTTTGGGCTGGTATATTAATACTGTGGGGCTGGTATGAAATTATTTCCAGGGCTGGTTTTCATTCCCAGTCCGGCCCTGCCTGCAGGGTAGCAAAATGCATGCAACTAGTTATGCCTAGTCCAACCAACCCCCGGAGCTGTTTATTGTCAAGCCCAGGCGAAGAATATGGATTCTGAATCACCATTGTTAAATGGGATGGATAAGGAGAAAGGCCTTTTGTTGATAGTATTTGAGTGAGGACTGCAATTGTAGCCTCAATTGTAGGGTGCCTCTTCAATCCCCGATAATATTTATGAGCGACCCAAGGAAGAGCAGACAGAACAATCACTAAAGCTTGTTGTTCTACTTGTACCCAGGGTTTTGTCTGTGGGGGAAAACACCATTACACCACTCTAGACAGATGTAGGGCTTGATAGTATGAGGTCATGTCAGGTAGACCGATACCCCCTGGGATTTAGGCAAAACAGTGAATAGCGAAGTCTGCTGTAAAGAAGTTTAATTAACAGTGTCCAACACAAAAGAAAAAAGGCTTGAGGTCATTTAATAGGTATCACTTACATTAGATATATAATCTGAGGGAGAAATGTCATCTTAAATGCATTACACCTCCTAAACCACGTAAGGGTTTGCCAAAAGTGAAAATGTGATTGCATTTTAGATAGTAATGGACAAAAATGTATCTCATATAGGTGTCCGTTTAATAAACTGTGACGTTTTTTCTCCGTTCAGTTCACAGCAGTTCTCATGAGGAAAATTATCTTCTCTGCAGCCGGTTTAATAAACTGAGAACTTATAATGTTTGGGGGTTTTAAGTAATTTTCTAGCAAAAAAAACTGTTTTAGTCTCGTAAACACCGAATCTGAAAAACAGGTGGTTAACCACTTCAATACCCAGCCATAGAAAATTGACGGCCTGGGATGGGATTTACCATCCTAAGTGGCCGTCAATTGACGGCCTGGGCATTGCAGGCGAATATCTGGATGATGCCTGCAGCCAGAGGCATCATCCAGATATCCTCTTCTTCAGCCGACGATTCTGCACAATGTAAGAACGATCATAGCGGCGGTTCCGCCGCTTGATCGTTCTTACAGGCCGCGGGAGGGGACATCCCCCCCCCCTCCCGCCGCCATCCGGTGCTTCTCCGGGCTCACCTGTGCCTTCGGGGGCCCGGAGAACGAATCGTCGGCGGCGGCAGGAAGCATAGAGATGACTGGTGACCAGATGGTCACCAGTCATCTCTATGACCGCCGGAGGACCCGGGCGCGATCTGATGACGTCACGCCCGGGTCCCAGTAAGTAAACAAAGCCGCAATTGCGGCTGTAAGCCCCCATTCATGAGATCGGTGAATTTTTTTTCACCGATCTCATGGTTTCCAGCCTGAAGGAGAGATGTGAGGTCTTATTGACAAAAAGAAAAGAACGGAGGGCGCACCGACCTAGTGTGATACCGCTAAATGAATTTTATTAAAATATTAAAATCAATCATTGTACTCACAAAAATCAGGCTTTCAAAGGTAATACAGCAGAAGTCCAACAACATCAGCAGAACACGATGATCGCTTGAATCTCGAGTCGATGTTTAGGGCTGACGCGTTTCGGGGGCGTACCCCTTTCCTCAGAGCCTGGAGGTCTGCAGTGCTCCCTCGCCGTGGGGCTTGTGGGGGTATAAATACCCATATGCACAATTTAGAGAGCATGTGCTAGATGGGCAGGAACACTCCTCCTACCAGGGGGGAGGGACTTGTCCTAGACCCCCCCCCACACACAGATAAGGAGCCACCCACGCACACACCCTCACCCCCCCCCCCCCACACACACGTGCACACTTGAGTGCTTACTTCCCTTATAGCAGCCTATGCTTCCCGTGGGTAAAGTCCCGTCTCTGGGTTGCACCCAAAAAACAGTATAATAGCAACTACAAGAATGTATATAAAAATCTGTGTATAAAGATCTGTTTATACAAATTATATATATATATATATATATATATATATATATATATATATATATATATATATATATATATATCTCTCTTTCACACAAAGATCCACATAGGACGGGCATTCCCATGTGTGGAAAGGCACTGCATGCTATCTGTTTGAGACGTGCATAGCAGATGCATCTTGGTGTCTATATTAGCATAGTGAGGGCAGGGTGTTTATTGGAAAGTACCCTTCTATTTGTGTGTTGATTTTCGCCACTGCAGGTTGCTGTGGTGTGCCTACCTTACTCCTGGAGGACGCCACTAGCCATCCATTCGCCCCATCTACTCCATGTGAAGCGGCTGGAACGCACGCCCGCCGTATCAGGAAGAGGGTGCACTCCAGCCACAGGGATCCCGATACGTGCGCAGGCGCGCAACGTGCCCTACGCTGCGTACGACGCGCATCCGACGTCTCTTTGTTTCCAATAGGGAAACAGTGCGTACCAGCCTTCAAAGTACAGGGGCTGGGACGTCACACGTACTCGACGTCGCGCTCTCCTATGGGGGAAGAGTGAAGCGCCCCCTCTAGTGGTAGGAGGGTGAAATATCTTAGTGTAATGTTAGGCAGGTTTTCACCCTTACGGTGCGGACCTGGTCCCGGGTAAAGTGTGTACATGTGCATGCAGAAAAGGAACACAATGGTCATGTGCCCAGTTGTGTTTCTAAATGTGTATGTACATATGATCAAACCCCACGTTTCATAGCTTTAAGGGAAGACTGCAGACCCTTTTGCAAATCTACATTAGATAAACCGCACAATTCAAAAGGTAACACTAACAATTAAAATTACAAAAGTAAAAATTAAAAATTAATGATTAAAATTGCAATCAAGATTGCAATTAAAATTACAACCTCTCTCGATTACTTTGAGGATTCCTAGCGTTATGGCCTCCTTATATCTAGCACCGTCACCTAAAGTTTTTGTTGTTTTGGTTTTATTTTCTTCTACTTTGCTATATTGTATTCTATTTTATGTTACGTTCATAATGAATAGTCTCTCCAATCTATACACTTTATATATATATATATATATAGCGTGTGTGTACACACGCATGCACATGCATGCATGCATGCATGCATACATACACATACACACACGTACGCACCCAAATGATGATCAAAATGGGCCCATGGGAGCCTTTTTGGGTTGCCAAATCTTTTTTACCTAGATGTCCTACTCCTTGTTATTCAGTGGGTGCATTGTTTTTCATGTTATGGTGTGCAATTCAATTTCCTCATTTAACCCATTTGGCACCATCGTGCCCAGGGTAAAAATCCAGAAAGCCTCTCTCTTACAGAGAATTTGGTATTTTTTCCCACTATCTAGATCATTTTGGATGGCCTCTATACCAAATACTTTTAGGCCCTCCACTTTGCCATCATGGGCTTCTCTAAAGTGTCTGGGTATGGATCCTTTTTCCTTTTTTGTAGAAATGCTGCTCATGTGCTCATTCATCCTAGTCCTCAGTTGTCGTGATGTGCGTCCCACATACAGCAGGCCACATGGACATAGGATGCCGTATATGACAAAAGCAGTTCCACAGTTGATAAATTGTTTGATCAGGTGGCGTCTTCCGTCCGCCCCAATGACATCTCTTTTTCTGTGGTGCATATGTATACAATTGCCACAAGCATTTACACCACATTTATAGCTTCCCTTTTGGTCAAAGATTGAAGTCCAGGGGCCTTCCAGTCCTTTGTTTTTGTTTTTCTTGACTCTACTGGGAGCAACCATACTTCTCAGATCTTTCCAATTTCTTTTGAAGATTTTTTGTATAGTGGACGCTCTACTGTTAGATCTAGTGCAAAACCGTGCCGTTGATACTTCATTTTCAGTGTGTTTCGTGGTTTTGTTTATTGATTTGTCCTTCTCATAGAGCCGGAGGTACTTTTGGAATGCTTCCTCTATATGTACTTCCCCATATCCTTTTTCCCTGAATTTTTCTCTCAAAACCTGACTCTGCACTTCATAATCTTTCTTCTCAGTGCAGGTTCGTTTCAGGCGACAAAACTGGCACTCTTGATCCATCTTGGATGGTGTTGGCTTGAGGCGTGTAGATAGGAGTTCCCCGCACTTGATTTGAAATGGGTCTTTGAAAGTATCCTACCGCTCTCATCTGCCCTCAACTCTAGATCCAGGAATATTAATGAATCTTTGTCTACCACATGTGTGAAGGAAATTCCAAACGGATTATTACCACAGTGTGTCAAGAATCCCTCTAGATCTAGATCTTCATCACTGCCATTCCATATGATAAGAATGTCATTGACCCCACATCTCTCCATAAAGAGGACCTGTCACACACATTTCCTATTACAATGGATGTTTACATTCCTTGTAATAGGAAAAAAAGTGTAAAAATAAATAAAAAATAAGTCAAAAAAATAAATAAAAGATAAAAAAAAAATTAAAACGCCCCTGTCCTCGATAGCTCGCGTGCAGAAGCGAACGCACACGCAAGTCCCGCCGACATATGTAAACGCCGTTTAAACCACATAAGTGAGGTATCGCCGCGTGCGTTAGAGTGCCAGCAACGAATCTAGCACTAGATCTCCTCTGTAAATCTAAACTGTAACCTGTAAAAAATAAATAAAGCGTTGCCTATGGAGATTTTTAAGTACCGAAGTTTGGCGCCATTCCATGAGTGTGCGCATAATTAAAGCGCGACATGTTGGGTATCTATTTAATCGGTGTAACATAATCTTTCACATAATACAAAAAAATTGGGCTAACTTTACTGTTTTGTTATTTTTTTAATTCATAAAACAATTTTTTTTACAAAAAAAAGGCGTTTGAAAAATAATTGCGTAAATACCGTGCAAGATAAAACTTTGGAATGACCGCCATTTTATTCCCTAGGGTGTCTGCTAAAAAAAACATATATAATGTTTGGGGGTACTGTGTAATTTTCTAGCAAAAGAATGATGATTATTACATGTAGGAGAGAAGTGTCAGAATAGGCCCGGTATGGAGGTGGTATAAAAGCCTGGTATTGAAGCGGTTAAAACACAAGTTTGTATATGCAGTCTTTGCATCAATGTTTAACCCAGGAGCCTGTCAGTTAAATGTTGCAGAATCCACATTTTTATGTTTTTAGTTCAGCCTAAGGGTGCGCTACTGCCTAAAGCCGCGTACACACGATCGAATCTATCTGCTGGAAACGGTCTGACAGTTTCAGCAGACAAATTCGATCGGGTGTACGGGCGGACAGACAGATTTTTCCAGCAGACAGATTTTAAAGCATGGACGGAATCCGTCCGTCCGATATGTCTGCTGGTTAGTACGCTAACTAGCAGACATATCTGGCCGCACATGTGTCGAATGGATTAGACGCATGGGCGGAAGTGTTTTACTTCCTGGTGCGGTGACGTGGTGGCGTCAACGTCATCGCCACGTCACCGCGCTGTCTGCTGGCGGGGATTTTGGTTTGATCGTGTGTACAGCGATCAAACCAAAATAGCCCAGCATACAAATCTGATCAGATCGGTCTGTCAGACCGATTTGAACAGATTTATTTAATGGTGTGTACGGGGCCTAAACCGTAGCACAAAAAAAAAAAGTTTAATTGGAGGGTAAAATAAGTAATGGCAGGAATACATGATAAAAATAAATAATAAAATAAAAAAATAAAAAGCCACAAAATCTCCGCTCTGTGTACGATTGGCCACTTTTCTACTCGTTCACGCCCAGCAAGTACGAGCCAATATCGATATTGTAAATGAAAAAGACAGATTCAAAAAAAAATTGTGTCGTATCGTTTGTGAACGAACAATATTCTATTTGTTGGTGTGAAGGTCGTCTGTAAAATATCTCTTGAACATTATGACACGAACAGAACTAGTCTACCCCACTTGTACATTAGATGTCAACACTACATATGAAATCAATTGCTCTTTTAAAGATTTTTTTTCATTGGGTCATGTTGGCGATGATTTCGATCAACATTCGCTGTTTCGTTGGTCAGCGAGCGAACATTGGTCGATTTTCTAACCGTGTATTCCTGCTGTAAAAGTAAGTATAGCTAAGAAGAGTCCAGTACCCCTACACACCAACAAGTGTAACATAAGTGTAGAAATGCGTTTCCTCTACACCTTTAGAAGTTTTAGAACTGCAACCTCGCCTCCAAAATTGCCAGCCAATGACAGACCTGAACACACAGCACATTCATCTCTTGTGCTTGTAAGAGGCACCCCTAACCAAAGCAATCAGTACCAATAGAGGACATCCTCCCAGGACTACCCTACAGTACACAGAGCCTCCACACAATATGGGTTATGGAAAGGAGAGACACAATTAAAGAATCTAAATAACTTGGAGCCATTGGTGCCCACATCTGCCCGATTTGAAGCCGCTGACATGATTGAAAAACACTGCATGATTTAGCACTGCTGACTATACAAAAAAAATCTAGGTCTGCCTACTGCTCCATCCCCCACCTGTTCGCACTCCCTCCCTCCCTCCCTCCCTGGCATCTGTGGATTTACCCATTCACTCACTATTGTATTGCGGTCTGTTCAGGGAGACCCACTGTGTACTAGGTGGCATTCCGTCCTGGTGCACACATTAAAAGTGCATCATCTGGCTTTGCAGACATGCATCCTCTTTCTGAAAAGTAGCCAGGGACAACGGAACCTTCTCCAACCTCAATGATATCCAGGGGGAAGGAGCTTTAGCTGTGCACAATCAACCCAAACGGACCCAGGGTTACTGCCAGCCACAGACCATCCACCAAATTTGTCAGTGTACATCAGGCGCTCAATTGTTACCTCAACTGTTACCTGAGGTGCCACAGGGGAGAACTCAGAGCCTGACCAAATGCGAGTTAAGCAAGGGCCCCACTGGAGCTTCTCCACTCATGGGGATCATTACTTCTCCTCGGGCGAAGACGACACATTGTGGAAATCCGAGAAGGTGAATGGGGAGGACAGGTCCCACAACTAGGACAATAACAATTCTAGGCAAAAAAAAGCCCAGATATGCAACCCCTCCTCCAGGTCCACCATTTCTGAAATGTAGCTAGCACAAAGGTCTGAGGGAAAATAAGCTGTTTTGATGTTCCTGTATGGCCACTGAAAACATATTGTAAATAGCTGGAAGTGAACAAAGCTCTTATTACTGAATATGAATGACGTGTTTCCTGTTTTATGCAGGTGGAGCCTCTCGCATATGTTGCCCCAGAAAATAATTGGGGTAAAAGTGGTTTCCCGTTTGTATGGAAATCCTATATAATTTCCTCCCCTTCCGTGAGGTAGATCCCTGTGGAAGTTTGAAAGGCTGCCTGACAAGAAGAGTTAATACCCCAGGTCCTCTTTCTTGGGTTGACTTTTTTACCTGTAGCCTCACAAATGTCATATGAATTTTTTTTGCACAGAAATAGAAGAAATCAGTAGGAACTGGATATACAGTAAACATTACATTTTCGAATTTATTACTGATAAAACCAGGTCTGTAAACAATGTCATTTTTATAAAAAATGACAACATAAAATAAAAACACATACCGTTTCAAAAAATATTTCCATCATCTTCGCTCTTTTCTCCTCAACGCTAAGACCCCGTTTCTTAGACTAAAGAAAATCAAAGTTAGCATTTCTTAATGAAGTGAATAATTAAAGTATACCCAAAAAAATATATTTGAAGGTCAGGACACAACTGAGGGTCTTCTTTTAAAATGTTTTTACACAATTTTCACACAGGGTTCACACAATTGTTGAGTTGATTTCAAATAGAAAAATATGAAACCTGGGTAAAAGTTGTATGACTCTTGTGTGAAAAAATTAGACACCTTTTTGTTTTTAGTAGCACATGAAAAAGGGGATGAAATTCTAACTGTGTTGGCAGTACACTACTGCTCGGTGTGGTTACAGGCAATTTTATATGAAAGATGAACGCTTTCATATAATATCTAGCAGCATACATCTATTTGGTACCCTTTAAACCCAACTAAATCAATTTAAAAAAAAACCTTTTCATTCAAGATGTTACCCAACAGAAGCCCTGAAATAGCCAGTTGTGGGCATTTGCGCAGTTGTCATCCCTACTTCAGTGTTTTTCAACTCCAGTCCTCAAGGCACACCAACAGGTCATGTTTTCAGGCTTTCCATTATTTTGCACAGGTGATTTGATGAGTTTCACTGCCTTATGGCCCATACACACGATCCGAATATCGGCCGACGGATCGTACGACTTTTTTCGCTTAATAATCGCGAGTAAAATAAAATAGGTTTTAAACTCACGAAAATTATCGTACGATAGAAAAAAAAGGATTTTTAATAAACAGCTTACCTGTAAAATCCTTTTCTTGAAGTACATCACGGGACACAGAGCGCATAGCCATTACACTTGGGGTTATATGGGTACCTTCAGGTGTGGACACTGGTGTAATCAATTTCACAGGAAGTTTCCTCCCTATATAACCCCCTCCCACTGGGAGTGCTTCAGTTTTGTAGCAAGCAATTCTCCCGAGGTTACACAATGTTCCCCAAAAGAGGGGTGGGAGCTCTGTGTCCCGTGATGTACTTCAAGAAAAGGATTTTACAGGTAAGCTGTTTATTAAAAATCCTTTTTTCTTTATCGTACATCACGGGACACAGAGCGCATAGCCATTACACTTGGGATGTCCTAAAGCAGGGATCTCCAAACTACGGCCCTCCAGATGCTGTGGAACTACACTTCCCATGAGGCATTGTAAAACTCTGACATTCGTAGACATGACTAGGCATGATGGGAATTGTAGTTCCTGAACACCTGGAGGGCCGTAGTTTGGAGACTCCTGTCCTAAAGCAATGCTCTATGAAGGGAGGGAGACCGTAAGGCCAAGAATAGCCAAATAAAAACATTGTCAGGAGAAAACATGGCTCCACCAACAGAAAAACAAGGGGGCGTGAACCGGGCCAGAGGATTCTATACTGCTGCCCGTAGGACCGTCTGCCCAAAAGCTGCGTCCGTACCCTTTGCAACGTCCAACTTATAAAATTTAGTAAACCTATGTACGGAAGAGCAGGTTGCCGCCTTGCAAACCTGTGCCATAGAGATCTGATGGTGTGCCGCCCAGGAGGCACTCATGGCCCTCGTAGAATGGGCTTTAACTGATAAGGGAGGTGGAACGCGCTTCAGACCATATGCCTGAAAAATCAGCTGCTTAATCCACCTAGCCAAGGAAGACTTGGCAGCCGGCTGACCCTTCTTGGGGCCATCCGGAAGAACAAAAAGCACATCTGTTTTCCGAATCTTCTCTGTAGCCTTGAGATAGACCCTCATGGCTCGAACCACGTCCAAAGTATGAAGCCGTCTTTCCTCTCTGGACTGGGGAGTAGGAAAGAAGGATGGTAGGACTAGGTCCTGATTCAAGTGAAAACTGGATATGACCTTAGGAAGGAAAGAAGGTTGAGGCCGCAGAACCACTCTGTCCTGATGCAGAATAAGGTATGGCTCCCTGCATGACAAGGCTGCCAGCTCGGAAACCCTTCTGGCCGAAGCCATAGCCACCAAGAAAACCAACTTTCGGGTTAGTAGCACAAGAGGGATTTCTGTCAGAGGTTCAAACGGCTGCCTTTGTAAAGCTGACAAGACCAGATTTAAATTCCAGGGGCAGAGGGGAGCTCTAATAGGGGGATTCACATGCAAGACCCCCTGCAAGAAGGTTTTCATAAGCGAATGGGTGGCCAAGGGTCTTTGAAACCATATTGATAAAGCCGACACCTGCCCCTTTAGAGTACTAAGAGCCAACCCTTTGTCAACGCCAACCTGGAGGAATCGCAAGATCCTGTCAATAAAAAAACTTTCGAGGATGCCATTTTTGAGACTCGCACCACTCCACATAGGTTCTCCAGACTCTGTAATAAATATTTCTGGAGACCGGTTTCCTAGCCTGATCTCTTTGGGCTGCTGGGCTCTTCATGCCCCCCTGGTGGTTTATGTATGCCACCGCAGTGGCGTTGTCAGACTGTATCCTTACTGGCAGACCCTGAAGGGGGAGAGTCCAGGCGATCAGGGCCAGTCGAGCAGCTCTGATCTCCAAGATATTGATGGGAAGCAGTTTTTCTGCCCCCGACCACAGCCCTTGCTGGGTCTGTTCTTCTAGAACTGCCCCCCAACCTAACAGGCTGGCATCCGTGGATACTATCTTCCACGTGATGGGGCAAAAGGATTTCCCTTTTGACAAATTTTGAGAGACCAGCCACCAAGACAGGCTGCGCCGGACCTTCGGGGAGAGCACTAACGGACGATCTAACGCCTGAATGGATTTGTTCCAAGCAGAGAAAAATGGCTGCCTGAAGATATCTGGTATGGATCTGGGCGTAGGGCACAGCCTCGAAGGCGGCCACCATCTTCCCCAGCAGTCGCATACATAGGCGAATAGTCGGCCTCTTCTTGTCTAAGATCACTTGAACTGCTTGAGCTATTGATCTGATCTTTGCTTGAGGTAAACTTATCCTCTGGCAGTCTGTATCTAGCCGAAGGCCTAGATATTCCAACTGCTTTGTGGGTTTCAATACCGATTTTTCTAGGTTTACAATCCACCCGAATTCCTCTAGATGCTGAACTGTGCGACCTACTGCCTGATTGAGGTTGGAAGCTGAGCTGTCGATAACCAGAAGATCGTCCAAGTATGCCAAGACTAAAATGCCTTCTGTCCTTAGGACGGCTAGCACCGGGCCTAACACCTTTGTGAATACCTGCGGAGCTGTTGCCAACCCGAAAGGGAGGACTACGAACTGGTAATGGTGATCTATCATACAACGAAGAAACCTGTGATGTGCCGGGTAGATCGGCACGTGCAGATACGCATCTTTTATGTCTATAGATGCTAGAAAGTCGTCTTGATGTAGGCTGGCTGCCACCGAACGTATGGACTCCATACGAAAGGTCTGAATGTTTAGAAAGCGATTTAGGCGTTTGAGGTCCAAGATAGGCCTGACGTCGCCATTGGGCTTTGGTATTATGAAAAGGTTGGAGTAGAATCCCAGACTCCATTCCTGGGTTGGTACTTCTACAATTACTCCCTGGAGCCAGAGACGATCCAATGCTTTTACAAGAGAGGCCCTCTTTAATGGGTCGCTTGGAAGACTTGACCCCTGAAGATGAGGAGGGGGGACTTCCGAAACTCTAGCTTGTAGTCCGTGGTTACCACGGATCTTACCCAAGAGTCGGGAATTCTGGCCTTCCACACTTCGGAGAAAAACCGAAGCCTTCCCCCCACCCAAGAGAGTGGGGGCGCCCCTTCATGAATCTGACTTGAGGACTGGTTTAACCGGCTTGCGAGGCCATGGCCTCTTGCCTGTCGTGGCTTGTCCTTGTGGGCGGCTATTAAATGCTGAACGCCCGGGAGGCCGTCGATACTGACGGGAAGTTGAAGGGGCCGAGCCTGTGAAGGCCTGTCGCTTAAATGCGGGCCCACGCGATCTTTTCTTGATAGGCAAGAAAGATAGGCAAGAAAGAACTTTTACCACTTGATATGGTCTGGATATATTTATCTAGGTCTTCACCGAATAGTCTCCCACCATGAAAGGGAAATCCTGCTAAAAGCTTTTTGCAGGGTGCCTCTGCTGACCAGTTTTTTAGCCACAAAAGGCGACGAATATGAACCAACAGCAGAGATAAACGGGACGCCTGTTGAACGGAGTCCTTAATAGCATCTACTGCAAAGCAGAGAGCCCTTGGGAGGTCAGCCAATTCACAAGCTTGCTGAGCCGGTATGTCCCTTAATATCGGTTTAGTCTGATCCTTTAAAGCCTGACAAACGCCAATGGCTACCACTGCTGGCTGAACCACGGCACCTACTGTGGTAAAAGAAGCCTTCAGTAGGGTCTCCAATTTTTTGTCGACTGGATCTTTAAACACCTGGACATTTTCCACCGGACAGGTCAGGAATTTATTTACGCAGGAAATGGCTGCGTCCACGGTAGGGAGTGCCCATTTCTTTGCAAATTCTTCTTCCATAGGATAGAGAATGGTGACCCTTTTAGGAGGGATAAAAATCCTATCAGGTCGAGCCCAATCCTGAAAAATCACGCTCTCCAGAAGGGGGTGAACCGGGAAAGACGCACCACTCAATGGTGCCTTCAAGGAACCTAAAGAGGATACCGCGGGGGCTAATTGTTCTGACACTGGAAGTTTAAAAGCAGTGCGAACCATATCCGTCAGAGACTGGATCCACAGACTCTCTGCTTGAGAAGCCGAAAAAAAATTCATCTATAGTGGAATCTTCAATGTCTGACCCGTCAGGACTCAGGTCCGCTTGATCCCCCTGTGGGTCCAATTCCTCCGAAGAGAGGACCTCTGCATCCGAACACACCGTTCTAGGTGACGGGGATCTAGCCCGTTTGCCACCCGGCAAAGAGCGGGCAATTAAAGCAGTTAACCTTTTCTCTAGCCCACCCAGGGTGGATTCTAGCATTTCTTCCGTAACATAAACGGGAATGGGTTGATTGGGGGCCGCCTCTGCCCCTAGCACCCTCAATGGCTCCTGCATGATGCTGTTCGGTGGCCTATCTGGTGAGGGTGGGACCACTGGAGCCTGGCCCAAATCCTCTGACCCCGTTGGAGACCCCTTTACTTTTTTGGCACCTTTTGCAGCCTTAGCTGGTCCTGATCCCTTGGGAGCCATTGCACAACCTTGAGACACCCCTACAGCCAACACCCAACTGTTGTAGCTAGAAGTGAAACATTAATAAGGACAGGCTATGGTAAAAAAAAAAATTAATTTTCATACGCCTGAGAAGGCGGCAATACCGAGGAGAGTCCTGTGAGTATTGCCACACCAATGCCCGTTAGCTGGAGTCCAAGGTTGCACTGACTCAGATACTGCCAGATCTAAGGCTGAGTCCCTTTAAGAAAAAAATCTTTTTTTTTTTTTTTCTGGTCAGTGTGGACTAAGTCCAGACCTGAAGATCCACAAACCACCACTGGGTGTCACTGTTAGCCAGAAATGGCTCAGCTGCGCGCTCTGTGTCCTCACTCTCCACTGCTCTCAGGAGGGAATGACCAGCCAGGAAATGTTTTTTTTTTTTTTGCTTTATCTGAGACCTGACGCTGCTGGCCCGCCCCCCCCCACGCTGAAACCAACATGGAGGAAGCAGAGAGCAGAGGAGAAGCCTGGACCAGCGCTAGTAACACAGACACCCGGTAAGCCACTAATCTTTGTAGTGCACACATAGAGGAAGCTGTCCCCCTAGGCTTCCTAGGAAACAGGAGTTTTGTCAGCACTTCCTCTCTATACACGTGGGGCTGCAGTATCATGCTAACAGGCAAATCTGGGGGGAGTAGCAAAATACATATCTTTAAAAGCATATATATCTCTACATGTTATCTGGGTAAACATTAGTACATCCCATCCTGCCTCAAAAGACATAGTGGAGATAGTGGCTGATGCACAAGCATACCATTAGCCAACCCAGAACCCCCAGGGGGATACCTACTGTCGAACCAAGTCCCGCAGGTTCCCTCTTACCTGCTCCACGCCGCAGGGTATTGCAAAATGCAAGAGGCCCAGCCTTCCCCCATCTCCGTGGGTATTGTCTTGGACCTTCAGGGACCGGGGTCCTGTGTTAAGGAACCCACACCCCTGGACCTATATAGCATCCTGGCATCAGTAGCGTTTAGTTCTTGGAAGAGACTAAGGCACTGGAGCCCAGAATCCAGCCCTCCAAGGAGAGGCATTATAGGCAAAACCCCACTCCAGCAGGGCCCGGGTACCGTACACCTTGGCTTTGAAGCACTTCGGACGGATCCGGCTAGCTATCCTGGGTCCCGAGACCTCCGAGGGACAGCTAGACGTGACCAACACCTAAGTCACTGGCGAAAAAACTGAAGCACTCCCAGTGGGAGGGGGTTATATAGGGAGGAAACTTCCTGTGAAATTGATTACACCAGTGTCCACACCTGAAGGTACCCATATAACCCAAGTGTAATGGCTATGCGCTCTGTGTCCCGTGATGTACGATAAAGAAAAACGATCGGAAGTGATGTCACGTGTTGTAATGTATTTGTATTGTATTGTCGGACGACGGCTGTACTGACTAAACGAAAATCGGACGATCGGACATCGGACGAGAAAAATTTTCGCGCTTGTCCGATCGAATTTAATCGGATGAACGGTCGTGATCGGCTGTCGAAAGTAGTGTACACACGATCCGAAAATCGTACGATCCATCATCGTACGATCGTTTTCGTCCGATATTCGGAACGTGTGTATGGGCCATTAGTAATCACCACAGTCATTTCATCTGAGGGAAATCCTGAAAACTTGAAAAACACTGCCCTACTTGACCATCGTGTAGGCATGTGTGCACAGAATTCAGAAATTGCTATCAGTTATATGACATGCTTCTAGTTTGAGAGCAGTTTAGCCCAAAAGGCAGCAGTGGTCAGGGGCAGCCAAATGTGAATGAATGATATGCAATTGGAACCATCTTAGTAGTCCATTTTCCACTAAGCCTTTGGTCAGGGGTGCCCAATGGGTGGCCAGCGGAACCCTCTGATGTGGCCCACGACCTCCTGCTCTGGGATTGCAGGTGGGCAAGCCCAGATTGCAGGTTGCCAACCCGCCATCCCAGAGAATCAGTGTTGTAAATCTAGCCATCAATTGAGGAGGCAAGCGGCTGCAGAGCATAAGCCATTGCTTCCTATATAAGGCCGGCTCCTATCATAGGTGGAGCGATACCAAATGCAGTCCGCCTGAGACAGTAACAACCGGCAGTACCTGTATGGAAGACTGGTATTAAAAGTCAGTTTATTACTAAAATCACAGGGCCAGATCCACAGAGAATTACGCCGGTGTATCTACAGATACACCGGCGTAATTCGAATTTCCCGCCGGCGTGTCTTTGTTTTCTATCTAGAAAACAAGATGCGCCGGCCTTACGCTAAGGTACGACTAGCGTAAGTTTCTTACACCATCGTATCTTAGATGCATATTTACGCTGGACGCTAGGGGCGCTTCCGTCTATTTCCAGCGTAAAATATGCAAATGAGCAAGTTACGCCAATCCACAAACGAACGTGCGGCCGGCGCAAGCCTTTTACGTCGTTTGCGTAAGCGTATCTCCGGCATAAAGCTACACCTGCTATATGGAGGCGCAGCCAATGTTAAGTATGGACTTCGGGACCGCGCCGTATTGGACGTCGTTTGCGTACGCCGATCCAGAAGGGGCCTGGGCGTAAATTACGTTCACGTCCTTTTCATTGACTATTTGCGGCGTGATTTCACGCATGCGCACTGGATACATCCACGGCCGGCGCATGCGCAGTGTAAATAAAGCGTTGTTTGCGTTGGGTCATTCATAATTATAATAAAACACGCCCCCCACTAGTACATTTGAATTACACCCGCAAAGGCCGGCCCATTTACGCTACGCTGCCGTAAGTTACAGTGGCATTTCATTGAGGATTAGCAATACGCCGCTGTGACTTACAGCGTAGCGTATATGGGACACGCCGTGCGGGCGGATGGTGTCTGTGGATCTGGCCCACAGTGTTTATATGGGCATATCTGCAGAGGTTACTGGCCTTCTTTCAAAATGATCAGCAGTTGCAGTGCACCTGCAAGTTACCTACACTGAGCCATAGACTTCTATCACCTGCAGTTCAGTGAGTAAAATAAGTATTTGATCCCCAAGCAAAACAAAACTTAGTATGGGGTGGAGAAACCCTTGTTGGCAAGCACAGAGCTTAGACATTTCTTGTAGTTGGTTACCAGGTTTGCACACATCTCAGAGGGATTGTGGTCCACTCTTCTTTGCGGATCTTCTCCAAATCCTTAAAGTTTCTTGGCTGTCGCTTGGCAACTTGAAGTTTCAGCTCCCCCCACACATTTTCTATAGGATTAAGGTCTGGAGACTGGCCAGGCCACTCCATGATCTTAATGTGCTTCTTCTTGAGCCACTCCTTTGTTGCCTTGGCGGTATGTTTTGGGCCATTGTCATGCTGGAGGACACATCCAGGACCCATTTTCAGTGTTCTGGCTGAGGAAAGAAGGTTCTCATCCAAGATTTTACAATAAATAGCCCTGTCCATTGGCCACTCAATGCAGCAAACTCAGCCTGTACCTTTAGCAGAGCAACAGTCACAAAGCATAATGTTTCCACCTCTGTGCTTGACTGTAGGGATGGTGTTCTTAGGGTCATAGTCAGCATTTTTCCTCCAAACACGGCGAGTCTAGGTATAGCCAAAGAACTAAATGTTGGTCTCATCTGACCACAGCAAATTCTCCCAATCCTTCTCTGAATCATTTAGATGTTCTCTGGCAAACCTTAGACGGGTCTGTACATGTGCCTTCTTGAGGAGGGGAACCGTGCAGGTGCTGCAGGATTTCAATTCATAGTGGTGCTTTGTGTTAGTAGTGGTTTGTTTGGTGACTGTGCTCTAAACTGCCCCAAGATCATTCACAAGCTCCTCCTGTGTAGGTCTGGGTCGATTCCTCACTTTTCTCATGATCATACTTACCTTATGAGGCGAAATCTTGCATGGAGCTCCTGGCCGAGGGTGATTGGTGGTTATTTAGTATTTTTTCCATTTGCGAAAGATCACTCCAGCAGTTGACTTTCTCACCAAGCTTCCTGCTGATGGTCTCGTAGCTCATTCCAGCCTTGTGCAGATCTACAATTTTGTCCCTTTGACAGCTCTTTGATCTTGCCCATGATGGAGAGGCTTGAATGAAAGAAAGATTCTGTGGACAGGTGTCTTTTATACACATAAGGAGTTGTCATTAGGAGCACCTTCTTAAAGCGGAGTGCCACCCAAAAATGGAACTTCCGGTTAACCCACTCCTCGCCCCCTTACATGCCACATTTGGCATGTAATTTTTTTTGGGGGGGGGGGGGCTTCAGGAGAAGTGGGACTTCTTGTCCCACTACCTCCTTCCGCCGAGGGGCTGGTAAGGCGAATAGCTTAATCGCCTTACTGCAGCCCCTCCCTGTAGGCGATCGCCTGTCCAATCCGACGGTGCAGTAAGGCTATTAGAGGCTGGCATAGCACACTATGTCAGTAGTTTTAAAAAAAAAAAGAGCCTTCTAAATACCTAATTTGAGCTGTCTTCAGGCCGGTCACATTACTCATGGGAGAATTGCTTCTGCGAGAGGAGCCGTGATCTCCCTGTGACGTCAGCCGAGGAGATCACGTGACCGCTTGTCTCCTCTGCAGAAGCTTTGTATCATAGCTGTAAATTGACCACGAGTCACGTGACCGGCCTGAAGACAGCTCAAATTTGGTATTTAGAATGCACGTTTTTGAAACCTACTGACATAGTGTGCCATGTTAGCCTCTAATAAAGATGTTGGCAGTGACAATTTTAGGTTTTTATTTTACAAGAATAGCGGCGGGGGGGCAGGGCCAGACCAGAGGGAGATGACAGGCAGGAAGGAGGGGGTGAATGGGGGAGAGAGGAGAGCTGAGAGGACAGATACGTGATGCAGGGATGTACTCTGACCACAGTGATCCCGGGGGAGCAGCCCAGATTTTCCTGGTCAGCGCAGAGGGCATACAGGAAGTGCCAGGTTCAGTTTTTTTTTTTTATAGTTTAGATGGGGGGAGATTACACAGCACAAGCACTGTGATCTGTAATTTCCCCTAGTCAGTCCCACCCCCGCCCCTTCAGTTAAAACACAATGAGGGAACATAATTAACCCCTTGATCATTGTTATATTGAACCATTTTTCACATATAGCCACAAACATTTTTTTTTTCTTGCACAATTGGTCACTTTGCACTTTTTTGCGACTTTGTGCACTGTGGGATTATTGATCACATATTAATGCTGTATATATTTGCAGATTTTTTTATTTTTTTTTGGTTTATATTTCTGTATCACTAATGATCTTATTGCAATTTATGCACAGCACTTAATCATTTTCTTGCAGTTTGCACGTTTTTCTACATTTATCTTATTTCTTTAGCGCAAGATCACTACCAACAGTTAACCCCTTGATCGCCCCCTAGTGTTAAGTGTCTGATGTGTCCGCCATAAGGTCGCAGTACCGATAAAAATCGCAGTTCCCCGCCATTACTAGTAAAAAATAATAATAAAAATGCCATAAAACTATCCCCTATTTTTAGACGCTATAAATTGTGCGCAAACCAATCAATAAATGCTTGTTGCGTTTTTTAATTAAAAATATGTAGAAGAATATGTATCAGCCTAAACTAAGGAAAAAAAGTTTTTTATATATGTTTTTGTGGGATATATAGCAAAAGGTAAAAAATATTCATTTTTTTTTTTAAATTGTCACTCTATTTTTGTTTATAGCGCAAAAAATAAAAACCGCAGAGGTTATAAAATACCACCAAAAGAAAGCTCTTTTTGTGGGGGGGGGAAAAGGGACATCAATTTTGTTTGGGAGCCACGTTGCACGACCAGTTAATGCGACGCAGTGCCAAATCCCAAAAAGTAGCCTGGTCCAACAAAATGGTCCGGGGCTGAAGTGTTTAAAATACACCTATGATAAAAATGATTGCCCTTCATTTCTTTGTAAGTGGGCAAGCTTACAAAATCTGCATGGGATCAAATCACTATTTTCCCCACTGTATATTATTTTTATTTGCTTCAGGGGAATAATTTGTATAAATAATAATAAATATCAGAAAAATAAATAACTTTGGAGTGAACCAGTGGCTTCTCCTATGTATGAGAAACACGAGACAAGGTTCATGTTTTCTTGAAGGTGCCCAAAGGGAGACCTGTGACCTCATGTGTACAATACTGGCTTCCAGTCCTGTCTACACGTCCATTGGTGAGAACCCAGTTCATAAACACGCCCCTTATGTCTGAGGGATACAGAACATGCTGAGCACGGACTCTATTGTTTTATTCCTCTCATACGGGAATACGCTGTGTAACAGAACATGAGAAGAGATAGAGCGCTCACCATGCTGCCAGTATCTGGTCCACCTAATACCAGCTGCCTGCACTGCCCACTTCGCTTCCGAGACCGCGGGAAAATTCAGTGCCGCTACAGGCACCGCCCAACAATCTTTCCTATGCAGCTGATTGGTCTGCGCTGAACTAGGCTTCTTCACTCCATAGGCTCACTGCAAATATGACGGCGCGTACGTCCGCTTCCTCTCTTCAGAAAACACAAGAAGAAAGGCGTGTGCACGTCACACGTGGCGGCCATTTTTCAGGAGTCTAATAGCCAAGTTTTTGGAACCTACGTATTCCAGAGCACGCTACTGTTTAACTAGACGCTTTTTTCTGTGATCCATAAAGATATAATAACAAAGGATATAATAAAAAAAAAATGTGAATCATGGTGAAAAGTTTGACATGTTTCACGTTAACCACTTCATCTCTGGAAGATTTACCCTACTTCCTGACTAGTGCACTGGCTTACTTTAACCACTACAGCCCCGGAAGGATTTACACACTTCCTGACCATGCTATTTTTTGCCTTCTGGCACTGCATCGCTTTAAAGGGTTTGTAAAGGATTTTTTTTATCTTAATAGCTTCCTTTACCTTAATGCAATGCTGTTTTCATGTCCTCATTGTTCGTTTTTGCTCTCAAGTTGCTGTAATTCTTCTTTGATCTCCACACTTCCTGGTTGTCTGTTTCCTGATGACCACAGTACTGGGAGCTTTCTCTCTGTGGTCACTAATCAAGGAGGTGTGATTACTGTGTGTCTAAAACCCCTCAGAACCAATCAGTTTCGTTTTCAAAACCATCACTGCCCTCTATTGGCTCTGTGGCTCTGTACAGCACAGGCAGGCAAAAACAAAACTAAAAACTGCAAGTACATTATATAATTGTTTTTGATCTATTTTTAAAAGGAGTCAGTTAACTATTATGTCTCTATACCTTGTAAAAAGTAATTTAAGCAACATTTTTATTTATTTACAACTCCTGTAACCACTTAAGGACCACCTCATGTACATATACGTCTGCTGAATGGCACGTATAGGCACATTGGCGTACCTGTACGTCCCTGCCTAGACGTGGGCCGGGGGTCCGATCGGGAACCTCCCCAGTACTTGCGGCGGTCCCCGTGGCTGTCCGAGCGATCCGGGATGAGGGGGCGGCTGTTCGTTTTTGTCCGCCCCCTCCGGATCCCTCCCAGCCAATGCGCGTCCTCCTATGCATGTCACTTCCTCTGCCTGTGTAAACACAGGAAGGGGGAAGTGATGTAATCTCTCCTCTCAGCGGTATTTTCAACCGCCGCTGAGGAGAGATCACATCACACAGTGAGTCTGCACAACACTACACTGACACCAGTGACACATAGGCACATTAACCCCCCCCACCCCCTGTCACAGTGTCACTGAATGCAGTGATCATATATGTACTGATCACTGCATTTAGTGTCAGTGTGACAGGCAGTTAGTGTTAGGTTCAGGGTAGCCCCCGTACCCCCCCATATAGCCCCCGTACCCCCCCATTAAAGTAACCCCTTGATCACCACCCTAGTTAACCCTTTCACTCTCTATTGCCAGTGTCACTAAGCAATCATTTTTCTGATCGCTGTATTAGTGTCACTGTTGCCGCTAGGTAGCTATTTTTTTTTTATTGTGATTTTTTTTTTCACTAAAGACATGTGGCTGAATACATTTTGGCCTAAATGTTTGACTAAAATTTAGTTGATTCGATTTTTCTTATAACAAAAAGTAAAAAATATTGTTTTTTTTTTTCAAAAATGTCGCTCTATTTTTGTATATAGTGCAAAAAAAAAAATTGCAGAGGTGATCAAATCCCACCAAAAGAAAGCTCTATTTGTGGGAAGAAAAGGACGCAAATTTTGTTTGGGAGCCACGTCGCACGACCGCGCAATTGTCTGTTAAAGAGACGCAGTGCCGAATTGTAAAAACACCTCTGGGCATTTAGCAGCATATTGGTCTGGTCCTTAAGTGGTTAACTGTCAATTTGCGACGTTGTAACCAAACAAAATATATGTCTCCTTTCCCCACAAATGGAGCTTTCTTTTGGTGGTATTTGATATTCTCTGCAGTTTTTAATTTTTGCACTATAAACCAAAAAAAGAGCGTACATTTTGAAAAAAAATACAATATTTAAAATTTTTTGCTATAATAAATATCCAAATAATTAAAAAAAATAGTTTCTTCATCAGTTTAGGCCAATATGTATTCTTCTACATACTTTTGGTAAAACAAAAATCGTAATAAGGGGATAGATTTATGGCATTTTTTTTATTAGTAATGGCGGCGATTAGTGATTTTTAATGGGACTGTGACATTGCGGCGGACAGATCTGACAGCTAACTGACATTTTTGACACTTTTGTGGGAACCAGTGACATTATTACAGTGATCAGTGCTATAAATATGCACTTATTGTACTAATGAGACCGGCAGGGAAGGGGTTAATACCAGGGACAATAAAGGGGTTAAGTGTGTTCTCCGTTTAGGTTTTCTAACTCTATGGGGTACTGTGTGACTGGGGAAACACACAGATCGGTCCCCTGTCAGGGATCGCCCCTGTCAAGATGGAGATCTGCCTTGTTTACACAGGCAGATTTCCATTCTATCTCTGCGGGGAATGATCGTTAATTGGCTCCCCCACTGGCGAATGAGGGAGTGCACCCACAAAAGCGAGTTGACGAGCCGGCGTATACCTACGACCACCTGCCAAAGTATAACTGTGGCAGGTGGTCTGCAAGTGGTTAACCACTTCAGTTCCGGAAGATTTATGCCACTTCATGACCAGGCCATTTTTCGCGATACAGCACTGCGTTACTTTAACTGACCATATATAATAAGCGGATTTTGATTGGTTTGTACAAAAATATAATAGAGTCTACAAACTATGGTATATTTTTATTTATTTTACTAGTAATGGTGGCGATTAGGGACTTATAGTGAGACGGCAATTTTGCATTCTGACACTTTTTTGGGAACCAGTGACACCAATACAGTGATCAGTGCTAAAAAATATGCACTGCCACTATACTAATCACACTGGGAAGGGGTTTAGAGGGGGCGATCAAAGGGTTGCTTGTATGCCTAGCCTAAACTACAGTGTGTGAAGTTATTTTTTTCTGGGGGAATAGTTCCACCACCTTTGGGACCCTTTGGTGCCCGCTCACCACAATCACTTGAGATGGATCCCTGCTTTTCTGTCAGAACGGCGATCTGCCTTGTTTAAGTTATTTTAATAGGGGAAGAGATGGATCCCTGCTTTTCTGTCAGAACGGCGATCTGCCTTGTTTACATTTGCAGACCGCCGTTCTTTATCTCTGCAGGATGGTAGGTGGGTGTCGGCAGACATCGAGTCCACGATACCCGCTGATCAGCTTCCACTATATATAATCATAGCGGGGGCACGCATTCTCACCCACTACCCGGATGAGCTGGATCACATATACATATGTTATCTTCCATACACAGCTACCACCCTGTAGCAGTAAAACTGGTTAAAATTATATTTTTTTATTTTTTTTGCTAGACAAATCCTTAGAACCCCCCAAGCATTATACACTGCTCCAAAAAAATGATCAACCTACAGAGAGGGCTGACACCCTAAAAAGTGAAACAATTATGCATTAGGCTAGCCCATGTTGCTAAAATTTCATTGCAGCAACTCAATTTAAGTTTGTATGGCCCCCAAGTGCTTGTATGCATGCCTGACAAGGTCGGGGCATGCTCCTAATAAGATGACGGATGCAGGGCCGGATTTGCTCTCCCTGCTTCCTCAAGGCTGGATGCCAACCAAACCCCCCCCCCCCCCTTCCACCTAAATCATTGGAGAATGGCAACCGGATGGCAGGGGCGGCATGGTTAGTTCAAATATTTTTTGTTCCATTTTTTTATTTATTTTTACATTTTTATCACTTTTTTTTATTTGTAGCTTGTCGTTGATTTCTGCCAACACACATGAGAAAACAATCATGTGTGATAGCGGATGTGACCTCTTTATTGCCCTGCTAAAAACAGGAGTTGCTTGTTAACGAGCGAGCGATCACTCCTCTCAATGATTCAGCAACAGGAGACAGACTCGGGGGGGGGGTGGGTTATGCCGCAGAGAGAGGTGTGGGGGGGGGGAGAGGGGAGGATGGACCACCTAATTTTTCAAGTGATTTCGAGGCCTGGCCTCGGTGCCACCCTGCCTGGCCTCGGTGGCCATGTGGGAAATCTGGGCCTGGACGGGTGGTGTCATGGGCGATTTCCTCCCAGATCTGAACCAGGGCATCACTGAGCTCCTTGACAGACTGAGGTGTAACCTGACACTGTTGGATGGACAGAAACAATGTCCCAGAGGTGTTCATTGGATTTAGGTCAGGCGAGCGTGGGGGCCATTCAATGATATCAATTCCAATATCCTCCAGGAACTGGCTGCATATGCTCGCCACATGAGGCCGGGAATTTTCGTGCATCAAGAGGAACCCAGGACTTATTGTGCCAGTGTAAGGCCTGACAATGGGTCCAAGGATTACATCCCCATACCCAATGGCAGTCAGCGTATCATTGTCTAGTCTGTTGAGGTTTGTGCGTCCCTCCATGGATACGTCTCTACAGACCATCACTGACCCACCACCAAACCAGTCATGCTGAATGATGTTGCAGGCAGCATAACGTTCTCTATGGCTTCTCCAGACCCTTTCACGTGCAACCAAGTCCCGGGGCTCTCCAGGCCTATCGGTGACCTCCAGAGGTAGCGACAGCTGACATCCTTCTGTGTAGAGTGGGTAACGAGGCATGGTGGGTGCAATGTAAGGTAGATTAATGGGCACCAGATGCTTCTTGAATGCAAAGAGATATTTTCTCTAAAAAAGAACTGTGGGAGAAAGGGTTTAGGGCTAGGACACCCTTTAACCACTACACTACCGGCCGCCGTCAATTGACGGCGGCACGATAGCTCTATTGTTCTGACAGAACGTCATATGACGTCCTCGTCTTTTAGAGCCACTAGGGGGCGCACGTGCCACGTTACTGGGAACACGATGTGTGTGCCCAGTAACTGAGCAGGACAGTGGATCTCTGTGTGTAAACACAGAGATCCACGTCCTGTCAGGGAGAGGAGACCGATGCTGTGTCCCTTGTACATAGGGACACAGGGTCACAGATCGGTCACCTCCCCCAGTCAGTCCACTTCCCCCATCAGTAAGAATCATTCCCAGGGTACACATTTAACCCCTTCCTCGCCCCCTAGTGCTTTACCCCTTCCTGACAGTCACATTTATGTGACTGTCAGGGGAGCTAAAATTTCGCCTGGGCAGGAAGGGGGTATATGCGCCCACTAAGCAAGTGGTTAATAGTTGCAATGTTAATTAGCAGACTCGAGGACTTCTCTAGGTTAGACAGCCATGCAGGGAAAGGAACCCAGCTGGAAACCACATCTGCATGTGTAGACACGCTGTCTCCTATGGCAACAATCTTTAACAGTTTCCAACAGTTGTAATGAACTCTCACTACCTCCACAATCTCCTTTTTAGATATTCACTCAACTGAGCTCCAGTCTATCGCTTAGACCCGCTCATCCATTGCCACTGGATCTCCTAAACTCTTCCAATCTTCTCAGAGTATCTTTGTCAAGCGTCACCTTCACCTCCGGCACTCACAGATACTCCTCAAACATCACCCCACTTACCTGATCGGTCCCTGGCTTGGCACACAAGACTATTCTATAAGCATGACCTCCGCTGGCTGGGTCCCTGGCTTGACATCTGCTGAAGTTTCACAATTCTTCACCGTCCCCGGTTGGTGAGAATATGGCTCTGGTACTTGCTTCAGTCCCAGATTGCTTGAATCCCAGATTATTTCAATGCTTTTTTGGCCTTCATAAAAAAGGCCCATTTCTAAGGTGAGCATACATCTGTTGAGGGGTTCCTGGTGGTGGTGGTGGTGTGGTGTGTGCACGTCGGGGCTGGATGATACTTAGCACATCTCCATGGACATTTAGGTTGGATACGTCACGAAACAGTTTCAATGGATTACATGTGATCACAGACTTCTATGAACCTTATTTTTTATATGGATTGCTTTTTATATTGATTGTTCTTGTAAGGTAAGGCAGATTCCCAGCACCAGAAAACTAGTGCTAGTTCATCGTGCTCACATTTGTGGCCGCATGTACACATCAATTAGCGGGTGCACTTGGTGACCAGTGACCTATTTAACTTGGTCTGTCACCATGAGCAATTGCTGGATGGTCTTCAGCTTGTACCTGTATTTCTGAGACCGATCCATTAAACTTGCTTACCTGTGTATGA